>CP125978.1:332001897-333214366 GCA_030063025.1 Avena longiglumis
CTTTATCGCGCTATCCACATCCGGGAGGTATATGGGACCCCCCTGAGCCAGAGCTTGATTCCGTCTTATTTCTTGGGGCCACAAACTAGTTTGAGGTTTTATTCACTATCCTGTACTTATGCCATGCTACTTATGTATTTATGATTGTGCGAGGAGCACTGCATCTGTTAGGTAAGCGGAGTGATTACGCAGTATCGACACCCGAGTTTCGGGTTCCCGCCATGACCATTGTCAAACCTTGAGTCCGTCTGAGCTTGCTTACTTCTTGGGTAGACTCAAGGGTGGCCCCTGAAATATTTCTGAATTCTGTGATTGTTCAATCGTGAAAGCCTCGTTGGTTTTGATTTGGTTTTCCGAGGTTGATCGGCGTGTGTTGCTATTGGTGCACCGCCGGGTAAAACTTTCTCGAAAGTCGTGTCATGTTATGGACGACTTGGAGCACGCTTTCGATCATAGACAAGCATAACTAAAGTACCGCGTTAATCGACTAAGTAATTTGACTAGTAAATAGTGCAACACTCGAATGGTTAATAAAATTGCCAACGGATGGGGTTGTTGTCATTCCGCTTCCTCGTTGGTAGCGAGGAGGAGGATGGATCGATGAAATTACTATTATAACTGTTGTCCTTAATTCACGGACATCCGTATATCATTGGTTAGGCGGATGGTTAGCGTTATCTGTAGTAATCGCTAGGGTTTATCTTTCGCTGCAATTGCGTCACCCCAGGTTGTGTCCCTTTAGAGGCATTAAGACTTCTGAGTACCCTTAGGGTCTCACACGATAAATTATTGGTTCAGATGAAGGTACCCTCACGGAGACGGATCTTGGGTGGAAGAGGCTGATGATGTGGGCAACGATCGTTCGGTGTAGAGATTCCGGGAACGGGGATCCGTGAGATCTGTGGTTGGGATGTGCTTATTTCTATGGCATCTTATGCCGATTTGCTTCTTATCCGTACTCGGACTTGTTTGCTTCCGCATGATACTCTGATGTGTGTTGTATGAGGAATTATCCTAAAATATTAGATCTATCTAGGTCATTTGAATCTTGCCGTATGGCGTTGCTATATTTTCTTTCTTTCTAGATGGAATGGCTCTGATGTACTTATGTATGGTGGCTTGCATACATACTCATTTGTGTATGTATTTGATCCCTTCGCTGGACACGCCCAGACAGTCCCGTTGAGATGGTAGTGGTTGGGACGGCCGAAAGGTCTACCCGTGAGTGGCTTTTGGGGCCCCACCGTACTATTTCAACCACTACCGCTCATCCAGGCTTGTATCTAGGAGCGTAATTCACCGAGGTAGTTACACTTAGTAAGGCCATTCACAAAAACCTTACGGCTTAGAGCATCCGCTACAACATTTTCTTTACCGGGGTGGTATTGCAAACTTAAGTCATAGTCCTTGATGAGTTCTAGCCATCTTCTTTGTCTCATGTTAATTTCCTTCTGTGTGAAGATATACTTCAAACTCTTGTGATCTGTGAACACTTCACACTGCTTTCCGAAAAGATAGTATCTCCATGTTTTGAGTGCATGGACAACAGAGGCTAACTCCAAATCATGAGTAGGATAATTTACTTCATGAGTTTTGAGTTGTCTCGAGGCATAAGCCACAACTTTTCCTTCTTGCATAAGTACTGCACCTAATCCATGATGAGATGCATCACAATAAACTTGAAAATCTTTCTGCAAGTCTGGCAAACATAAGACTGGTGCTGTCACAAGTCTCTTCTTCAATTATTGAAAGCTGAGTTCACAACCTTCATACCAAGCAAATTTCTTGTCCTTCTTTAGCAACTCAGTCATAGGCTTAGCTACTTTGGAGAAATTCTCAATAAACCTTCTGTAGTATCCTTCCAAGCCAAGGAAACTACGAACTTCTTTTACTGACTTAGGTGATTCCCATTCAGTCACAGCTGAAACTTTAGCAGGATCAACTGCTACACCATCTCCTGACACAACGTGTCTAAGAAATCCAACTTCATTCAACCAAAACTCACATTTGCTGAATTTGGCATATAGATTATGCTCTCTAAGCTTCTCTAGTATCAAACGTAGATGTCCTTCATGCTCTTCTTTTCTCTTGGAGTAGATCAAAATGCCATCGATGAAAATGACAACAAACTTATCGAGGAACTCCATGAACACCTTGTTCATCATATTCATGAAATATGCTGGAGCATTGGTTAAACCAAATGGCATCACGATATACTCATACAATCCATATCTTGTAGTGAAAGCTGTCTTAGGTATGTCTTGTTCCCTTATCTTGAGTTGGAACTAACCTGACCGAAGATCAATCTTTGAGAACACACAAGCTCCTTCTAACTGATCAAACAAGTCATTGATTCTAGGCAAAGGGTATTTGTTCTTGATAGTCACCTCATTGAGTGAACGGTAATCTATGCATAACCTTTGACTTCTATCTTTCTTTTCCACAAACAAAACTGGTGCTCCCCAAGATGATGAACTTGGTTGGATAAAACCTTTTTGCAACTGTTCTCCAAGCTGCTTCATGAGTTCTTTCAACTCATCAACTGACATCTTGTACGGTCTTTTTGCTATTGGTCCAGATCCTGGTAGCAAATCAATAAGAAACTCCACATCTCTATCCAGTGGCATTCCCAGCAATTCTTTTGGAAACACATCTGGATATTCACTCACTATTGGCACACTGTCCATGCTAACCCCCTTAAGAGAATTTAGCTTACTCCTTTTTGATTCAAAGTTGGTCTTGAATCTGATCCTTTTATTTTCTGGTGTTGTGAGTGAGACAGTATGGTTGGCACAATCTATCACTCCCTTGTGCTTATTCATCCAATCCATTCCCAAAATGACATCCAATCCTTGAGAGTTTAGGATTATCAAGTTAACATAAAACTTATACTTCCCAAACTCTATGACTAGATCATGACATCCTGAATTCACTATCATTTCTCCGCCAGGAGAACTTACTTTTATAGGACACCCGATAGTTTCTACCGGTAGTTCATTTATTTCAACAAATGCTCTTGATATGAATGAATGAGATGCACCAGTATCAAAGAGAACAAATGCTGGAACATAATTGAGTTTGAACTTACCAGCAACAGCATCAGGTTCCTCATAAATTTCCTCCACATTGATGTGGTTCACTTGTCCCTTTTGAAAAGGGTTGGGCTTGTTGGGTCCTTCGACTTTCTTTTCTGGGCATTCATTTGCATAATGTCCCATCTTCTTGCACTTGAAACACTCAACCTGACTAAGATCCTTCTTGACAGGCTGGCTTCCACTTCCACTTCCACTTCCACTACCACTGTGGTGGCTCTTATATCCACCTTTGTGATTTTTGTACTTGTCATTGTCATGACTACGGTGATGCTTGTTGTCATGATGACGGTTGTGGTTGTGGTGCTTGTTGAATTTCCCATGCTTGTGGGATCCTGAACTTCCACTATCATCATAATGGGAACGTTTGTGAGAAGATCCCGAGCTGTGCTTGTTAGAGTGCTTTCTCTTCCTGCTTTCCACTTGTTTCATTTTGTTCTCCAAAATAGCAGCCTTGTCACAAAGAGACTGGTATGTGGTAACATAGGCCACTGATAGCTGCAGGTTCATTTCATCATTCAGGCCTTCAAGAAACTTTTCCTTCCTCTTAGCATCAGTGTCAACTTCATCCGGTGCATAACGCGCCAGATTGTTGAACTCTTCAATATATTCACCATCACTGCGTGGCGTTGCTTTAGGTTATGGAACTCTTTCTTCTTCGAACTCATCACACCGGATGAGATGTGATCAGTACGGAAACCATCTTCAAAGATAGCCCATGTCACATCTGCAATGGGAGTGGTGATCTAGAAGTTATCCTACCAAGTAGCTGCTGGTCCTTCCAACAAGTGAGTCAAACTGACTTTCTCTTCATCAAGATGACCAACGTTACCAAATCCTTGTTCACAGAGCGTAGCCAATCATTGGCCACCATAGGATCAGTAGTTCCTAAGAACTTTGCTGGCCTCAATCTCAAGAACCTGGTAAGCATGTCAAAACCCGGTGGGTTGTTGTTGTTGTTACTGTTGTTATTTTTGTTGTTGTTATTCTGATTCTGGATGAATGTAGTCATCATTTGCATCAGCTCAGTCTGAGCTGTCATCATTTGCTGCATCTCAGGGGTGATGTTGTTGTTGTTGGGGTTGGGATTGGCACGTCGAGGAGGCATCTGTAGTTTGTTCAATAGAGATAAGAATGAGATACCCATAGATGCTAACATGCACAATACATCACATAATCAATCACCAAACATGCAACATAATAGTAATAGTTCAACAACATAAACGACAAGTTTGCAAAGTAAACACACCAATAGAAAGCCATCCACATGTTGGATGGTCATTGCGACTCAATAAAAAGCATGTTAAATAGATGATAAATGAGTAGTCATCACTACTCCTCAGCATCAACCTCCTCCTCAACAAAGGTAAGACCTGCATTCCAGCATGGCGGTCTTCTATTCCTCGACATTGGTGGTCAAGGTCTCTACTTTGGCTTTGAGAGCCCTCTTCTGAGAACGAAGCCTCTCAATCACAGTCTGCTGATGCTCGAGCTCGAAGTCCTTGGCCTCCAGTTCTATAGTCATGTCTCTAATCCTCTTGTTACTATCCTGGACTCATTTCTCTTGACTTTTGAACTTTCTGTCCTGACTCTCGAACTTGGCCTCCATCTCCTTGACTATCTCACCTTGCTCCGCGAAGATCTTGTCCTTATCACGCAGCTGTACATGTAGTTCGTCATTGCTGAGCATGACGTTGGTCCTATCAGTGTCCACGTGCCTAAGAAGAACCTCTAAATCCTGGAGATATAGACGAATCGGCTCTGCTGTCTCCCTCGAAGTATCCTCGAAGTCAATGGCCTCACCATCCTCATCACGTCTACCGAAGGCGTGGAAGTGAGTACCTCTAACCTGTCGAGAGTGCCTCCCTAACAGACGTCTAATCAAGTCCTGCATGACTACCTCTAGGCCTCTCTCCTTGTCATCGTGCATGAGCTTGAAGATGATTGCCTCCGTGGTAGGATCAGTCTGGCGTCCGGGCTGATTGACCTTGAAACCCCAAAGGTCTTTCCTCTCAAACTTTGTGAGGGGAAGCACCATGATGGTAGGAAGAGGAAGATTGAGCAAACTAGTGAGCTCAATAATACGAGGGCCAAAACGAGTTCCCTGGAACTCTTCAAGCGATCTTGATGGTAACATTAGGCATCTATTTATAAGATAGAAAAAGTTAGAATCAACATACATAGAGATGAATCACAAAACAGAGCAACACATGCATAATTTTTGGAAATCAATCACACAAGTCATGGCATACATGAAACCATTACAACATCCAAGGTTCAACTTATTTCAAGCAACATTTGGAAAATAAGGTGATAAGTGGTGGTCCAACTAACGAAGTACGTTACAATCCCAACCCACTTGCCAAGTTGGTTAACATAATATTTCTAGAAGCAATCAGTCTATCTTGAGCACATGACTCCATTACTAAGTCTATAATGTCTCCTCTTAAGGTTTGGTTGGTAGCCTCCAACTCTTGGGTATGTTACTTTTCTTCCTTAAGATCATTCTGAATGTTGAGCATTCTGTACTTGACTCTATCACCAAGTTCTTTGATGGCTTTCCAAGCTGCATCACTTGCTGAATCAAAGAATGTAGTGTGCACCACTGAATTGGTGACCATGCAGAATCATGATTACTTGTGGTTGTCTTCCTTGTTTTTATACAAGTGAAGTTGCACCCACCAGTACTCAACTCCTTCATCCAACACAGGAAAACCTTTGTACACGGCTGCACCATGTATTCCCATTGCAACCATGAGGTCCTTGAGTGCCTTGGGGAATTCTGTCTCACACTCCAAAGTCATTGTCATGAGTGTTCCCTTCCTTACGGCTTCCTTGATGGAGTTCATCTACAAATAGAGATGAGAAAGAAGATTATAAAAGTTTACGAGAAGAAAAGACAAGTGTGGAAGTTGTTGAAAATTTTTCCTTAGTGGTTTCCAATCCTAGGGTCATAATCCTACAGGCAACACAATGCTCTGATACCATCTTTAAGATCCCTCCTTTATAAAGGAAAAGGATCCCTGTGATTGCAATGCTAGTCCCTGGATCAATGCTAGCATCCACAGTTTAAGATGAAGTACACATAAACAAAGGTCATTATTACAGGCATTCCAGAGACAACATAGTCTTTTACAACTCCATGGCCACAGGCCTAGTACAGGAGTTTAAATAAGTAAATAGATAAATAAGTCTTCATATTCATGTGCCACAGGCAAGCATGTTGAGTGTAGACTCATGACTCCTATTCATCATCAGAGTAACCTGTAACATCACAATTCTGACCACGTGGTCAATACATTGGAATAGTAGTGGAAAGTGATACCTTAGTTGAATATTGGTGGACTAGATACTATATGCAATTTGGCTAAGTGTAGCTTAGGCTTGCTTTGCTCAAAATAGGTTTTGCCTATCAGTTGAAAACACTAAGTTTTTCTTTGTCAAAAACTTTTCCCAAGGAACCACCAATAGACATTGGGGTCCTTCACCCTTGTTCAACCACAAGTTTTACTTAGAAATTGGGATGAGAAGATTCTTGATAGCTTCCATGTGTTGATGCTCAAATTGTCCAATACCAGGGACATGGCTAAGTACTTAGATTCTTCCATCTGCAGAGGTTGTGCACTTTCCCCACAAGACTTGATTTTCACCAAGGCAGGACCTTTCAGAAGCCTTCCCTTAGACCAAATGTACGCGTTCCAACCTATCATCCCACTACCACCAACTGTCCAAATGGCTAAGTTATTGCAACCTATGTGATGCAGGCAGAGCCCATATTGCCAAGTGGCTGCACTAGAAGCTTCTTAACATTTGGCCTCTCAAATCCCTTTGTTCCTGGGTGGCTTTCCACAAGTGAGATACACAAGGTAAACCATAGAAATGGGCCTTGTGTAACCACTCAACATAAACCATTCCTTCCATTCCACCCAGGTGTTTCATTCACTTAGTTATCTTATTAAGCAAAAACGCAAGTCCAAAGACTTAGAAATATTTTATCATAGCATGAATAGTTTCACCACCCTTGGTTGCTACTAGCTAGGCTAAGCATGGCATAGATAAACATCTTACTTAGAAATTTCTAGCAATTCTACAACTACTAGGATTTCCCAAGCATAGCATATAAGACCAAAATTTATCCATGCAAGTCTAGCAAAATATTTCTAATGCATATTTGAAAAACATAGGAATAAAGTCATGAAGAACCACTTGGCTTGGTAGTTTGGAGAGTGGCTACACTCCTCACAATCACAATCACTATTTGCACCAAAATCTACACATAAAATCATTGCAACAAATCACATACCAAATAAATACAAGCAAAAATATATGGATGCATGCAAAATGATATGTGATGATTTTCTAAACTCAACAAGACAAGTGCACAGTATTAGTTTATAAACAAGTTCAAAACTTGCCAAACAACCTTTATTTGAACACTAAAACATTTCTCAAATAATTAATATACACAAAATAGGCCTACACATGTTTCTATAAATAAAACCATTTTAACAGAAGAAAAATATTAAACACATTTCATATATGGAAAGGGCTTTCTCTCCTGATTCCATTGATATAAAATTTGTCAAATTTGAACGTGGGAATCAAAAGTTATGATTAAAACAAAATCAAACATCTAATAGATTCAAATTCTGATTTTAAATCTAACTAGCAGACACGCGGCGTGTTCCTATTGGTTGGTACCGGTTCAGGGGGATCAATCAACGAGAGACACACGATTTAAATGAAGATGCACAGCCAGATCTAATGCGTACCCCTTCGCGTAAGTGCTCTATCTAGCCCATCGGATCTAGATCCAACGGTCTGCGATCAAGCGACCATACTCTGGCGGTGCTAGCGGTGGCGACTGGCGGCGGCGGCTACATCCTGGCGCGGTGGCTATAGGGGTTTGGGTCGGAGATGCTTACCGAGATCGCGGTGTCTTTGGAGCTCAAAGTGTGGCGGCGGGGGTCGGCGCCGCGGACATAGCAGCACGAGCTCGTCGGAGTTGCTGGCGGCGTCGGCTGCTCACTGACGGAGTCCGAAGGCGATGTTCTGGGGCACGAGGATCCAAACAAAAAGTGTCAGCAGGTGCGCTAGATGCAGGCGAACATGCTCGTGTCATTCAAAAACATAGGGGAACACGAGGCTCACCGAATTTAGTCGCCGGAATTGGAGACGGCGTCGGAAACTTGTGGTGTTCGATGGAGTCGACGACCTGGGGCAGTATAGGAGGAACCAAAGATGTCAGAAGGAGCGCAAGGATGTTGCAAAGCAGTCTGCATGAACCAGAGAGGAAGGGGCGCACGGAGCTCACCAGGATTGGTCGCCAGAGTGGGATCTGTCTGCGGCAAGGTAAGGCCAAATACTGGCAGCCTGGAGGTGCTTCGGGCTGGCTTTGTTGGGGGAAATGGCCACGAGGGGGAGAGGGTCTTATAGACAGAGCGGGGGCGAGGATCACATGAGGAAACGCCGGCAATAACTCGGTTTAAAACACGGCATTGAATGGCGGAGGAAACAGCCGGCGATGTGGTCGTGGGCGTGATTTGGGGAAGACGGTGATGAGCTGGCGAGGGTCCACCGGTCAGTGACTCATTAGGTAGCGCGGGTGCGGTGAGAAAAACAGGAGGAGAGGGAATCCCGGGTGGGCTGGCTGTTGGGCTTGTTTTTCTTGTTGGGCCAAAATCCTGGCGCCAGCCTTTTTCCTTTTCCTTATTCTTTTTCTTTTTCTGTTTGCATTTTCAGGAATCATTTTCAAATGAATTCAAAAGCTGTTTGAATTCAAACCTTTTCAGGATTTTTGTAGAGTGCAACACTCACAAATTTGGACACAAAACCAAGTGGTCACTTTGTACTGGCCTGGTCACTTGGAATAAAACAAAATAAGCAGTGACATAGCACTAGTTTTAAATAGGTTTTGAAACTGGTTTTCAAATCATATTTGTTTTGAAATTTTTGGTTTAAGCAAATGGCAAGCAAGCAAAACAATCTGAGAGTACCAAGGTTTGATTCATGAATAACAATCTCTCATTGGATAGTAGCATTTGATTTAATGCTGAACACATAAAATAATGAGCTCATATGCTCTTGTTTTTTAATTGATTTGTTTGAAATGAACTCTACATGATCATGGATGCATGGATGATATGAATGAGTTTGAAACATGATTTTAGGGATGTTACAAATCTAACCCCCTTAAGGTGAATCTCGCCCTCGAGATTCGGATTGGCTAGCAAATAGGTGAGGGTGGTCTTTCCGAAGATCATCTTCTCTTTCCAATGTTGCTTCTTCTTCGGAATGGTGGTTCCATTGGACTCTGCAAAACTTGATGGTCTTAGTCCGAGTAACTCTTTTTGCAGTCTCAAGAATCTTGATTGGTTTCTCTTCATAAGTGAGATCACTTTCCAATTGAACCTCTTCCAAAGGTATAGTATCCTTCAAAGAAGTTTCTTCCATTTCTGGATGACATTTCTTAAGTTGACTCACATGAAACACATTATGAACTGCTGACAAAGACTCTGGCAATTCAATCTCATAAGCAACTTCTCCTTTACGACTCAGAATATTGAATGGTCCAACATATCTTGGGGCCAACTTTCCTTTGACTCCAAACCTCTTCACCCCACAAAGTGGTGACACTTTAAGATAAGCTCTGTCACCTACTTCATAGGTGACTTCTCTACGCTTAGGATCTGCGTAGCTCTTCTGTCGGGACTGTGCTATCTTCAATCTGTCCTTAACCAGTTTGACTTTCTCTTCAGCCTCTTTGATTAGTTCTGGTCCGAACAAACTTCTTTCTCCCACACCATTCCATAGCAATGGGGTGGTACACTTTCTCCCATAAAGAAACTCAAATGGTGCCATCTCAATACTGGCTTGATAGCTGTTGTTGTAAGAAAATTCTGCGTAAGGCAGACTTTCATCCCAACTAGCTCCATAGTCTAGGGCACATGCCCTCAACATATCTTCAAGAATCTGATTAGTCCTTTCAGTCTGTCCATCAGTCTGAGGATGAAAAGCGGTGCTGAATTCCAACCTCGTTCCCAATGACTCATGTAGTTGCCTCCAAAAATGAGAAGTGAATCGAGTTCCCCTATCAGACACAATACTCTTGGGTACTCCATGTAGACACACAAATTTGCTCATATAGATCTTGGCTAACTTAGCACTTGTATAGGTTGTCTTCACGGGTATGAAATGAGCCAGTTTAGTTAGGAGAGCCACTACTACCCAAAAAGAATCATATCCTGACCTGGTCCTTGGCAATCCGGTAATGAAATCCATACCAATCTTGTCCCACTTCCAATCAGGAATAGGTAGTGGTTGAAGCAATCATGCTGGTTTCTGGTGTTCCGCTTTCACTCTACTACATACATCACACAAAGCAATATGTTCGGCGATGTCCTTCTTGAGATTATTCCACCAAAATCTTTCCTTCATATCCATGTACATTTTGGTGTTACCCGGATGAATAGAATATGGTGAGTTGTGTGCTTCTTGTAAAATCAATTTCCGAAGCTCTGTATCTTGTGGAACACAAATACGTTTTCCATGCCATAAAGTACCCTGTTCGTCTTCATGGAATCCCTTGGCTTTTCCTTTGCCAATCTTTTCCTTAATCTCTTCAATTTCCTTATCAGTCTTCTGGGCTTCTTTGATCTTGTCCAACAAAGTGGGTTGAACATCCAAAGTCATGAGATGTCCCTCAGGCACAATCTCCAATCTGAGATTTCTGAATTGAGTACACAGCTCATCTGGAAATTCTCACTTAGTAAGGCCATTCACAAAAACCTTACGGCTTAGAGCATCCGCTGAAACATTTGCTTTACCGGGGTGGTATTGCAAACTTAAGTCATAGTCCTTGATGAGTTCTAGCCATCTTCTTTGTCTCATGTTAATTTCCTTCTGGGTGAAGATATACTTCAAACTCTTGTGATATGTGAACACTTAACATCGCTTTCCCAAAAGATAGTGTCTCCATGTTTTGAGTGCATGGACAACAGAGGCTAACTCCAAATCATGAGTAGGATAATTTACTTCATGAGTTTTGAGTTGTCTCGAGGAATAATCCACAACTTTTCCTTCTTGCATAAGTACTGCACCTAATCCATGATGAGATGCATCACAATAAACTTGAAAATCTTTCTCCAAGTCTGGCAAACATAAGACTGGTGCTGTCACAAGTCTCTTCTTCAATTCTTGAAAGCTGAGTTCACAACCTTCAGACCAAGCAAATTTCTTGTCCTTCTTTAGCAACTCAGTCATAGGCTTAGCTACTTTGGAGAAATTCTCAATAAACCTTCTGTAGTATCCTTCCAAGCCAAGGAAACTACGAACTTCTTTTACTGACTTAGGTGATTCCCATTCAGTCACAGCTGAAACTTTAGCAGGATCAACTGCTACACCATCTCCTGACACAACGTGTCCAAGAAATCCAACTTCATTCAACCAAAACTCACATTTGCTGAATTTGGCATATAGATTATGCTCTCTAATCTTCTCTAGTGTCAAACGTAGATGTCCTTCATGCTCTTCTTTTCTCTTGGAGTAGATCAAAATGCCATCGATGAAAATGACAACAAACTTATCGAGGAACTCCATGAACACCTTGTTCATCATATTCATGAAATATGCTGGAGCATTGGTTAAACCAAATGGCATCACGATATACTCATACAATCCATATCTTGTAGTGAAAGCTGTCTTAGGTATGTCTTGTTCCCTTATCTTGAGTTGGAAATAACCTGACCGAAGATCAATCTTTGAGAACACACAAGCTCCTTCTAACTGATCAAACAAGTCATTGATTCTAGGAAAAGGGTATTTGTTCTTGATAGTCACCTCATTGAGTGAACGGTAATCTATGCATAACCTTTGACTTCTATCTTTCTTTTCCACAAACAAAACTGGTGCTCCCCAAGATGATGAACTTGGTTGGATAAAACCTTTTTGCAACTATTCTCCAAGCTGCTTCATGAGTTCTTTCAACTCATCAACTGAAATATTGTACGGTCTTTTTGCTATTGGTCCAGATCCTGGTAGCAAATCAATAAGAAACTCCACATCTCTATCCAGTGGCATTCCCAGCAATTCTTTTGGAAACACATCTGGATATTCACTCACTATCGGCACACTGTCCATGCTAACCCCCTTAAGAAAATTTAGCTTACTCCTTTTTGATTCAAAGTTGGTCTTGAATCTGATCCTTTTATTTTCTGGTGTTGTGAGTGAGACAATATGGTTGGCACAATCTATCACTCCCTTGTGCTTATTCATCCAATCCATTCCCAAAATGACATCCAATCCTTGAGAGTTTAGGATTATCAAGTTAACATAAAACTTATACTTCCCAAACTCTATGACTAGATCATGACATCCTGAATTCACTATCATTTCTCCGCCAGGAGAACTTACTTTTATAGGAAACCCAATAGTTTCTACCGGTAGTTCATTTATTTCAACAAATGCTCTTGATATGAATGAATGAGATGCACCAGTATCAAAGAGAACAAATGCTGGAACATAATTGAGTTTGAACTTACCAAGACATCGGGTTCCTCATAAATTTCCTCCACATTGATGTGGTTCACTTGTCCCTTTGAAAAGGGTTGGGCTTATTGGGTCCTTCGACTTTCTTTTACGGGCATTCATTTGCATAATGTCCCATATTCTTGCACTTGAAACACTCAACCCGACTAAGATCCTTCTTGACAGTGGCTTCCACTTCCACTTCCACTACCACTGTGGTGGCTCTTATATCCACCTTTGTGATTTTTGTACTTGTCATTGTCATGACTACGGTGATGCTTGTTGTCATGATGACGGTTGTGGTTGTGGTGCTTGTTGAATTTCCCATGCTTGTGGGATCCTGAACTTCCACTATCATCATAATGGGAACGTTTGTGAGAAGATCCTGAGCTGTGCTTGTTAGAGTGCTTTCTCTTCCTGCTTTCCACTTGTTTCATTTTGTTCTCCAAAATAGCAGCCTTGTCACAAAGAGACTGGTATGTGGTAACATAGGCCACTGATAGCTGCAGGTTCATTTCATCATTCAGGCCTTCAAGAAACTTTTCCTTCCTCTTAGCATCAGTGTCAACTTCATCCGGTGCATAACGCGCCAGATTGTTGAACTCTTCAATATATTCAGCCACGCTGCGGTGGCGTTGCTTCAGGTTATGGAACTCTTTCTTCTTCGAACTCATCACACCGGATGAGATGTGATCAGTACGGAAACCATCTTCAAAGATAGCCCATGTCACATCTGCAATGGGAGTGGTGATCTAGAAGTTATCCTACCAAGTAGCTGCTGGTCCTTCCAACAAGTGAGCTGCAAATCTGACTTTCTCTTCATCAGTACAGCCAACTGTTACCAAATCCTTGTTCACAGAGCGTAGCCAATCATTGGCCACCATAGGATCAGTAGTTCCTAAGAACTTTGCTGGCCTCAATCTCAAGAACCTGGTAAGCATGTCAAAACCCGGTGGGTTGTTGTTGTTGTTACTGTTGTTATTTTTGTTGTTGTTATTCTGATTCTGGATGAATGTAGTCATCATTTGCATCAGCTCGATCTGTCATCATTCTTTGCATCTCGGGGTGATGTTGTTGTTGTTGGGGTTGGGATTGCACGTCGAGGAGGCATCGTAGTTTGTTCAATAGAGATAAGAATGAGATACCCATAGATGCTAACATGCACAATACATCACATAATCAATCACCAAACATGCAACATAATAGTAATAGTTCAACAACATAAACGACAAGTTTGCAAAGTAAACACACCAATAGAAAGCCATCCACATGTTGGATGGTCATTGCGACTCAATAAAAAGCATGTTAAATAGATGATAAATGAGTAGTCATCACTACTCCTCAGCATCAACCTCCTCCTCAACAAAGGTAAGACCTGCATTCCAGCATGGCGGTCTTCTATTCCTCGACATTGGTGGTCAAGGTCTCTACTTTGGCTTTGAGAGCCCTCTTCTGAGAACGAAGCCTCTCAATCACAGTCTGCTGATGCTCGAGCTCGAAGTCCTTGGCCTCCAGTTCTATAGTCATGTCTCGAATCCTCTTGTTACTATCCTGGACTCATTTCTCTTGACTTTTGAACTTTCTGTCCTGACTCTCGAACTTGGCCTCCATCTCCTTGACTATATCACCTTGCTCCGCGAAGATCTTGTCCTTATCACGCAGCTGTACATGTAGTTCGTCATTGCTGAGCATGACGTTGGTCCTATCAGTGTCCACGTGCCTAAGAAGAACCTCTAAATCCTGGAGATATAGACGAATCGGCTCTGCTGTCTCCCTCGAAGTATCCTCGAAGTCAATGGCCTCACCATCCTCATCACGTCTACCGAAGGCGTGGAAGTGAGTACCTCTAACTCGCCGAGTGCCTCCCTGACGCCTAATCAAGTCCTGCATGACTACCTCTAGGCCTCTCTCCTTGTCATCGTGCATGAGCTTGAAGATGATTGCCTCCGTGGTAGGATCAGTCTGGCGTCCGGGCTGATTGACCTTGAAACCCCAAAGGTCTTTCCTCTCAAACTTTGTGAGGGGAAGCACCATGATGGTAGGAAGAGGAAGATTGAGCAAACTAGTGAGCTCAATAATACGAGGGCCAAAACGAGTTCCCTGGAACTCTTCAACAGTGCTGATGGTAACATTAGGCATCTATTTATAAGATAGAAAAAGTTAGAATCAACATACATAGAGATGAATCACAAAACAGAGCAACACATGCATAATTTTTGGAAATCAATCACACAAGTCATGGCATACATGAAACCATTACAACATCCAAGGTTCAACTTATTTCAAGCAACATTTGGAAAATAAGGTGATAAGTGGTGGTCCAACTAACGAAGTACGTTACAATCCCAACCCACTTGCCAAGTTGGTTAACATAATATTTCTAGAAGCAATCAGTCTATCTTGAGCACATGACTCCATTACTAAGTCTATAATGTCTCCTCTTAAGGTTTGGTTGGTAGCCTCCAACTCTTGGGTATGTTTCTTTTCTTCCTTAAGATCATTCTGAATGTTGAGCATTATGTACTTGACTCTATCACCAAGTTCTTTGATGGCTTTCCAAGCTGCATCACTTGCTGAATCAAAGAATGTAGTGTGCACCACTGAATTGGTGACCATGCAGAATCCTGATTCCTTGTGGTTGTCTTCCTTGTTTTTATACAAGTGAAGTTGCACCCACCAGTACTCAACTCCTTCATCCAACACAGGAAAACCTTTGTACACGGCTGCACCATGTATTCCCATTGCAACCATGAGGTCCTTGAGTGCCTTGGGGAATTCTGTCTCACACTCCAAAGTCATTGTCATGAGTGTTCCCTTCCTTACGGCTTCCTTGATGGAGTTCATCTACAAATAGAGATGAGAAAGAAGATTATAAAAGTTTACGAGAAGAAAAGACAAGTGTGGAAGTTGTTGAAAATTTTTCCTTAGTGGTTTCCAATCCTAGGGTCATAATCCTACAGGCAACACAATGCTCTGATACCATCTTTAAGATCCCTCCTTTATAAAGGAAAAGGATCCCTGTGATTGCAATGCTAGTCCCTGGATCAATGCTAGCATCCACAGTTTAAGATGAAGTACACATAAACAAAGGTCATTATTACAGGCATTCCAGAGACAACATAGTCTTTTACAACTCCATGGCCACAGGCCTAGTACAGGAGTTTAAATAAGTAAATAGATAAATAAGTCTTCATATTCATGTTCCACAGGCAAGCATGTTGAGTGTAGACTCATGACTCCTATTCATCTTCAGAGTAACCTGCAACATCACAAGTTACAGCCACAGTGGGTCAATACATTGGAATAGTAGTGGCAAGTGATACCTTAGTTGAATATTGGTGGACTAGATACTATATGCCATTTGGCTAAGTGTAGCTTAGGCTTGCTTTGCTCAAAATAGGTTTTGCCTATCAGTTGAAAACACTAAGTTTTTCTTTGTCAAAAACTTTTCCCAAGGAACCACCAATAGACATTGGGGTCCTTCACCCTTGTTCAACCACAAGTTTTACTTAGAAATTGGGATGAGAAGATTCTTGATAGCTTCCATGTCTTGATGCTCAAATTGTCCAATACCAGGGACATGGCTAAGTACTTAGATTCTTCCATCTGCAGAGGTTGTGCACTTTCCCCACAAGACTTGATTTTCACCAAGACAGGACCTTTCAGAAGCCTTCCCTTAGACCAAATGTACGCGTTCCAACCTATCATCCCACTACCACCAACTATCCAAATGGCTAAGTTATTGCAACCTATGTGATCCAGGCAGAGCCCATATTGCCAAGTGGCTGCACTAGAAGCTTCTTAACATTTGGCCTCTCAAATCCCTTTGTTCCTGGGTGGCTTTCCACAAGTGAGATACACAAGATAAACCATAGAAATGGGCCTTGTGTAACCACTCAACATAAACCATTCCTTCCATTCCACCCAGGTGTTTCATTCATTTAGTTGTTTTATTAAGCAAAAACACAAGTCCAAAGACTTAGAAATATTTTATCATAGCATGAATAGTTTCACCACCCTTGGTTGCTACTAGCTAGGCTAAGCATGGCATAGATAAACATCTTACTTAGAAATTTCTAGCAATTCTACAACTACTAGGATTTCCCAAGCATAGCATATATGTAACATCCCTAAAATCATGATTTCAAAGATTGCATATCATTCATGCATGCATATAGAATTGAAATCAATTTCAAAACTCATTTCAGAAAAACAGAAGCACATAGTGCTATCATTTTATGTGAGCAAACTTAAATCAAATGGCCATTCCCATTTGAGAATTTGAATGTTTTAAACCTAGATTGTTTGTCTCCCTTGTTGAATGGATTGAGTGTGGAATTTGAACCAAGCTTTACAAAATGGAAATGGTTTCAAAAACCATTTTTCAAACATTTGCAAATCAAGTGCAAAATCTCTGTTATTTTGTTTCTCCAAAAATGACCAAGCCTTTTCAAAGTGACCCCATGGTTTTATAACTAGAATTGAGACTGTTGCACACTGCAAAAATCCCAAATAGATTTGAATTAAAATGGAGTTTGAATTCATTTGAAAACCATTCCTGACATTCATTCTGGAAAAAGAAAAAGGATTAAAGAAAAGAAAAGGGCCAGGCGCTCCTATTCTAGCCCAGCAGCAGAACCGGCCCAGCTAGCCCACCCGGCCTCTCTCTCGCTCGCTCGCACGCGCAGACGCACCCACGCGGTCGCTGACACCCAGACCCCACCCCCTCTCTGCTTATTTCGCTGACGCGCAGACCCCGTCCACGTCATCGTCTTCTTCCCCAAATCCCGCGCATGAACTCCGCCGCTGCCCGTTGCTGCCTTGATTCCGCGAGGTAAATGGCATTGATTCCCTGGGCGTTTCTTGTCGAGCCTCTGGCTATATAATCCCCACTCTCTCGCGACCATTTCCCCTCAACCAATTCCTCCTTCATGCCACCAGGCTGCCCACAACTCGCTCGACGCCGCCGCTGTTCCGACGACCGCGCCGACGAATTCCGATGAGCTCCGTGTTCCCCTCTGCCCCTGACTCATGCTATCATGCTCAGCAACTTCTTGCGCATCCACTGACACGCCTTGTTTTCTCTCGCATGATCTGTAGCCTCGACAGCGACTTCAACTGAGCGCCACCGCTCTCTGCACGAACTCCGGCGACCTCTCCCCGTAAGTACCAGCCGCCCCTTGCCCTCTGTCTGATACGATTAGGATCCCCATCGTCTTACGCATCTGACCGTACCTTCCTTTTGACTTAGCGGGACGCAGAACCTCGCCAACGTCGACGACAGCCGCACCCTACGCGTTCGCGAACTCCGGCGAGGAATCTCTGACGACCTCGTGCGCCCCTTCCCAAGCCATCACCACCTTGAGCTTCAGCACACCGCTGCGGTTCTGGTAAGCTTCTTCCCTCACTCTCGCGCGACCTAGAACGCCAGCGCCGCCGCTGACAGACGCGCTGCCGCCAGTCGCCGCCGCTAGCGCCGCTCGGTTTTGGTTAGATGAATTGTAGCCGTCAGATCCAGATCCAGCGCGTAGGATTAGTCCACATATCGAACCGTTATGTTTCGATCTGAACCGTGCATCGCCACTTAGATCCTACGGCTCGCGTGCGTGATCCGGTGCGAAGCGGTACGCGCCAGTAAAATTAATACACGTGGCTAGGGTTAGAGTTTAAAACAGGATTTAAAACAGATTTGGATTCAAATTTGATTAGGCTACAACTTTTGAATCCCACGTTAGATTTTTGCAAATTTTATACCGTTGGAATCAGGAAGACAAGCCCTTTATTTTTATGCAATGTGTTTAAAGTTTAGGTTCTGTTAAAATGACTTTTTATGCAGAAACTTGTTTAGGACTATTTTGAGTATAGAATTTGTTTAGTAATTTGTTTTAGTGCTAAATAAGTTTGGTTTAGCAAGTTTTTGACTTGGTTATGATTCAGTATCATGCACTTGCTTGGTTGGGTTTTAAAATCATCACTTAGCATTTTTTTGCATGCATGCATATATTTATGTTTGTATATGAATTGTGTGTAAAATTTGTGCTACCATTTTTGTGTAGACTTTGGTGCTAGTGATTGTGATTGTGAAGAGTGCTACTCTCCCCATTACCAAGGCAAGTGGTACTTCATGAATATTTCATCCCTATGTTTTACACAAGCATTAGAAATATTTTGCTAAGTCTTGCATGTTACTATTTTTGCCAAATGCCATGTTGGGAAATTCCTAAGTAGATATAGAATTTCTAGGAAATTCCTAAGTTAAGTTACTATGCCATGCTTAGCCTAGCTAGTAGCAAACAAGGGTTGGTAAAGTATATACTTGCTATGATGAAAATA
The DNA here is from genome assembly GCA_030063025.1 of Avena longiglumis. Classification (NCBI taxonomy): domain Eukaryota; kingdom Viridiplantae; phylum Streptophyta; class Magnoliopsida; order Poales; family Poaceae; genus Avena; species Avena longiglumis. Next base: position 332,020,848 of record CP125978.1, read on the forward strand.
TTTCTAAGTCTTTTGACTTATGTTTTTCTTAATAAAACAACTAAGTCAATGAATCACCTGGGTGGAATGGGACTTGAATGGTGGTTTTTGGTTGAGTGGTTACACAAGGACCATGGACATGGTTTACCTTGTGTATCTCACTTGTGGTATGCCACCCAGGCACAAAGGGGTTTTAGAGGCCAAGTGTTGAGAAGCTTATAGTGCAGCCACTTGGCAATATGGGCTCTTCCTGGATCACATAAGTTGCTAGAACTTAGCCATTTGGACAATCGTTGGTAGTGGGAATGATAGGTTGGAGCGCGTCCATTTGGTCTAAGGAAAGGCTTCTGAAAGGTCATGTCTTGGGAAACCAAGTCTGGTGGGGAAAGTGCACAACCTCTTCAGATGGAAAATCTAAGTACTTAGCCAAGTCCATGGCAATGGACAACTTGAGCATCAAGACATGGAAGCTATCAAGAATCTCATCACTCCAACTTCTAAGTAAAACTTGTGGGTGAACAAGGGTGAAGGACCTCAATGTCTATTGATGGTTTCTTGGGAAAATTTTTGACAAAGAAAAACTTAGTGATTTCAACTAATAGGAAAAACCTATTTTGAGCAAAGCAAGCCAAGATACACTTAGCCAAAATGCATATAGTAATATAGTCCACTTAAAATTTACTAAGGTATCACTTTCCAATACTATTCCAAAGTATTGATCCACTGTGGCTGTAACTTGTGATGTTGTAGGTTACTCCGATGATGATTAGGTGTCATGAGTCTACACTCAACATGCTTGCCTGTGGCACATGAAGATGAAGACTTGTGTTTATTTACTTATTCCAAACTCTTGTATTAGGCCTGTGGCCTTGAGTTATAAAAGACTATATTTTTATCTCTGGAATGGATGTAATAAATGATCTTTGTATCTGTGTACTTCATCTTAAACTGTGGATGCTAGCAATGATCCAGGGACTAGCATTGCAATCACAGGGATCCTTTTCCTTTACAAAGGAGGGATTATAAGACCAAAATTTATCCATGCAAGTCTAGCAAAATATTTCTAATGCATATTTGAAAAACATAGGAATAAAGTCATGAAGAACCACTTGCCTTGGTAGTTTGGAGAGTAGCTACACTCCTCGAAATCACAATCACTATTTGCACCAAAATCTACACATAAAATCATAGCAACAAATCACATACCAAATAAATACAAGCAAAAATATATGGATGCATGCAATATGATATGTGATGATTTTCTAAACTCAACAAGACAAGTGCACAGTATTGGTTTATAAACAAGTTCAAAACTTGCCAAACAACCTTTATTTGAACACTAAAACATTTCTCAAATAATTAATATACACAAAATAGGCCTACACATGTTTCTGTAAATAAAACCATTTTAACAGAAGAAAAATATTAAACACATTGCATATATGGAAAGGGCTTTCTCTCCTGATTCCATTCATATAAAATTTGTCAAATTTGAACGTGGGAATCAAAAGTTATGATTAAAACAAAATCAAACATCTAATAGATTCAAATTCTGATTTTAAATCTAACTAGCAGACAGGCGGCGTGTTCCTATTGGTTGGTACCGGTTCAGGCGGATCGATCAACGAGAGACACACGATTTAAATGAAGATGCACGGCCAGATCTAATGCGTACCCCTTCGCGTAAGTGATCTATCTAGCCCATCGGATCTAGATCCAACGGTCCGCGATCAAGCGACCATACTCTGGCGGTGCTAGCGGTGGCGACTGGCGGCGGCGGCTCTGTCCACGGCGGCGTGGTGGCTATAGGGTGATTTGGAGTCGTCGGAGATGCTTACCAGGCTCGTGGCGGTGTGCTGGAGCTCAACGTGTGGACGGGCAGGGTCGGGGCGCACGGACACAGCAGCACGAGCTCGTCGGAGTTGCTGGCGGCGTCGGATGCTCACTGACGGAGTCGAAGGCGATGTTCTGGGGCACGAGGATCCAAACAAAAAGTTTCAGCAGGTGCGCTAGATGCAGGTGAACATGCTCGTGTCATTCAGAAACAGAGGGGAACAACGAGGCTCACTGAATTTAGTCGTCGGAGTTGGAGGCGGCGTCGGAAACTTGCGGTGTTCGATGGAGTCGGCGACCTGGGGCAGTATAGGAGGAACCAAAGATGTCAGAAGGAGCGCAAGGATGTTGTGAAGCATTCTGCATGAACCAGAGAGGAAGGGGCGCACGGAGCTCACCAGGATTGGTCGCCGGAGTGGGCTCTGTCTGCGGCGAGGTAAGGCCAAATACTGGCAGCCTGGAGGCGCTTCGGGCTGGCTTTGTTGGGGGAAATGGCCACGAGGGGGAGAGGGTCTTATAGCCAGAGCGGGGGCGAGTATCACGCGAGGAAACTCCAGCAATAACTCGGTTTAAAACACGGCAGTGAATGGCGGAGGAAACAGCCGGCGACGTGGTCGTGGGCGTGATTTGGGGAAGATGATGATGAGCTGGCGAGGGTCCACCGGTCAGTGACTCATTAGGTAGCGCGGGTGCGGTGAGAAAAACAGGAGGAGAGGGAATCCCGGGTGGGCTGGCTGTTGGGCTTGTTTCGCTTGTTGGGCCAAAATCCTGGCGCCAGCCTTTTTCCTTTTCCTTTTTCTTTTTCTGTTTGCATTTTCAGGAATCATTTTCAAATGAATTCAAAAGCTGTTTGAATTCAAACCTTTTCAGGATTTTTGTAGAGTGCAACACTCACAAATTTGGACACAAAACCAAGTGGTCACTTTGTACTGGCCTGGTCACTTGGAATAAAACAAAATAAGCAGCGACATAGCACTAGTTTTAAATAGGTTTTGAAATTGGTTTTCAAATCATATTTGTTTTGAAATTTTTGGTTTAAGCAAATGGCAAGAAAGAAAAACAATCTGAGAGTACCAAGGTTTGATTCATGAACAACAATCTCTCATTGGAGAGTAGCATTTGATTTAATGCTGAACACATAAAATAATGAGCTCATATGCTCTTGTTTTTTAATTGGTTTGTTTGAAATGAACTCTACATGATCATGGATGCATGGATGATATGCATGAGTTTGAAACATGATTTTAGGGATGTTACATTGAGCTAACAGCCTAACATTTTCATCAATAGTAACTTGTATGGCATGAGTAGTAGCAAAGGTGTTTTCCATAGTTTCAGGTTTAGCAGCTATTTTATTAACCAAGGAAGTTTGAGCTTCAGACAAATAGGATATATTTTTCTCAGCACTCAAATTTTTTGACTGTAAACTAGGAATTTCTCTATTCAGCTTCTCAAGCTGAAGACTAATGTTTTTCAAGGTAATAGATTGTTCCTCCATAGTTTCAGTGAAAATCTTGTTTTGCTCATATTGCATTTGCATAAAAATTTTAGTGGATCTCTCAACTTCTAGAATCCTCTCTTCACTAGGCATTCCAGATCTATCCTGATAAGCATTTCCACTAGGAGGATAAGGCCTATAATTGTTGTTGCTACCAAAATTATTCCTATAGGTATTGTTGTTGAAATTGTTGTTTCTAATGAAGTTCACACCAACTTGCTCTTCTTGAGCAACCAAAGAGGCTAAGGGAACACTATTAGGATCTAGAGGAGCTTTCCCATTAACAAGCATATCCATAATAACATCAATCTTTTCACTCAAAGAGGAGGTTTCCTCAACAAAATTTACCTTCTTACCATGTGGATCTCTCTCAACATGCCATTCAGAGTAGTTAACCATCATATTATCAAGGAGCCTTGTTGCGGCTCCCAAGGTGAGGCCCATAAAGGTACCTCCAGCAGCAGAATCCAACAGATTTCTTGAGGAGAAGTTCAAACCTGCATAAAAAGTCTGGATAATCATCCAAGCAGTGAGTCCATGAGTAGGGCAATTTTTAACCAAAGATTTCATTCTTTCCCAAGAAGGAGCAACATGTTCACATCAAGCTGTTTAAATTTCATAATGTCACTTCTCATGGATATAATCTTAGCAGGAGGGTAGTACTTTACAATAAAAGCATCTTTGCACTTAGTCCAAGAATCAATACTATTTTTAGGCAAAGAAAGCAACCATTCTTTAGCTTTTCCCCTCAAGGAGAAAGGAAATGGCTTGAGCTTAATAATATCTCCATATACATCCTTATACTTTTGCATCTCACAAATTTCAACAAAGCTATTAAGTGGGCAGCAGGATCATCATAACCAGCACCAGAAAATTGCTCTCTCATCACAAGATTCAACAAGGCAGGCTTAATTTCATAAAAGGTAGCATCAGGAGCAGGTAGAGCAATAGGAGTGCTTAGTAAATCATTGTTGTTGGTGCTAGTGAAGTTACACAACTTGGTGTTCTCAGCAGAGTTCATTTTGGCAAAGGTGGGCAAGCCAAAAACAGTAGCAGCTAGAGCAGGAACTAATTTTTTTGTGTTTTTGAATAAGGCAAGCAAACCAAACTAGACTAATTTTTTGGGGTTTTTTGAAAAGATGCAAACAAAACCAAGCAAAAAAACAAAGCAAACTAAAAACAAAGTAAAGAGAAAGGAAGTGAAGGACTCCCCCAGTGAAGACGTCCTTAGCGTCCCCGACAACGGCGCTAGAAAATAGCTCGATGGCACCCAGTACTTGTCGTGGGACGCTTCATTGGAAACCCCAAGAGCAAGGTATGAAGCAGCATAGTAGCAAGTTTCCCTCAGTAAGAAACCGAGGTTATCGAACCAGTAGGATGAAGGAAACGTCACACAGGTGTTGCAAGCAACGTGGAGACCTGCACAACACAAACTCAAGACTTTGCCCCAACGAATCAATGAGGTTGTCAAGCTCGCCGGTTTGTTGTAACAAAGGATTAAACGTATGGTGTGGAAGGTAATGGTGGTTTGCAGCAAGTAAACAGGTAACAGTGGAAGATGTATCAATGGTAAAGATTGGACCGGGGTCCATAGTTCACTAGAGGTGCTCTCCTTAGATAAACAACATGGCATGAAGTGTAAACAAATTACAGCAGGGTAATTGACAGGAACTGAGCAAGGCATAACAATGCAATTACTAGTCAGAAAGATCCTATTTGGCTGATTGGGCAATACAACAATATACATAGACCACCATCCAACTGCATCTATGACTAGAATTCCACCTTCAGTTTATCATCCGAACCCCCTCCAGTATTAAGTTGCAAGCAACAGACAACTGCTTTAAGCAAAGTGTGTAAGGTAAACAGTCCACATGTTCCATGAACAAGAGACCTTTGTTTTCTCCCTAGTATAAATCTCACATCTACAACCGAAGAGATTTCTGTCACTTCCCTTGGAAACTAGAGGCATGAACCCACTATCGATCATAAATACCCCCTCTTGGAGTCACTAGAAACTACTTGGCCAAGATAGCTACTAACAACGGAGAGCATGCAAGATCACAAAAAACACACACACATGATAGAATCATAGATAAAATCATTAATCAAACCAACATAATAATCTCAATATCCGTCGGATCCCTGCAAACACAACATGCATGATTACAAATAGATTAGATCTTGATCATGAACGGAGCTCACAAGATCTATACATGAAAGCATAAAGGAGGAGATACAACCATCTAGCTACTACATGGACCCATAGTACAAGGTGGAACTACTCACTCATCATACCGGAGAGAAGGCCTCCGGGATGATCTCCCCTCCGGCAGGGTGCCGGGAAGAACTTCATATCCCCCCGATCTAGGGACGATGGTGGCGGCGAATACAGACGGTTTTGTGGATTTATGATCGGGTAATCAGGGTTTCTGCATCAGGGGCTTCTTATAGGCGAAGGGGCGAGACCGGGAGGCGGCCAGGGCGCGGGCCCACCTGCCCCCGCACCTGGGATGGGTCTGGCCCCCTTGGCTGGCCCCTCTAGATCTCCTCTGGACTTCTTGTTCCCAACGGAAAGTAATTGACTTTGTCCTTTGTCCCGTCCAATTCCGAGAATATTTCGTTACTAACTTTTCTGAAACCAAAAATAGCATAAAACAGGCATCTAGCACTGTTGCAACTTGTTAGTAGGTTAGTACCAGAAAACATGTAAAAAGCACCTCAAAGTGTGGACAAGTAAAGCAAATTAGATACTAAACAAGCATGGAGCATCAAAAATTATAGATACGTTTCCAACGTATCAATGACTTCCTGGAGGATCAAGCCATGGACTTCCACACTGATGATGATGACTCCACCTTCATTGATGATGAGGATGAAGACACCAATTCCGATGAGTAGTAGCACTTGAGCACTAGCGTTAGTGAGATGTATCCGGTCCCATTGTATCGTAGTTTCACAGAATGGTTCTTAAAACCATATGTTTCCTTGCTGTGGTGTGTGTTTGTATTGTGTGCTATGAATGAAAAGCAAGTTGCTAGTTAGCAAAACCTGAGTCAAACTCAAAGTTTAAAAACTTTTCCAAAAACAAACCCCTGAACCTTAGAAATTTCCCTCTTGCCTCATGATCTATCTCAATCTTTAGATGCCTCGCGGAGGAAACAGCTCATCCCCGGACCCAATGTTGCAAATCTTGCAAATTTTGGTTTTAGACCGTGAAGGTGAAAGAGCCGAACATCAAGCCAACCTAGACACCCTCCAACACATAGCTCGGATGGCCAATAACAGTCAAGGCCATGGACACCAGGACAACCATGGATCCAAGCTCAAGAACTTTTAGAATACCAATCCACCCATCTTTAGTAAGTCTGGGGAGCCATTGGATGCTGATGACTGGCTACAGACCATGGAGAACAACTTAGAAGTTGCAAGAGTGGAGGCCAATGAGAAAGTACTGTTTGCCCCCATTATCTAGCAGGAGATGCAAGAGCTTGGTGGAATAGCATTTGCGCCATGAATGGAGGATAGATGATGACTTGGGATGAATTCAAACTCAAGTTCAGCCGAACCCATGTTCCAACGGGTTTAATCAAGAGGATGAGAGATGAATTCAGGGAATTGAAGCAAGGGAGGATGACAGTAGTTGAGTACCATGACAAATTTCTGTCATTAGCTAGGTATGCACCAGATGAGATTGACACTAAAGCCAAGAAGAAGGAGAGATTCTTGAATGGTCTGCATGATGAGATGCAGACAGTGTTAGTCAATATTATGTTTGATGACATTGAAGCCTTAGTGGATTCTGCAATCCAGATGGATGGAAAGATCAACCAAGCCAATGAGAATCGCAAGCATCGAATGATGCATCAACCAAGAACCCACCATACCCCAAAGTATCGCCCCAACCCGTCTGCGGGATATGCCCTGAGAAACAATAGACCCCTGATGACCCGTCCGAACTATCCCAACCGTGGGGGAGGAAACCCAAGGCCTGTAGGAAACCACAACAACAACCCCGGTAACTCCAACAACTTCAATCGTGCACCGCCCAAAGTCAACAACCCCACCAACACCAATACTGCCCCGAGGACTGGGAGCAATGTCGTGCATGTTGTAGGAAAAGACAAGTCTTAGGTGACTTGTTATGAATGTGGAACCAAGGGTCACTACTCCAATGAGTGCCCCAAGAAGCTTGCATCATCCCCCAATGTGAATTCCCCAGCTCAGCAGCAGCGTCCTGTTCAGCCTGGAAGGAGATTTGCCCCAGGGAATTCGCTCAACCGCAACGGCCGTCTGTTTCACATGAATGCTGAAGAAGCCCAGGAAGCGCCAGATGTCGTGATGGGTATGTTTTTTGTTAACTCGGTACTTGCAAGAGTGTTTTTTTATTCTGGATCATCGCACCCGTTTGTTACAGAAGAATTTGCATGCACAAGTAAGGTTCAACCAACAATATTTAAGCATGTTATGATAGTTCAAATACCTGGTTCTACCACCAAAGCTAGACAAATTTGGAAGGTCGTACCTATCAGACTCCATGGCATAGATTTTTATGCTAATCTAAAGTACTTGGAACCAAAGGTTTGGAAGTAGTACTAGGAATGGATTGTATGTCGAAACATAAAGGATTAATCGACTGTTCCAAGAAAGCCATAACCATGACCAGCACCACTGGAGTATCAGTAGAGCATGTATCTGAAACCTTGCCCCGTCAATTCAAGTGCAACAAGAGTCTAGCCCAACCAACCATTGACCAAGTCAGAATAGTCTATGAATACCCTGATGTATTCCCAGATGTATTGCCCGGTATGCCCCCAGATCGGGATATCGAGTTTATCATTGAACTAATCCCTGGAACCGGACCCATAGCTCAGAGACCGTATAGTATGAACCCATCTGAATTAGTGGAGTTGAAGAAGCAGTTGGATGCTATGCTGGAGATAGGACTGATTCAACCCAGTGCGTCGCCATGGAGATCACCTGTATTGTTTGTGGATAAGAAAGATGGAGGTAACCGTTTGTGCACGGATTATCAGAAGCTGAATGATGTCACCATTAAGAACAAGTACCCACTGCCAAAGATAGAAGATTTGATTGACCAGTTGATCGGTGCCAAAGTGTTTTCTAAGATTGATCTTAGAACTGGTTATCATCAACTCAAGAATCGCGTAGAGGATATTCCAAAGACTGCCTTTACCACTAGATATGGATTGTATGAGTAAACTGTCATGTATTTTGGATTAACCAATGCCCCCGCTTATTTCATGAACCTCATGAATAAGATTTTTATGGACTTACTGGATAATTTTGTCGTTGTTTTCATCAAAGACATTCTGATTTATTCCAAATCATAAGAAGAACATGAGCTACACCTAAGGACCATCCTTGGAACCCTTAGGGAGCATCAATTGTATGCCAAGTTTAGCAAATGTGAATTCTGGTTACAGGAAGTAGGATTCCTCGGACATACCGTGTCGGCAGGAGGAATTGCTATTGACCCTGCCAAGGTTAAGGATGTTGAAGAATGGCAAGCCCCAACCACTCAAACCCAAGTTCGTGCATTTGTCGGATTAGCGGGATATTACCGCAAGTTCGTAGAAGGATTTTCAAGCATCGCAAGACCCATGACCCAATTTTTCAAGAAAGATAAGAAGTTTGAATGGACGGACAAATGTGAAGCAAGTTTTCGAGAGCTTAAGAGTAGATTGATCTCAGCCCCTATCTTAATTATGCCGGATATCACGAAACCTTTTGATGTGTTTTGTGATGCAGCCAAGATCGGTCTCGGATGTGTGTTGATGCAAGAAGGCAAAGTCATATCTTATTTATCCCGACAACTGAAGCAACATGAGCAGAATTACCCTACCCATGACCTTGAACTAGCAGTCGTAGTTTTAGCCTTGAAGACATGGCGGCATTACCTCATGGGAAACCATTGTGAGATTTATTCGGATCACAAGATCCTGAAGTATATTTTCACCCAGAAGGAGCTAAATATGAGACAAAGGAGATGGATAGAGCTACTCAAGGACTATGATCTTGACATTCACTATCACCCAGGTAAAGCCAATGTGGTAGCAGATGCTCTTAGCAGATTGTCGTGTCGCTTGAACACCATGATTCTGAAGGAGCAACCAAGTTTGCACGAGGAGTTAGAAGATTTTAGAATGGAGCTAGTAAGTAAAGGATTTTTGTCTAGCATAGAACTTCAACCCTTGATCAGTTAGATCAAGGAGGCACAGAAAGGAAATGCTAGTATGGACAGAATTAAACGTCGTATCGGTACAAGGAAGGTACCCTGATTCACCGAGGATGAAGAAGGAGTTTTGTGTTACAAAGGACGTATCTGTGTACCAGCAGATTCAGAATTGAAGCAAGCTATTTTGAAAGAAGCCCATGATACTCTTTATTCTATCCACCCCGGAGGAATGAAGATGTATCAGGATTTAAAGGAGCAATTTTGGTGGCATAAGATGAAGAGAGAAATTGGAAGCTATATAGCCAAGTATGATATATGTCATAGAGTCAAGGCGGGACCTCAAAGACCCGCAGGACTGTTGCAACCATTGCAGATTCCGGAATGGAAATGGGATTCCGTTGGAATGGATTTTATCACCGGTTTGCCTACATCTAGTAGGGGAAATGACTCTATTTGGGTCATAGTGGATAGACTGTCCAAAGTCACCCATTTCTTACCAGTCAAGACCACTTATCAGAGTTCGAATCTAGCAGAGTTGTACATTGCTAGAATAGTCAGTTTGCACAGAGTCCCTAAGAACATTGTGTCGGAATGAGGAACCAGTTTACCTCGAGATTTTGGAAGAAAGTCCAAGAAGGATTAGGAACCCGACTAGATTTCAGCACAGCTTATCACCCTCAGACCGTTGGACAAACGGAGCGAGTAAACAAAATACTCGAAGATATGTTGAGATCTTGTGTGTTGGAATATGGATCAAAATGGGAAGATTGTCTGCCTTTCGCAGAATTTTCATACAACAACAGTTACCAAGCCAGTTTGCAAATGGACCCATTTGAATTCATGTATGGAAGAAAGTATCGTACCCCTTTGAATTGGTCGGAAGTAGGAGAGAGTCGGATTTTTGGACCCGACATCCTACGAGAAGCTGAAGCGAAAGTTCACAACATTCGTGAGAACCTCAAGACCTCCCAATCTAGACAGAAGAGTTATGCTGACAAGAGACGTCGAGACCTAGCCTTCAACATCGGAGATATTGTGTATCTCAAAGTATCACCTTTGAAGGGAATGCAATGTTTCCAACTCAAAGGAAAGTTAGCTCCCAGATATATCAGACCCTTCAAGATTTTAAATCGCCGAGGAGAAGTATCGTATCAACTGGAACTGCCAGAAGAGATGTCATCCATGCATAATGTGTTTCATATCTCGTTACTTTGTAAATGCCTATAAATCCCAGAGAAGACCGAAGTTTTAAAAATATTGATCACAGAACCATAGAGATCAACGATGACCTGACATATCCCAAAGTACCCATTCGTATTTTGGAGGAAGCCTTCAGAACCACCAGGACCCGGAGTATCAAGTTTCTCAAGATCCAGTGGAGTAACCACACGGAAGAAGAAGCTACCTGGGAGCGAGAAGATTACATTAGGAATGAGTTTCTAGATCTCGTTAAATCCTAATTTTATTTTTCTCAAATCTCGGGATGAGATTTTGTTTAAGGGGGGGAAGGTTTACTACATCCCAAAAATATTAATCAAGGTTATCAAGTTCCAATCACCCAAAATTAGGGTTAACAAAAACTTTTGTTAATTAAATCAATATGAATGCATATGTGTATGTGATGAATGCATGAATGCTTGCAATGACTTGTGTGATGGTTGTGAATAGAAAGGATTGGTTTAAAGATGAAAACAACATCATCTAAATCATTTCCAAGCAGAATCAAATCAATAGAAATTCAAATATAAACAATAGGAGCTAATGGTCATTTTGACCAAAGTTAACCACTAGACCACTTTGAGTGTTTCTAGTCCAAGATTCCTAACAGAAACAAATCCAATTATTTTCACCCCTTGCTATACCAAGTAAAAGTGAATGCAAGACCACCTTGCAAACTCACAAAAACATTTTGCAAATCTATGCCAAGGACAATTCAAAATTGAATCTAGTTCATATGGTAAGATCACCATTTCTCAAAACCCAACCAAACCAGTTCACCTTGACAAATTCAAACAACCAGAGACTACCCAGTATGTTACCTGTGCACTCACTAAATTTCATCCAAAAAATCAAATATAAATTTCTTTTGGCCATTTCATCAAACACCTTCCGAGAACAAATCAAATTGGCCAAACTTTCACAGTTTTGAGCAGTGATCATTCAAGCCATTGTCTCCCTTTTATCACCCTTGTCTCCCCTAGTGAAAATCACATCATTGATCAACCTAGAACCCTACCATTGTGCCATGTCATGCATGCCCGACCACCCCCTTGTACACCTCAATGTCGACAGCAAGCTACCAGCGTAGCCAGCCTCGCCAACCTTTTCTGGCATGCTGCTCGTGCCTCACTGCCCCCTCTAGACCAGCCCTAGCTCGAGGACAAAGAGAGGAGATGCCGGAAACATCGTTCCCACGCTGCTGTCGACCATGCCGATGCGCACTATGTTCCCACTCAACCTGACCACCTCGATCTCTCGCCGCCTGTCTACATGATCTCCACCGACCCAGGAGACCACCAGACATGCTCGTTCCCTCGACCATGCCCTGTAGCCGCCGCACGTCGCGAAGTTCATCGTCGGTACTGCGCAAAGCGCCGCACGTTCCCGACCAAACCACACCACCCCACGCTTCGCCTTTAAGCCAGCAACGATCATCAGGGAACACATCATCGTCCCCTATCCTCAGCCATGCCTCTAGCCACCTGTAGCATCGTCACCGACGAGCTCGCACCCGCACCGTTCGGTCCCCTCGCCATAGTATAAAAGGAGGTCACCCCAGCACCATTTATACACACTCACCACTCCTCGGTGATCCTCTCCCACTTCCTCCCGGAGCAAGGCAAGCTCTCCCTTGCCGGAATTTAGCCGGAGCCCGCCGCTGCTGGAGGAGAAGGGCGCCGTAAATTTAGGCCACCCCAGGAGACACCGCCAATACCAGGAGAACCGCCGTCATCAACAACCCCATTCGCCCTCGTCGCCGACCCTCTCCTGAGCCCCGGTGAGCCTCCCCAGACTCTTACTGGTTGTGCAAGGGTTTGTCCCCGTCGTGTCCTGTTCAAATGAGGACGATGGTCATGAGCCGTTGATCTTGCATCTAATCCTACGGTCATAATCATCACATACCCCTTCTGCACCCCCTATCTCACTGACGAGTGGGGACATCACTTAAATCATCCCATGCACGCGCTGTGCACAGTGGGCCGTCCCATCTAGCTCTCCCGCGCAACCCAGTAGTTTAAATTTAGATTTTTCAATTTAGTTTCAAACCTAGTTTTGAAAGTAACTTTAAAAATCAATTCAGAGAGTTTTACCAAACCAAATTGCATGATACCAATTTTGCTAGAAAGGTATTGAAATTCTTAATCCAAGCCTGTTGGATTCAACCCATTTGAAATTATAGATCATCTATAGTAAAAATAACAAGGTAGATACTTTTCTGCATTCAAATATTTTTCAAAAATCAACCATAAAAGCTTTTGAGTTGATTCCAACTCTCAAAAATCACATTTGATAAGTCCTTTATGAATATATAAAAATATCTAAGTTTACTTGCAGTAATAATGGACAACTGCTAAAATAATGCCCCATAGGCATTTCTAGTCACTTTAATTAATTAAAATATTAAGGTTAAACCTTATTAAATTGTGACACCACTTTAAATCACATTCCCAAATATTAGAATATGTGGTGATGACATGTGTCAACATGATCCCATATTTTAATTGGAGAATATTAAATCTTAAGTAGTTTTCAATGAGTAGAAAATACTTTTCTAAACTAAAATAAATAAGACTAAGTCTTTAATCCTTGTGATGATTGTGATGATGCTAGGTCATCTAGTGTAAACCTTTGTGTTCTAAATAGAAGTAGTTAAGTATTGTTTGGTGATTGTGTACTTTGTATTTATTTATAGGAGCTAGTACCGACCAAGTATACGAAGAGGAAGGAGACTACTACGAGGAAGAAACAGAGGAGAACTTCAATCACTGCACTACTCAAGGCAAGCCTAACACTACAAGTTGACTATGCAAGCTAATAATTGCAAGCCCCACCATACCACTTAACCTATTGAATGCCTTAGGCATATTTGGTTATTCCACTTTATTATACCAAATCCCAGTTTTACTTGCAAGATTTATTATTTTTATTTCTTTATCAAAGCTCTTTATTACTTTTAGTTAGTGTTTGTGATATTTTGGGGAAGATATTAGAGGTAGCATAAAGAGCATAAAACTTGGACTAAGTTATATAAAACTAGATGCCATACTGAGGCATGAGATTATACTTAGATAAGTCACACGTGATTAGCACCCCTCATTAGTGATTACCCCTAATTTAGTGGCTAGTGCTAAGCATAAAACTTGATCACTTTAGATGGTAATACTTGGTGAAAAGGATTATGAAAACCTTAGAATGATGAGTCATTCTACTGAAATATTTTGACATGTGTTATGAACACCAGATGATTTGATGATGAAAATGTTGAGGCATGAGCCTTAGCCCTTTATAAAACTGATGGTTGAGTACGGATGCGATACCATTCCAATTTTACCGTACAACCACAATACCCGAATTTGGGTAGGGCTTGACTGGAAGTTTATATATCTTAGTATGGGTTCCCTTGCGGACGAGGTTTGAGCTAAGGCTACCTCGTGATGATCGTCCACCTGTGAAGTTCCCAAGATGACAGATGGTCATGGTTGGGAGGCCAAACTCATAGGGGAGGTTCCTATACTAGGTTGTGTAATTGAAAGGTTAAGATTGATTATCCGCATACTGAGTACGGTGAATCTGGATTGTTCCTGACGGATGTATCGAATGTTGTGGTGAAAGTGGACCACCTCTGTAGAGTGTCAAACTATTCGAATAGCCGCGTCCGCGGTTATGGACAGTTGGAGTGGCCATATTGTTCCATTGTCAGATGTTTTCAAAATGACTTGTGAAATGAATCATGACTTTGACTTGACCACAACAGGGTTATGAAAGTGAAAACTTAAGTTCCTACTTAGGTGTTATAAAACATTAAACTAGTTTTCTTTAATTCTGAACTCAGCTAGAGATAAACCTGGCTTATTGCAAAACAACCTAGAGATTAGTATTCCTACTTGAACCACTTTACTTGTTAGTGATAGTTTGCGAGTACTTAAAGAGTACTCAAGGCTTTGTCCCTGGCTATTCCTATGGCCAGACTATGAGGAGGATTACCAGGATGATGGACAACAGGAAGTCTACGACAACTAGGATCATCTCCTATCGTCAACATTGCATGTGACCCTGAAGATGGAGCTTCGCCCACGCTATCGTTATTATATTATTCCGCTGCGTTGATTATATTAAGACCGGATCATGAGATCCTTTATTTGTAAGACCGTTATTATGGTTTGTAATGGATGATCAACTATGGTATGAATTTTTTATGTCTCGCAAAAATGGTAATCCTGGAATTGTGATGTATGGCATAACAGGCATCTGGGATTAAAAATCCGAGTGTTGACAGGCTTGCAGGGGATGCACCCGACGCTTCAGAAAGATGCGAATGATATCAAGGCCAGTGACGTCCTGGCCGCGCCTCATCTGAAGACCCTTCACCCACTCGTACAACGCTTTGACCTCATCGGTTTCCCCTAAAAGAACCTTGTTCTTCTAGGGTCGCTTCCTCTTGGTATCCGCACTCGCATCAAAAGGAGGTGTCAACACCCGGATTTTTAATCCCAGATGCCTGTTATGCCATACATCGTAATCCCAGGATTACCATTTTGCGAGACATAAAAGATTTGGATATCACAGTACATCATCCATTACAAACAATACATAAGGTCTTACACAAATAAGGATCTCATGATCCAGTTATTCATACAATTCAAGCAGCGGAATAACGTAATAATAATGGTAGCGTAGGCGAAGCTCCATCTTCGGGGTCACAGGCAATGCTGACGATGGGAGATGATCCTAGTTGTCATATCCTTCCTGCGGTCCATCATCCTGATACTCCTCTTCATAGTCTGGCCACGGGAATAGCCAGGGACAAAGACATGAGTACTCTTTAAGTACTCGCAAACTAATACTAACGGTTAAGGGGGTTTTTGTAGTAGGACACTAAGCTCTAGGGTTGTTTTGCAAAAAGCCAGATTTACCTCTACTAACTTCAGAAGCAAAGAAATCTAGTTGAAGTTTTATAACACCTAAGTGGGAACTTGAATTTCATATCACAACCATGTTGTGGTCAAGTCAAAGTCTCAATTCATTTCACAAGTCATTTTGAAAACATCTGACGGGGGAACAGTATGGCCACTCCAACTATCCATAACCGCGGACGCGGCTATTTGAATAGTTTGACACTCTGTAGAGATTGTACACTTTCACCACAACATTCGATACATCCATCAGGAAAAAATCCTGAATTCACCATACTCAGTATGCGGATAATCAATCCTAACCTTTCAATTACACGCCCTAGTATAGGCACCTCTCATGTGAGTTTGGCCTCCCAACCATGACCAACTATCATCTTGGGTACTGCACAGGTGGACAATCTTCACAAGGTAGCCACAGCTCAGACCCTGGCCGCGAGGGAACCCATACTAAGGTATATAAATTTCCAGTCAAGCCCTACCCAATATTTGGGTATTATGGTTGTACGGTAAAATTGGAATGGTATCGCATCCAGACAACCATCAGTTTTAAAAAGGGCTAAGGCTCATGCCTCAACATTTTCATCATCAAAATTATCTGGTGTTCGAGAACACATGTCAAAACATTTCAGTAGAATGACTCATCATTCTAAGGTTTTCATAAGTAGTTTCACCAAGTATTTACATCTAAATTTTTATCAAATTTTATGCTTAGCACTAGCATCTACAAGTGGTGGTAAGTACTAATGATGGGTAGTAAACAAGTGGGGATTTTCTAAGTTCAATCTCCTGCCTTAGGATGACATCAAAATTATCTAACTTAGGACAAATTTAATGCTCTTTATGCAACCTTCCAATATCTTTCTAGTATCACCAAATCACTATGTAAACTCTAAGAGAAAGCTTTGATAAAGAAATAAAGCTTAAAGCTTGCAAGTAAAAGCTAGGATGGTTTAAAAAATGGTATAAGATTGCTAATTTAATAGCTTGCATAGATAGGGTAACTTGCAAGTGTTAGCTTGCTAAATCAACCAGCGGTATTAGGCTTGCCTTGAGCAGAGCAGTGGTTGAAGTTCTCCTCGGCTTCTTCCTCGTAGTATCCTCCTTCCTCCTCGTATCCTTGGTCGGTACTAGCGTCTATAAATAAATATGATGTACACAATCACCAAACAACACTTAACTACTTTCAATCATCACACAAGGGTGTACCATATATGATCTAGCATCATCACTTAACATTACAAGATTAAGGAATTTGTCTTATTCATTTTGATTTGACAAAAGTAATTTCTACTCATTGAAAAACTAATTAAGATTTAATATTCTCCAAACCAAACATGGGATCATGTTGACACATGTCATCACCACATATTTTAGTATATGGGAATGTGATTTAAAGTGGTGTCACAATTTAATAAGGTTTAAACTTTTTATTTTTATTAAAATAAAATGACTAGAAATGCCTATGTGGCATTCTTTTATTACTTGAACATTATTTCTGTAGTGAAACCCATATGTTTTTATATATTCTGAAAGTTATGATCAAATGTGATTTTTGAGAGTTGGAATCAACTCAAAATCTCTTATGGTTGAAATTTGAAAAATGTTTGAATGCACAAAAGCTTCTGACTTGTTATTTCTACCAACGTTGATCTACAGATCCAAATGATTTGAATCCAACGGGCTTGGATTAAGCTTTTCAGTACCTTTCTAAAAAAAATTGGTTTCATGCAATTTGGTTCATTAAATCGAGGTGGGTTGATTTTTGAAACTAGGTACAGAACTGGGTTTGGATTAAAAAGGAAAAATCTAAATTCAAACTGTTGGGTCGTGCGGGAGAGGTTAATGGGCCGGTCCAGTGTCACTCCGCAACGCGGGGCGCAGCTGACAAGGGGGTTCCACCAGTCAGTGGCTCATAAAGCGTGAAGCGGTACGGGGCGGTGTGGTTCATTGGATTAAAAGGGAAAACGACGGCTGAGGGTCGTCGTCGATGATGAACATGTCACCGGCGAGCTCGAACCCTAGCGGCTCAGTGGAGGTGCATAGGGGGCATACCAGGGCTCCAGCGACGACGGCGAGGCGGGCAAACGAACGTGTGGTCGACGGCGAGCTCAGGGACGGTCGAGGCAGCTCCGGGGGTGGTCGCAATCAACGACCCCCTTCTCCTCCAGAGGCGGCCTGCTCCGGCGCAATTCTGGTGAGCTGGTGCTCCTCGTGCTCCAGCTCGAGGGTGGAACGATCCGTGAGGTGAGGGGAGTGGAATGGTGTGCTTCAAATAGCTGGGGTGGCCTCCTTTTATAGGCTCGACGGCGAGTCCGAGAGGGATGGGCAGGCGACGGTGGCGACATGGCTACGGGCTGCTAGCGGCATGGCTGAGGGTGTCGATCGACGCGCGGTCTCCTGGCGATGGTCTAGAGCTTAAATGCGTGCGTAGGGGCAGTGGCAATCGGTCGGGAACGTGCGGTGCTCTGCGCGGCCGAGGCGGCGAACTCCAGGCGAGCGGTGGCTACAGGGTATGGGCAAGGAACCGATCATGTCTAGTGGTCTCCTGGGACGGTGGGGTTCATGCTGGCGGGCGGCAAGGGCTCGAGGTGGTCGGGTTGAGTGGGAACGGCGCGTGCACGGTGATGCGCGTCGGCATGGTCGGCAGCGGCGCGGGCACGGCGTTACTGGCGGTTCTTGTCTCTGTCCTTGAGCTAGGGCTGGTCGAGAGGGGGCAGCAAGGTGCTGGCTACCTCCCAGACAAGGTTGGCACATATAGTTCTTCCTCTAGCTTGCTGTCCACCTTGGGGTGGCATGGTGAGTCTCGACCTGCTCACCATTGATGGCAAGGCAAGCTCATAGTGGTGCTAGAGGTTTACAATTGAGACAGATGATCTACTAAAGACTAGTTGTAACCAGAGAGGGAACAAGTTAGGCCAAATTTACTGCACACCATAGTGTTTGTGATTTGTTTGATTTGAATCTACAAGGTGTTTGATGAAATGGCCGCAAGAACTTGAATTTTGAATTTTGAAAAGATTTTTGGTGGGTGTGCTAGGCATGTGCTGGGGATTCTGTGGGTGCTTAGATTTTGAAAATTGAACTTGTTTGAGTAGTTTTTGAAATAGCGGGATCTTCCCATATGAGATAGATTCAATTTTAAACTGTCATTTAAACTTAGCATTTGAATGTTTTTGTAAGATCACAAAGTGGGCCTTGCTACCTCATTATGAGTACTAACAAGGGGTGCAAATATCCCCAAATTTTTCTGTTAAGTTTTGAGTGCTTGGAATAGCCAAAGTAGGCATGATAGTTAATTTGGCCAAAGTGACCATTCACTTCATTTGTTTATTTTGAGTTGTTTGTCTTTGGGAGAAGTTTGGGGATTGTTTAGATGATGTTTAATTCACCTAAGAATCATTTTACAAGCAAAGAAACACAGAACCATGGCAATTGAAAAGAATCCAAATTTCAAATACACATATATATATGAATGCTTCATAATTTTAGATAAGAAAGTTTTTTAACCCTAATTTTGATGATTAGCATTTGATGATCCATGTTTAATATTTTTGGGATGTTACAAACCTTCCCCCCTTAAACAAAATCTCGTCCCGAGATTTGAAAAAGGACGAAAAAAGATTACCTAGGATTTGAAGAGATCGGGAAACTCTGTCCTGATGTGATCTTCGCGCTCCCAGGTAGCTTCTTCTTCCATGTGGTTGCTCCACTGGATCTTGAGAAACTTGATGCTTTGGGTCCTGGTGGTTCTGAAATCTTCTTCCAAAATACGGATGGGTACTTCAGGATAGGTCAGGTCATCGTTGATCTCTATGGTCCGATGATCAATGTTCTTGAACACTTCAGTCTTCTCCAGAACTTCGAGGCATTTACAAAGTAATGAGATATGGAACACATTGTGCACGGCTGACATCTCTTCGGGCAGTTCCAATTGATACGACACTTCTCCTCGATGGTTCAGAATCTTGAAGGGTCTGATATATCTGGGGGCTAACTTTCCTTTCAGTTGGAAACGCCGCATTCCTTTCAATGGCGACACTTTCAGGTACACAAATTCTCCGATGTTAAAAGCGAGGTCTCGACGTCTCTTGTCGGCGTAACTCTTCTGCCTTGACTGGGCGGTCTTGAGGTGCTCATGAATCTTGTGAACTTTCTCTTCTGCTTCTCGTAGGATGTCGGGTCCGAAAATCTGACTCTCTCCTACTTCCGACCAGTTTAAAGGGGTGCGACACTTCCTTCCATACATGAATTCAAATGGGGCCATTTGCAGACTAGCTTGATAATTGTTGTTATAAGAAAATTCTGCAAAGGGCAGACAGTCTTCCCATTTAGATCCATACTCTAACACACATGCTCTCAACATGTCTTCGAGTATTTGATTTACTCACTTCGTTTGTCCATCGGTCAGAGGGTAATAAGTTGTGCTGAAATCTAGTAGGGTTCCTAAACCTTCTTGGACTTTCTTCCAGAATCTCGAGGTAAACTGAGTTCCTCGATCAGATACGATGTTCTTGGGGACTCCGTGCAAACTGACGATACTAGCGATGCATAACTCCGCTAGCTTCGAACTCTGATATGTGGTCTTGACTGGTAAGAAATGGGCTGCTTTGGACAATCTGTCAACTATGACCCAGATAGAGTCATTTCCCCTACTATAAGTAGGCAATCTGGTGATAAAGTCCATTCCAACGGAATCCCATTTCCATTCCAGAATTTGCAGGGGTTGCAACAATCTTGCGGGTCTTTGATGTCCTGCCTTGACTCGCTGACATATATCACACTTGGCGATATAGCTTCCGATTTCTCTCTTCATCTTATGCCACCAAAATTGTTCTTTCAAATACTGATACATCTTCGTTCCTCCGGGGTGGATAGAGTAAAGGGTATCATGATCCTCTTTCAGAATAACTTCTTTCAACTCTGAATCTGCTGGTACACAAAGACGTCCTTTGTACCACAGAACTCCTTCTTCGTCTTCGGTGAATCCGGGTACTTTGCCTGTACCGATACGACGTTTGATTCCGTCGATACAAGCGTTTCCTTTCTGCGCCTCTTTGATCTGACTGATCAAAGTGGGTTGAAGTTCTATGCTAGACAAAAATCCTTCACTCACTAATTCCATTCGGAAATCTTCCATCTCTTTGTGCAGGCTTGGTTGCTCCTTCAAAATCATGGAGTTCAAGCGGCACGACAATCTGCTAAGGGCATCTGCTACCATGTTGGCTTTACCGGGGTGATAGTGAATGTCCAGGTCATAATCCTTGATTAGCTCAATCCATCTTCTCTGCCTCATATTCAGTTCCTTCTGAGTGAATATATACTTCAGGCTCTTGTGATCTAAATAAATCTCACAACAGTTTCCCATCAGGTAATGCCTCCATGTCTTCAAGGCTAGAACTACGGCTGCGAGTTCGAGGTCATGGGTTGGATAGTTTTTTTCATGTTGTTTCATTTGTCGAGATAGATAAGATATAACTTTGTCTTCTTGCATTAGCACACATCCGAGACCGATCTTGGATGCGTCACAATATATGTCAAAGGGCTTCGTGATATCCGGCATGATCAAGATTGGGGCTGAAATCAATCTTCTCTTGAGTTCTTGAAAACTCACTTCACATTTGTCCGTCCATTCAAACTTCTTGTCCTTCTTCAGCAATTGGGTCATGGGTCTGGCGATACTCGAGAATCCTTCTACGAACTTGCGGTAGTATCCCTCCAATCTGAGAAATGCACGAACTTGGGTTTGAGTGGTTGGGTCTTTCCAATAAATCAGAATGTCATCAATGAAAACAATGACAAAATTATCCAGGAAGTCCATAAAAATCTTATTCATGAGATTCATGAAATAAGCGGGGGCATTGGTTAATCCAAAAGACATGAAAGTATACTCGTATAATCCATATCTGGTGGTAAAGGCAGTCTTTGGAATATCCTCTACGTGAATCTTGAGTTGATGATATCCAGTTCTAAGATCAGTCTTAGAAAACACCTTGGCACCGGTCAACTGGTCAAACAGGTCTTCTATCTTGGGCAATGGGTACTTGTTCTTAACAGCGGCATCATTCAATTTCCGATAATCCGTACACAGACGGTTACCTCCATCTTTCTTGTCCACAAACAAGACAGGTGATCTCCATGGTGACGCACTTGGTTGAATCAATCCAATTTCCAACATGGCATCCAGTTGCTTCTTTAGTTCTGCTAGTTCGGACAGGTTCATACTATATGGTCTCTGGGCTATGGGCCTGTTCCAGGGATTAGTTCAATGATAAACTCGATATCCTGATCTGGGGGCATACCGGGCAAAACATCTGGAAATACATCGAGGTATTCACAGACTAGTCGGGCTTGGTCAATGGTAGGTTGGGCTATACTCTTGTTGCACTTGAATTGACGAGGTAAGGTTTAAGATACATGCTCGACTGATATTTCGGCTGTACTGGTCATGGTTATGGATTTCTTGGCATAGTCAATTAATCCTTTATGTTTGGACATCCAATTCATCCCTAGTACTACTTCCAAACCTTTAGTTCCGAGTACTATCAGATTAGCATAAAAATCTATGCCATGGATTCGGATAGGGACGGCTTTGCAAATTTGCCTAGCTTTGGTGGTTGAACCGGGGATTTGAACAATCATAACATGCTTCGGTTTGGTTGTTTGAATCTTACTAGTGCATGCAAATTATTCGGTGACAAATGAGTGCGATGCACCAGAATCAAACAACACTCTAGCAAGTACTGAATTAACAGAAAACATAACCAGCACGACATCTGGTGCTTCCTGGGCTTCTTCAGAATGCATGAGAAAAAGACGGCCGTTGCGGTTGAGAGAGTTCCCTGGGGCAAACCTTCTTCCAGGCTGAACACGACGTTGCTGCTGAGCTGGGGCATTTGCATTGGGGGTTGCGGCATTCTTCTTGGGGCACTCATTGGAGTAGTGACCCTTATTTCCACAGTCATAACAAGTCACTTGCGACTTGTCCTTTGCTGCAACAGACACAGCATTGCTTCTAGTCCGTGGGGCAGTGTTGGTGTTGGTGGCAGCACTGTTGTTGTTGAACTTGGGTGGTGCACAGTTTAAATGGCCAGAGTTTCTGGGGTTGTTGTGATTTCCTCCGGGCCTTGAGTTTCCACGGTTGGGATAGGTCGGACGGTTCATCGGGGGTCTGTTGGTTCTCGGGGAAAATCCTGGAGATGGGTTAGGGTGATACTTTGGTGTATGATGGGTTCCTGGCTGATGCATCATGCGGCGCTTGCGGTTCTCATTGGCTTGGTTGATCTTTCCTTCCATCTGAATGGCAGAATCGATGAGGGCTTCAATATTAGCAAAGGGGATATTGACCAACACAGTCTGCATCTCATCATGCAAACCATTCAAGAATCTTTCTTTCTTCTTGGCTTTAGTGTCGATCTCATCCTGGGCATACCTAGATAATGACAAGAATTTGTCACGGTATTCCACTACGGTCATCCTTCCTTGCTTCAGTTCTCTGAATTCATCTCTCATCCTCTTGATCAAACCTGGTGGCACATGGGTTCTGCTGAACTTGACCTTGAATTCCTCCCAGGTCATCATCTGCCCTCCGGTCATTGCACGAACGCTGTTCCACCATGCTCTGGCATCTCCGGCTAGATAGTGGGTGGAGAACAGAACTTTCTTGTTAGCTTCCACTCCGGCAACTTCCAGGTTGTTTTCCATGGTTTGTAGCCAATCATCTGCATCTAGGGGCTCTTCTGACTTAGTGAAAACAGGTGGGTTGGTGTTCTAGAAATTCTTGAGCTTAGATCCATGGTTGTCCTGATTGCCTTGGCCTTGATTTTTGTGGGCCAGCTGAGCTATCTGCTGAAGGGTGGCTAAGTTGGCTTGACGTTCTTCTCTTTCAGCTTCACGGTCACAAACCAACATTTGCAGGATCTGCAACATCGGGTCCGGGGATGAACCACTTCCTCCGCGAGGCATCTGAAGATTGAGATAGATCATGAGAAAAGAGGGAAATTTCTAAGGCTCCGGGACTTTGAAAAGTTTTTAAAGTTTGACTCAGATTTTCTAGCAACTTGCTTTTCATTCATTCATAGCACACGGTACAACACACACCACAACAAAGGAAAACATATGGTTTTAAGAACCATTCTGGAAACTACGATACAATGGGATCGGATACGACTCACTAACGCTAGTGCTCAAGTGCTACTACTCTTTGGATTCGGTGTAATCGTCATCCTCATCATCGTCATCGATGAAGGTGAAGTCATCCTCATCAGTGAAGAAGTCCATGGCCTGATCCTCCAGAAAGTCGTCATCATCGCTGAGATAGGAGTAGGGATCTCCACAAAGATCTTCTCCGGCATTCTCTCTTTCCTCCAACTACATGTCTCTCTCGTGGATGGTCTCCTCCAAATCCGAGATACGGTGGTGAAGACGGGCAATGATGCGCTCCTTCTTTTCGAGCTGACAGCAACGAGACTTGCGATCCTTCGCTAGCATGGCGATGGTCTGATCCTTCATCGTGATGATGGAGGACTTGTGGTTGGAGTAATCACGAGCATTGTCCAACTCCTGCTGACGATCATACATCATGAAGCTAAGGTGGTCCAACTGAGTCTTCAGATCGGGGTGATGTGGGGCTTCTAGTGGCTGTCCCATAGCATCACGCCTTGGGTAAAACTCAAAGCGGTTACCCTTGATCTGATTGATACTCTGCCCACATAGACGGGCAAGAGCTTCCTGCATGGCCCTGACAAGTCCATCTAGCCAGTTGTTCTCTCTTAAAGTAAATTGAATTCCCTCTGCAGTGGGGGGTTCAATCTTTCCTCTGAGACTTGCAACAACTAGCCACTGCAGATCTTCTCCTCCTTGATCATTGAGCTGAGCTCTGAAGAACTCGGGGTGTGGACGCTCCAGAAGTTCTGAAAGCTGATCCAAGTCACGCTCAAAGATGAGTTCTCCTCCATTCCCCAACTGATAAAACTTGCTATACTTCACGTCCATCTATAAGAAGGTAGGATGAGTAAGTTAGTAGAGTGATCAAGTGTGTCAAGTTTTATGCATTTTGTAAGAGTTTTTGAGGAATATGAATTTTCATGAAAGAATCAAAGTGATAAAAAGGGGAATAAGTTTTTGTAGATACTCACTTCCTTTGGTTTTGAAACTAAGTTTTTGATTCGAACGCCCATTCTAACTAGGGTCTCCTATGGTCAGGATGGCTCTGATACCAACTTGTCAACACCCGGATTTTTAATCCCAGATGCATGTTATGCCATACATCGCAATCCCAGGATTACCATTTTTGCGAGACATAACAGATTTGGATATCACAGTACATCATCCATTACAAACCATACATAAGGTCTTACACAAATAAGGATCTCATGATCCAGTTCTTAATACAATTCAAGCAGCGGAATAACGTAATAATAACGGTAGCGTAGGCGAAGCTCCATCTTCGGGGTCACAGGCAATGCTGACGATGGGAGATGATCCTAGTTGTCATATCCTTCCTGTGGTCCATCATCCTGATACTCCTATTCATAGTCTGGCCACGGGAATAGCGAGGGACAAAGTCATGAGTACTCTTTAAGTACTCGCAAACTAATACTAATAGTTAAGGGGGGGTTATTATAGGACACTAAGCTCTAGGGTTGTTTTGCAAAAAGCCAGATTTACCTCTACTAAGTTCAGAAGCAAAGAAAGCTAGTTGAAGTTTTATAACACCTAAGTGGGAACTTGAATTTCATATCACAACCATGTTGTGGTCAAGTCAAAGTCTCAATTCATTTCACAAGTCATTTTGAAAACATCTGACGGGGGAATAGTATGGCCACTCCAACTGTCCATAACCGCTGACGCGGCTATTCGAATAGTTTGACACTCTGTAGAGATTGTACACTTTCACCACAACATTCGATACATTCGTCAGGAACAAATCCTGAATTCACCATACTCAGTATGCGGATAATCAATCCTAACCTTTCAATTACAGCCCTAGTATAGGAACCTCTCCTGTGAGTTTGGGATCCCAACCATGACCAACTGTCATCTTGGGTACTGCACAGGTGGACAATATTCACAAGGTAGCCGCAGCTCAGACCTTGGCCGCGAGGGAACCCATACTAAGGTATATAAATTTCCATTCAAGCCCTTCCCAATTTTCGGGTATTGTGGTTGTACGATAAAATTGGAATGGTATCGCATCCAGACAACCATCAGTTTTAAAAAGGGCTATGGCTCATGCCTCAACATTTTCATCATCAAAATCATCTAGTGTTTGAGAACACATGTCAAAACATTTTAGTAGAATGACTCATCATTCTAAGGTTTTCATAAGCAGTTTCACCAAGTATTCCCATCTAAATTTTGATCAAGTTTTATGCTTAGCACTAGCATCTACAAGTGGTGGTAAGTACTAATGATGGGTAATAAACAAGTGGGGATTTGCTAAGTTCAATCTCCTGCCTTAGGATGACATCAAAATTATCTAACTTAGGCCAAATTTAATGCTCTTTATGCAACCTTCCAATATCTTTCTAGTATCTACAAATCACTATGTAAACTCTAAGAGAAAGCTTTGATAAAGAAATAAGGCTTAAAGCTTGCAAGTAAAAGCTAGGATGGTTTAACAAATGGTATAAGATTGCTAAGTTAGTAGCTTGCATAGATAGGGTAACTTGCAAGTGTTAGCTTGCTATATCAACCAGTGGTATTAGGCTTGCCTTGAGCAGAGCAGTGGTTGAAGTTCTCCTCGGCTTCTTCCTCGTAGTATCCTCCTTCCTCCTCGTATCCTTGGTCGGTACTAGCGTCTATAAATAAATATGATGTACACAATCACCAAACAACACTTAACTACTTTCAATCATCACACAAGGGTGTACCATATATGATCTAGCATCATCACTTAACATTACAAGATTAAGGCATTTGTCTTATTCATTTTGATTTGAGAAAAGTAATTTCTACTCATTGAAAAACTAATTAAGATTTAATATTCTCCAAACCAAACATGGGATCATGTTGACACATGTCATCACCACATATTTCAGTATATGGGAATGTGATTTAAAGTGGTGTCACAATTTAATAAGGTTTAAACTTTTTATTTTTATTAAAATAAAATGACTAGAAATGCCTATGTGGCATTCTTTTATTACTTGAATATTATTTCTGTAGTGAAACCCATATGTTTTTACATATTCTGAAAGGTATGATCAAATGTGATTTTTGAGAGTTGGAATCAACTCAAAAGCTCTTATGGTTGAGATTTGAAAAATGTTTGAATGCACAAAAGCTTCTGACTTGTTTTTTTACCAAGGTTGATCTACAGATCCAAATGATTTGAATCAAACGGTCTTGGATTAAGCTTTTCATTACCTTTCTAACAAAATTGGTTTCATGCAATTTGGTTCATTAAATCGAGGTGGGTTGATTTTTGAAACTAGGTACATAACTGGGTTTGGATTAAAAAGGAAAAATCTAAATTAAAACTGTTGGGTCGCGCGGGAGAGGTTAATGGGCCGGCCCAGTGTCACTTCGCAGCGCGGGGCGCAGCTGGCAGGGGGTTTCCACCAGTCAGTGGCTCATAACGCGCAAAGCGGTACGTGGCGGTGTGGTTCGTTGGATTAGAAGGGAGATCGACGGCTGAGGGTCGTCGTCGACGATGAACATGTCACCGGCGAGCTCGAACCCTAGCGGCTCAGTGGGGGTGCATAGGGGGCATACCAGGGCTCCAGCGACGACGGCGAGATGGGCAAGCGAACGAGTGGTCGACGGCGAGATCAGGGACGGTCGAGGCAGCTCCAGGGGTGGTCGCAATCAACGGCCCCCTTCTCCTCCAGAAGCGGCCTGCTCCAGCGCAATTTCGGCGAGCTGATGCTCCTCGTTCTCCGGCTCGAGGGTGGAACGATCAGTGAGGTGAGGGGAGTGGAATGGTGTGCTTCAAATAGCTGGGGGTGGCCTCCTTTTATAGGTTCGACGGCGAGATCGAGAGGGATGGGAAGGCGACGGTGGCGACATGGCTACGGGCTGCTAGCGGCATGGCTGAGGGTGGCGATCGACGCGCGGTCTCCTGGCGATGCTCTAGAGCTTAAATGCGTGCGTAGGGCGGTGGCAATCGGTCAGGAACGTGTGGTGCTCTGCGCGGCCGAGGCGGTGAACTCCGCAGCGAGCGGTGGCTACAGGGTACAGGCGAGGAACCGATCATGTCTAGTGGTATCCTGGGACGGTGGTGTTCATGCTGGCGGGCGGCAAGGGCTCGAGGTGGTCGGGTTGAGTGGGAACGGCGCGTGCACGGTGGTGCGCGTCGGCATGGTCGACAGCGGCGCGGGCACGGCGTTACTGGCGGTTCTTGTCTCTGTCCTTGAGCTAGGGCTGGTCGAGAGGGGGCGGCAAGGTGCTGGCTACCTCCCAGACAAGGTTGGCACAGCTAGTCCTTCCTGTAGCTTGCTGTCCACCTTTGGGGTGGCATGGTGAGGCTCGGCCTGCTCACCATTTATGGCAAGGCAAGATCACAGTGGTGCTAGAGGTTTACAATTGAGCTAGATGATCTACTAAAGACTAGTTGCAACCAGAGAGGGAACAAGTTAGGCCAAATTTACTGCACACTATAGTGTTTGTGATTTGTTTAATTTGAATGTACAAGATGTTTGATGAAATGGCCACAATAACTTGAATTTTGAATTTTGAAAAGATTTTTGGTGGGTGTGCTGGGGATTCTAACAAGGGTGCAAAGATTCACATGTTTATGTTAAGTTTTGAGTGCTTGGAATAGCCAAAGTAGGCATGATAGTTAATTTGGCCAAAGTGACCATTCACTTCATTTGTTTATTTTGAGTTGTTTGTCTTTGGGAAAAGTTTGGGGATTGTTTATATAATGTTTAATTCACCTAAGAATCATTTTACAAGCAAAGAAACATAGAACCATGGCAATTCAAAAGAATCCAAATTTCAAATACACATATATATGAATGCTTTCATAATTTTAGATAAAAAAGTTTTTGTTAACCCTAATTTTGATGATTAGCATTTGATGATCCATGTTTAATATTTTTGGGATGTTACAGGAGGCAAAGCATAAACCCGGCCTGACATATTCTGGTCGCGGATGTAGAACCATTTGGCCCTCCACCCTTGTGCTGACTCGACGATGCTGAAGTTGAAGTACTTTTATTTGGGGCGAATGATGATTCCGCACCTTCCAACCTGGTAGACAGCGCCGCCAGCACCTGATTGCCTCTTCAGGGCGTATAATTTCTTGAAGAGGCTGAAGTGTGGCTCGATTCCAAGCCAACACTCGCAAAGGGTAATGAAATAGGAAAGATGAAAGATGGAATTGGGCGACAACTGATGCAGTTTGAAGCCCGTAGAGTAAAAGTAGGCCACAAAAGAAATCGTGGAGAGGAAGAGAGAGGCCCCGAAGGACGAAACCCAAGAACATGACATGAAACCTGGCAGGAGAATCGGGAAATACCTCAGGGTCGGGGATGTGGCAGTCATCCTATTTTTGCAGGATCAACCGGCTTGGCGGATCTGCCACAGCTGGGCGATCTTCATGGTGGACCGCCACCAACCTCCATTGGTGACGCGGCCTTTGGCGACCTTCTTCTTGGCGGCAGTAGCCACAATTGATCGAACATTGGTGGATTTCTTCTCCTTCACCATCTTGACAAGGCGCCTTTTCCTCTGCGCGTGAATAATGGATCTTGGAAAGGTTCGGAGGCCTTCCATCGGAAGCAAAACTATAGGAAGCAAGAAGCGGCGCACAGGAAGAACGAGGGAGATGGAAAAGACGAGCGATGAAGAAACAGAAAGAAAAATTACCACCGCCCTCAACGTATTAATCGGCGGAAGACGACGAAGTCTGGGCATTGATTTTCCGCATGCTATGCGTGGTGGTCATCGCGGCAACCACATGGCAGCGTCCACCCGAACCGTCGTCGCCACTCTCTCCACTACCTGGGAAATCGAGGAGGCACGGTTAAAATACCCTAAAATTACGCATGATTGGTCAAATCTCGCCCATACAGTGGGGTCGTGACCGTCCAGTCCCATCGGCACTGCTCTCACTAGCGGATGTGATCATCAATCGTTATCCCTGACGTCATTATCATTCACACCAGCAGCAAAAGGTGAGGCACGACAACGACTATTTATTCAAGTCATTAAGTTTTTGCTCGAGTCTGTAACTCGACCAAATACTCGGGGGGGCTACTACTAACAGGAGCGTTGGTCGCACACTCGAAGTGTTTCCGGGTTTAGTGAATGGCCAACAAGGACAAATATTAAAGTCACATACCTCGACTCCTCCTTCTAATCTACGGTTCGACTACGGATCCAGGGGCTACTTCCATACGGAGCACTGGCTATCATTTGATAAAATACAATCGCCAACGGCATCCGCGACATTTTTCATGTTTAAGTTATTGACATGAATGAAGTCTCTGCTTGAGTCTACGACTCAAACAGATACTCGGGGACTACTTCCATAGGGAGCGCTGGTCGTGCACCCTATGCAAAAATTGTTACGATATTTCGGATCTCTCATGACAACTGCGTCCACAAGACATAATACTCGATCAAATAATATGGCGCTCCGCCCATCAGCTAAGCTACTAAAGAGACAATGTTCCTTTAGCCACCCGAATCGTTTCCGTGACAAAAAATATTCGGATATTGTGTCTACGACGTAAAGATAAGACCTATAGATACAACCTGATGGCCTGGCAACGCACCTATTGCGCTAGAAATATACCGTGCTTATAGGCGCGATGAAATATCCCGACGGACACCGTTGGTTTATATTTAAACTCACTGGAATTCGACTCTGTAAGGCCTCCGCGGCGTGAGTCGAATTACGCCTGCAATTTTTCAAATTCGAGTTTGGGGACTCGAGTTTGAGTAAATAGCGATGTTTTGCCCGAAGGCAGTTGACTGACCCCGATCCGTCGGGTGAGTCAGGAACGCGTATCAACTACCCCAATGAGCCGAATAATATGACCTAAGAAAACCTTCGGATGATAAACAAATGCTTCTGGCACTCGAAGACTTCAGAGTCTCCATTCGAATCTGCGATTTGACTCGACATTTGGGGGCTACTGACATGGGTATGCCCTGCGTGTGCCCAAGATTGATCTATCTGGTTTGGCCTAGCGGGAACTCATGCGACGATCCACACCTGATGACGAAGCCTAGGAGGATTCGTTTGGCCTCCCATGAAGGATGAGACTAGGATATGGCTAGCTTAAGATAGAAACTTTGAAAGAACAAACCCTAACCGGTAACCGACTCGGTCTTATCCTGAGATCTGGCCTCCCCATATAAAGGCCAGGAGGGAACGGCGAGAAGGATTATCCAAACCCTAGCACATACACCCGCCAGATTACATCTGCGTATCATTGTCATCAAGGCACTCCTTATAACATTCGGTTTCTTTAATAATCAAGAATAGACAAGCAAGAGTAGGATTTTCCTCCGACGACCTAAACCTGGATAAACACCGTGTCCGCGTGTTGCTTGCCTGCTAGCCGAACAAGATCTCTAGTGCACTCCTCTTTTTCAAATCCAAGTCCATCTACGATGGACATTGACATGTTAATCCCACGTCATGCGGCGGCGCCTGGTATGGAGCGGGAGCAGCGTGCAGAACTGGGCGCGTGACCAGCACCTGAGGGAGACGAGGTAGGACAGGGGAGGGAGCGGATACACACTCGTTGGCTACAGACTACTTCGTCATGGATGGGGAGACCAACGTCGTCTTCTTGATCGGTTCCTCGTCGATGTAGAACTGGAGCTGCGTACTGGCTAATTAGGGATTCCAAACATGGACGGATTTTGGAAAAGCACAACCTGGGACTGTTCGCAAATATGCAGGGGTATGCAGCACGTATCCTAGGCCCCCACTGTCTACATGGCACCATTTATGAAGCAACTAGGATTTGGATATACAATTTTAAAGAATAGGAATCAAAGTGAAGACCCAGACCCCCACTGTCTACATGGCACCATTTATGAAGCAATTAGAATTTGGATATACAATTTTAAAAAATAGGAATCAAAGTGAAGACGCGCGAAAAAAATTAGGACCACTACTCTATAAATAAAACTTTAAAATGTTGTTTTCAAAATAAAATTTAAAAACAAGCGACATTTAGCTCGGGCTGCTACAGAACGCCTTAACATCATGTTGCTACAGACGTCCTAATAGTGTCATGCCAAAAGTTGAAGGGCGCAGAAGTCAAGCTCGTGAAAACAAGCGCCTTCCTGTACGAACCTCTACAACTACACCTGTAGAACCACTGAATCACCAGCATCTGTGCTGAGACTGAAACTACACCTGCACAACCGCTTAAAATGCATGCGTGCTGATCCTAAACTCACATCTGCAGAACCACTACATTAACAACACTTGTGCTAAATACTGAAACCACATCCGTACAACCAGTGAAAAGATATACAGGTTGCTAATCCTAAAACTAACCACCTATAGCAGCAGCAAACTGCATCTAACACATGGTATTCTCAGGACACTCAACAAACTAGTTCCACGAGTTCTGTATTACTACTTGCAGGTGGAACAGTATGGCGCTATCACTGCACTACATACATATCTGTGATGAACTGCACACTGCAATGTTGTCTAATAACTGCATCGGATCTCTTCATGTTTCGACACATAACCAGGAGAAAATCCCAGCTCACAAAAAAAAACAGTATTGAGAAATTTAAAGCAAGGTAACCCATCGCCTGAGAAGGTATCGACGAATTTATAGCCAGCTAAGCTAGCTAACCCATCACTTCAGCAAGATTACAGTAAACAACAACAAAAAATGGTTTCGTCTTACAAAAGCCAGCAGGTCTAAGACTGTCTAACGTTCATAAACATTTTCTAGGCTCATGATATCATTATTAGTAAAACCAGTCAACACATATCCTTCTTCGGTTCTCCTTCGTTCTAACAGGGCATGTCCATTGCACTCTTCCTGCATTTCCAGCAGGGCTACCAATCAATCTTATTACTTCCTCGTCTTCTTGGGCAGCCGGCATCCATTATGCGCGAGCTGGGTCACGTCGTGGATGTACATGATGGGGCTCGGGGTCCTGACCCGCTCGCCTCGGAACCCGTCGGCGAAGCCCATGACAATCTTCTTCTTCTTCCTGAAAAAGGAGTACCCTTTCACCCTCACCACGACCGACTTGATGCCCATTTTCCTGGCAGAACGCCCCATGTGTTCTCCTGTCGCCTCGCCGGCGTACCGGGCGAGACGGGACCGCCCTTTCCTGTCCTCCAGGCACCCCGCAGAGGCCCCGGCCTTCCTGTTCCCCTTCATGTCTGTCACGGTCACAAAGGTCTTCTTCCCCTTCTGCGTGATGTGGAGGACGTCTCGCTTTACTCGCGGACCGGTTGGCTGCAGCAGGTCCATGTTGAACAGGCCTGGCCTGCCGGCACCGGGTGTGAATCCACCGTTTCCACCCATCCTGCCGCCTGGTGTGAACCCGCCAGCCAACCTGCCACCCAGTGTGAATCCACCGTTTCCACCCATCCTTTCACCGCCTGGGAATCCACCTATCCTGTCACCGCCTGGGAATCCATCATTTCCACCCATCCCGCCACTGCCTGGGAATCCACCCATCCTGTCACCGCCTGTGAATCCACCATTTCCACCCATCCCGCCACCGCCTGTGAATCCACCCATCCCGCCACTGCCTGTGAATCCACCCATCCTGTCACCGCCTGTAAATCCACCAGTTCCACCCATCCCGCCACCGCCTGTGGATCCACCAGTTCCACCCATCCCGCCACCACTGCCTGTGGATTCGTTTTCAGCAGATGGAGGGAAAATGCCATCATTCAGCTTCCGTATTTGCACGAGGCGGCACACTGGATCACCACCACCCGTGAGGCCCTGCAGTGAGTTGTGCAAAAGAACAAATGAGCACCAGATAATAAGACCACATTGTTCATATCTCGGCCAAACTTGGAAAAAATGCACAGGACAAAGGTGTGTACAGTACATAGCAATGCAGCTGTAAGATCATATAAGATTTAAGGATACAGTAGCATTTGTCACCAACAGCACTGGACTAGGTTTAGCAGGCAATGGCAAAGGAGCACCCGTATAAGAGGTTGAAGAGTAGCAAAAAACAGGGAAATGATGAGAAGAATAATTATGTTTCCATCTTATTTTCTTGGTCAACAAATGAACATGGGAGACCACTAATGTCAGTTCTATTTGAAACCTTTTTTACTCTATTTTTTACCAGACTAAGGAACACGTATAACTAATCTCAAAAACCTTGAGCTGTACACAGGGTCTCAGTGTTCAAAAACCATGAGCTGTACGCATGATATCTAAGTAAATTCAAGCCCATTTTTCAATGCCCCTTGATCGTAAATAAATATCCAGGGATGCAAAGCTCGTGTATCTATATACCAATATAAAAAGACCCAGAAGGGGGCAGATCCAAAAGATCTCAGCCATCTAGGCATCATCCGACCCTTCAAAGACCACCGGTTGTTAGCGCTAAAACAGTCAGAACGGACAATCCAATCGCTCATCAAACAGCCCTTTCCCCAATTGCATAGCCCCACGAGACGACCCAGCGGCGGCGCCCATTAGCAACGCCGCTGACACAACCGCCCGTCCCTGATTCCTCCACCCTGCCCCAGATTTAGCCGCCCGTCCTCCACGACTCCTCCGCTCTACCTCCAATACCGCTGCCCGCGCCCAACACCGTGTTCCAAGACGCCGCTGCCCTTCCACGTCGCCGTGTTCAGGACGCTGCCGTCCTCCATGACATCGTGTTCCTGGACGCCGCTGCTCTGTTCGCCACGATGATGCCGCCGACCTGCACCTGCCATCCGGCGCCACCTGCCCGTCCCCTGCACCTAACTATATGGCGTAATGGTCCTCCAAGGCAGTGGGCTCCTCGACAACTAGGTCCCGCATCCTTGCACACAGATTCGGCGCAAAAATATGAAGGTATCTATGGTGCTGGTTTTTTAAATCGTTTTTCAATGGAACAGTTGCGACCATACAAGCTATATTGTTAGATCAGACATGATGCCTAGCAGATCAGTTTTACTACACCTTATTATGTGTACGAATGGAGGCATGGAAGCAAGCATTATATGTGATTCATCAAGAAGGTATGACTATGGAGAAGACTCAGCACCTTTATTTTCTTTTCCTTTAACTGTTTGACCGATAGGGTTGTGCGATGCTCTTTAATCTCATTGTTCCCTATATATTAATTTGTAAGTCTGTTGTTTCTAGAGAGATTTTGGATTTCAGCTTCCATAATGCTATTTTAAATAATTTATTTTAAGGTGTATTATCAACACAATGTGCTCATTTGGTTCGTGTTCAGTTTCTTGCTTCTCAGAGGTTGTTGAATTGGCTTTGCAGAAGAATGCTTTATATTCTTTCTAAAAGAATATGATTTCTTTCAAACTCCAATACCATTTGTGCACATGGAGTCTAATTAAGTTGACTAGTCCTCTTGGTTTATGCTGCAGATCAAACATATTTGATTAATTTTACATGGGCACATGCGTTCTAAACTTTGTATACTTGTTACATCAAATTAAATTAAAGTACTTGCACTTATATATCGATGGTGATAGTGCTGCTTCAGTTGCACTTCCTGTATTATTTGCTGTTTGTATACTTGCTAAAGCTACTTCTAAAGTGAGCTGCTGCAGAAATTACTTCAGGGACATAAGATAATCCCTGAGACTTCGGTGACCTTTAACTGTGATGAGTATGCATCTGCCATGTTTGCACCTGTGCAGTGTTCACCTTGGAAGCAGAGAAATGCAGTGCTTGGGTTTTATCAGGCGGGCCTTAGACAGCACAACATCACTAACTACTTTCACAAGCAGAGCCATTGCCGTTTTACAAAGAGAAATATCAGGTAATTTACAATCCCTTACACAGTTGCAATTTGTCCATGAAGCGAGTGGAATTTTTCTCTTCTAATTACTCGGTGCATATTTATTTCCTTTCTATAGGAATTTGTCCATGCATATTTCTTTCCTTTCTCTCGGAATCTGTCCATAATAGCTCCAAGCTATCCTATTTATCTCAGTTGACAACCATTTGTTTTTCCTAGACCTAGCAGACACGGCTGAGTTAGGAGCCACAAAATTCACCGCTCTTCCCATTTTACTATTCGGCAGTAAACAAAGCCTCTCCATTTCTTCATATATCAAGGTTATGTTTTTGTCTGCTTGATCAACGTATATTGCCAATTGATAGTTCTTATAATTACTTTGTCTTATGCAGTAGCATCATAGAAGCTGGTACCTTGCCATGATAAAAAGAAGTCGTGTACAAACAAAAATGATCTAAAAATTGACTTGGTTGATAAATAAACTTCAGATTTGTTTCATTAGCAATACTTATTATTTTCTAATATGCTTCCAGTACCATTGTTCGAATAGTAACTCATCCACACAATTCAATTCATTTTGCAGAACAGGTTTGGGAAATTCAATATGTTTGGTTAACTCTTGGGGTTAATAACTCTTCCATTTCTTGCAGATCAGAGGAAGAAGAGACCTGATTATCCATACATTAGTTATTTTTTTCTTACTAACATCATTTTGGGTAGCCGACGACATAATTTGAGGTACTGTTATATAAAATAAGAAGTGCTTGAGTACTGACCGCTATGCCATTTTATTAGCTTCACTACTAGGGAAACATCATTTGTAGACTTTTATTAAATGATATATATATATCTGAGCAGAAGGGCTACCATCATTTGTAGACTTTTAGTAAATGAAGAATAATTATTGATACTTTTCTGCTTGTTGTCATCACTAAATGTGATTATTTAGGACATGCATTGCACGTGCACCTTTACTAGTCTATAAGTAAACTCAAGCCCTTATTTCTCGAACATCTTTCTAAAGCCCTTAATTCTATTTAAAAAAAGGTTCAGGGATGCAAAGCCTGTATATGTTTGGCTGCGCAATGAGAGGCAGGTCAAGTCCGGAAGAAACACTTGCACTCACTTCAAGGCAGGAAATATTCAGAGTATGTTTGGTTGAGCTTGTTGGCTACCCTGCTTAATCCTTGACATGGAGTTGAGATGATCAATATATATATTCTGTTCCTAACTTTCAAATATATCGGCCATGGTGGATCATGTGTGTTGATTATAAGAGGACGAAAGACAATTTCTCTACCCTAAAAGTGGACGTGCGTGCAGACTGCTGATGATTCAGCGATTTAATTTACAGGGAAATACTCTTACCGACCC
The DNA here is from genome assembly GCA_030063025.1 of Avena longiglumis. NCBI lineage: Eukaryota > Viridiplantae > Streptophyta > Magnoliopsida > Poales > Poaceae > Avena > Avena longiglumis. Next base: position 332,057,749 of record CP125978.1, read on the forward strand.
TTTCCAAAATAGTACTCATTTCAAGCGGATCTCCTGAATTTACATGTTCCAGCACAAGGCTAGCCACCGCATTGCCAATTAATTAGATCTAGATGGATGCAGTGAACTGTAAATGGAATGGAAGGTAGGGAGAGGTGCTGGTTGTACCGGGTGGGGGGCTGGTACCTTGTGAATCGACGGCAGCCGCTGCGCGAGCGCCGGTCGCAGGAGCACTCGGGCGAGCGTCCTCGCCGCCATCGCCGTCTGCTGGACGGCCAGCGCGCAGTGGCGGTGCGCAGGAGGAGGACGGCGGCCGCAGGACAGGAAACCCTAGCCGGTCTCCTCGTCTTTCCGACCGGAGCGAGGGGGGGACGCCGAGCCGGGGGAGAGACGAGCGAGGGAGAGAGTGGGCTGGTCCGGTGGGGAGCTACGGGCGGCGTGGCGCCTGCCGCCTAGGCTCGCGGTTGCGGCGCAGGGAAAGAGCGAGGGCGGTAGGGTCTGGCAGGCACGCACGACACTAGGCAGGCTAAGCAGTTGGTGTTTTCCTTAGTGGACTGATGGGCCTGGGCGCTGTGAACCTCATGTTTACTGGACTTGATGTACCGGCAGTCCAAAACCGAACTCTGCGTTATTTTTTATTTTCAGGTTCTTAGCCCTTCAAAACAAAGTTACATCTCGGATTACATAGGAGTTTACAAAAACTGGGGGCTCACCTTCCCAACATCTAGATTATTTTGATCTAAAAGCAAACCGTGCTAATTCATAAGCCACCTGATTTTCTTCCCTAGAACAGTATTGAAAACATATCTCCTCCATTGAGCTTGCCTTAAGGAAACACTCTGCCAAATTGACGAATAGAGACTCCATATCTTGATCACTCCATTGCAAGCCTGAATAAGCTCCATTGAATCTGATTCAATAATAGCACGAGAGCATCCGATCCTTTCCAGAAATTCTAAACCCCTAAGAAGGACCATTGCAAATTGATAAAATAATCAAATGGCTGACTGAAACTGCTAGATGCACTCACATAAACATATAGTGGGAAGCGGTAGGTTTACCTGGATACAAAAGTGACCATTTCCATATCAGACACACCAAACTCTAGCAAAAAACTGTCAAAAGAACAATTGTAAAAAAGGAAATAACCTACTAAAATTAAATCAATAAAACAGACAAAGACGGAGAATACAACTATAATACATAGAAATTGGAAATGAAATTTCTCCAGTCAGTTACACTACATATTCAAACGTAAAGTGGCTCCAGTTCTAGGTACTAGGCGAATTTATTAGTGGATAAACATATGTTAAAATAGTAGAGATGCACCCTAAAGACCAGTAAACAATTAGTTCTGTCCTAGCAACATTTCAATCTTTTACATAGTAGTGTATTGTATTATTGTATAAGGGAAAAGCCTTGGAACAGCCCAACCACGACCAATAGTAGTCAGAGAACATGACATTATGTCTGTTGAGATGAGTCCTGTGAAGTAATTCATCTGGTAGACTAACATGGAACTTAAGTTCCAAAATTAAAAATTGTCAATGGCACTAAACTATACAAATATATCTTTTTCACTATACGAATCTCACCAAGAACTTAGTAACTGACCATTAGTTGCAGTCGAGATGTAGAATTGATCAATAATTACATAAATTCCTCTGCAGTTCATGGAAGTTATGCACCTGAATATGAGCAAACACAATGAAAATGCAGAACCAAAGTTTAGCTGAAAGCTAGGTGAATTAGAAACCGGCAGAAATTGATTCCTTTTTTAACAGATTGTGCATGTGCACATATTCGTGATAGTACGTATGATTCATAGATCACAGAGCCCACAGGATCAAGCATACATGTAGCCCTTTGTTTCTATGAAACACAACTCTGTGTTGCATCAGAACTCAAATCCATTAGTAAAACTGGATTTGGTCTTCTTCCAATTTTCGCACAAAAATGTGAAGAAACATCTTTGAGGCAAATAAAAGGTCAGAATAAGGACTCTCCTTGTCTTTTTCTTCGCCTGTGCTTCCTTGCTAATTAAAACTGGGTGCCGCTACTCACTCTCCAGTCTAGAAACTTTGTTTATAAATGCTTCAACTTTGTTTTAAGCTTCCTGAGGCTAAGCTTATCCAATGGAACCTGTAAAATAATCCCAGTTTAAGGATAAAGAAATAACATATCTAGCAGCATTAGCTTCAGCCAGTTCGGAGATCAAACCCGCTCAAAGAAAGAGTGACTACCTTGGAACTGAAGAATGGATATCACATCTGTTGGAGTTCTTCAGTTTAAAGGAGTGCTACAAAATCAAACCCACATAAGCCCTTGATCTTCCAGGAACAAATCCCATGCTCCCATAAAATCTTCTACAAACAAAGCCCTGTGAAAAAGTATACGTTGCACATGACAAACCTCATCTGATGGCTTAGAGGGGTAAATACTAACAGTGTAGAAATAGAACATGATAACCTATGTTCCTTTAACTGACTGAAATGAAACACTCCAGCATCTATAACCACAACTGGTTCTGAAGGTTCTGGTGCTGCAGAGAGACATGCTATCTGCCTGGGAGAAAAATCCTGCTTCCTCAAAAATTGATGCCCTCTCATGGACGAGGGAGCTCATGGGGACAACATTAACACCAATGTATGTCCATAAACCTAACACAATCTCTCCTTTTAGGACGATTCCATACCAACCAAAACCTGAAATGGCTATGTCATAGCCCAAGTATCGATAAAGCCTAGGTACACATGAACAATAGTGCACTAAAATCGAATCCTAGAGTGAACCAGGCAACTGCAATTTGTAAAATGTAAGCATATTAAGCTTTACCTTTGCTTGCCCGAGGGTGGAAGAACATGAGAAGGAGCACATACAAACACAAAGAAGTCCATAATGGAGGCGTAGTCCAGGGAGACGGTGAGGTAGCCCTCTTCATCGCGTGCAGCAGCTGAGGAGGAACCCCGTCGCGCCATTGGCTCCGGCTACCGGAAAAAGTGTATCTAGTCGTGAGTGCGTCCCTGCTCGCTATCAGCTTTGGGCGGCGCAAGGAGCGGTGGCATCGGCTGCGGGCAGGGTCTGGGGCGAGCACCACGACGGTGGCCACCGGCGCCGGACCGCGGGCGGGCCCAGGGCGAGCACCACAACGTCGGCCACGCCCCTACGTGCCGTCCCTCCCGCTGGGCTGTTAGGACCCTCTCCTGTCTCTCTCCTCGTTGGGCTGACATTGGCTGGCAATGATGGGCTTGGCCCAACTCCAAGCCAGCTATAGATTGACTCTACAAATATCCAAGGAGGCACACAGAGCAGATCATCCAAGTTGGATCAGGCACAGGCACCGGCGGCTCCTCCTTCCCACCTTGGCTTTATTTCCTCTTTCCCTTTCTGCTGTCCTTTATGTATCAAATTGGTTACCGAATCTTAGTAATATTTGATTTTCATGTATGATTGAGTGGATTGTGCATTTGGCCCCTAACATCTAGTATCAGACACCACCTTCCCAAAAAAAATCTCCAATTTTTTTCACCCAGCTCCTTCTCCGGCCGGCAACCACACTCTGTCCCGTCGACCATGACACAGTCAGCTGCATCACACCCGTGACGGTGAGCTCCAACACAGCCCAGCTCGTCCTCGCGTCGGCAGGTCTGACAAAGTCCCCGGCTACGATCCCCATCGTGGAGGAGTCTCTGGTGGTCGCTCCCACTCTTATCAACGACACTATCTCTATGGCAGCCGCCAAGTGTTCGATGGAATGTCCGAGCCGTGACACCAGCGAGTGGACAAAACCTGCAGCAGGCAACGGAACCCTCAACGGCGAGCCCATCAAGGGTGTTGCATCCATGGACAAGAGCTCAACGGCGTTCACTAGTGATGCCCCAGTGATAGCAACGCGGTGGTGCAGCTGTTTTGTTCGATCGATTGCGTGACCCAAGTCATCATTGCATCGTCGACCATGACTCCACCCCAGCTGTGGGTATCTGAGTCGTCATCCTCACATGTTTCAGTCCAGGCTTTTGGGATGGAGTGGGATCTCTTCTTATTGTTGGGTTGTGAGCGCATGAACGTCCAAAACGTGGGCTGAGTACTAGGCTAACCAAGTAGACGCTAACATCTGGTGTCAGAGCTAGTGATCGCCATGCCTTCCTGAGGGGCTTCTCAGGGGGATGGTGATAGGGCAAAGGTGTCCGATCTTTCGATGAGATGGCGATAATCGATTTGGTGGAGTTCGGGCTTGACGATCTGACTACACGTGCGAGCACGAGCGCCAATGCAATCGCTAGGCCAATCTCCTGGAGGTTACCGATCCTGCGTGAACACGATCAGCCTGACCAACGAGGGTCTTAATTCCTACCTGAAATCGAGAACAAGTAAGAACTAATATTGCAATCAAGATATTGCGGATTAAGAGGAAAGCTTTATTGAAAAGGTGGGATCCTGAATAGGTGCGAAGTACAAGAGGCCTCTTCGACGCTCGAGCCTTGGCGAAGTTGCTACGATGGCTAACTTAATGTCTAAACAAAATCCGAGTCTAGGAGAACGGCTATGGGGAGTATTTAAGGGCGAAAAGGTGGGGTTTCGGCCAGCCATGGAAGTGGTAGCCGAATCCAACCCTAGAAGTCATTTTCCCCTCAAATACGGACTCTAAAAAGTGGCTAATTAAAATCCTGCGAAAATTACATAGGCCTGGCCAAAAATAAAGGTGTCACGGCACCATATTAAGCTATGGACGAATTCATGAAGTATTGATCTTGAATATTTCGTCCAATCCTTCTTTCTTCATTATGGTGGCCTCAAAGTTCTGAAATCTTCATCCGTGGCCTTCTCTTGGATCATCACACGCTTGCTGCCATCTCCATGCATGGCCATGCTCCAATGCTTGTCCCTCTCATCCATGCTTGGTCCATCATTTCTAAGAGTAAGAAATACATCTGATTTAGGCAGCATCATATTCTCATGTATGTGAGGAATAGTTCCAAGAAACGAAAGTACCTGATAGTTAAGTTGTTTGGCACGGGATCTTGTGATGGGTCCTTGTATGTGTGTAGCTGTAGGTACAACGGTTGTATCAATAGAAGGGATGTCCACATCATGCTCCCCTTCTTGAATTGAAGTCGTCCTCGACGCAATCTCATCTTCTTCACCAAAGTAAGCCTTCAAATCTGCAATGTTAAACGTAGGACTATCCGTACCAAAGTCTGCAGGCAACTCAAGTTTATATGCATTATCATTTATTTTCTCTAACACCTTAAAGAGACCAGCAGCACGCGGCATTAACTTAGACTTGCGTAAATCAGGAAAGCGGTCCTTACGCAAATGTAACCAAACAAGATCTCCAACATCAAACACAACATGCTTTCTCCCTTTATCCCCAGCAAGTTTATACTTAGCATTCATATGTTCGATATTATCTTTAGTAGTCTTATGCAAGTTTAATATCATTTCAGCGCGTTGTGTAGCATCCAAATTATGTTGCACCGAAGTAGGTAAAGGTAATAAATCAATAGATGCACGAGGAACAAAACCATAGACGATCTCAAACGGGCACATCTTTGTGGTAGAATGCAGCGAACGATTATAAGCAAATTCTATATGAGGTAAACACTCTTCCCACAATTTTAAGTTCTTTTTTAAAACAGTCCGCAACATAGTAGACAAAGTTCTATTTACTACTTCAGTTTGTCCATCAGTTTGGGGATGACATGTAGTACTAAACAGCAATTTAGTCCCCAACTTAGCCCATAAACATCTCCAAAAGTGGCTAAGAAATTTAGTATCACGATCAGAAACAATAGTATTTGGCACACCATGCAAACGAACAATTTCACGAAAGAACAAATCAGCAATATGCACAAAGATCATCCGCTTTATGACAAGGAATAAAGTGTGACATCTTAGAAAACCGATCCACAACAACAAAAATACTATCCCTCCCTACGTGTTCGTGGCAATCCCAAAACAAAGTCCATAGAAATATCCTCCCAAGGAATACTAGGAACAGAAGAGGCATATATAAACCATGTGGATTAAGGCGAGACTTAGCTTTTTGACAAGTAGTGCGTGCCACAAATCGCTCAACATCTCGACGCATACGTGGCCAAGAAGTGTGCAGAAGAACATCATCTGTCTTCTTGACACCAAAGTGTCCCATCAATCCTCCTCCATGCCTCTGTAACAACAAAAGACGACGTAACTATCCGAATGCATAGTTTGTTAGCGGAACACAAATCCATCATTGAAGACGAACTTGTTCCATGTTCTACCATCTGCATAATTCTGCAACACATCTTTAAATTCAGCATCATGCACATATTGTTCCTTAATAGTTTCTAATCCAAATATTTTGAAGTCAAGTTGAGATAACAAAGTATAACGTAGCGACAAAGCATCAAGAATAATATTATCTTTATCCTTTTGTGTTTGATAACATAAGGAAAAGACTCAATAAATTCAACCCACTTTGCATGACGATTCAACTTAGCTTGACTACGAATATGCTTCAAAGATTCATGATCGAATGAATAACAAATTCTTTAGGCCATAGATAATGTTGCCAAGTTTCTAATGTCCGAACCAACGCATATAATTCTTTATCATAAGTAGAATAGTTCGGACTAGCCCCACTTAATTTCTCACTAAAATATGCAACAGGTTTTCCTCTTGTAATAACACCCTCCCAAACCAATTGCACTAGCATCACATTCAAGCTCAAAAGTCTTAGTAAAATCGGGAAGTTGGAGTAAGGGGCATGTGTTAGCTTATCTTTCAATATGACGAAGGCTGTTGTTGTGCATCGCCCAAACAAAGGGCACATCCTTCTTGGTAAGCTCATTCATTGGTAGCAATTGATCCAAAGTCTTTGACAAAGCGCCTATAAAAACCAGCGAGGCCAAGAAAACTCCTCACTTGTGTGACCGTCTTAGGCTGCGGCTAATTCTCAATAGCTTCAATCTTGGCTGGATCCACTTCAATACCCTATGATGTAACAACATAGCCAAGCATAACTCGATTGGTGCAAAAGGTGCACTTCTCAAGGTTACCAAACAAACGTGCATCACGTAAAGCATTGAAAACAGCACGTAAATGGTCCAAATGATCCTCTAAAGATTTGTTATAAATCAGAATATCATCAAAGTAGACTACCACAAAACGTCCAATGAAAGCACGTAAAACTTCGTTCATTAATCTCATGAAAGTGCTAGGTGCATTAGTTAAACCAAACGGCATTACTAACCACTCATATAAACCGAACTTAGTTTTAAATGTTGTTTTCCATTCATCTCCTAATTTCATACGAATCTGGTGGTAACTACTACGCAAATCAACTTTAGAAAACATGGTAGAGCCACTCAATTCATCAAGCATGTCATCTAAACATGGAATAGGATGACGATATCGAATAGTAATATTATTGATAGCTCTACAATCAGTACACATGCGCGAAGAACCATCTTTCTTAGGTACCAAAATAATAGGAACAACACATGGGCTAAGGGACTCACGAATATGATCTCTGTCGAGTAGTTCCTGAATTTGGCGTTGTATCTCCTATGTCTCATCTGGATTGGTTCTATATGGTGCGCAGTTGGGCAACGTAGCACCAAGAATTAGATCAATTTGGTGCTCAATTCCTCTAATAGGAGGTAGTCCTGGTGGCAGCTCAGCGGGAAAAACGTCCTCATATTCCTGCAAAAGGTTAGCAACAGCGGGTGGCAAAGAAGGAGGCATATCCTCAAATGAAAACAAAACCTCTTTGCAGACAATTGCATAACATTGAGTATTGTTTACATCTAGTTCAGCAATATCAATTTTATTTGCAAGCATACATGGACTCTTCAAAGCAATTTCAAGAGCATGTGTAGAATCGATTTAGTATTCTTTGGTGGTACAAAATCTGCAGAACAATCGATTCTCACTTTTATTTTTCTCCTCGGTTTAGCTCTACTAGCTCTAGCAAGATCATCTTTTAAAATCTGTTCGGGAGTCATAGGTTTTAGACCAATTTTCTTTCCATCATGCATAAGAGAATAGTGATTAGTTTTGCCATTATGAACAGATTCTCTATCAAATTGCCATGGTCTACCAAGTAACAAAGAACAAGCTTGCATAGGTACAACATCACAATCAACAAAATCAGAATATGTACCAATAGTAAAATGCACGCGTACCGTTCTTGTTACCTTGATCTTGCGAGAACTCTTAAACCATTGGATGTAATAGGAATGTGGGCGTTGTCTTGTTGGAAGCGCAAGATTCTCTACCATGTCAACACTAGCCAGATTATTACAACTCCCTCCATCAATGATGATCCGTATAGCTCTTTCCTTGACAACATCACGTGTTTGAAACAGGTTGTGGCGTTGATCTTGCTCAGATTTGCTCAATTGCACACTCAACACACGTTGTGTAATTAAGCTCTTGTATTGATCAGCAGCTTCAGCTCCCATTACCTATGTCTCTTCATTAGCATCAGAATTGTCTCTATCTCGAGCAGAAATAAGGGCTAGTGTATCTTCATCAAAGTCACTCGCTGAATCGTATTGACCATCTTCCCGCACTACCATCACATGTTGTGTTGTGCACTGTCTCTCAATATGACCAAAACCCCAGCACTTGCGGCATTGTATATCCTTTGTCTTACCCGTGGAAGCCATAGAAGATGCACTCTGACGGGAGCATTGGATGATGGTGGAGGAGCGGTGGAAATCTTGTGGTGGCCTTAGATGTGGTAGTAGCTGGTGACGAATCACGAGGAGGCGCTGATTGTCGGGATGTCCAAGTGGATGTGCGACCTGAAGAATTATTAGACCTACACCATAGTGATTGGCGATCCTGCACTTCACGTTCAGCTTTGCAAGAAAGATGAAACAAGCAGTGATAGAATTATATTCCTTATAATCTAATATGTCTTTGAATGTCCTTGTTTAAGCCACCAAAGAAAGCGTGCAAGCATTTGTTCATTAGATTCAACAAGACCACACCGAACCATCCCGTTTGCAATTCCCGATAATACTCTTCTACAATTTTTCCCTTGCTCTAAAGCGTGTCGATTCTTTAGTAAATCATGTTGATAAGTGGGAGGTACAAAAGCGAACACGCATAGTAGTTTTTAAAGCAGTCCAAGTACTAGGAATAGTAGTAGGATTTAAACGACAATACTCAGACCACCAAAGGGAAGCAAATTTAGTAAATTCACATGTAGCAGCACTAACACGCATATTCTCAGGATATTTTAAGCATGCAAAACGTTGTTCTACTTCCATCTCCCATGTAAGATATGCATCAGGATTATATTTACCCTCAAAAGATGGAATATTTAATTTAAGCTTTGCAACATGATCATTATCACGTACCGGTGGTCGAGCGTTGCGGTAGTAATATCGGGTACGACCAGCAGGTACCTGTGGAGGTTGTTCAACCTCCTCGTCAAATAGATCGTCGTCGTCGGGGTCGTAGTAGTACCCGCCGTACTCCCCAATGTCGCAGCAGTACGGCGGAAGTCTCGAGGTGCGTCGGCCGCGGTAGCTGAGGGTCTTGGCAGCCGAACCAGCAGTCCGACCCGTGATCGGAATGCGCCGTGCGCCATGTGTGGGTGCGGGTGCGGGTGCGGGCAATCTGTTCAAAATCTCCTTGAACCGAACGTCAAGCTTGGTGTTGAAGAATTTCTCGAGTCCATCGATCTTATCCACGACGTTGGTGAGCTTGGTGTCAAACTTCCCTAGGCGCGTATCCATGTCTTCAGCGCGACTGACCAAGAGCGCGGAGAAGTGGGCATGTAGTTCTTCGTTCGTCATGGTGGCAGGGTTCCGCGAAGTATCTGTCATGGTTAGTCCTTAAAAATCACAGGTATATACTACGGGAATATGGTGGAAGTCACGCTTAATCCTTCAAGCAATATATGAAGCTCTTACAAGTTCTTACCAAACAGCTGTAGGGTTTCGTAGCATGGAAAACAAAAATTTTCTATCGCATACAAACAAACAAGCCAAGATCTATCTACTAGATTGTAGCAACGAGTCGATGAAATAACTTACCCTCGAAGATTCCAAAGAGTTTAACGAGAGCGGATTCTCGTGGGTGAAGTAGTCGTACTCTTCGCGATCTCAAGATCGCGTAGACGATCCTTCCGGCGCTGCGTTCCGGCAGCGCTCCCGCAGTCGGTCACACGTTCGGTACTCGACGAAGACCTTCCTCTCCCTTGTTCCAGCAGGCAGCGGAGGTTGTAGCACTCTCCTCGCGATTCCGGCAGCACAACGGCGTGGTACCGGAAGTAGAGGGGAGATCTCGCAGGGCTTCGCCTTAAGCCGGAGCGAGTATGGTGGAGTATGAGAGAGCTCCTCGGCTGTAACACCCTCAGAATCGGACCTATGCAAGTTTGAGCAAAATTCGCCAAACCCGCATAGAAACGATTCAAAGGTGCCCACCAGGCACTTTCGTGCGGGTGGAAAACGAAGTAATAACATTACACAACAGTCCTCGATGGGACCCACAGAACAGATACATATATAACAGCGACTCAAAGAGTCAAGAATACAAATATAATATTCAAAGATCCAAATCACCTTGAAATCGATATAGCGTCCAGCTACGGACAAGATGCAAATGGGGCTAAGAGCCCTGAAGAATAACCAATGGCGTCCATAACCACCGGGCCAAGCCGGAAGGGTAACCACGCTAACGACGTCGATCTCAAACCTGCTTAAACAAAAGGGTGCCGACAAAGGGCAAAGGAAAAAGAAGGGCGTCGATCGAGGCGATGCAGCGAGGCTAGATTCGGCGGTCCTCGCCTACATAGGTATGGTGGATCAAGCGGCGGCAAAGATGCACTAAACAACCTATAGAGACTCGATACAAGCTGGCGGATATCGAGAGAGGATAAGATAGACCTAGCCGGATCCAACCGAGGCTAACACCAAACAAACCCGTCTGGCGTTTCCCCTCGAGACCAACGAGGAAGTCAACCGAGGAACTCACACGGTTGGCGGTTTTACTTAGTCGTTATTGTTGCAGCAATTACTAGTCAAGTTCGGATAATCGTCACGATAAAGTAAGCGGTGGGCACTTTTAATTAACCATTCCGTGATAGTGGTAACACTTACTAGTCGAGATATATTTATCATGAGATAACCCAAAAACCCAGATGTTGGTACTTTTATTGACCAATTCGTTGTAGTTGCAATACTTACTAGTCGATACATTTTGTCATGGCGACAAACAAACAAGCAATTGTGGGCGTTAATTAGCCATTCCGTTATAGTGAAGCTGATTACTAGTCATTATAAAGTCAAATTTATAACAGAAACTTTAGTTATGCTTGTCTATGATCGAGATCTTGTGCTCCAAGTCGTCCATATCGCGGACCGCACGGGAAAGTTTGACCCGGCGGTGCACCAATAGCAACACACGCTCGATCAACCTCGGAAAACCAAAACAAAACCCAACGAGGCTTTCACGTGAACAATCACAGATTCAAAATATTTCGAGGCCACCTTAAGTAGAATCATAGAACGGAGTAAGCAAGCTCAAGGACGGCCTCAAGGTTTGGCTAGACGGTTGTGAACGACTGGGAACCCCAAACGGGGCTTGTCGACACCGCGGAATCGTGGTCCGATCCTAAACAGTACAGTGTGCAGTACCTCGCACAATCGTAAATAAAGCAGTAAAACATGGCATAAGTACAGGATCGTAAATAAAACCTCAAACTAGTTTGTGGCCCCAAGAAATAAAATGAATCAAGCTCTTGCTCAGGGGTCCCATATACCTCCCGGATGTGGATAGCGCGATAAATCAAGGAATGTATCAAGTACTCGGGGTCTTACGGGACACAAGTGGGCGTTGAAACCAAATATTATCTATCACCCACCGATGCCTCGCTTATTTCAATTTTAGTTGTTAAGCAGAAAGTAAAGTGAACAATAAGTAAAACTAGAATCATCTCCATGACAACATGCGGCAATACATCAACAATCGTGGCATATGACACACATCAGCACTTGAGCAAGCAACTACGACGCGCAAGTCCAACTATCTACCAAACAACAGGTAATAGGATGTGTCCAAGGCAATATAGGGCTGCAAGGGATTTCACGGGTACGAAAACTAGAGCATCGCAACACAGATAGCAATAGATCAACAGGAAGGAGTAAATTACTATAAAGTAAGATAGGTAGAAAGGGGGAGATGCTCGCCTGAAAACATGTCGAAGGTTTAACCGAAGATCGGGGTGAAGCTCACATCAACTCAACGGCCTTATCCGCGAAGAAGCAAAACACTAGAAGAAACACCGGATGCACTATTTAATACAACGGCAGAAGATCGGCATGATACATGTATGATGTATGACATGGCAAAAGGTGCATTGCAATTAGGTCATATTAGGTGGAACCGGGGTCCCGACAATTAGTTAAATGGTTCAAGTTATTTAGAACCCCCGCAAATTAAATGTTGTTTAGCAATGCAACAGATGGGACCGGTTCGCTACACATGTTTAAATGAGGCCAATATAAGGCTAGATTTGCCCGCATATGGGCCCCATATTTAATTATTAGGTGAATCGGCATAAGGCCCCCAAACCACACAATATGCATGCGAGTATGACAATTCAATATGCGACAAGTTGTATTATGTTATGAAATAGGGTTTGCGGAAAGGAGTTCACACATTAGGGTTCTCGACGATCTTGGGGTTCCGGGGTCCGGGGTCGGTCTCAGGGTTCAGGGTTCGACGGCCTCGGCGGGATCGTTCTCGGGTTTCTGGGGTAGATCTTGGCGGATCCGGGGTCTCGGTGTCCGGGGTGAAGCACTTGGCGTTCTCGAGGGAGTACTTGGCGCACAGGTTTTTCTTCGGGTGCCCTGTCGATGATCTCGTCGTCGAGAAGAACTTGTCGGGTCCGCGGTGGCGTGCATGTCGAACCGGTGGCGATCTCGGCGGTCATCGGGTCCTTGATCATCGGTAGATCTTGGCGGTTATCGGGTCCGGGAACGGCTCTCGGCGAACTGGTCGATTCCATGACGGCGTCCTCGAAGAAATACTCGTCGCACCCGTGTCGGCGAACTTAGCGTTCAGGGGGGAAGTCCTCGGGGTCCGTGAGGTAGACCTTGTCGCGTCCGGTCCTCGGGCATCGGTGTGGGAAGGAGTTCTTGTCGATCTTGGGGTCTCGGCGTTCTAGGGTTCCGATTGGAGATCTTGGCGTTTGTGGACTCCGGGTCGGAGATCTTGGAGTACCGACTTCGATGGTCGATGACGAACTTGGATGCGGTACCGGTAGCCTTCTAGAGGTACCGTCTCGGCACGAACTTGATGCATCCGTTCTCGAAGACGGAGTACTTGGCGCCCGTGAGGTAGATCCTGGCGAGATGTACATGGGCCGCGTGGTCTTCGGACGTTCAACATTGTCTCACTCCAACACACGCAGCACCTTCACCACAACCTCAGCAGGGTAGTACCACTAATCAACACGTCTCTTGCTTTGGGGTCGGAAACGGCGGGAGGCTGGCGGGTTCTGAGCGTCGAGGCGGCGGAAGGCGGACCCGGTGGCGGCGTGGCAGGCAGGCGCCGGACGGCAGCGGAAGGAGGTTGAGGCGCGGGCGGGCGGCAGAGCCGGCGGAGGGAGGAAGGCGAGGCAGGAGGCCGATGGGCGCCGGTGGCAGCTCGCCAGACGAGGAGGGCAAGAGGAGGTGGGGCGAGGCGGAGGTGGCGGGGTCGCGGTGGTGAGGAGATCTGCGGAGGCGGAGGAGGAAGAGGGCAGCGGGGCTGGGCGCGGGAGGCGGCAAGGCGGATCTGGTGGTTCGTTGGCGGGTGGCGTGAGCGGCGGGGCTGGGCCGGCGCCGGTGACGGAGGAAGCTTGGTGAAGGGGAGCCTGGCCGCGCGGGGCGGGGGAGAAGATGGTGCGGGGCGAGCGAGGCAAGCTACGCCGGCGGGGAGCGGGTCGCTGGGAAGGGGAAAGGGGAGGTTGGGGAAGAAGGAAGACTGCCGCGCGCGTGCGTGGCAGAGGAGGAAGAGAGGAGGGAGGAGAGGGGCACGCGGTGAGGTGGACAGGGTGGGCCCAGGGGCGACAGGGAGGTTGGGGTCGCGTGGAGTGGGTGGCAGGCGTGCGTGGGTGGAGTATGGGAGAGGGTTGAGTGTGGGCCTGGGTGTGTGGGGGTCTGGTGAGAGAGGCGGGTTTGGGGTGACGTGGCAGGGGGTGAATGGAGGGTGGGAGTGGGTCAGCTGAGGTGGCATGTTCTAATAGGGTGGAGTGAGGTGGCCAGGGGGTGTGGGTAGGATAGTTGGTGGGCTTAGGATTTAGAAGGGCAGGTGTAGGGTGGACCGATTATTATTTCCTGGGGTGGTCGATCGGGTCAATCGGCCCGTTCGACTGCCCCTATTAAAATAATTTAATATTTTATTTACTTTTAAATGCACCGTTTGCAAAACATCGTTGGTCAAACAAAATATTCCGGAGTCCCGGTTTTTGGCGTTTGAATAAAGGACAGGGGCGTTTTAGAAAAATAAAACGGGCTTTGCGAATATAGTTTTGGCAAACAATGCAAGATGATGACGATGCAATGCACAAATTCAACGCGATTTTCTAGTAGTGGTTTTGCGGGATGCCACAATTCGACACCACTAACAAGGGATCTCGCCCTCGAGATCCGCCTCATGGTACCGGAAGGGAGGTCGGCGACCTGCGTCTTCTCGCTTCGTGTAGATCCTCGCGACACCACTAACGAGGGTTCATCCTCCATCTTGAAATCGGCGACACCACCAACAAAGGGTCGTTGTTCCTGATCGTCGAGAGAACACTCCGGAGAACAAAGGACGAAGGTAGAGGTATCAACAAATAAAGCCACCTCTAACTTCGGTGGAAAAGGGAACCGATGCATTCTCATCCACTTCAATGTACCAAAGCGAATAGAAGGGGTAGTCGGCATGGGGGCCAATCCATCACGCACCCAAACTATTACTCCGCACAATCAGTGGAAAAGCGTGCAACCATTCTCGGAATCAGACTGAAGATCTCGACAAGCGAGGTTCGGAACAACGGAGTGACGCAGTCTCTGCATCGGATCTGGCGTAGAGGATGTCGTCGCGTCGGAAACACCGGAAGGCACAAACAAGGAACAAAGGATGGCACTACAGACGAAGGATTCCTCGGATAGCATGAAGACCAGATGTAGCAACACCGTTATCGAAGAAGGAAGCGAAACCCTAAAGGTACGACGGAAACCCAACCACGAGAATTCCTGGACTTGAAGAAAGAGACGAGAGCGGATTCAAAACACGTCGGGATCAGAGGAGAATAGCAGAGGGGTAAGAAGTAAAATCAGACCTAATCAGATCTATCCAACCGATTTTGCAAAAATAGTTTTGACACTCTACTTCGGCCATTAGCTAGGTTATCCTACAGGCTGGACTTGTGGGGTATCGCAACTGCTGAGCTCTGATACCACTCTGTAACACCCTCAGAATCGGACCTATGCAAGTTTGAGCAAAATTCGCCAAACCCGCATAGAAACGATTCAGAGGTGCCCACCAGGCACTTTTAAATGCGGGTGGAAAGCAAGTAATAACATTACACAGTCCTCGATGGGACCCACAAGCAGATACATATATAATGACTCAAAGAGTCAAGAATACAAATATAATATTCAAAGATCCAAATCACCTTGAAATCGATATAGCGTCCAGCCTACGGACAAGATGCAAATGGGGCTAAGAGCCCTCAAGAATAACCAATGGCGTCCATAACCACCTTGGCCAAGCCGGAAGGGTAACCACCTTCGACGTCGATCTCAAACCTGCTTAAACAAAGGGGTGCCGACAAAGGGCAAAGGAAAAAGAAGGCGTCGATTGAGGCCAAGACACAGCGAGGCTAGAATTCGCGGTCCTCGCCTACATAGGTATGGTGGATCAAGCGGCAAGGCAAAGATGCACTAAACAACCTATAGAGACTCGATACAACTGGCGGATATCAGAGAGGGATAAGATAGACCTAGCCGGATCCAACCTGAGGCTAACACCAAACAAACCCGTCCTGGCGTTTCCCCCTCGAGACCAAACGAGGAAGTCAACCGAGGAACTCACACGGTTGGCAGTTTTACTTAGTCAGTTATTGTTGCAGCAATTACTAGTCAAGTTCAGATAATCGTCCTGATAAAGTAAACAGTGGGCACTTTTAATTAACCATTCCGTGATAGTGGTAACACTTACTAGTCAGATACATTTATCATGAGATAACCCAAAAACCCAGCAGATGTTGGTACTTTTATTCAGCCAATTCGTTGTAGTTGCAATACTTACTAGTCAGATACATTTGTCGCAAGCGACAAACAAACAAGCAATTGTGGGCAGTATTAATTAGCCATTCCGTTATAGTGAAGCTGATTACTAGTCATTATAAAGTCAAATTTATAACAGTAAACTTTAGTTATGCTTGTCTATGATCGAGATACTGTGCTCCAAGTCGTCCATATCCGCGGACACGGCTTTCAGAAAGTTTGACCCGGCCGGGGTGCACCAATAGCAACACACGCTCGATCAACCTCGGAAAAACCAAAACAAAACCCAACGAGGCTTTCACGACTGAACAATCACAGGATTCAGAAATATTTCAGGGGGCCACCCCTTAAGTAGAATCATAGCGAGTAAGCAAGCTCGAGACGGCCTCAAGGTTTGGCTAGACGGCTGTGAAACGGGGAACCCCAAGCGCTTGTCGACACCGCGGAATCGTGGTCCGATCCTAACAAGATGCAGTGCGACTGCACAATCGTAAATAAAGCAATAAAACATGGCATAAGTACAGATCGTAAATAAAACCTCAAACTAGTTTGTGGCCCCAAGAAATAAGACCGAATCAAGCTCGCTCGGGGTCCCATATACCTCCCGGATGTGGATAGCGCGATAAATCAAGGAACAGGTATCAAGTACTCGGGGTCTTACGGGACACAAGTGGGCGTTCGGAAACCAAATATTATCTATCACCCACCGATGCCTCTGCTTATTTCAATTTTAGTTGTTAAACAGAAAGTAAAGTGAACAATAAGTAAAACTAGAATCATCTCCAACAGCAACATGCGGCAATACATCAGCAACTGTGGCATATGACGACACACATCAGCACTTGAGCAAGCAACTACGACGCGCAAGTCCAACTATCTACCAAACAACAGGTAATAGGATGTGTCCAAGGCAATATAGGGCTGCAAGGGATTTCACGGGTACGAAAACTAGAGCATCGCAACACAGATAGCAATAGATCAACAGGAAGGAGTAAATTACTATAAAGTAAGATAGGTAGAAAGGGGGAGATGCTCGCCTGAAAACATGTCGAAGGTTTAACCGAAGATCGGGGTGAAGCTCACATCAACTCAACGGCCTTATCCGCGAAGAAGCAAAACACTAGAAGAAACACCGGA
This sequence comes from Avena longiglumis, assembly GCA_030063025.1. NCBI lineage: Eukaryota > Viridiplantae > Streptophyta > Magnoliopsida > Poales > Poaceae > Avena > Avena longiglumis. Next base: position 332,075,124 of record CP125978.1, read on the forward strand.
TGCACTATTTAATACAACGGCAGAAGATCGGCATGATACATGTATGATGTATGACATGGCAAAAGGTGCATTGCAATTAGGTCATATTAGGTGGAACCGGGTCCGACAATTAGTTAAATGGTTCAAGTTATTTAGAACCCCGCAAATTAAATGTTGTTTAGCAATGCAAGATGGGACGGTTCGCTACACATGTTTAAATGAGGCCAATATAAGGCTAGATTTGCCCATATGGGCCCCATATTTAATTATTAGGTGAATCGGCATAAGGCCCCAAACCACACAATATGCATGCGAGTATGACAATTCAATATGCGACAAGTTGTATTATGTTATGAAATAGGGTTTGCGGAAAGGAGTTCACACATTAGGGTTCTCGACGATCTTGGGGTTCCGGGGTCCGGGGTCGGTCTCAGGGTTCAGGGTTCGACGGCCTCGGCGGGATCGTTCTCGGGTTTCTGGGGTAGATCTTGGCGGATCCGGGGTCTCGGTGTCCGGGGTGAAGCACTTGGCGTTCTCGAGGGAGTACTTGGCGCACAGGTTTTTCTTCGGGTGCCCTGTCGATGATCTCGTCGTCGAGAAGAACTTGTCGGGTCCGCGGTGGCGTGCATGTCGAACCGGTGGCGATCTCGGCGGTCATCGGGTCCTTGATCATCGGTAGATCTTGGCGGTTATCGGGTCCGGGAACGGCTCTCGGCGAACTGGTCGATTCCATGACGGCGTCCTCGAAGAAATACTCGTCGCACCCGTGTCGGCGAACTTAGCGTTCAGGGGGGAAGTCCTCGGGGTCCGTGAGGTAGACCTTGTCGCGTCCGGTCCTCGGGCATCGGTGTGGGAAGGAGTTCTTGTCGATCTTGGGGTCTCGGCGTTCTAGGGTTCCGATTGGAGATCTTGGCGTTTGTGGACTCCGGGTCGGAGATCTTGGAGTACCGACTTCGATGGTCGATGACGAACTTGGATGCGGTACCGGTAGCCTTCTAGAGGTACCGTCTCGGCACGAACTTGATGCATCCGTTCTCGAAGACGGAGTACTTGGCGCCCGTGAGGTAGATCCTGGCGAGATGTACATGGGCCGCGTGGTCTTCGGACGTTCAACATTGTCTCACTCCAACACACGCAGCACCTTCACCACAACCTCAGCAGGGTAGTACCACTAATCAACACGTCTCTTCTTTGGGTCATAGGCTGCGTGGCGAGGCTGGCCGGGTTGCTGAGCGTCGAGGCGGCGGAAGGAGGACCCAGTGGCGTGGCCGGGCAGAGGCGCCAGACGGCAGCGAGCGGGCGGAAGGAGGTTGAGGCGCGGAGGCGGGCTGAGCCGGGCGGAGGAGGAAGGCGAGGCCGACGGAGGCCTGTGATCGGCTCGCCAGCGGCAGGGCAAGAGGAGGTGGGGGTGGGGCGGCCTTGGCAGGCGTCGGCTGGTGAGGAGATGCGGCGGAGGGCGGAGGAGGAAGAGGGCAGGCGGGGGGCTGGGCCAGGCGGATCTGGGTGGTTCATGAGGTGGGCGACAGCAGTGAGGCTGGGCAGCGCCGGTGACGGAGGAAGCTTGGTGAAGGGGAGCCTGGCTGCTGTGGGGAGAAGATGGTGCGGGGCGAGCGAGGCAAGCCTCGCGGCCGGAGAGTCATTTGGGAAGGGAAAGGGAGGTTGGGGAAGAAGGAGAAGGCTGCAGCAGGCGTGGCAGAGGAGGAAGAGAGGAGGGAGGAGAGGGGCACGCGGTGAGGTGGACAGGGTGGGCCCAGGGGCGACAGGGAGGTTGGGGTCGCGTGGAGTGGGTGGCAGGCGTGCGTGGGTGGAGTATGGGAGAGGGTTGAGTGTGGGCCTGGGTGTGTGGGGGTCTGGTGAGAGGGGGGTTTGGGGTGACGTGGCAGGGGGTGAATGGAGGGTGGGAGTGGGTCAGCTGAGGTGGCATGTTCTAATAGGGTGGAGTGAGGTGGCCAGGGGGTGTGGGTAGGATAGTTGGTGGGCTTAGGATTTAGAAGGGCAGGTGTAGGGTGGACCGATTATTATTTCCTGGGGTGGTCGATCGGGTCAATCGGCCCGTTCGACTGCCCCTATTAAAATAATTTAATATTTTATTTACTTTTAAATGCACCGTTTGCAAAACATCGTTGGTCAAACAAAATATTCCGGAGTCCCGGTTTTTGGCGTTTGAATAAAGGACAGGGGCGTTTTAGAAAAATAAAACGGGCTTTGCGAATATAGTTTTGGCAAACAATGCAAGATGATGACGATGCAATGCACAAATTCAACGCGATTTTCTAGTAGTGGTTTTGCGGGATGCCACATCGGCGATCTAGGGTTTAGACACACCAAGGAGGAGGGGCTAGAGCCGGCGGCTAGGGTTCCGGGGACCCCCAAGTCGGCGGCTAGGGCAAAACCCTAGGTGTTGGCGGCGGCTATGGAGGGCTGAAGCTTTCTAGGGTTTGAGGTGAGGGACTTGTGTGTCTAGAGGAGGGAGCCCTACCCCTCCTTATATAGGTGGAGGGGCCGGCCGCGCCAAGGGGAGGGAGAGGAGTCCCTCCCAACTCGGCTTGGAGGTGGGCCGCCGGTTGGAGGAGGGAACTCCTCCCCAACTCGGTTTCCACACCTTCCTCTTTTCCTCTTTCCAATTTTAGCCGTTTGACTTTTCAAACTAGCTATTTGACTTTTCAAATTAGGATTCAATTTAATCCTTTATTTGGAACAGCGAGGACACTTAGTACATGATGCAATCATTCCAATGTGCAATGACACATTCATGTACCCTTCCCTCGAGTCTTGGGACATTCCGGAACCTTCTAGAACATTCCCGATGAAAACAGAATTATTCCCGAACTCCAAAGCGGGACTTTCCTTATATGAATCTTATTCTCCGGACCATTCCGGATCACCTCGTGATATCCGGATCCCATCCGAGACTCGAACAACATTCGGTCTCTTTCTCATAATACCATAACTACTTAAACAACGTCAATCCTTAAGTGTGTCTCCTACGGTTCGTGAATTATGCGGACATGATCGAGACACTTCTACGAACAATAACCAATAGAGGAATCTGGAAATTCATATGGCTCCACATATTTCTCGATTACTGCGATCGAATGAACCACTTACATACGATACCAATTTCCCTTTGTCTCACGATAGTTTACTTATCCGAGGTTATGATCGTGTATCTCTGCATACCTAGTTCAAACTCGTTACCGATAAGTACTCTTTTCTCGTTCCGTGATATGTGATCCCTTGAGCCAATCACATGCTTGCAAGCTAATTGGATGACATTCCACGAGAGGGCCCAGAGTATATCTATCCGTCATATGGATGGACAAATCCACTCTTGATCCATGTGTCTCAACCAATACTTTCCGAACACTCAATGCCACCTTTATAGCCACCCGATTCACGGTGTGGTGTTTGATGTCATCAAAGCATCCATCCGGTAAAGGTGATATGCATGATCTCATGGTCGAAGGAATTAGGTTACTATGTATCAGAAAGCAAATAGCAATTGAACTATTGAAATGAATTGATCTTTATGCTACGCTTATCTATAGGAGTATGTCCACCATATCATTCTCCTAACGATATGATCTTGTTGTTGATAACATCTCAATGTTCATGATAGGGAAACCACAATCATTTATCAACCAACAAGCTAGTGATGTATAGAGGCTATACTAGGGACTTCAAATTAAGTTTACAAATCACACAAGTATCAATGTTTCCTTATTAATACTATTATAGCATGAATGTAAACATTTATCATAAACACAAAGATATAATAATAACTACATTTATTATTGCCTCTAGGGCATATCTCCAACAATAGCAGGAAAAGGTGATGTGCAACTGCGAGGATCAGTGGGTCCAGAGATTGAACCAAGCGATTACCAGGAGTCGAGACACCGCACGTGGAGAATATCTGTGGAGCTCTGGGAAGGCTTAGCAAGGGGAGTTAGCAATTATCAAAACAGCAATGCAAAAGTTGAAAGAATGCTCAACGACGGTACTGTGCTGGTCCTAGGCTAGACCGTACTAGAGACGCGAGCCTAGATCACCAACGATGTCACGATGCGACACAACAAGCAATGTATGATGATATGGCACCCTGAAAAGCGAACCGAGAGGTGGAAAATCACTATGATGGCGAGTGTATAGAACTGATCTACGGGGTCTAGAAAGAGGTTAGCCCCATTTTTTTTTCAAAATTTTCTATTTTGCTCCGGAAAGCGCGCAGGCGCCAAAAAAATATCGCTATAACGGCCGATGGAGAAAAGTGATCCCCAAAGCCGAAAACTAGTATAGCCAGAAAGTTTTTTCGGAGGCGGTTCCAGACTTTTTTTTTTCTCTCCTTCTGGACTTACGACCGGACTCTTAGCTCGACACGGACTTTAGCTTAACACGAAAACAACAAAGAAGGAAAGTAAAAAGAAATAACTAGGAAACAATAACTCTACTCGGACTCGTACCACGGCAGGAAACTAATCGGATATATGTCGCGGTAGGAAGGCGGTGGCGGAGTATTAGGGTTTATGGTGGCAGGGTATATGGCGGCGGAATATGGTGGTGGTGATCGGCGAGTGTGGCGGTGACTACTATGATCAGAACTCGAAACTCTAAGGGACGAGACACTAAGACCAGCAACTCGACGCGACGATGTAGACACAAATTCAACAATGCAAAAAATGAAAAGATAATGCGAGGCGTAGATTGGTTATGGGATGGATCTAAACTCTAACTGTGTTTTTGGATTTTTCGTGGGTTATAGGTAAAAACAGATCTAATCTACGAAAACAGTAAAATCTCACCGAGCAACCTGAAATTTGATACCACTTGATAGGGCAAAAGTGTCCGATCTTTCAATGAGATGGCGATAATCGATTTGGTGGAGTTCGGGCTTGATGATCCGACTACACGTGCGAGCACGAGCGCCAATGCAATCGCTAGGCCAATCTCCTGGAGGTTACCGATCCTACGTGAACACGATCGGCCTGACCAACGAGGGTCTTAATTCCTACCTGAAATCGAGAACAAGTAAGAACTAATATTGCAATCAAGATATTGCGGATTAAGAGGAAAGCTTTATTGAAAAGGTGGGATCCTGAATAGGTGCGAAGTACAAGAGGCCTCTTCGACGCTCGAGCATTGGCGAAGTTGCTACGATGGCTAACTTAATGTCTAAACAAAATCCGAGTCTAGGGGAACGGCTATGGGGAGTATTTAAGGGCGAAAAGGTGGGGTTTCGGCCAGCCATGAAAGTGGTGGCCGAATCCAACCCTAGAAGTCCTTTTCCCCTCAAATACGGACTCTAAAAAGTGGCTAATTAAAATCCTGCGAAAATTACATGGGCCTGGCCCAAAATAAAGGTGTCGCAGCACCATATTAAGCTATGGACGAATTCATGAAGTATTGATCTTGAATATTTCGTCCAATCCTTCTTTCTTCATTATGGTGGCCTCAAAGTTCTGAAATATTCATCCGTGGCCTTCTCTTGGATCATCACACGCTTGCTGCCATCTCCATGCATGGCCATGCTCCAATGCTTGTCCCTATCATCCATGCTTGGTCCATCATTCCTAAGAGTAAGAAATACATCTGATTTAGGCAGCATCATATTCTCATGTATGTGAGGAATAGTTCCAAGAAACGAAAGTACCTGATAGTTACGTTGTTTGGCACGGGATCTTGTGATGGGTCCTTTTATGTGTGTAGCTGTAGGTACAACGGTTGTATCAATAGAAGGGATGTCCACATCAGATGGGATGTTAGGCTGCTGTTGACCGGTGAGGCTACACGAAGTTTAGTCTCACCTCGCCTATGGGAGGAGGCCACACCCAACTTATAAGGGAGAGATTCCTTCCTCCCTTCAGTCCGGGCTTTTGGGATGGAGTGGGCTCTCTTCTTATTGTTGGGTTGTGAGCGCATGAACGTCCAGCACGTGGGCCGAGTACTGGGCTAACCAAGTGGACACTAACATCTGGTATCAAAGCTAGCGATTTCCATGCCTCCCTGAGGGGCTTCTCAGGGGGATGGGATGTTAGGATGCTGTTGACCGGTGAGGCTACACGAAGTTTAGTCCCATCTCGCCTACGGGAGGAGGCCACACCCAACTTATAAGGAAGAGATTCCTTCCTCCTTTCAGTCCGGGCTTTTGGGATGGAGTGGGCTCTCTTCTTATTGTTGGGCTGTGAGCGCATAAACGTCCAGAACGTGGGCCGAGTACTGGGCTAACCAAGTGGACGCTAACATGGGCGACAAGGAGGGAGGTGACATCCATCCGCCGCTTCCACGCCTGCTCCTCCACATCGACCTCCACTTCCTCCATCCATGGCACCACTTCTGCCCTCCGGCCCCTCTCTCCCTGGTACAGTCATGGAGAAGAACAGGAGATGGAGTTGTGGAGGAGAAAAAGGAGCAGGAGGATCGGGAGAGAGGGACGCTCGACGGGAATATGGGAGTGACGACGGCTCGACCGGGATTTCGAGTTGTCCGAGAGGGGATTGGAGACGGGAGAAGGGAGATGCGGTTGGATGGTGGCGGGCCTGGCGGCTAGGGTTAGCACGGTCTATGCGTCTAAGGCTCTGACCTTCGCGCCCACTGCCCCCGTTGATTCATCCCCTACCCAGTAAATACGCACTGAAATAAAAACAAACAAGGCTGACATGCAGGCCCGAAAATCTCTGGGCGTGACGCAGACGGAGGAGTGGAGCGCATGTGTGAGGAGAGCGAGGAGTGTGCAACAAATTGGCAATTTACTGTTACCAAGGATAAAACGGTCTTATCATAAACCAATGGTTGAGATTTTGTTTCAGCACTCAATCTCAGGGTTCAGGATGTCTAATCTCTCTAGTTGCCCCATGAGAAAGCATCAATAACACCCTTAGATTCCTACAGACTCACACACAGGATAGCCTCTCGTTCCCTCGGCAAAAGACAAAAACGCAGGAGGAAAAGCCGTCACGCAGTAAAGCGACGTCGTGGAAACATGGTTCGCAATTAAGAGGTGCAAATGCAAGGCAGGCACAGCATAGCGATCTGCCAACGTAAAGTGCAGTGTACATATACGTACACGGCAGGACTGATGAGCGACCGACGACTTGAGACTGCTGACTTTCTCGAAAGCGGAAGGTAGTGGCAATGTCCAACAATCAAGAGTAACCAGCCAGCCAGAGCCTTGTACGTACTGTACTTACTACTGTCCAACTCTTACAGCCAGCCAGTGGTGTCCCGTAGCTTGTGATCACCGGGTCCACCGATCGACGGCGTAGGGCGATGATGATGCGTATCCGCGTCGATCGATCACGTACGCCACGAGACGGCGACGCCAGCGCGAGAATCAGCCCCGTGAGAGCGATCGCAAATACTTACTCCTGTATACCACTAGTAGTATATACGGAATCTACGTAAGCTTCTTGCGTTACTCCTCGGACCTTCTCCCCTTCCATGGAGCACCGCGACAAGAAGAGGATTAGGCCGCGGAAAGGAACGTCCGTCCGGCAGGGCCACCTCGCTGTCTCAGGAGGCAGAAACTTACAAGCTAGCTATAAGTGAGCACGCAGGTCTGCACACTCCTTGGTGATTTACAATCTCTTTCCCGCCGGCTGGATCCATGTTGGTTTCAGTCAGGTCCATTTCGATCTACGCATCGTTCAGGCGGTCGGTAGCTCTGATGGAAACAACTGAAACTTCAATGTCTCGATCGGCATAAGATATTGGCCGCTGGCTGGCTCCAAGGTGCGTTGGTAAGATTAATTATCAGAGGAAATAATAGTACTAGTAATATAACACATCTCTGTAGTAGATGATAATGCCAAGAAGGGTATTATAATGCAGGACAAGTGGCATCGCAAGATGATAACGTTAAGAACGATTGGGATAGGAAAATGCATATCCAACATAGCTGGCATATGCATATGAGCCGTTCGTCGGTTGCACGGTGCATGGTAGTAATGAGTGAATTTGTAGTATTTTCTTTCAGCAATTATCTTTCACGTACGTGCTCTCCTGATTATTGTTCAGCATATTCCTGTCTACTGATTATCCAGCAGTAGTTTAGTAGATATCTGGATCTCGGAATCTCTTTGTTTTGCTTAACAAAGTCAGAGCTCAATAATAGATTTTTCTGCAGCCTGGCCATTCAGACGTGTTCGTGTGACTCGCATTACGGTATATATGTGGGTACGCAGGCCTGAAGTCCTGGTCCCTTCAACTTACGACGATGACTTCAGACCGGATGCATCGTAGTTTTTTTTTTTTTTTGCGCAATAGACATAGTAAGTTTTTAGCCAGGCCAATTTCAGACTAGAACGCATCGATCGATCACTGTGGCGATAGCCCTGATGAAGATCACTGAGAAACTTCAAAATACCCTCCAAGATATGTTTGGCCGTTGGCTCCAAGGTGTTAGCAGATTAGAAATGCATATAGATACATGTTTGGCCGTTGACACCAAGGTGTCGGTGAGCAAGAGCGTCGGCAACACAACACATGCACGCACGCGGCCGCACATAAATTGGCAGCTGATAGTACCAAGTATCGGGGTAATGCATCACAGATCGATCGAGATGGCGTACCGAAATGATACCATTAAGAATGATCCATGCGGGACATTATTTATAGCTTGTTGGCCCAGCTCCAAACGCCGAGTGCAGTCCGGCGTGACGACGGCGAAGTATTCCGGCGAGTTGCGCGCACGTATAAGAACCAGCTAACAACGATCAGCAAGATAGTATCTAACCTGATCAAAAGAACTAGCTCTCTCAACTCACACGAGTACGTACCAGGAAAAACAATGTTGATGGCTACAGGACCCTCTCGGTCCTGTTGTTTGTATTGAATCTCACGGTTGTCTTACAAGGCTACTATATGGGTGTATATATACGGGAGGATCTCCTAGTAACGGGAGGTCATGACGGGCAAGGATCAAGGCGAGTACTCCGGTGCGGCTGCGGGTGCATCGGTGTCGCGATACCATGTATGATCGCGGCAACTACGACGTGGGAAAGCGGATGGAGTGGGCCATGGAGGCAACGACATCTGGAGGGCTGTCGATCCGGCGGCGACGAGTTCAAGAAGGGCGCCAAGTACCGCAGGACACATGCACTCACGGCCATCGGCTCCGTGGTGCCGGACGTGATCAAGACACGATCTCGAAGGATTCTGCAAAGGCGGCGTGGAGACACTCAAGGCGTTGAATCTTGGGCACGAGCGCGTCAGAGCGACCCTACAAACCTTGCGGAAGAAATACGAGAACACGGAGATGGAAGGAGATGAGACTGGGCGCTTTTGCCTCGAGGGTAGCCACAATTGTCAACGGATTCGCGCGGGTGAGAAGTGGAAGATATCTCGTCGTAATGCGTTTCCTTCAGCGGCGCCCGCCAGTACATATCTGTGGTGTCGGCAATCGAGCAATGCGTTGATCTCACCACCCTCACGATGGATGACCTGGTTGGAAGGTTCAAAGGCGCATGACGGATGAAGATCACCTACGGCGACGCAAATCAAGATGAGCACCTCATGCTTACGTGCCCGATGGCGAGCAATGGTCGCCAAGGAGAGGGCGATAAAGCATCTGGCGATGGTGATGGTTCGGTCCCGGCGAAGAAGTCGGACAAGCGAAGAAGCCAAAGAAGAAATTCGACAAGAAGAATCTTCGCCGCCATAAGTGCAATCAGCTCGGGCACTTCAAATCGGAGTGTCCTAACCGTTCAAAGGAGAAGGCTCTCATGGCGAAGGAAGGAGATGATGGACCGATGATGCTCATGCTCGAAGCTTGCGAGTTAATGACCACCAAGGAATCAACTCCTCGAGAGTCTGCTACGGAGATCGTCACGCTCGTGGAAGAGAAGGTCTTCCAGCGGAGGATGCGAGCAGCTCACGACGTTTGGTACCTCGACACGGCGCTAGCAACCACATGACCAGCGACAAGGCTCGGTTTTACGAGTTGAACCTCACGGTTGGAGGCTCCGTTCGATTCGGCGATGGGTCGAAGGTGGAGATTGCAGGGCGAGCAACATCTGTTTGAGTTGAAGGATGGAGGTCACAAGGTACTCACCGACGTGTACTATATTCCCAAGCTTAAGACCAACATTATCGGTCTTGGTCAGCATGGGCGTGGATGCAAGATCGTGTTGGAGGACGAGTTCTGTGGGGATATGACCGCCAAAGGCAGCTCATCATGAAGGTGGAGAGGTCGAAGAATAGACTCTACATCCTCAATCTCAATCAGGCGGATCCGGTATGTTTGATGACAAGCATGGAAGACTCGGCGTGGAAGTGGCATGCTGCTACGGACATCTAAATTTCCAAGCTCTCGACAACTTGGACAGAAGGAGATGGTACGTGGCTTACCGTGTGTTGATCATGTTGAGCAGGTGTCGGGTTGTCTCATTGGGAAGCAAAGGCGATCCCGTTTCCAAGGAGGGACAATATCGAGCAAGTAAGGTTCTTGAGTTGGTGCATGGAGACTTATGCGGACCAATCACGCCGCGACCCAGGGAACAAGTACTTTTGCTCATCGTCGGCGACTTGATAGATACATGTGGGTTGTTCTGCTGAAGAGTAAGGATCAAGCTTTGCAAGCGTTCAGGATTGTGAAGATGGCAGCCGAGGTGGAGTCCGAGGCAAAGTTGAAGGCCCTCCGTACCGATCGGGGTGGGGAGTTCAAATCCAATGAATTCAAGGCGTTTTGTGAAGCTCATGGGATCCGGCGGTATCTCACCGCACCATATTCACCGCAGCAAAACGGTGTTGTGGAAAGAAGGAACCAAACCGTGGTGGCCATGGCACGTAGCATGATGAAGAGGAAATGCATGCCAGGCAGGTTTTGGGGTGAGGCAGTTAGTACAGCTGTCTATTTGCTGAACAGGGCGCCAACTAAGAGTGTAGTTGGTATGGCGCGTCTGAAGCATGAATGCGGCACAAGCCCTCGGTTGATCATCTTCGCACTTCGCGTGGGCGCATGTGAAGACGGTGACCGGGCATACTAGCAAGTTGGCGGATCAAGTACTCAATGGTCATGATCGGCTATGAATACGGTTCAAGGCGTATCGCGTACAATCCGGTGAAAAAAGTGGTGGTGACACGGCGTCGTCTTCGAGGAGGAGAAATCATGGAATTGGGGCTCTGCGAACGGTACAATCAATTTCGATGAAATATTTACGTAGTCTCTGATGATTCACATGCGAGATGATCAAGAAACAGCGTCCGTGGCGTTCGGATTTAGGCGCTGGTTCGGAAGATGGAGGTCCGAAGTGAGCAAGCAGCGGCCTACGCTGGAGAGGTATCTCCGCGTGGGAGTCCGGCACGAAAGCAGCTCACGCACGCACTGGAGGCTCGGCGTCGCCATCCGATCCACGCAGACGAGAGCCACAGCGCAGTGGCCCATCAGCTGCACACTCCCATCCGGAGGGGCTAGCGGTAGTCCGAAGTGGGCCTTGGCGGCGATGTCACGTCGCCAACATGCAAGACAATCGGCGAAACTGCGGAAATTCGGTGACGCCTGAAACAAGTACTACGTCGACTTCCACGTCTCCTCCAAGTGCACGGGAAGAAAGGAGACGCCACCTACTCGAAAAATTCGAAGTGTCTTGGAGTTGTATCCGCCGGAGACCTTCGCATTACGCGTGCGCGAGGAGAGGACAAGGTCGGTGTTTACTCACCGAGGAGCCGGCGAATTCGAGGATGCTAATACGGAGTGTTGGCGTCGGGCTATGGATGAGGAGTTGGGGTCGATCCGCGACAACGATACATGGGAGCTTGTCGATCTACCCAACAATCACAAGGCCATAGGACTCAAGTGGGTGTACAAGATCAAGAAGGATGCGAAGGAAGTTGGTGAAACACAAAGCTCGGCTAGTGGCCAAGGGATACGTGCAAGAGCAAGGTGTGGATTTCGAAGAAGTGTTTGCTCCCGTTGCAAGGATGGAATCGGTGAGATTACTTATCGCTCTCGCAGCTCAAGAATCTTGGAAATTGCATCACATGGATGTGAAATCCGCGTTTTTGAATGGGGAGTTAGAAGAAGAAGTTTATGTGAAGCAACCACCGGGATACATCAAAGAGGGAGAAGAACACAAGGTTTTGAAGCTACACAAGGCGTTATGCAGACTCGGCAAGCCCTCGGGCGTGGAACATCAAGCTTGATCGTACATTGATCTCTCTCGGATTCGAGAAGAGCCCACTGGAGCATGCGATGTATAAGCGAGGTAAAGGAAGGGATCATCTACTAGTTGGCATCTATGTTGATGATCTATTGATAACTGGAGCGGATGAGAAGGAGATTGAGACGCTGAAGCTACAGATGAAGGAGTTATTCAAGATGAGTGATCTAGGCTTGTTGAGCTACTACCTTGGGATCGAGGTACATGAAAAGCTGGGTGAGATCACGCTATGCCAAGAGGCATATGCAAAGAAGATACTCGAAAAGTGTGGCATGGAAGAATGCAATCCAACTCATGTTCCGATGGAACCTCGTCTTAAACTGTGGCTAAGGAGTCTACTTGGTGATCTCACCAATCGGGAGGCGGAACAAGTGGTGCTCAATATTGACAACAAGTCTGCAATTTCATTGTGCAAGAATCCGGTGCATCATGACAGGAGTAAGCACATTGATACGAAGTATCACTACATACGGCAGTGTGTAGAGGAGAGCAAGATTGAAGTCAACTATGTTTGCACCAATGATCAGCTTGCGGATATCCTAACTAAATCTTTGGGACGAGTGAAGTTTGCGGAGATGCGAGGAAGGATTGGCGTCCAAGCTGTGAAGTTAGGCACATCGTGCTTAGGGGGATGATTGTTAGGAATAATAATCCCGATAGGACACGGAACGGTGTCGTGTGCGTGTGTGTTCCGAGTAGGACTAGTAGTTCAACACCTATTCGTATTGACGTTGCGTCTTGCCGGGTATATATACACCCATATAGTAGCCTTGTAAGATAGCTATCATGCATATATATGAGTCAACCGTATAGATTCGTATTTCCTTCAAACAATTCTGCCTCACGCACTGCATGCTTATTACTGTATACACACGCAAGCTCCATGCGTACTGATTCATCGATCATATAAGTAGTTCAGTTTCTAATTTCTAGACTTTGCTCAGAGCATCTCGAACAGATGAAATATAACTAACTTTTAAGGCACGAAAGATAAAAATCCAGCTTCAATATATGCCCTATCCCTACGTTTTGATTCAATTTTTCTGCATCACGTCTTAAAACTTTGCTCCCCTGCTGCATATTTGGGGCACGAAAGCCACACCGCAGAATATTTTCCAGCGCGTGTAGCCCAACTGCCAGCTCAGCGTTTTCTGCCACTTTCGCGCGTGACCGTCCCCATCGCCGCCATCGGCCAGTGGCGGAGCTAGGGGAACCAGCGGGCCCTGGCACCCTCCTATGGCGTTCATCAGCATGAACAATTTCTTTGCTTAAGGCTAGCTTAGAGAGAATTTTTAGAGGAGTTAACTTATTTGGCCCCCCTCCCCTTAGTTAAAATTATGAGGTTTGGCCCCCTCTGAACTGTAATCCTGCCTCCGCCACTGTCGTCGGCCAAATCCCTGCCAAATCGAGCTGAGATTGTGCCACCGCCGCTTCCCGGCCACCCTCTGGTCCTATCACGCCTCGGCTGCCTCCTCCGGTAGCTTGGGATGGTCGGCCGTGAATGTCCTTCGCCGAGCAGATTTCGGTTGGTCCTGGCCATCCGCTTCCCTCCGTTGTTTGTCTACGGGTCCACGCCACCCCGAGGAGCGTCGATTTGGTGGTCGGTAGATGTCGCGTGATTGCACGCGGTCGGCCTTTCGACTGCTCCACCGTGTGACCTCAACACCCCGGCCACCTATCACGCTACGTCAACGCAATTAAGACCCTCCCGCCGGCCTTGTTCCTCTACCGTGTAGTCAACGAAGCCACCTACCGCCACCGGCCAATGAGCTTCACCTTGCACACAAGGTGTTTGACATTTTTTCTCAAAGTTAATTTCACCATTATTTTGTAGTTTTTTATTATAAAATTCTTTGTTGTATGATGTAGTAGTAGTTTGACACAAGTATTATTGGATTGTAAATGAGTTCATAAGTATTTGAGTTCATCTGATTATTTGGTGGAGTTTCAAGCAAACAACCACACATACAAGATGAGATAGTACCTTGCGAATGGTATTTATCCAAAGTGGGCTACAACTATGAAGCCTCTTCTCAAACCGCATGGTAAGAAACAACTTGATTTTCATAATACACAAGCGGTGGCTAGAAACGATGTTAAGAGAGCATTTGGAATGTTGCAACCCCAATTTGCTAATGTGAGAGGACCGACTAGATTTTGGGACCAAGAGCTATTTTGGTACATCACGGACACCTGTGTGATCATGCATAACATGATCACTAAGAACAAGAATGGAAAAAATTTAGACTATGGCATGTGCGACTTGATGTGCCAACAGGTGCGGTCGCAATGAAGGGAAGACCACATCGCCCGCTTTCTTGACTCATACCATGAGATGCATTATTCCGATGTGAACGAGGATCCACAGAACGACCTCGTTGAGGAGTGGTGGTCATGGTTGGGAAACTAAACCGCTAGCTTCGATGTTGTATGTGATGTAGTCTGTATTGTATGTCATGAACTTTTAGTGTTTGTGAGTTGATTTGTGTGGAACTTGATCATGAACAATTTGTGTAAAAATTGGTGAACTATTCGTGTGATGTAATATTTAGGTAGTATTAGTATTTGTATATTATTTGTTCTTAAAATCATTTAGATATGAGTTTCATGACATTTTTGTCACATATGTTTGCAATTGTGAACATAGGGCACAAGGTGTGGGTGCCCTATTTTATGTCATCTTAAATTTTTGCCGATGTCATATTTTGCATCATATGAAACGAGTGCCCTATATTTTTGCCCTAAGACACAAAATGGATGCTGTTGAACTGCTTTTTTTTTTGGAAAGGAGCATATATTAATATCAGGGAATACCAATTACACCCAGCCTCTACAACAACGCATTGGCCTAACGGCCATACAGATGCACACACCAAAAAAAATAATTACAAAAAAAGTTCCGCTATAGTTCCTGATTCATTGAAACAATAGTATTACCACTACCAAGACAGCACCGGAAGTCCATCTTCTTAAAAAACGACGCCTCTAGAAGGAAACAATGCACAAACACCGTCATCGCCTGATCAAAGATCTGGGTTTTCACCCTGAAGAAATTCCACATTCTCAAAACAATACTTTCAACAAGGCCATTGCCAGACACAACCAATTAAGGCCAGACCCTAGGTTTTTACCCTGAAAGATAGGACCATGAGCTTCTCATATACCGTCGCCCCCGCTTGCATACCACTGCTCCAAGTCAAGAGTCATCAAGTTAATTTCTCATCACCACCCGGACTCGAACCACCATTGTGAGTCCTCAGATCTCGGCCTTCATGACATTCTCCGTCGGCACCATGGGACGAGAACATGCCCATGCTATTAACAACCAACAGAGTTTCGAAGCGCTCCCTCTGAACCCAAACGGACAGAGTAAAAATATGGATGTGTACGACCGAATCCCACCCGATCCAGCGATCTCTCGGCATATGCGCACTATAGAGTTCACCGACGGAGCCTTCCAAAATACGACGCTTCAGCCAGATCGATGACGATAGGCAACTGACAGATCTTTCCCTTGGCGACGAGTAGGAACCCTAGGACCATCACCTTTTATTCAAGCCGAGCATGTGGAGAAGACGACAGACCAGAAAGCCATCGCAAAATGTCATCGGCGTGCTTCCGCAGCATAGCCTGCCCAGATCTGAGACCGAACTCATGACCGCATCGGCACTTCGTCACTTGAACTGTTATCAGAGGCCATATATACATATCATTCGTTGAAGATGCTCTCAGCAAAGTCAGAGCTCCATATATACTCTTTGGACCGTCCTAACCATTCAGAGAAACGTTACCGTCGTGCTAATCTAAAACACAGTGTGCGTATTCGTGTGACTCGCATGACGATATATACAATTCAGAACCGCAGATGCTCCTCGTCTTTGGAACAAGTAGGTAGCGGGCGACAGCACACGAGCGATCGATCGGCCGCTGACCTGCCGTGCTGTAGATTGATACGTGCACCTCACACCAACTCCACCAACTTCTCAGCTCCGTCCCGATCGTTACTTCCTTCTCCACCCGCCGTTCGGTTAATAATTTATCTGAAGTTCAAAACCAGTTTATCAATGGACTATTCCTAGCTTTTAGCCATTTTATAATCACCATTCTATTCTTATTAGCTGACCGGAACAAAAGTTGTGGATTTGCTGAAACGTTGCCTACAATGCATCTGCTTTGTTGAAATCTTGGAACGCGCTGCGGCCCAGCATATTTACTTGTCCTACTCTGCATCCGGCCACATTTTTTCCACAAGGTTCCACTGCAACTTTTATACTAGTAGTACATGTTCGGAATATGTCAACAAACAGCTAAGAAATCAACGCCATTTTCTCCTTGTTCCCGGCACGCACGAAGCCGTGGCCGCATTGGCCAGCACATCCAACAGCACAAGCTAGAAGAAACTTTGATCTAACCGAGGAAACGCAAAGCCTATCTAAATCTGATCCATATACTACCGTTGTAGACGAAGAGAGGGGGAAAAGGGCTCGGTTCGAATCTTGTTCGTGTCCAGAAGAAACTTTCTTCTAGAAGGAACAAAAATGATTCAGGAACATCACCCAGTCGTCACGGCCTAATAAATCCCACGCAAGTTGGAACTGGGGGGCTCTCATCTAGTCAGGCCGCACAGCCGCGGTATTGGAACGGGAATCGGTCCAGCGAGTGATTCCAATGCAATTAATGAGTTGTGGTACAATCATCTCCCATGGACGATGGAAAAGCAGCTTAATTACGTAAGAGAGGATTCGAATAAGTCGTTGCAGATGCAACTCGCAGGAATCCTCTGAATGGAATCCAGATTCAGAGAATATCTATTTTTCATCCCAAGAAAAATCCTGACGAGATTTGGGGTGAATAATTTCGCTTTCGGGGGAACATCTTGCAGAATAATTTTTCGGTTGTAGGGAAGGTGGTGCCATCAATGACGAAAAAGTCAGGATTATCGGCTGTACGGAGACAGGGAGCTATCATTTCAACCATGGGCAGCGGGCATGAGTTGATTCCGTGAGCGTGGCCATTAGAGGACCACGAAAGCACGATTACGCATCTCTCGACTTGTATCTCACTCAACTAGTCCTTGCTTGGAAGAGCAATTTGAATTAATCGTCTAGGAATTGTAGAAGGAGAAAATATAGTGTGTGCTTTTTTATTTGTTGTTCCTAAGACACAAGTTTCTTCTTCCCGTGGAGTTGAGACGAGAAAATCCGCTGGAGTGGGTAGAGTTACAAGGCAGAGCAACTAGCTAAGCCAGATTGATGTTGGTAATAGAGCCGAGCTGGTAATAGAGCCGAGCGATGAGACATCCCTCGGACCTCGCCTAAGTGTTTAGGGTCATGGGGTGAGTCGTTGTCTAAGCGGGAGCGATGACAACAACGTAGAGACTTTGCCAGAAACGAGGGGAAACGCGGGAAGAGGCAAGAGGAGGAGGAGAGGAGGCAGTTAGTGAGAATCATTAATGAATGGGATGATCCGATGTGGATGAACACCATGACCTATACAATTGTTAAATCTTCACATGATCTATACTATTATTTAATGATATATTTAGAGGTAACGATATATACTACTAAACTATAGGTACAGAAGAAGTGAAACAAATAGATTTATATTCTTTTTAAAACTCTGTTTATACAACGTTGGATTATTCATCAAATATACTCCCTCCGTTTAGAAATATAAGATGTTTTAGGTTTGTGAATGAGATGTATCTAGACACCAAACCTAAAACATCTTATATTTCCAAATGGAGGGAGTACTATTTATCTCTTCACGATCATTGGCCTCCCATCCAATACCTCAACCGTTGAGCCGCCAAATCAAGCTTTATCATTCAATCGTTTGACTTAAATCATCACCTCCACTCTAACTAACCACTTCCAACCCTAACTCTCATGTCAGCGAGGTCTTCCCTTCGGCTAGGCCTTGTAGCCAATGGCTTCCCACTCCATGGTTTCTCTAAACAACCTCCTCTAAACCACCACCAAATGCAAGACAATCTCCTCTATACATTTCTAATGAACCAGCTATAAGACATGTGTGTTCTTGTCTGACCACTACTTAACTTTTCTTTCGTTGCATTTCATACCTAATCTTGCAATCACTACCTATGAAACAACAACAACAGTCAAAAGACAACATTGTTACTTCTCAAACATATGAAAATCTTTTTGTTGATAATATGTCTCAGCAGGTTTGTATCTTCATATAGCTAAAGTTGTTGCACTTTTCTGAATTTTTATGTTCATCTACATTACTTAACGTGTATTAATATTTATCTGTAGAGGACTGCTCCTAGAATTATTGAAACAATTCCCATACCAAAATCCATCTTCCTCAATACTTCCCAGAGAGAGACATAGGTAACACAACACAAAGGACACCTACAACAACACATTGGTAGTTACTAGCAATGCAACAAGAGAAGAACAAAGCTATTGAGATGAGGATGACACATAATTTGGAACAATAATACAAAGAAAGCATGAAGAAGGTACTGTAAGAAACTTTGGGAAAGCTTTGAGCAAGAAAATAAAAGGCTGAGCTAGCACAAGCCAGAGTATTATAAGCTTCTACCAAAAGAGAAAAGAGAAGGGCAGAAGCAGAGCTCAACAACAAAGCATGAGCTAAGACTAAGTAGATCATAGTAGAAACTAAGAAATAGATCGGTGACTAGAGAAATAAAAAAGTTGAAGAAAAGAAGATAGCTGAGAGTATAGAGCTGAAGCTAACACAAAAGAAGATAGCTGAAGAGAAGAAGCTAGCAGACAAGAAGATAGTCGAGGAGCAAAAGGCGACTAAAAGAGCAAAGTATTATGCAAAAAGCCGATGAGGTTGGTATCTTGCCGTTGGATTGGGATGCATATGTACCACAAGTTAGAAAGATAGTTAACATGTTTGATGAGTTTAGGTGATGTCTGATGAATTTAGGTGTAGTTTGATGAGTTTATTTTGGTAACTATAATGCCCGTGCAAAACTCACCTTAGAATGCCAAGTTCCATTATATATGTGATACCTTTGTAATGTCTGTGCAAAGCTTAACTTAATATACCAGGTTCAATTATCTATTTGTTCTTAAAATGCATGTGATCTATCTGTTCTTTTGCTCCCTTATATATCGTGATTCTAGAACTTGAATGTCAGGTTTGACATGGCAAATAAAAGATAATTTTAACTTCATTATACATAGCACAACTCACACACATCACACATCACAAAAAAATGATTCCAAAAGTCTTCATTATCAACTCATATGACAAGGTTCTACAATACATAAGGTGCTCATAGGAAGCACTACACACCTACATTGCCAAACACCAAGTAATAAACCATCTTACATAACAAGCTTATTCATATCTTCCTGTCAACACCCGGATTTTTTATCCCAGATGCCTGTTATGCCATACATCGCAATCCCAGGATTACCATTTTTGCGAGACATAACAGATTGGTACCATAGTTCATCATCCATTACAAACCATAATAAAGAACTTACAAATAAAGGATCTCATGATCCAGTCTTAATACAATCAACGCAGCGGAATAATATAATAACGGTAGCATGGACGAGGCTCCATCTTTATGTTCACAGGCAATGCTGACGATGGGAGATGATCCTAGTTATCGTAGACTTCCTGCGGTCCATCATCCTGATAGTCCTCCTCATAATATGGCCATAGGAATAGACAGAGACAAAGCCATGAGTACTCTTTAAGTACTCGCAAACTATCACTAACAAGTAAAGTGGTTCAAGTAGGAATCCTAAGCTCTAGGTTGTTTTGCAAAAAGCCAGGTTTATCTCTAGCTGAGTTCAGAAGTAAAGAAAGCTAGTTTAAGGTTTTATAATACCTAAGTGGAAACTCAATTTTCATATTCACAACCCTGTTGTGGTCAAGTCAAAGTCATGATTCATTTCACAAGTCATATTGAAAACAGCTGACGACGGAACAGTATGGACACTCTAACTGTCCATAACCGCGGATGTGGCTATTCGACTAGTTTGACACTCTGCAGAGGTGGTACACTTTCACGATACAACTGTCAGGAACAATCCTGAATTCACCATACTCAGTATGCAGATAATCAATCCTAACCTTTCAATTACACGCCCTAGTATAGGCACCTCTCCTATGAGTTTGGCCTCCCAACCATGACCATCTGTCATCTTGGGAACTGCACAGGTGGTCAATCATCACGAGGTAGCCTCAGCTCAAACCTCAGCCGCGAGGGAAACCATACTAAGATATATAAACTTCTATTCAAGCCCTACCCAAATTCGGTTATTGTGGTTGATATGGTAACATTGGAATGGTATCACATCCAAACACAACCATCGGTTTTGTAAAAGGGCTAAGGCTCATGCCTCAACATTTTCATCATCAAAATCATCTGGTGTTCAATAATACAAGTCAAAACATTTCATTAGAATGACTCATCATTCTAAGGTTTTTATAACCATTTTCACCAAGTATTCCCATCTAAAGTGATAAAGTTTTATGCTTAGAACTAGCCACTAAATTTGGGGTTAAACACTAATGAGGGTGATAATCAAGTGTGACTTATCTAATTATAATCTCATGCCTCAGGATGACATCAAGTTCTACCTAACTGTTGAATAATAGAGCAATTTACCAAGCGATCTATAATAAACGCTAGATAAATCATGATTAGAATAATAGGTAATATGCTAATCATGTGAAATAGCGAATACATATTAAGGCATATAACCAAATAAACTGCAAGGCATAAAACTTTCGATACGATCAGAACAAGATTGAGACAGAGGATATACACGGCAGTAGCAGAAGTGGAACCGCCGGCGTTGGAACCGTCGTTGGCCATGTCGTTGAGGAAGAGGGCGCTGATGTCGGGGAAGAAGTCCTCGTCGAGGAAGACGTCGCCGCAGTCGCTATCTGTGAGGGAGTCCGTGACGAAGCCAGTAGTCGCGCTGATAGCGCTTCCCAAAAACCTTATCACCCTTCTCCCGCACAGGACTCGAAGCAGCGGGGTCTCGGAGGCCTACTGTCCCGGCTCGCGGTGCACGCCGCAAGACGGGATGGAGAAGATCTAGGTAGCGCAGTGCTATAGAACTGGAGGCGCAAAGGATGTATATATTGTAACTGAGAGGAGGCGCGACCTCTCTCTCTTATAGGCACACAGGGGAAGGTAGACAGACTGCGCAGAAGATGAAACGAATGGACGGAAGATGAAGCGAACAGGCGGCAGCCCACCGGACAGCCTCCACTCAACGTTTCAGCTTCTGTACATTTGTTCATATACCATTCATACGTGGCAAAATAAAGCTCGGCTCGGCGAGATTCCCGCAACCCGCGGCGCGCGCGCGTCGTGACGAGGCGTGGCGTGGCGTGGCGGCGTGGCATGGCGAGCGAGGAGGAGGAGGAGCGCGCGTGTGGAACTCTCTCCTTCTCCTTCTCATCCTTTTACCAAGTGGTAGGAGAGCTCACCTTATAAGCTGGTCCAACTTCCACTCAACTAGCAATGTGGGACTAAACATTTGTCCCAGCTCTTGCCTTGCATGAATGGGCCACATGGGCCTCTAGGATTTTCAGGAATTATTGAAATGGAATTAGGGCTAGACTATTTGGGCCAAAATTCCAACAATCCCCCACCAGATCCCAGAGGCACATGTAATTTGCCTTTGGTTCCAAAACACTGTTTATATACCGATACTATAGTGGAGACTGTTAAGTTGAACTTCCACCTAAAATTCTATGCTACACTAGGTTGCGACTTGTACAGTGGACTATGCCTTGAACTGCAAGTTTGCTGCAATCTAGCTTCACGCAAAGCCTTGACCGATACTGGGCTACCATGGGGTGGGACTTCCCCGCGGGTGGAGCTTATACGTCATAATCCATGACCTTTCATGAGTTTATTAGAGAGCACCCTACTCTCATAGACTGCGACGTTTTAACAGTCAGACTCATATAGGTGTGTTCTTCAAAAGATGTTCTGCAGGACAACATCTTTGCTTAGGATAAGCCACTTAGAACATATTAAGATAATAAATCAACCTGCCATGCAGAATAGGAAAGTATTGCATCTTTATGGAGTGGTGTTTATTAAAGTAGGGATACTTTCCTCTCAGCTAACCAATAGCTTGTCTCCCAATTCTAATTCACGGGATCTCCGATCACATAGAGTGGTTTACCACTGTGAAAAGCTCAAATTGTGGGTCTCATACCCATCTCCTTCGATGCATTTTATATCACGTTGCGTGATAGACCCTTTGTGAAGGGATATGCCAAGTTTTTAGATGTTTGGATATAATCCAATGCAATAACTCCGGAGTTTCTCATTTTCCTGACAGATTTCAGTCTCCTCTTCACATGTCTTGAGGACTTCATATTATCCTTAGAACTGTTCACCTTAATAATCACAGTTTGATTATCACAATTCATTGGAATTGCGGGTATAGGTTTTTCAACCACAGGTAAGTCCATCAAGAGTTCATGAAGCCACTCTGCTTCAACAGTGGCCGTGTCTAGTGCTGTGAGTTCTGCTTCCATTGTTGACCTCGTTAAGATGGTCTTCTTGCAAGACTTCCAAGAAACAGCGCCACCACCAAGTGTAAAAACATATCCACTCGTGGCCTTTATCTCGTCAGCATCACATATCCAATTTGAATCACTATAACCCTCTAGTACCCTCGGATACCCGATATAGTGTATGCCATAGCTCGCAGTGCCTTTTAGATATCGCATAACTCTCTCAAGAGCATGCCAGTGATCATCTCCTGGATTTGAGACAAATCGACTGAGTTTGCTTATAGCAAAGGCGATGTCAGGTCTCGTGGCACTAGTTAAATACATAAGCGAGCCAATGATTTGAGAGTATCTTAGTTGGTCTCTAGCATTTCCTCGATTCTTTCGAAGCAACACACTAGGATCATACGGTGTAGGAGAAAAATTGACGTCGCTATACCCGAAACGACTCAAGATCTTTTCCACATAGTGGATCAAGAAGTGTAATCCCACCATCATCATCTCTCAATAGCTTGATGTTCAGATGACATCGATTACTCCCAGATCCTTCATCTCAAAGGAACGAGATAAGAAATCTTTGACCTCCTTAATTGCATTAAGGTTGGTTCCAAAATCGATGTCATCAACATACAAACAAAGGATGACTCCCTCACCCCCACCATGGCGATAGTATACGCACTTGTCAGCTTCGTTTACAACAAAGCCTGCAGCGGTTAAGGTTTTATCAAAATTTTCGTGTCACTACTTAGGTGCTTGTTTAAGACCATACAAAGACTTCAGTAGCTTGCACACTTTTCTTTCTTGACCATTTACTACAAAACCATCTGGTTGATCCATATAAATTTCCTCATCCAACTCTCCATTTAGGAAAGCCGTCTTAACGTCCATTTGATGAACGAGAAGTCCGTGTGAGGCAGCCAGAGAAAGTAGTACTCGAATGGTGTCAACCTTGCTACAGGTGAGTAAGTGTCAAAGAAGTCTTCACCTTCCTTTTGGGTATAACCCTTGGCCACAAGCCTTGCCTTGTACTTCTCAATAGTACCATCAGGCCTTAGTTTCTTCTTGAACACCCATTTACATCCTATAGGCTTGCACCCATAAGGACGATCAGTGATCTCCCATGTTTCATTAGCTAAGATGGAATTCATCTCACTATGAACAACTTCCTTCCAGTAGTCTGCATCAGGAGATGCATAAGCTTCTGAAATGGAAGTGGGAGTGTCATCCACAAGGTACATAATGAAATCATCACCAAAATACTTTGCAGTCCTTTGTCTCTTGCTCCTTTTAGGAATTTCATTATCATCCTCCTTAGGACTTTCAGAGTGTTCAATCGGAATGGTAGGTTCAGAGAATATAGCAAATTCCTGATTAGATAAACTAGGTATCTCCGGATTTGATGAGTTAGGTTTATCCTTCATTGGAAAGATATCCTCAAAGAAAGTCGCATCAGTCGACTCCATGATTGTACCGACATGAATGTCAGGTACTTCAGATTTTACTATCAAGAATCTATAACCAATGCTATGAAAATCATAGCCTAGAAAAACACAATCAATAGTTTTTGGTCCAAGCTTGCGCTTCTTGAGGATTGGTACATTAATCTTTTCTTCTCCCATTCTTCGAATGGATTAATTTCTTTGTTCTTTGTGGGAACTCGGTTTAGGACATGACACGCGGTCAATAGTGCCTCCCCCCACCATTCCTTAGAAAGACCCGATGTGTCTAACATGGCGTTAACCAAATCTGTTAGAGTACGGTTCTTTCTTTCGGCTACTCCATTTGACTGGGGTGAGTAGGAATGCGTCCTCTCATGAATTATGCCATGTTCCGCACAAAAGGAATCAAACTCGTTGGAAAAATACTCTCCACCACGATCAGACCTAAGCCTCTTAATCTTTCGATCAAGTTGATTTTCTGCCTCAGCTTTATAGATTTTAAAGAAACTCAAAGCCTCATCTTTTGTTTTCAGAAGATACACATGACAATATCTCGTAGAGTCATCGATCAAACTCATGAAATATTTCTTTCCATCTTTTGTCAACACATCATTCATCTCACAAAGATCAGAATGTATGACCTCTAGTGGTGTTAAATTTCTCATTTCTGCAGTCGTATGTGACTTGCGAGGTTGTTTAGCTTGCACGCAGACTTGGCACTTAGATCCCTTAACAGTTGAGAAAACAGGTATTAAATTCATTTTAGCTAGCCGCGAAATACAGCCAAAATTAATATGACAAAGACGAGAGTGCCAGACATTTGATTCAAAATTCGTGTAAATATGATTAACAACTTTATTACAAATGTCTGACAGAGATAAGCGGAACAAGCCTCCGCACTCATAGCCTTTACCAACAAAGGTTTCATACTTCAAAATTACAAATTTATTGGACTCGAATACAATCTTGTAACCATCTCGACACAGAAGAGATCCGCTAACAAGATTTTTATTTATTGAGGGAAAATGATGCACGTTCTTCAGGTGCACGGTCTTTCCCGAAGTGAACTTCAGATCGACCGTACCAACACCATGAACAGAAGCATGCGAGCCGTTCCCCATCAGCACGGTTTGAGTCCCTCTGACCTGATATGAATAAAACATGGAAATATCAGAACAGACATGTACATTAGCGCCCGTGTCAATCCACTAATCAGGAGAATGACATAATGAAAGAACAGTAGGTAATATACCATAACCAACATCTTTCATCTCAACATCGCCCATGACAACATTAGCAGTCTTGCTGCCCTTCCCATGCTGGCGCTTGTCAAAGCGGTTGGGACAAGCAGAAGCCCAATGATGAGGATCATCGCACACATGACAAGCACCTTTCCTCTTATCAGTCTTCTTCTTGAAGTTGGTGGACTAAGAGGCCTTGTTCTTTCCATCAAACTTTCCTTTGTCGTCAAACTTGCCTTTGTTCTTGAACTTGTGAGGCTGGAAGTTCCTTTTTTGTACCAGATTGGCATTAGAACCTCCCTCGGTACCTCGAGCACGTGTGTCTTTTGCTCTCGCCTTCTCTTCCACATCAAGAGTCCCAATGAGATCCGTCACGGAGAACTCTTGTCTCTTGTGCTTCAGAGAAGTAGCAAAATTCCTCCATGATCGGGAAGTTTGGCAATGATGCCTCCGACAACAAACTTGTCCATTAACACACAAGTGAAGTGCTCAAGCTCCACGGCAAGTGATCGTATCTCATGAGCCTGCTCCACAATGGAACGGTCATCAACCATCTTATAGTCATAGAATTGTTCCATGACATATAGTTCCTTTGCCAAGATCGGAGACTCCAAATTTTCTCTCGCATCCCACATATCTTTGCCATTGCTAAATGAGATATGAATCGACAATATTGTGGCCAAGGATGCTGATCAAGGCAGCCTTGAAAGTGGTATCAAGTTTTGGAACGCCTCTTCCCGAAAGGGATTAAGTTCCCCCGGGTGTGCCATAGATGGCGTTATAGCAGCTCATGGTGCGAAACCAGACCGCCTCGCACGCCATCGTTTGTAATTCACACCTTCAAACACAGGTGGCTTCATAGAAGCAACAAAGCCACTTGGGGCAAATTTCCTGAAATAAGGTTTTTGGATTGTTGAATAATAGAGCAATTTACCAAGCGAATTATCTATAATAAACGCTAGATAAATCATGATTAGAATAATAGGCAATATACTAATCATGTGAAATAGCGAATACATATTAAGGCATATAACCAAATAAACTGCAAGGCATAAAACTTTTGATACGATCAGAACAAGTTTGAGACAGAGGATATACACGGTAGTAGCAGAAGTGGAACCGCCGGCGTTGGAACCGTCGTTGGCCATGTCGTCGAGGAAGAGGGCGCTGCTGTCGGGGAAGAAGTCCTCGTCGGGGAAGACGTCGCCGCAGTCGCTATCTGTGAGGGAGTCCGTGACGAAGCCAGTAGTCGCGCTGATAGCGCTCCCCAAAAACCTTATCGCCCTTCTCCCGTATAGGACTTGAAGCAGCGGGGTCTCGGAGGACTTGCACGCCGCAAGACGGGATGGAGAAGATCTAGGTAGTGCAGTGCTCTGGAACTAGAGGCACAAAGGATGTATATATTGTAACTAAGAGGAGACGCGACCTCTCTCTCTTATAGGCACACAAGGGAAGGTAGACAGACTGCACAGAAGATGAAACGAATGGACGGAAGATGAAGCGAACAGGCGGCAACCCACCGGACAGCCTCCACTTAATTCATATTCATTTAACTCGTATTAAAAGTCCATTCAAAGCAAACGTTTCAGCTTCTGGACATCTGTTCATATACCATTCATGCATGGCAAAATAAAGCTCGGCTCGGCGAGATTCCCGCAACCCGCAACCCGCGGCGCTCGCGCGCGCGTCGTGACGAGGCGAGGAGGAGGAGGAGCGCGCGTGTGGAACTCTCTCCTTCTCCTTCTCATCCTTTTACCAAGTGGTAGGAGAGCTCACCTTATAAGTTGGTCCAACTTCCACTCAACTAGCAATGTGGGACTAAACATTTTTCCCAGCTCTTGCCTTGCATGAATGGGCCACATGGGCCTCTAGGATTTTCAGGAATTATTGAAATGGAAAAAGGGCTAGACTATTTGGGCCAAAATTCCAACACTAACTTAGTCCAAGTTTTATGCTCTTTATGCTACCTCTAATATCTTTCCAAAACTTCACAAGTCACTAAGTAAACATAACTAAGGAGCTTTGATGAAGAAATAAAATAATCAAGCTTGCAAGTAAAAATGGGATTTGGTATAATAAGTTGGTATAACCAAGGCATGCCTAATGCATTGCATAGGTTATCTAGCTTTCATAGTTGCAAGTGTTAGCTTGCCTTGTGCAGTGCAGTGGTTGAAGTTCTCCTCTGCTTTCTCTTCGTAGTAGTATCCTTCCTCTTCGTATCCTTGGTCGGTACTAGCGTCTATAAATAAATACAAAGTACATAATCACCAAACAATACTTAACTACTTCTATTTAGCACATAAAGGCTCACACTAGATGATCTAGCATCATCACAATCATCACATGAATTAAGGCAATAGTTTTATTTATTTTATTTTTAGAAAAGTAATTTCTACTCATTAAAAAACTACTTAAGATTTAATATTCCTCCGAGAGATGCACACGTATGGTGCCGCGACGTATCCTCCTTCCTCGGTCCAGCAAGTGGGGTGGAGAGATATATTGGATCTGCAGCACGACGGCGTGGTGCTATGGTGGAGAGTTTCTGTGGCAGGGCTTTGCCTACGCGCAATCAGGAGAGAGAGAGGTGGAGGGCAGCAGGACGGTGGCTAGGGTTGAAGGAGTGGGTAGGGGGGAGGCTGCGCCCTGCCCTCCTTATATAGGGGGCTGGCTGTCCCCCCTTGGCCCCTCCTCCAAGCCCTAGGGCGGTGGCCCCAAGGGTGGAGTGGGGGGCAAGCTTCCCCCTTCCTTCTAGAAGATCTCCCCTAGGGTTTCCCCTAGGGTTTCCCCTAGGGCTGGCCGGCTGGGCCTATGGGGCCTTGTGCCCCTAGCCCAAAGCGGCCAGGGCACTCCCCCTTAGTCCCAGCAGGCCTCCGACAAGTGGGCCCACGTTGGTCCCACTCTGGAAGCTTCTAGAACCTTCCGGTATAATACCGAATACTTCGAAACGATTCCGAAATCCAAAAACTTCTTTCCTTTATATGAATCTTATTCTCCGGACCATTCCGGAACCTCTCGTGATGTCCTGGATCTCATCCGAAACTCTGAATAAAAACTCATAAACCAATTATCTATTCTATCCTAGCGTCGAGGCACGTTAAGTGTGTGACCCTACGGGTTCAAGAATATGCAGACATGATCTTCTATCAATAATCAACAACGGGATCTAGAAACCCATATTGACTCCCACATATTCATCGATGATCATATCAGATGAACCACGATGCCAGGATTCAATTAATCCCATATATGTATTCCCTTCGTCACGCGATATTTTACTTGCCCGAGATTCGATCGTTGGTATCGGCATACCTAGTTCAATCTCGTTCACAGCAAGTACTTTACTCGTTCCGTAATTCGATATCACTTTGTGATTAACTCCTTAACCACGTGCTTGCAAGTGGTGTTGATATCGATTACCGAGTGGGCCCGAAGTATATCTCTCCGACTCGGGAGGGACAAATTCCATCTCGATACATACAACCCAACAAGTACTTTCCGATCACCTGAGAGACACCGTTATGATCACCCTCACATAGGATGACGTTTGATGACTTCAAAGCTTTCTTCCGATACCAGGGAGTTGTATTATCTCATGGTCTAAGGATTACAATATTTGACATAAGAAAAACTTCGCAAAGATGAACACGATGACACGATCTAATTGCTCTGCTTAATTTGGGTCTGTCCATCATATCATTCTCCTAATGACATGATCTCATTATTAATCGACAACTCATGTCTATGGTTAGGAAACCTTAACCATCATTAATCAATGAGCTAGTCCATAGAGTCGTACTAGGGACACAGTGTTGTTCATAAACCACACAAGTATCAAAGTTTGCGCTTAATACAATTCTAGCATGGAATATAAACTTTATCATGAACAAGAATTATAACAATAACATCTTTATTATTGCCTCTAGGGCGTAATTCCAATAGGCATACCACCTCCTCCTCATCGGCAAGCACAACAGGTAGGTGAAGCTGCAGGAGGAACTCGACAAACGCAAGCAAGCAGCCTCGGAGTCTAGCGTGCGGCGAGCTGCGCTCTCCGCCGCTGGTGGCTCCAGCTCGCACGGCAATCAATCCAACAAGCATCGCTCTTGCACGGATAACATGGACCCCGCTGCATGTCGCGAGGTCACCCGAACCCTCAACACGTCCTTCATGGAGATGGACGTCAACGACAACGTCATACCGAAGACGCCGCAAGATGCGATCATGGCAGCCACTACATATCTCACATCCCATCAACCTCCGGTGGGGGACCCGAAGAGAGCTACGCACAAGTCCGTACTAGCCGGACTCGGACTCGTTGGAGCTGCGCTCCACAATGAGGCTCCTGCGGATCCAAAAAAGAAAGCTGCGGTCAGATTCAACTTCAGCCCCATGCCCTCATCCGACGAGGAGGAAGACGAGCACGATCTACCTCGACGACGCAAGAGTCCGAGACATCGCAGTCGCGACTACGACGCTCGAAGCGACCTCGCTCAGCGCAAGGTCGACAAAGCACGCGCCAAACGCGCGTGCTCAACCGAATCCAAAGAGGATGACGACGAAGAACTCTGCGGAGCTCGACGCTTCAGCAGATCTGTTCGGTGAACGCGGATGCCGAGAAATTTCAAGCTTCCTTCGGACACTCCGAAGTTTGACGGAACGCAGGACCCGAAATCCTGGCTCAGCGACCACCTGTCGTCCGTCAAGCTACACGGCGGAAACAAGAACATCGACAAAAATGTTGATGGTGCAAGGGTCCGACAACTTGTCGTAGAAGCTGGTCTAGTGAGCAAGATTGGCAAAAATGACCATTTGCTTATATTGTTTGTTTTGAATTTATCTTTACTTGATTCTGCTTGGAAATGATTTAGATAATATTGTTATCATCTTTAAACCAATCCTTGCTATTCACAACAATCAAACAAGTCCATTCAAGCATTCATGCATTCATCATATACACACATGCATTCATATGGATTTTAATCAACAAAAGCAAGCAAGCAGCCTCGGAGTCTAGGGAGCGGCGAGCTGCGCTCTCCGCCGCTGGTGGCTCCAGCTCGCACGACAATCAAGACAACAAGCATCGCTCTCGCACGGATAACATGGACCCCGCTGCATGTCGCGAGGTCACCCGAACCCTCAACACGTCCTTCATGGAGATGGACGTCAACGACAACGTCATACCGAAGACGCCACAAGATGCGATCATGGCAGCCACTACATATCTCACATCCCATCAACCTCCGGTGAGGGACCCGAAGAGAGCTACGCACAAGTCTGTACTAGCCGGACTCGGACTCGTCGGAGCTGCGCTCCACAATGAGGCTCATGCGGAGCCAAAAAAGAAAGCTGCGGTCAGATTCAACCGCAGCCCCACGCCCTCATCCTACGAAGAGGAAGACGAGCACGATCTACCTCGACGACGCAAGAGTCCGAGACATCGCAGCCGCGACTACGACGCTCGAAGCGACCTCGCTCAACGCAAGGTCGACAAAGCACGCGCGTGCTCAACCGAATCCGAAGAGGATGACGACGGAGAACTCTACGGAGCTCGATGCTTCAGCAGATCTGTTCGGTGAACGCGGATGCCGAGAAATTTCAAGCTTCCTTCGGACACTCCGAAGTTTGACGGAACGCAGGACCCGAAAGCCTGGCTCAGCGACCACCTGTCGTCCGTCAAGCTGCACGACGGAAACAAGAACATCGACAAAAATGTTGATGGTGCAAGGGCCGACAACTTGTCGTAGAAGCTGGTCTAGTGAGCAAGATTGGCAAAAATGACCATTTGCTTATATTGTTTGTTTTGAATTTCTCTTCACTTGATTCTGCTTGGAAATGATTTAGATGATATTGTTATCATCTTTAAACCAATCCTTGATATTCACAACAATCAAACAAGTCCATTCAAGCATTCATGCATTCATCATATACACACATGCATTCATATGGATTTTAATCAACAAAAGTTTTTGTTAACCCTAAATTTAGGTGATTGGAATTTGATAACCTTGATTAATATTTTTTGGATGTTACACTTCCTAAGAAACATCAAGCACACAACAGCTATCAGACCTACTGCATTCTTCAGAAGAAATAATGCTTCTGTCAACAACTCAACCATTGAGCACATTCTCTTCATCAACATCTCCTCAATCCTAGGGCTTGTTGCTTCACTTCCTCTTTCCTAAGATGCATCTCTTCCATTCTCTCCTCTGCCCAACTGCCTCTTAGTTTATTGTTGTTGATCAAGTACTCCACATACTATAGCTCCAAGTGTCAAAAGTTGTAGCCATGTTATCAACGAAGAGCAACAAACATCAAAAGACTGAAATTTGCCTGAAATAGTTCCAAATTTAAACTAAAATTCATAATAAAAACCCAGATAAAGCAGACACGTTACAATTTGTGGACATACTCCATGCCTCTTACACTTGTAGAACACACATCCGCCATGCTCCTTCGTCTCGGTGCAGTACTTCTTGACGCGAAGGGGATGAAGGGGCCCCGATAATGGAGCGGAGACCGGATGGAACTGGATGCAAACATACTGGTGGCCAACGGCAAGCTACATCGGTGGCTCCGGAAGAGCTGCGGTGGAAGACAAGCTCTGGCGAGAGCGGTTGATTTCGGGCTAGGGTTAGGGTTCGACGTACAGAGAGAAGGGGAATTGTTCCACGAGGACACAAATACATAAAAGCTATTAATTTTGCAAAAAAAACTATCAAACCCCACAATTAGCAAATAGCGACCAACTAACCCTGCTAGTGGGCCCGTTTCTTCGCCACATGAGCAAAAACGCTGTGATACGTGGTAATAATTGATGGGCCTCTCCACACTATGTAGTGACAGTATTTTGCTTATTCAAATTCAAATATACATGACAACATTTGCAAAAAACAAACGCCGACAGAGCAGCCAGGGTGACAAGCCTTTTTGCCAAATCTTCCTAAATATGAAAACTTCAACCGAATATGACCCCTCTCCGAAACTAATTCGGAACCTGACCCCTGGGATCGGCGCCATTTTAAATGGAGCCGAAGTTGTACATATCTGCGCTAACACATCAGAAATTCGAACCGAAGGAGGTCAGCTCTATTTAAAACGAAGCCGACGTCAGCTCCATGTTACGCCGACCTCTCTAGGTTGCCCTTGTTGTCACATATTGACGCCGACCTATATAACTTTGGTTCGGTTTAAAATGACGCCGACTCTAGGGGTTAGATTTCGAATTAGTTTCGGAGATTGATCAGACGTGGAATTAATTTCGTAAAAAAAAATCAGATCTGACAAAAAAAATACCCAATGCATTGTACTCAAAGAAAAAAAGTCGCAATATGGCGGGTCATGCACTCATGCTGTTCCCAACTATTGGGATAATCTAGGACCAAATTGATACCAATACCCACACGATATCATCGACGAGCTGGCCAACGAAGATTCAGATCATGAAACATGGAAAGATAAGATCCACCGCATCCGTGCACTGAATGGTCGCATGTTGTACCGCTGTACATTGGGTCACGTGTGCGCTGGCGTTACGAAACCACACCTCAGCTTTTCTTCCCTGAACCGGCACCTTTTCGGTCCCGTTCCGTACCTCACGTGCGCCCCACCTCGTAGTTTCTGTCCTCGTGACTCTTGCGGCTATAAACTCCGGTTATATATATACATTTTTATTCCCACAACTTGTATTATAGAAGTGGTTTAATCCCTCATCTTGCAAAATGAGCAAGATTAGTCCCACAACTTATAACCAGGAAGCAGTTTAGTCCAATTTAATTGAATTCTGCGATTTTGACTGAATCCATCCGCATTGTGGCACCGTATTTTTGCAAAATGATCTGTTGTATTTTCTCAGTCTGTATATCCTGACAGGTGAATCCCACTAGTCAAATCAAATAATAAAATATATAGAAGCATAGGTAGGAGTCGAACTCAAGTCCTGCAATACTAGCTTTTTGGAAGCTAACCATTCTAGCACATATTCAGATTTGATAAGTTGAAGAGTGCCTGTTTATTTATACATTAATGTCAGGTTGATGTGTCCTACTTGACCTACATGAGTGTATATACCCGGGCTATGTATAAGGCTTTATCTTCGACGTTCAAAAATAGAAGTTATAAAATTCGATTTTTTAAAAAAATTATAAATTTTTAATCCAAAATAATTTGTGTTCTAGGCTACATAGAAAAGAAAAAAATTAGAGATGTGGGTTTATAAACGGTGCACCTTCAAAATCCTGTCAGAATTATCTTTTTTATATTGTCCTAATACAAATCAATCCGGGTTAAAATTTTGCACATTAAAAATTTATATCATTGTCCACATGTACATATTTTTTAAAGGTATTTTTGATACTTTGAATTACATTTTTTAATGTTTAAAATAAAGGCCTTCATGTAGCCTGAATTTCAAAATAAAGGTCTCCACTAACACACAAGATTATGCTAGCAGCTAATGTGAGCATTTTTAGGTGTATGTACGCTTTATGTGCACAATAATTTTGGTAAATAATTTTTAGGTGATTCTCCGGAGTAAATTTTTTTAATGAAAGCAAGTAAATAAAGCAATAATTTATGTGCACAATAATTTTGGTACTTTCTGGATCTATACTATTTGACTCAAATTTGTCTAGGTGTATCTAACTCTAAAACTTGATTAAATACATTTGTATTTACTTCCTGTGACCGCATTAGTTGATTCAATTTTTTTTAGATTCGAATGTATTAGCACTAAAATATATCTAGATATATTTAAATTTAAACAAATTCATATTAATTAAAATAGTCTGAAAGAGTAAATAAATCTAAGAAATGATATCGATCGGAGGGAGCAGGAGAAAAAGATGGCTGGCCCGGCTCCGCTGAGATTCCAGGAATCTGCACCCCATGCTGGTGGGGTATGGATGTAGAGGCGAGAGGGGTGGCCAGCATTATTGGGTACTAGCACGATGTGTGATCAAATCCAGCGAATTTTCAAATCAATTTTATTTCGCTTTGGGCTCCTCTCCAAAAGCTTTACCCCTATGCTCGGAACTCATAATAAAATCGGCCAATACCCACCGATAAAGCTGCCGTCCGCGATACATATTGTTTCTCCCGCAACAAACCGCTTCGGACCGATTGCGTCCCAGCCCTCCCGCTGACGGTGGGCCCCTTCTCATCCGGCCCCCTTGTCATCGTGAACGGCGGCACGGGCGGGTGCGGGCGCCGCAGCGTCAGCGCGCACCTACCCCCGGCGTGTCGATCCCATCAAAACAACCGGAAATATTTTATCCCCGGAACTAACCAAAGCCACGGCACCACCACGCAGATACACGAAAAGAGATAGTACTACAGTACGAGTAATTTTTTTGAGGGAAAAAGAGATTATTAGTACTCCTATACGGTACAATACTAGTACAACAGTTGAATATCTTTTTTTTTTGCGGGGAACAATTGAATAGCCTTTTTGGTTTCGGAAACTGAAAAGATTAGCACGTATAGCTGCGGCAATGTACACGTATACGCTTTTTTTGGGAACGGTTTCTACAGGGAGGATACAGTACGGGCTCATGCGACGCCAACAACTTGCTTCCTAGCTTGGGTCGACGCCGCTATATAGCCGCCCTCCCCGATCTCCCCTTGGCCTCGCACCAGCACAACCCCCTTCCCTGCTCGCCCTCCCTCCCCCGCCCGCCCTCAGTCCCCCACGCACGCCATGGCGCTCCTCACCGATCTCCTCAACCTCGACCTCACCGACTCCACCGAGAAGATCATCGCCGAGTACATATGGTACGGCCCTCCCGTGCCCGCTTTTACTCCCGCCGCTCGATCTTCTGTTATTCTTCGTGCCGTATTGGCCGCCGCCGGGATCTTCTGTTCATGGCGACTGGTTCGTCGAGGGATCGTTCGGGGGATGGGGTTCTAAATTCGGGGGATCGTCCGACCGAGGCGACTCCGTTGTTGTTGTTGTAGCTTGCGTAGATTCATTCGTGTGAGCGGGCGGCTGTGCTCGTGCGGTGGACACCTTTTTTCTCTCTTCCACTCTCATCGTGGAGAGAAGAAAAGGGTGTTTTGCCGTGTGACAGAGAAGGTTTTTGGTGGTGATTTACTCCCCGTTATAGATATGCCGATGTGCTTAAGGGGAGGATCGTACGAGACTAGTACCATATACCAGTACGACTCCTCGGGGTTTTGTCCTGTTGGGAAGAGGATCTCTGAAGTGGCAAACTCTGCTGTCTGCCACCGCCTTCCTGGTCCTCCCCTGCGTAACATGGCCACGGTCAGATGCTTTGATTCTATCTCCTCATCGGGCGATCCATCCAATTAATTTCTCGTCCTTGTGTGCCTCCAAACATCTGATCGATCTCCGGCATGTCATTTTTATCGTACTTATTACTGTGCTGGGTAAAAACTGCAGTAAAACCATGGTGCTAAATAGATAAGTCAAAATTTTGTTTGGATTCTTTCTGGTATTAATCACGTATCCTTTCTCTCTCTCTCTTTTTAATTACAGGATCGGTGGATCTGGCATGGATCTCAGGAGCAAGGCCAGGGTAAGATAAAGATTCCCCCAGCACAGCAAGGATCCTATGATCTTCCTTTTCATGTCTTATCACCTTTCTGCTAGTTATCTACTGAGCTGCTCTTGTGCTTATATCAGAGGTTGCAAGATCCTTTTTCGCTAACTGTACATACTGTTATGGTTGGTTGGTGCAGACCCTCCCCGGTCCGGTCACCGATCCCAGCAAGCTACCCAAGTGGAACTACGACGGCTCCAGCACAGGTCAGGCCCCCGGCGAGGACAGTGAGGTCATCCTATAGTAAGTGCCACGCTCCAGAGTCCAGACTTACCGTTGTGAATTGCAACTTTGTTTTTCATGTTTTTTACCTGGATCCATGGAGTAATTTTTTCTTCCCTTGGGGCATGTGCCATCTTGCAGCCCACAGGCTATCTTCAAGGATCCATTCAGGAGGGGAAACAACATCCTTGTGAGTGACCACTCTTTACATGTAGCAGTAGTACCATGCAAGTGATCTGTACCTGTAGCTGTAGTGTTTGTCACTGCAGTTGACTGATCTGAATCTTCAGGTTAACTATTCATGTCGCCAGTACCATTAACAGGGGAAATCACCTTGAATCTTCTCTGATGTAGAAATTTAATTGTTATTAGTATTTTGATTCACCATATTTAGCTGTACTATTACCTATTTCTGTCACAAAATTTATAAAGTCTAGATCGCACAAAAAAAATAGATACTCCTCTTTGGTCATTAGGCGTGCTTGTCTGGTCTACCTAACTACAGGGAAGGAATCCAATGGTCGTTTTGTCAACATCCTTAATTATAATAATCGAGATCCCCTTTACTAAATTCTAACAACTTGCAGGTCATGTGCGATTGCTACACCCCAGCTGGAGAGCCAATCCCTACCAACAAGAGAAATGCCGCTGCTAAGATCTTTAGCAACCCCGCTGTTGCGGCCGAGGAGCCATGGTATATAATATACCTTGTATTTGATTAATAGTTGTCGCAATACTAAAGAGTCGTCTCAACTGTTTTGTGATGATAATCGAGGTTTATCATATGCGTAGTATTTGATAATCGTCACAATACATAAAGAGTCATCTAACTGTTTTGTGATGATAATTGATTCACTGATTGCATGCTGTTTGATGATAGGTACGGCATTGAGCAGGAGTACACCCTCCTGCAGAAGGATATCAACTGGCCTCTTGGCTGGCCCGTTGGTGGGTTCCCCGGTCCTCAGGTACATCTCATTTCTACGTTTGAATGATTGAATTTTCTATGTTGAAGTGTAACCTAACTAATCTCAACTTTATGTGTGTGTAGGGTCCTTACTACTGCAGTATTGGTGCTGAGAAATCGTTTGGCCGTGACATTGTTGACTCGCACTACAAGGCTTGCCTCTTTGCCGGCATCAACATCAGTGGCATCAACGGCGAGGTCATGCCAGGGCAGGTGAATACTACTTCAATACATTATCATCTTCGGTACCTTGAAAAATTATTACCGTCTTTTCTGACCACGGTAAAATTTTGGTTGGCTTTCAGTGGGAGTTCCAAGTTGGCCCAAGTGTCGGCATTTCTGCTGGTGACCAAGTGTGGGTTGCTCGCTACATTCTCGAGGTATAACATATTTACTATTCAATCAGGAAGATGATCTGGATTAGTCATGTGATCTTATTCTGGTCATATTCCTTGTGATGAGTGTTATCTCAAGCAGCATTAGTTTACAGTTACCACTACTGTGATTATTAAGTGGCAACTCTCTCTCCTTTTCTTCAGAGGATCACTGAGATCGCCGGAGTCGTCGTCACATTCGACCCGAAGCCCATCCCAGGAGACTGGAACGGTGCCGGTGCTCACACCAACTACAGGTAAGATGAAGATGCTTCAACAGTCTGAAGAGCCCTGTTCATCTGACCGTGCTACTTTGCTGATCGCTGCTGTGCTGCATTTCAGCACCGAGTCGATGAGGAAGGACGGTGGGTTCGCGGTCATCGTGGCCGCTGTCGAGAAGCTCAAGCTGAGGCACAAGGAGCACATCGCCGCCTACGGCGAGGGCAACGAACGCCGCCTCACTGGCAAGCACGAGACTGCCGACATCCACACCTTCAGCTGGGTAAGCACGCTGCCTTGCATTCTTGTTCTGAATGACCTGAACCCATCTCGCATTACAAGAGTGATGATTCTGAAAATCTGCCTTGGCTGTGCAGGGTGTTGCCAACCGTGGCGCGTCGATCCGCGTCGGCCGTGAGACGGAGCAGAACGGCAAGGGCTACTTCGAGGACCGCCGGCCGGCGTCCAACATGGACCCCTACGTCGTGACCGCCATGATTGCCGACACCACCCTCCTGTGGAAGCCCTGAAGTGCCCTCGACCGGGCACAGCTCGCCGTGTGATCGTATCAGTGGGTTTGCTGGTGGTAGCCATTTGCAGGGTCTGGCGATCTTGGTTCTGTGGACAAGATTCTTCCAACATTTGCTTTCCAGTTTGGTTGCATACTAGTCCCCGTTTAGTTAGGTCTGGTCTCCTCTCGTCTTTGGGTGGTGGGTGGCAAGAGGCGTGTCGGAACATTGCTACTACAGTATTGTTTTCCCTTGCTGCCGTCTGGTCGTCGTGTGTAATCAATTGATAATAAACATGGTCCGTACCGCAATATAGCTGTCTCATGTTACGGATGGACGGATGGTGTTGGCCTAGCTTGGTGATTACTTATCTTTAGGTGGGTGCTTTATTGCTACTGATGCAACTTTGTTGAGGGGTTGCTGCGCTTCCAGTAGTCGTGGAAGAAACTTAGCTGACGCTGAATTATTAGTGCGCAACGAGTGGGAGGCGACATCGCAATGAGTGTGCGGGTGACATCTTTCCTGAACCCAGGACGAATGCCTACCACAAACTGGAAATATAATCTTATAAGAGTACTCATCTTGTAATCTACCCGCTGCTCGAACCCCTGTGTACTTTTAGGCAAAAAGAGGGAAGAAGTATGACTAAAACCTGCATATAAAATAGGATACCAACATGAGATCCGACGGCCGGCGCTTGGGGGGATGAAGTTTCAGCTGATGGCTAGGCCACCGGTCTGTTTTAGGGCACATCCTCGTGCACCAAATTTGCATCACTTCGGGGCATGCCGTGGTGTTCGAATTGCATCACTTGGGGCCCAAAATATAGACATGACTAAAAATTATTAGGGCACATATTAAGGATAGGGCATCTTTTGGACCATGTTCTTAGTTTCTGATGCCCTAAAAGCAGTTTTTTTGACACCAAATTTGATTATCTCATCTGGAGATGCTCCGAGAGACTCTTGAGTTATCTCCATTTTGCCAAAAAAGCGAGCGGGAGATAGATAAAGAACAAGGGAAGATAGTGGTCAGCTGATAAGGGAGTGGATGGGAGCGTGTTCCGGAAAAGCCATGGCAACATGCTCGTCGCATAGCAGAGAGAATCAATCAACCAGAGATT
Source organism: Avena longiglumis (assembly GCA_030063025.1). Lineage (NCBI taxonomy): Eukaryota > Viridiplantae > Streptophyta > Magnoliopsida > Poales > Poaceae > Avena > Avena longiglumis. The sequence goes on from CP125978.1 coordinate 332,114,414, forward strand.
GCGATAAGCTTGCACGTTCCTGATCTCGTTACAGTGCACGCGCTTTTCGCACTCAAACAAAGACGATGTCCCACAACTCCCAACTAGAGTCTGGAATCCTGTGAGTGACTCCCCTCATTCCTGGCCGTCCATGCACACCACTCCTACTTTACATGTCAGAGCATCTCCACTCCTTAACCGAACCCAGGCCAAAATCCGGACCAAACTTCGCCTGGACGACGCAAGTTTTTTGTCTGGATACGCCCAGTTTCCCACTCGCGTACCCAGACCGAGTTCCCGGGTCGCCCGTTTCAGCTAGAATTCGGCTCAAATTCGGCTAAAGTTCGTCCAAATTTCGGCATAATTTGTTATACGATGAATACAGTACACTTTAAGACCAAAGTTCGGCAAAATTTTAAACAGAGTTCGGCATACTGTAAACATAGTTCGGCCTGCAATAAAATTACAACAAATTGCGGCCAAGTTCGGCCAGTTCGTGTTGCCCCAGCGTATCCATAGGTGCTCAACAAGATCATCCTGCAGCTGTTGATGCATCGCCGGATCTCGGACCGCTTGACGCATTGCGATGAATGCATCCCATGCTGGAGGCTCCTGATGATCAGGCTCGGCAAGAGGACCATGTAGATGGCATGACTCGTCCTCCTCGAGCAAACTCATTGGATCCTTCTTCTCATCCTCAATGATCATGTTGTGCAATGTCACACAACAGTTCATCACTTTCCACATCTGATCTTTCGACCAGGTCATAGCAGGGAACCGAACAACTGCAAACCTCTGCTGGAGCACACCAAATGCCCGCTCCACGTCCTTCCTGCAAGCTTCCTGTTCCTTGGCAAAAGTGAGAATGCTTGGGGAGCATTGGACCTGAGATAGTCTTCACAAATGTTGGCCATCTTGGATAGATGCCATCTGCTAGATAGTATCCCTTGTTGTAGTGATGCCCGCTGATCTTAAATTCCACAGGGGGAGCATGACCCTCAACAAGCTTGGAAAAGACAGTTGAGGAGTTGAGGACGTTGATGTCGTTGTTCGATCCTGCCATGCCAAAGAAGGAGTGCCAGATCCAAAGATCATGTGTAGCAACTGCCTCAAGTATCACTGTGCATCCTCCTTTGTGGCCTTTGTACATTCCTTGCCATTCAAATGGACAGTTCTTCCACTCCCAATGCATACAATCTGTGCTTCCAAGCATACCAGGAAATCCTCTACTTTCATTGACTGCGAGGATCCGAGCAGTGTCTTCAACAGTGGGTGATCTCAAGGGTTGTTCCCCGAACACTGCAATCACTGCCCTGTAGAACCTGTACAAGCAATCAAGGGCGGTGGACACGGCGATGCGGAGATAGTCATCGGCAGCATCAGCCGGCGCTCCATATGCAAGCAACCTCATCGCCACGGTGCACTTCGAGCGGCGAAACCCAACCAATCCGCGATCCTTCTTGCAAAGGAAATATGGGTCGAACTCCCGGATGGCATGCACGATCTTGAGGAAGAGCTTCCGGCTCATCCTGAAACGGCGGCGAAACACGTCCTCTCCATGGAGTGGCTGATCGGCGAAATAGTCTGCGTACAACATGCAATAGCCCTCTATCCTCTGTCTCGCCTTGCACTTCATGCGACCTGGCGAACCACCGCGGCCGGCCGCCATCTGCATGTACTGTTGGCGGCGAAGCGATCTGAATCTGCTCTTCACTTTCGGCGACCTCGGCGCTCTCCTCCTCCAGGAGTTCGGCGAGCAACTCCCCGTTGTCGGAATCCATGGCGAGTATCTCGTACTCGTCAGAGTCAGTGGACAACACCTCGTCGCCGTCGGAGTCCATGGCCGAATCCGGCCAATGTGGAACACCTAGCGGGCATGGTGGTGGGCGCACGGAGCCAAAGCACAGCTACGGCGAGGGTAGGTCGGCGAAAGCGGCGGCGGAGAAGGCGTGGAGCTGGGCGGCAACGACGGCGAGCGTAGCTAGAGACGTGGGCATGTCTCGGCGCGAAGGAGCTCCGCCGGCGAAGCCATGGCGACAGAGCTCTTCGCGGCAGTCTAGGCGAGTGGAGTGGGTGGAAATGAGACTGTCTCGCCGACAGAGCTGGCCCACGCCCTTTTTTGCGGCGTCCAGCGTCCCAAAGGCGTACTCGGAAACCTGGATTCGGCCTGGGTAAGCCGGACCAAAACACACCCAAATCCGGACGAAAACAGGTCCCTGGATACGCGACTGAGCCGATTTTCGATGTCCGGACTGAATTTCGGCATCTGGATCGGCGTCCTGGATAGACGAGTGGAGATACTCTCACCACACACAATTAGTACTAGTAGGTCGCTAGGCCCGAGTTAATCATCGAATGGAACAGTGGTATGCACTTCCTATCACTCCTTGGCCCAACCACTCCTGGACACCGATGCCATTACCGTGCGCTTCTGTCGTTGGCGTACAGCTTCCTCAGCAGCCCCCCACCCCCGACGTGTCACTTTTCATCGCGTCTTGAAACGAAATGGCCGGTCAACCTGTCGTTGCTTGGTCTATCACAGCACAGCAAAAGATGTCCGGCCTTAGAGCCTTCTGATTGCAACACGGCCCCTTGGTCAAAATAGACTGTGAAATTGCGACCCAAGAGGCGAACCGAAGGCCGCCATCCTTTAGCCTGCCGGAAAGGTATCGTGAGTCCAAGCCGAACGCTAGCATGAAGCATGATGGCCATGAATGAAAACAAACAAACAGATCAGCGAGCGACACTTGGTGCACCGAAAAGCTAACACTCTCTTGCAGTGTGTTCCCAGCTTGTACTAGTTCTATATTGTGGTTTGATACTAGTCTATTGCGTCTCCGAGGAGGAGGAGGAGGAGGAGGAGGAGGAGGACGAGCAGTCTGCAGATCTGGTCAGAGAGACGCCAACGGGAGAGACGAGCGTCGAACGTAGATGGGGAGTCTTTTAAGGTTATAAGATAATAATCGCCCAGATAGAGAGAGCTCTTCAAGCAACCAACCGTACGTGCTGGGGGACAACAAGTCGCGGGATCCGACGCTATATTCTGCAGCTCTGTTGGGCGCCGATGCCATGCCACCGGACGCGTATGGAAAATCGGCGAGAGGGTTGTTGGGTGGAGAAAAATCGCCTGCGCCCGCCTGCTCGTGCAATTTGAAATCTTAAGCAGGTGGACGGCTGGACGCAATGTATAGTGCATCTGCAGTATAGTACTCCCTCCGTTTTAAAATATAAGATGTTTTAGATTTGTGAAAAAAATGAATCTAGATTTTTTTAGTGTGTAGATTCATTTTAAAGTTGAGTGAACCTACGTACTAAAACAAGTCTAGATTTATTTTCTTCACAAACATAAAACATCTTATATTTTGAAACGGAGGGAGTAATACAGTAGTAGACTATTGCGAGCATTGTATATGGCAGCATTTTTGCAGATCTGGTCAGAGAGACGCCAATGGGGATTCTTTGAGGTTAAGATAATCGCCCAGATAGAGAGCTCCTCAAGCGACCGTGCTGGGGGACAACAAGTCGCGGGATCCGACGCTATATTTCTGCAGCTCTGTTCGGCGCCGATGCCATGCCACCGGACGCGTATGGAAAATCGGCGAGAGGGTTGTTGGGTGGAGAAAAATCGCCTGGGACCCGCCTGCTCGTGCAATTTGAAATCTTAAGCAGATGGACGGCTGGACGCAATGTATTATAAGTACTCACTCCGTTTAAAAATATAAGATGTTTTAGGTTTGTGATTGTCTATTTCAGAGAGAAAAGGAAACTAGTGGTTGATGCCTGAATATTCCAAGACTAGCTGGCTACTAGCAGCGCAGGCCTGCGGCTGAGTAGGTGATGCAGCAGATGACAAAGATGTAATCAACATCAGTACATCATCATGAACATCCATAAACAGAAGCAGGGTGCTCTCCGACAACAATTATTAATCGCAAATATTCTCCTACTGTATTGTTTTCAATCATCACAACACAAAGCAGCTAAACTTGTCTGCTTCGGACAAGTGGACGAACCGGCCTAAGTAATAATAACAGGCAACAGGACATACATCTTCAGACACAGAATACGCTCTTCTTACAGACTACTACCACTGTGCAGGTAACAAGAGCAGCGTCAGGTGCTCTACCAAGCTAGAACCTACAGGAAACCTTCGGTGCCATGGCCAGCACGAGCTTCTTTGTATAACTGCATCGCCTCCTCCATCACCTGGGCTCGCGATAACAGCTCGGCTCGTTTCTGGCTCGAAGGGTGAGTGGAGAGGTAATTTTTCAGTGCCGATTGCTTGCCCGCGAGCTTTCCTAGCTTCTCGTAGACGGTAGGAGCTACGCGTGGGTCAAAACCAGCAGAAGCTTGTAGCATGAGGCCAATGTGATCTGCTTCTATCTCCATCCTACACAGGTATAGCTTTGTAGGAAGAGCTTCTAACAAGAAATACTTGCATATACACTTGACAATGATGAGATAACAAGGTCAAAAACTGCAGTAAAACACACGAACAACTCTAGTGACATAGACAAAAGATAGCACTGTTCCTAGAAATAAGTAAACTCACTAGTATTAAAACAGCTTACGAAAAACAAAGACACACATGGAAGTGCCATCGCAAATCTGTTGATATAAGGATCATGAAGTATTATCCATGGTTAAACAACTGGATAGAGTACAACAGTGCAGGGTTCGTCTAATCATACGAAATCTTGATGTATCTTCGAAGCAATGAAGGCTACATCAACAAGTGGCAGGAAAGAAAATTTCATATCGACGGAAAGTAGCATCAGTGGATCCAGATTGGACAAGGAAGATAGGCATACAGTCAGCTATTCAATCAACAGAGTAAATAGTCACAGCAAAAGTGACAGATCAGATCACCGGATGGAGCAATAGCTAGTCCATGTTTCAGGAGATGACTTCAGTTACTTTCCATCTTGTTTCAAGACAACTGCTAACTTCCTAGAGCTACACATCCTAGCTCCTACGATGAACGTTTCAGGTGCACTAGGCAGAAGCACTCAATATAAGCTAAACAGTCAATATTCCATTATAGTCGAGTGTGCATTTTAAAACTGTATTTTTTCTTGAAATGGTTGACAGAGTATTTTATTTCAAACAAACATACACAAGGTTTGAATATTATGAATGTGTTCAAGCAGACAGAACTAATTTTCCCCTTAATTTCAGGAAAATAATTGATTCAAAGTTTTACTTCTGTGAAAATTTCCCCAATTTAGTCAGCTCTGGGAACTTTCAAAGTTTCCCATCGCTGAAGATCCTAACTGACCACCTAACTGACCAGTGACCACCGCATACACAAAGATTTGAATATTATGAATGTGTTCGAACAGATAGAACTAATTTCCCCCTTAATTTCAGACAAACATTGATTCAAAGTTTTACTTCTGTGAAAATTTCCCCAATTTAGTAACAGCTCTGGGATCTTTCAAAGCTTATCATCACTGAAGATCCTAACTGACCAGTTACCACTGCTTCATACTGGAACAACAAGCACTTGTCAAGGGGACTGATTATACCGTCAGTCAATAGTGCAAACTTACCACCTTAAATGGTAAAAGGCTTGAGCATCTCAAATATATACTACCCCATCCTCAGAATGAAAGATTTCCACATACACGTTGTAAAAGGAATCTTATGCATAAATCTGATAGAAAATGGACAGACAACCGTATTTTCACGCACTGTAAATGATACTGCATTCATTATGGGATTCTAATAATGTACAAGAAGGACATCATCCTTGTCAACTTCGGTAGGAGGTGCAATAGATTTACAAGAAGGATATCATATTATCATTCTAGTCAATTTGGTGTTTGGCGATCAATTCCATGACCGGGCTTCGGTACATATGACATATGCCATTGTAAATCTCAGTCTAGTTCATTCGAATAGTTAATAAGTCCATCAAAAATGGACTCTGCCAGATACTGGAAAGAAGTGAGTACAGACAACTAGATGTCTCTCCAATGTCCAATTTCTTGTTGGGCACAAGAATTAACAGTAACAATCTCATCTGCAGCACCATCAAGCGCCATGGGTTTTATTATTTGAAGTGCCACCACTGCTAGTCCCTATAAATAGTATGTGCCTCAAAGGTGCCTCTGAATAACCTAAATTTTAAATATCCTCTTTCTATCCATGAAAGGATATGATAAAATATCTTGACACTTCATGAAGTTGCAAACCTGGACTACAGGCATATACTTCTTTAGAGCATCTGCCAATTCAAACGGCAATTGATACTATTAATAGATTTTGACATAAGTTGGATGTCGGTGACAATGTTGAGACTTGCCAAACCAATTTGTTGGCTTTTACCAGAGTTTACAGTATTTCATTTCAGTCACATATACAGCTTATCATGTGTAGAATGTGAATAACCGCAATTCCATTAACAATGTTCTATTGGTGACAAGAATTAACAGTAATAATCTCATCCATAGGACCATCAAGCGCCACAAGTTTTAGTACTTCAAATATTAGCACTGTTAGTCTCTAGCGAAATTAAATAGTATTAATAGATTTTGACATAAGTTGGATGTCGGTGACAATGTTGAGACTTGCCAAACCAATTTGTTGGCTTTTACCAGATTTTACAGCATTTCATTTCAGTCACATATACAGCTTATCATGTGTAGAATGTGAATAACCGCAATTCCATTAACAATGTTCTATTGGTGACAAGAATTAACAGTAATAATCTCATCCATAGGACCATCAAGCGCCACAAGTTTCTCTAGCGCAATTAAATAGTATGTGCCAAAAGATGCCTCTCCATGAACGGATATGATCTAATATCTTGAGAAAATCCCTGGCTTCATGAAGTTACAAACCTGGATTACAGGCATGTACTTCTTCCTAGCATCTGCCAAGTCAAATGACAATGCTACTAGTTGAAGTCTAAATAGTTTTCGATACAACATCACCGTCGGTGACAATGACTGTTTAGTTGTTAATGTGGTACAAAGATCACTTTACCTAGATAGATTCTGACTGATCCGTGGTACACTAAGCTGAAATTATAGGGCAGCTCAAATTAGTTTAGGGTGGCCTCAGGGAGGCGCTTGAAGCAAGATTCATATAAATTATAGCACAACGACATATCTAGAAAAATTAATCCTATTTGGTGCCAATTTATTGTGTTTTGCCAGATCTGGGAGCATCTCATTTCAGTCATATATGCAACTAATCACATGTATTATATTAGTGTATAATGTAAATACCGTAGTTTCATGAACAATGTGAAATGCAGAAATGAATACCTTCGCGAGAAGGGCAGCCTGAGAAGCAAATTTGACATTGCACTAATCAAGTCTGGCATGTAAATAAACTGTAGGACGACGATCTGCAGGATAGTAAACCACATGCCCTTGGTGATCATCTCTGGCAAGTGCCTTGCGATAGCGTGCCCAATCTAAACCATAGATGTACCAATGTCAGTTCAAATCCACCGTAAAACCACCTGAAATTACAAATGAGCACATAATCCACTTAGTAAACCTACCTCATGCGAAAGCACCGTCGCAATCTCAGCATCTGTCTTGAAATGGTCGAGCAATCCAGTGAAGACAACAATCTTACCACCGGGCAAGCACATTGCATTGATGAGCTTATCTCTGACAACGATGACCTCCCAATTGAGCTCATTGAGATGCTTTGTTTGCGGCTGCGCTCCCCGTGCTTTCCCCCGTTTCCGGCTCTCGGTGACCCACCTGTCATCGAGAAACTCGTCATTCCGCTGAGCCGCCGCGGCCGTGCTCGCGTCCTTGTCAGGCGAAACGTGGTGCATCACATCCTCGGCCTCCATGTCGCGGGTCTTGATAGCGAGGTCGGAGGAGATGTCACCGTAGGAGGCGTCGTTGAAGTCGTCGCTGCGGCGGTCGGCGAGGCCGCGGTGGAGAGCGCGGACGATCTCGGAGGCGATGAGGCGGACGCGGACGCTTTCCGGGTGGAGCGGGGGCAGGATCTTGGAGGCGAGCTCCTTCTTGAGATCGGCGAACTGGGACTCGCCGAGCTGGCGCTCGAGCTGGGGCGAGACGAGGACGAAATGGGTGCGGTTGGTGTAGGGCACCGTCTCGAGGTTGCCGAAGTAGACGACGACCGCCGCGCCGCCGGAGATGAGGACCACCGCGGTGACCTTCCGCCGGTCGTGGTACCACCGCCCCCCGCTGCGGCGCCGGGTGAAGTGGATGGCCTGCGGGCGGCGCGAGGAGGTGAAGTAGTACCGTGGAGGCGGGGCCTGCGCCGGCGGCGGTCGACATACGGCGGCAGGCTCGTGGCGGACGAGCCCTCGGCTGGACGAGCGGATGACACCAGGGAGACGCGGGGAGGCGTGGTAGTGCCGCGCCGTTGGCAACCCTGCCGCCGGCGGAGGCGGCGGCGGGTGCGGCCGGCCGGCGGGATTGTAGCGGAGGAGCCGGGAGAGGGAGGAGCGCGAGTTCTTCAGGTAGTTCATGCCGTTTTAATTTTTCGCTATTTTTGCTGGATTTTGGGGAGAGGTGTGCGATCCTACAGACTAGAGATGCTTGCTGGATTTTGGGGTTTGCCAGATGGCATGGAGGAGGAAGAGCGGTGTTGTGTTGTGTCGCTCGCCGCTCGCTGAGACGTCTCTAGGCGACGCCGCTTTCGGTCGTTACAGTTGGGCCTCCCTTAAAAAGGGAGTTGGGCCTAGACGAGTAGAGACGTCTCTAGGCGACGCTCGCTGAGACGTCTCTAGGCGACGCCGCTTTCGGTAGTTGCCGCTCGCTCGGGGTTGGAACATCCCAGCCCGAGTCTTCCGGAAATGCTATTTACCGCCAGCAGACGGCGCAGCGGCTAGCGCCGCACAGGATGGAAGCCCCTTTGGGTCGGCCCAGTTCTCGAGGATTTACCCTTTATGTTTACTTTTCCTTTTTTTTCTTTTTTCGGTTTCTTTTTCGTTTTTCCGTTTCTTTTTTTGTTTATGTTTTTAGTGACACCTTTTCTTAAAGACGTTCATTATTTTTAAAAAAAATATTATGTTTTACTAATTTTGGGTTTATGAATTTTAAAATTGGTTCATGATTTTTTGAAATTTTGTTCATGTTTTGAAATTTTTGGTTCATGATTTTTCTGAAATTGGTTCATGTTTTTCTAAATTGGTGTATGCTTTTTAAAAATGGTTCATGACTTGTTTGAAATTGATTCATAATTTTGGAATTGATTCATAATTTTCAAATATTTCTTCATGTTTTTTGAATTATATTTTTGATTTTTTCATGATATTAAAAAAACTTAGTATTCAAAAGTATGCATATTTATTAAATCATAATTATAGAGAATGTTCGGAGTTTAAATAAAAATATGGAAAAAATAAATAGAAAAAGAAAGAATAAAAAAGAATTCTCCTGACCTGCATGGCCCACTTACACCACACCTTCGGGGGCGCGCCTTGCACAGTCTCGAAGCGGCGTATAGCAAATCCCTGGGTCTTTTGCTAACACATGCACTCCCTCCTTTATAAAATATTTTATGTTTGTGAATGGAATGTGTCTCAACACCTTTTAGTATGTAAATTCAGAATGAATCTCTTCAAACCTACATACAAAAATATATCTAGATACATTATCTTTACAAACTAAAACATCTTATAAATTAAAATAAGGGCAGTATCTGTAGAGGTCCCAACCTTCAATAAGGTAAAGATCCCTGTGTTTACAATGCTAGTCTCTGAATCAATAGCTAGCATCCACAGTTAAGATATAATATCAAGAAACAAATGTCATATTACAGCTTTATAACCAGGAATAAAATAATTCATTACATCTTACATAGCTCATTTGGCTATCTCATTACAATGCAGCAGAAATAACTATAGCATGGGGTCCTTCATCTTCAAAGTGCCACAGGCAATCATGTTGGTTGTAGACTTATAATCCTAATCAATACACTTCACTAACATCAAACAAACCTGCAAAATAATAAGTTACAGCCACAAGGTTCAATACATTTGAATTGTATTGGCAAGTGATACTGTGGTAGTATAGTGGAGTTTATCATCTATATGTATTTGGCTAAGTGGAGCTTAGGCTTGCATTGATCAAAATAGATTTTCCTTATCATTTGAAAACACTAAGCTTTTGCTTGTCAAAAATCACCCAAGGCATCTCCATATAGAAATTGGTGATCCTTTAACCCTTGTTCAACCACAAGTTTTAACTTAGAAATTGGGATGAGGAGATTCTTGATAGCTTCCATGTCTTGATGCTCAAATTGTCCAATACCAGGGACATGGCTAAGTACTTAGATTTTACACTCTGTAGAGATGGTGCACTTTCCCCACAAGACTTGGTTTCACCAAGACAAGATCTTTCAGAAGCCTTCTCTTAGACCAGAATGGACGCACTCCAAACCTACCATTCCCCTACCACCAACTGTCCATTTGGCTAAGTTATTGCAACTTATATGATCCAGGCAGAGCCCATAATGCCAAGTGGCTGCACTTGAAGCTTCTCAACATTTGACATCTCAAATCTCTTTGTTCCTGGGTGGCATTACACAAGTGAGATACACAAGGTAAACCATAAAAATGGGCCTGATGTAACCACTCAACCAAAAACCACCAAGCAAGTCCCTTTGCACCCAGGTGATTCATTCACTTAGTTGTTTTATTAAACAAAACACAAGTCCTTGACTTAGAAATATTCCATAGCATGAATATAATCCACCCTTGTTTTCTAATAGCTAAGCTAAGTATGATGGTAGTAGGAATCTTAACTTAGGATAATTCTACTAAGGTATCATCTACTAGGATTTCCCATGGCATAGTTTATACTTAGCAAAAATTCCATGCAAGTCCTACTTAGAAATATCACTAATGCATAGTGAAAATAATGGGACAAAAGTATGAAGCATCACTTGCCTTTTTGGTAGAGAATATAAGTTCACTCCTTGATCTTGTAATAGTCACACTCTTCAAATTCCACTATACAATCAAGCAAGCAATATTCAATCTACCATTCAAGCAAACATCACATAAAATAATAAAAACAAGGCAATGCATGCAAACATGCCCAAAGATTGTTTTTATTTGAAAAAGTGGTTTCTATTAGGTTATAAACATTTGAAAACACCCATTGGTCATTTATAAAAGTGGTAAAACCATTTGATATCAAGTTAGTGATAAAGGCCATTTAAATCATTTTTGTTTTGCTAGAAAGGTTTTAAATCCAAGGAATATTTATAGTATTTACCAAATATATTTTTTTACACCAATGTTAGTGTTTTGTGGTCAAGTGTTTAATATTAAAATCATTTGCAATGGTTTTGCCTATAAATCATTCTTATACCAAAACAATATTTTATGTTTTTGGAAATGCCTTTAGCAAAGTAATATTTTTTATAGGGTTCACCAAATATATTTTTAAATCATAAAACTTTGTGTTTAGGGTCAGAGAGTTTAAATCAATTCACTTTCCAAAGGTTTTACTCAAAAAGCATTTTTAACACATAAACCATATTTTCATTTAACTAGAAATGCTTTAATTCAAAGATTTATTCTTTAACTTTACAAAATACATTTTTAAATCTATAAGTTGGTTTCTATGGTCAGTAGGTTCAAATCAATCCATTTGCCAAAGATTTCACCTTAAAAATATTTCTAGAATAATTTTTATATCCAAATTATGCCTACACACGTTTCTGCAAAAACAACCAATTTAACAGAAGCAATTTACTAAATAAAAGGTGCATAGTTCGAAATTACTTGTTTTGCTGATTCCATTGATATAAAATTTGTAAAATTTGGACATGTAGATTCAAAGTTATGATTTTTGCAAGTTTGAACATTTAATAGAACAAAAACTGGTTTTTAAATCAAAGGCTGTCCATGCGTCTGTTTCTTATTGGACGATGACGGTTCGCACGGATCAACTAACGTGGAGCGTCAGATCTAATGTGCATGCACGGCTCACAACACACGGTACCTCTTCGGTTAATAAATCTATCACACACGTCAGATCCAAATCGAGCAGGCGCAAGCGCCACAAAGATGGCGGCGGCGCAAGTGGCGGCGCGAGCTCTCTGGCGATCTGGCATTCCAGGAAGCAAATGAGGGAGAGGAGGTGCTTACTGTGTTCGTCGTGACGTGGGGAAGCTCGACGTACTCGTCGTAGATGAAGGGGCGCACGGAGTAGTCAGTGATTGCTCGCCGGAGTAGTTTCTGTCGACGGTGCGCTCGGGCTGTCGTCATTGGCGACGCTGCAGGGCATGCGCAAGTGACTGGCGAACGTTACAAGATGCGTAGGACAAGGGAGAATAAGATAGTGTCAACCAGAATAGGAGGGGTGGACGAAACCTACCGAGAAATGCTTGCCGGAGTCGAGGCAGTGGACATCGACGTTCGGTCTTGATCGTTGCCGGTGTTCTGGGGCACACGCGGATGATCTGGAGTTACTGGCAGATGCGCATGAGGCTAGGGAGTGAGCTTGTATGCGCCAGGGAGCAAGGGGCGGCGGGGAGTGGCCGGAATTGTCGCCGGAGTGCGTCGGAGACAGTGGCGGTGCTGAGAGGAATTGGAGCAGCCTGTGGGCGATCTGGTGTGAGCGAGAGAGGGAAAATGGAGAGGAGGGAAAAGCGATTAAGAGGGCACAGTCGAGGGCGAGGTTTACTCCCATATTGAAGCGAATTAACGCGAGAAATTTTTACAGCAACCAAGCGAGGAGAGGCATGGTCGTCAGGGGTTGAAGACGATGGTGCAGCAGTGGGGCTCAAAGTCGTGAGAGAGAAGGTGGGGTCCAGTCATCTGGGACGGTGCGGGTTCAACTGTTGGTGTGAATCGTTTTTCTGCGGGGAAGAATAAATGGGCTCTTTGGTGGATCTTCTTCAATGGCTTTGTTTCGTTTTTTTATACAGAAACTTTTTATTTTTCTATTTCCTTTATTGTGTTTTGATTTTTATTTAAATAATTCAAACCCTAATTGAATTCAAACTTTTGCCAAACTTTGTGTAGATTTTAATACTGTTATTTAACATATTCTAAGGTCAAATTTAGAATAATTCTTTTATTCTTTTTGGGGTCTATTTTTTTTTTAAATAGACATTTATCTTTATTTCAAATAGGATTTAAATATGTTTTAAAACTCTATTTGAAATATAATTTTTTACCAAACTTATTCAGTAGGTTTTCTTAAAAATATAACACTTTGAAATATAATTTAAAATACTTTATTATGTTTTAATGTTCATTTAAATGGGAAAATGTCCTTACTTAAATGGAATTGGATAATAATAAATCTTCATGATTTTATTTAGATAATCCTTTACCCTTTTTATTAAACAAAAATATTTTATTTTATTTGCTTGGCCAAGTTTTAATTTGGCTTTTTAAAATAGTCCTTATTTATTATTTCTTCCTTTGCTTATAAAAACCATATCTTTTTATTTAAGGATCAAAAAATGGTGATTCCAACTTGTAAAATCTTGTTTAATATTCATTTATCCTTTTAAACCTATTTAGGATTAATTGCTCACCATTTGGTATGGATTTTTTAGATAGGTGCTTTATTAGCTTTGGAAAAATCAATTTCCTTATCTTATTAAATTTATAAGATTTTATTTATGGCTCCAAATTAAGTGAAACCAATTTCTATGGTTTTATAATATTTCTATTTGTCATTCTTGATCATTTTGAAATGTTTGTTTGACCAATATTTTTATGTGGATCAAATCCATAGGCTTAGAGGTAACTTGGAAATGTTTTTCTTCCTTTAGGGTTTTAAGGTTTTGGTTTATTTTCCAAGTGTTTAAATTTCAAGATGCATTTATGAAGAATGCATTACACTTGATTTGAATTTAGTTGGATTCAAATTTTATTCAGAGTTTGTTCAAGATGGGTTTTGATGTTTCCATTTCAAAACAAAATGTTTCTTTTCACCCTAAAATTTCAACAATTATTTATTTTGTTTATTTATTTTTCACATTTCAAAATTTGGAAAATTTTGGGATGTGACAGGCTACCACCCTTAAAAGAGATCTCGTCCCGAGATTTGGGGAGGCTAGGGGTTACAAGTTGGCTTTAAAGCAACTAGGGTACTACCACCCTTAAAAATTTCTCAACTAGATTACATCTTGGCTTGCTTGGGGTCTTGATGAATCTTCTCTGGGCAAACATCTGCATAGTGTCCTTTGTTTCCACACTTGAAACATGTGACAAGGCTGAGATCCTTCATAGGCTTGTTTGTCTTGTACTTCATCTTTTCTAGACAATTGCTTGCATAATGTCCTTGATCACCACAATTGTAACATGTGACAAGGTTGAGTTCTTCACGTATCTTCTGTGGACAAGTTGATACATAATGGCCTAGCTCTTTGTAGTTGTTGCACCACACTTGGCTAATTTCCTTATACTTCTTCTTCTTCTCTGGACATTCATTGGCATAGTGTCCCATCTCTTTGCATGTGTAACATTGCTCTTGGGTAATATCCTTCTTGCTAGGGTTGGGTCATTTCTTATTCTTCTTGGGTTTCTCCAAAGCTAGGAGTTCTTCTAGTTCATGCTCTTCATATCTCACCTCGAAGGTGGGAAAGTCTCCTTGTCTCCTTAATCTTTTTCTTGGATAATACATATGTCTCTTCTTCTGTCCATCAAGGTGAGTCATATTGCATGGACGTGCAAGCTGAGATTTTCCTTTGTCTTCATCCTTCTTGGTAGAAGTTGTTTCCTCATGAGGGTTTAAAAACTGTTGATGCACTCCACCTTGTTTCCTTTGTTGAAATATGGAATAGATGGGGCATTGGACATGGACATGATTATTTCCTTCACATAGGAAAAAAGTAGCTTGAGATGTGGGGAATTGATTAGTTGGATGTTTCTCTTCACAATTAGGGCATTAATCTTCATGCTCTTTGGAAGTGTGATCCATGTCTCCACAAATATTACAAGCTTGAGTTCCTTCTATAATATCATTATCGACATCATTGTTGTCACCATCTCCTTGGGAAAGGCTGTCTTTCATGTTGATCATTTGAGTGGTCATCCCTTGCAACAATTGGGATTGAATTTCCAAAAACTTTTGCATGGTTGGGTCTAACTCATTGTTGTTGGCTAAAAACTGAGTTGTCAACTGATTCAACTGGGTTTGGTTTGCTAGTAGTTGTTCTCTCATGTGCATCTCTTGGTTTTTGTTGTCACCATCTTGATGTTGGAGTTTCTTGGAGAAGTCATCTGTTTGGGTTGTATTGGGATTAGAATAGGCAAAGATTTCTAAGGAAATAATTCTAATCACACACATCATAGTTCACACAAGTAATGTGCAAGCAATCTCAAACAAACACTCCACTCAAACAACAAGTTTCAAGCACATTTTTAGACAAAAAAAATATTTTTGCTACACCACATAAGTTGGTGTGTTTTATCTAAACTAAATATGGTGGTCCATCTATATGGTTCACTTGAGATCATTCCATTCTTCTTAGTTGGTTCTTCTTGAATGAGATCATGGTTTCCTTGGAGAAATTCTTGTATCTTGGTCACAAAACTTCAAAGGTGATGATGATTCCTTCTAAGTTGTGTTTCCTTATTCTTCAAGTCTTGAGTAATATTTCTTGTCTCACTTGTAGTCCTTAGTGATATCCAAGTTGACGTCCTTGGTGAAGATAAAGTTGGAGTCTTTGATGATGTTGAAGTTGTATTCATTTGAGTTGGTGAAGTCCTTTGCTCATGGTTGAGGTCCTTGCTCATCAAGTTTGAAAAGGGAAAGATGTAGAATCAAAACCAAAATGTTTGGGGAAAGAGTTTACAAGATTGTTTGTAAATAATTTTTGGAACAAATACAACTCCTATTTTTCTAAGGGGTTTTATCCAATCCTAGGGTTACAATCCTACAGGCAACACAGTGCTCTGATACCATCTGTAGAGGTCCCAACCTTCAATAAGGTAGAGATCCCTGTGTTTACAATGCTAGTCCCTGGATCAATAGCTAGCATCCACAGTTAAGATGTAATATCAAGAAACAAAGGTCATATTACAACTTTATAACCAGGAATAAAATAATTCATTACATCTTACATAGCTCATTTGGCTATCTCATTACAATGCAGCAGAAATAACTATAACATGGGGTCCTTCATCTTCAAAGTGCCACAGGCAATCATGTTGGTTGTAGACTTGTAATCCTAATCAACACACTTCACTAACATCAAACAAACCTGCAACATAATAAGTTACAGCCACAGGGGTCAATACATTTGAATTGTATTGGCAAGTGATACTGTGGTAGTATAGTGGAGTCTATCATCTATATGTATTTGGCTAAGTGGAGCTTAGGCTTGCATTTCTCAAAATAGATTTTAATTCTTCTCAGCGTTGCACAATTGCAACTATCATCTATACCGAGTACAATAATAAAAGAGAAAACCCGAGGCTTCCTTCTTCTCGACGTCGCACAATCGCAACTATCGTCGTTATTGAGCATACATGCAAACAAGCAACACCACAATCAATACAAAGCATACAAGCCTCAAACCATACAACAAGCAAACGATAGATACATGATATACATTAGTAGGATGTTGGAGGTTTGGAGTTGATTGGGTTGGGAGAAGATTTGGAGGCATGGGGAGAAAGGACCCCTTTGGATTTCTAGTCTTGGAACTATCTAAGAGAGGAGTTTTTGACCCAGTACTTGATCTGTATTATACCATGGTATAAAAGTGATACGTCAGATAGGTATTGATAAATTGAATCCAACAAAAGTGGTTTCACTATTTTATCAATTTCCAATGATTTATAATGGATTTTATAGTGACTAAAGCTCTAGTTTTTTGGAAATAATTCACCAGAACTGTTTTGAGGACCAAAAAATATTTACTTGGGTGATTAGGTATTATTTAGTGGAATGAATCAAGAGGAGTTGGATTTGCCTCAAAACAATTAACAAAATGCCCTTGAGAAATTCCCAAAGGCAGTACTAGATGGGATTTATCTTTTTCATCATATTTAATCCACAGAAGATTTTGATGTGATTCCAAGGATACAGGTTAGGTACTGAGAATAACTTTCTATAGAAATTGGAACCTTTTTGGAGTTACAGAGGTACTGTAGTGATTTTATTGGTGAATAAACCATGCACAGAAGAGTTTATTTCACTGCAATTTATTAGATGCTCAAATTTTTTTGGTCTACTAGATTTTTAAATATGTTGATACTTATGTGTTCATCGAGTTGGAATTTGGTCAAAAACATTTTTGGTTTTGCCTAGGGAAATTTCCAAAGGCAGAAATGCCCTGTTTTTAATATTTTCACCAGGGGCAAACTAGGAAGAAAGATAAGGTGGGGCCAGTGGGACATGAAGGGAAGGGACAATACATATTATTCCCAATTGGTTTTACTCCATTTGGATTTCTAAATTTTTTTGAGAATTTTATTGGTGAATAGAACACATGTGGCCACTTTAATTTCTAGGGTATACCCCTACAATATTTTGGGTAGGCAAGGGTACAACATGTTTGACAAAACATGTGGTTACATAGGTAAATTTAGGTCTGGTCATATTAAGCCATTTTCCAATTTTATTTCAATTTAAAGTAAATAGCATGAAACAGATCTGGAACTGGGTTTTTATTAAATGGAGAAGGGAGAGGAGAAGGTGGGCTGTATTCAAAGGAGAGTGGGAGAAACGACGCTGGGCCGGCCCATCTCGGGGTCCCTGCGTGCGGGAGGCCACGGGTTTTAAAACCCTGGATGGGGTCCGCTGGTCAGTGGCGTGGGAGGCCGAAGGGGTACTGAGCAACTATGGCCGTCGGATTAGAAGCTCATCAACGGATGCAGTTCTTCTTCCTCGCAGGGAAGCATCTGGCGGCGGGGGAAACCCTAGCATACGAATGGGGGCGCCTGGGGAGCTCACTTGGGTGTTTGGGAGTCATCGAGGAGGTCCTGGGGCGAAGCAGCACAGCGAGGCGGTCTCGGGGGTGTGCTATAGGGTCGGTTCTCTTGCCAGAGGAAGTCCTGCATGCCACGCTCGCGTCGGCCACCACAGGAGCTCGCCGGGGCGCTTCGGGTGGTTGGTGCAGGCCGAGTCTGGAGGGCTCAGTCGGAGGCGGTGGTCCTGGGGGACGCGCCAGGGCTGCATGCAGGTATAGATGGGGCTCAGGGGCTCCTGGTCGCAGGAGGATCTTAGCTCGGCCATGAGCTTGAGCGGCAGCCTCCAGAGTTCCTGCGTGCAAAGGAAAAGTACATAGAGGGGGATTAGATCCAGAGAAGCAAGACCGAGAGTAGAGAGGGAGTTGGGGTGGTCAGGGGTGACCTGATTCTTGCATGCAAGCAAGAACCCGAGAGGAGATCTTGGGGTTCTCCATGGCAATGGAGAGGAGGAGGGCGAGATCTGGAGCTCGGGGAGAGGCTCTGTGGTGGTCTGGGGGAGAAATGAGTGAGCAGGAAAGAGGGAGGGGGCCTTTGGCCTATTTATTTAGAGAGGGGGTGGTCTAACATGGACTAAGTCCATGGGAGGGCAGTGAGGTGGTGCTGCTCGAGGGTTGGTTGATAGGGCGGTGCTGGGAGGTGGTGGGGGACCTATGGTCGTGTATAGGGCAGAGGGGGAGTGGGGGGTGCTGTAATGAGAAAATAAATGGCTAGACAAGACCTTTCCCTTGTCTCCCTCTTAAACAACCATGTGGGACAAAGAGGTGGGGCATGCTACACTAAGACTACAGTGTTCTTCGACCAGAAGGGGAGTGATGCTGATGGGGTGGTGTATTATACAAGTTTGGGGGTAGTTTTGGTTTGGTTTGGCTCAGGTTTAGATTGTTTTGCAAATCTTGAGCAAATGGATGTTTGTGAAGGAAGTTGAAGAATTTGCATTGAACAAAGTGAAGGGATGATACTGGTAGGTAGAGGAGGTCAAATAATCTCCTCAGGATTTAAATGGGATTTTTCTAATGATTATAATCACATTTAAATGCACTTACTCAAAAAGTGCAGAAGTAGATTATAGAAGCTAAGATGATATTATTACATTGGACATGATTGGTTTTTGCGTGATATGGTCCTAAATACCATAACACACATTGGAGAATTTTATTTGAATTTATTGATGTGGAAAAGTATTTTTAGGGAATTATTTCGTGTTTCTGCCATTTAGGAAAAAGGGCAAAAAGAAATAATAAAGAATCTTAAAAGTATTTATTTTTGAGTTGGAAAGATGGTATATGATATATAGGAATCAAATGTGCCTTGAGTTGGCTGGTTGATTTGGAGAAAATCAAACTTTCCTTTAAAGACAAGGTTGTTGAGAAATTGGTAAGTAAATGAACTAAAATAGTTTAATAATCCAAATAATTGTGGGAATTATTTGGGGATTCTTATATCCAAGGTATATGATGGAAACTTGATGTAGGCATCAATGTCGACCTTGGTTTTGAATAAAAGTGGTGAAAAGGATGGAAACTAGATAAAGGAGGATCTAGGGTTTAGTTATTTTGATGCCACCTAAACAAGGTTCGATTAGGGAGCTCAGAGCTCACCTTGGTACAAGGGATAGATGGATGGATATACCAAGTCACATAGTTGATCATGCAAGTAAGGGTTGGACTTGGTTGCATTTGAGGTGGTTTTGGAGTGATGGCAAACTTTGTTGAAAAAAAGGCTGCCATAGTGGATACATCAGGTAGCCTCCTAAACCATGTGTGTTTAAGAAGCACAAGGCTCCAATGGAAACAAGTGAAGTGGGGATTGATAGGCCATGATTAGTAGATCATAACCAAGCAAAGAGTTGGTCAAGTGTAGGTAGCATATAGGAGTGAGCTTCTGACAAAGTAGGTAAGATGAGAAGATTTGCAGAAAAGATTATTATCTTGACTACACAACCATCATGGATGAGTGGTAATTAAAATGGCTTAGCCAAGGGAAAGATTAAGATTTGGTTGTACTAAATATGTACTACAAGATGGTCCAGGTACATTCTGAAGAATGCACATAGGTTGGAAAAGGTAGAGCTCCAAAGATTGTATGTAGATAAGAAATCCAGACTTAGCCATTTTGGCAGATTTGGTGATTTTGACTAGTATGCAAGAGGGAAACATTTAAGAGGGTGGCAAGGGTTTATCTTGTCCATCAAGTGGTTGATGTTGAGGTATAGATTGAATAGAGGAGATCCAAACTTGGATTGGTTCTTCACTATGTTGGGAACTATCAGGAGGGATTAACCTTGGATTGATCTGATCAGGAGATGAGATGGTTACCTAAGTGGCTTTGGGGATAGATCCATATTTGGATGCTTGATAGGGGCTTGGTGATAACAAGCAAGGATTGGGTAAGGGAGGAGTTGCTAGACTAGCTCACTCTGGTTCCTAAGCAAACAAGGCAATCATCAGATCAAGGCAATTTATTAGGCAGCTGATCAAGGCAATTCATCAACCAGCAGATCAAGGCAATTCATATTAACACTTATCCAACTACTACTAGGGCTACCATCAAGCCTATATTGAGGTAAGGAGGGGAATTTTGAGTGGGGGTGTGCTTTGAAGGGAGATAAGGATCATCTTGGTATTCCTACCAAGATGGGAATAAAAAGGTTTTAGTAAAGGTTTTGGAAAACTTAGGGATAAGGGTAGCTGGGAGTTCTGTCTTGAAAACATAAGGAGAGTATAGATAGGTCTCCATAGTTTTGTTGATAGAAACTAGCAAAGTATTTTGTTGTGTCAAACTCATCTTGGCTCGGGTTCTGAAATGCCAGAACATTTAAGAATATGAAAGATGATCCAAGACATCTCTTTTATAAAATAGCTTTTGTTAACTAGTGTTGAGATAAGAAGTCTATCCCTTAATACACACTCAGATGTATTGAGCAAAAGCAAACAAGTAAGCAAACTTTGCCAGAAAAAGTTTTTGTTCCCCCTGATTTTTGCCTTCTGACATTAAATCAGGATTGCTGAAATTGGGATGTTACACCCCGCCTCCCGAGCGACACGCCGGCCGCTCAAACGCGAGCATTAGTCCCGGTTCGTGGCGGAAACGGGACGCATGCTCTGTATGAAAGGGATTTTTTCTACTAGTGTTACTGTTATGTATGGACTGCACGATTTTATCAGTTTTACTACATTAAATAACATTGTATCGATGAATTGACATTTAACCAATAGCTTTAAAGAAAATTCCCAGAGCAATAGCTTCAAATATCATCTGATGTTTCTCGTTTCAGAATATATATTTGTCTGATAAAGCCTTTCCACAATTTTTATGTGATATATATTGGGTAGTATGGCTATGGTGCATGTTTACTTGCTAATTGTTCAAATGATCAACATGTTTTCATAGTTAAGTTCGTGCATTGCACGATGCATACTAACTAGTTTATTAAACAAATCAAAAGAAACCTTTGGTTTCTTTGCCGGCACTTGCATCCATATATAGTTCCATAGCTTCCTCCATGACCCTGTGTTCCGCCAAAAGCCATGCCCTTTTTGTGTTTGAAGGGTGAGTAGAGATGAAATCAAAAAATCCCAAATCCCCATTAATCTTCCCTAGCTTCTCATAGACTGAAGGGGCTATATGTGGATCAAAACCCGCAGCGCCTAGCAATAGGATTCCAATATGATCTGCCTCTAGTTCCATCCTACATGGTTAACATGATGTAAGTGACTTAGCATGAAATACGTACATGAGTGATAAAGCTACAACAAGGAATAAAACTGTACATCATATGAGGAGTAAAACTGTACGTCACACACGTTAATTGAACATTACCAGTACCATGCTACAACTACTAGAATTTTGTTCTTGCTAACAACATAGTAGTAACAAGTGCCTGTGTTGAAGATGGACAAAGCTAGAAATAAATATCTACTATATAGTAATTCTAAATTTCATTTGTTTATGCTCTAGTTGTTGCAATTTGCCAACAAGCATCACTTAATGTAGAATCGAAATGTTGGATATATACATTTTTTACAAGATTTAAATATGTTGCGATATGGTGTCTTTGTGAGTCAAGCTACCAGCTGCGCGGAGACAGAAAAGAAAATTTAAATCGAGTCATTGGTTGACACTATAATAAGACGACAACTAAGGTAAAAGGTGAAATCTACTCAGAAGTAAAGTAACCTCTGAAAAACAACTATCCACCTAGACACATGTATCATGGCAGATATTTTGGTACACAAAACAGGCAATTGTCCACGAATAAGACGTGAAAAGAGAGCGGCAGATCTAGCATAGTAACTCAAGATATATGCAGCTCAATTTAATTTTCCAGTCATATGCAAATCCCTGGATGTATCAGCTGCAAAATGCAGATCAGCACGAAGATTTGGAAATGTAGAGGAGGGAGTACCTTCGTGAGAATGGGAACCGGAGAAGTAAGGACGAGATATCGTCCATAGTCTCTTCCAGGGTGTCACAAAAAATGTGGAAGCAACACTGCATGATCGCAATCCATATGTTCTTGGTGATCTTCTCCGCGGCGTGCCTTGCAATAACGTGCCCAACCTACAAATAAAAGGAGTAGAAGAAGGGCATGAAATTACCCAGGATCCACCGGTAAATTACCCAGGATCATCGATCGTGAGCTAGCCCAGCAAAATACCTCATGCGCCAGCACCGTGGCGACCTCGGCATCGGTATTGAAGTTGTCGAGCAACCCAGTGTAGACTATGATCTTGCCACCGGGCAAGCACATCGCATTCACGTCCTTATCCTTCACAACGATCACCTCCCAGTTAAGCCCGTCGAGATGCTTCGTCTGCAGAGGAGCTCCCTTTGCCTTCCATCGGTTCCGGCTCTGAGGGGCCGAGACCGACTTCGCATCGATATCGCCAGAAGAGATGCCCCTGGCGTTACCGGCGTACAAGTTGTCACGGCACGCAAGGCCGCGGTGCGCGGCGCTGACGATCTCTGCGACGAGGCCGTTGACGCGGACGCTGTCGGGGTGGTCGGGCGGGAGGATCTTCCTTGCCAGCTCCTTCTTTATCCTGTTGAACTCGTCCTCGCCGCGCGTGCGCTCCCAGTTGGGCGTGACGACGACGAAGTGGGCGCGGTTGGAGTAGGGCACGGTCTCGAAGGTGCCGAAGCAGAGGGTGACCACCACGCCGCAGGTGGTGGCCACCGCCGCGAATACTATCCGCGAGTCCTTGTACCAGTTTAGCACGTCGCGGAAGGGGTTTCGGATGTATGAGCCCCACGAGTAGTGCCGAGAGCGCGCCGTCGCCGCTCGCCGGTGGACGGTTCTGCTTTGGCCTTTGGCCGCTGATGGCGGGATCGCGGCGGAGTATCGAGGAGAGCGTGTGGCGCAAGTTCTTCAAGCTGTTAATGGTTCTGCTTCAGCAGATTGATCTCTTAGTATTGCCGGTCGGGCCCGGTTGGGTTGGAGGAGAGACCGATCGGCGCCAGTGCCCCACGGTAACACGATTGCACGCTAGCCCGTGACCGCCGTCACTAGCCAGGACTCTTTAGGCAGCGCTCTTCCTCGCTGCTTCGTGTGCGCCGTGGCGTGCGTAAATTGCCATACAACTGGTTGTAGACAGTTGGATCCGCAATCAATTACCCCTCCGTTCAAAAAAAATAGCATGTCATAGATTTATTTAAATTCGGATGTACCTATAGTTGTTGAAATATATTTTCTATCCTTTTTCATCAGTTCGAAATATTTATTGCGTTGGCTAGTGCATGCAATTCAATATGATATCACAGCAGGAGGTCATAGGATCAAATTCTGACCAATACAAAAAATTAAAAAACAAATATTGCAGCTCTTCAAATATACGTCACAATAGCCCAAAAGACGAAAGACGTATAGTGAGTGTTAAAATATACTGTCTAGTCTTTTCCATCAGTTCGAAATGTTGGTTGCGTTCCTAATGCATACAATTCAATAATAGATCTATACACTAAATATTATCTAGATACATTTAAACAAATCTATGACATTCTTTTAGGTACAGAGGGAGTACATCAGATGTATCGGCGCAACCGGTCGAGAGGAGAAGATCCGGAAATGCAATACTACATGTATGTTGGGCCATCGGCATAATCGTTGCCTTCTATTTGTTCGAGATTTGTGCTGGTATTTTACACAAGAGAACAATAAACGTCTCACTCACTACTTGAGTCCATTGCTGTTTTGCTTATTAGAGACCAGTGTTTTTAGATTTTATACATATTTCGTCGTTGTTTTCTCTCCTCACATAATACACTAATAAAATATTTCTTACTCATTTTAGTTAGCCAGATCTATTTTTCGGTCTAAACTAAAACCATACAAGCCTTGTACAGGTTTCTTAAAAGATTCGTACAAAATTCATATAACATTTTCGAAGAATATTCAATGTAACTTTATACAAGGTTTCTAAATATTAATAAATATTTATTTTTCATTGAATATTCAACAATATACATCCAAGGTTTCTCACGGTCTTGTTTTTAAGCTAAAATCATTCGAGGATTTTTCATATAGCATTTTTCATACAAAATTCTTTTGTATCATACCATTTATTAAAAATATACGTTTTCATAATATTCATTTTAACAGTACATTTTTCAACATAATCCGTATCATATTTTTCCATTCATGTTTCATCCCACGTCGAACGTTTCATGCAAGCATCATAAGTTTAATTTGTGTTTCATACATGTTTCTGCAAGGAAATATTTATAATGTACTTTTTTGACTATCAAATCATATATGTTTCAGTGAAGTTTCACAATAAATCCTTACAAGATCCAATTTTTTTACTATGCATACAAGATACATAACTGTCAAAATCATGGACGTTTCATTCAGCATTCATGCATTTTTCATACAAATTTAACAGAATATAAGTCATACTCAGATTTGTTCAAAGAAGTTTCACGGAAGATTCGAAAGAAGTTCTCAGATTTCATACATGTTTTATTTATTTTTTAATCTTAAAAACAGCCAAAAAAACTGCATGAAGAAAATTCACACATCGGAGCAACTAAACTCAGACCATTAACAGCTGCCATGCATTAATCGAGAAACTAAAAAAGAAAAGGTTTTAAAAGGAAGTCTTTGTAGAGCATTAAAAGGCAAGTTTGCTAGAGCATTAAAAAAATCCTTCAATCAGACCTAAATCCTTCGATTTTACCACTAGCATAGAGAAACATGGGAAAATCTTACTAAGTAAGCATACAAAACGAAATTCCTGGCTGATTGTGAGGGAGGGACGGTGCCGACAGTGAAGTGGGAGGCGGGGGGAGCAGTGAACTAGGAGGCGGCGCCGTTGTTGGGGAAGGGCATGAGCGTCAATGGTGGAGAAGTAGACATCCAGCCCGCCCTCTCCCTACCATGTCGAGAACGCGGAGCGGCGCCTCCCCTCCCTCATCGATCGATGAAGACTGGAGCCGTTGCTCCACGGAGGCCGAGAGGAGGGGCGTGGAGCCATTGGGAACGAGCTTGGTAGGCGGCGGCACTGTCGTGGTCAGAGCTCCGGTGGGAGAGGGGCGGGCTGGAGAGGGGCGATTGTGCCGGTGGGAGAGAGGGGTCACGGGAACAAGATGGTTAGGGTTAGGTATGGGAAGGAGACCGTCCGGGCTGGTAGGTGTAGTTTCAGTTGGAGTCAGCGGGCTAAATCCATCATTTCTCGGGGTCTAAAACGCAAATATGCTTGGTGAAAGAACATGTGGGCCCCCATTTGTGGTTTTGGTAATTAATGACAATCTTTATGGACTAATGTGTGTATTAAGTTGTACTTGTAGGATTTGTCCATTGGCCTCGCTTGGAGCATGTTGGCTTCAAGGTCGATGAAATGAGGAGAAGATGGGTTGTGCAAGCTCAAAATGCGCCATCTCTAGAAGATCTCATGTTTGATGCTTGCCATCCTCGATGATCATGGATCGATGATGAGGAATCAAGAAAGACGTTCCATCTTGAGAAGGTCAAGTTCATCTACATCAAGCTCAAGTGGAATGCTCAAGGCAAAGGTATAATCTTGATAGGTTTTCGCTTTTGTCGGTCTCATGTTGTGTGTGGGAGACTGGGTTTAGGATAGATAACTGTACTATCAAGAGGGGCTCTCGAATGAGTAATTCGGTCACATCGTTCGGAGAGAGCTCAAACCTTTGCATACTTGCATCATCATATTTGGTTGTTATTTGGTCTTATCCATGTGAGGATATAGAGCTTGTGGTAATCTCCATATCAAGCTCTTGTTCATCAAAATCGGATCTTCCGTTTGTATCTTGTTGCGATTTTGATATTGGCCGTTTTTCGGTTTCTCGCCAAGTGAGGTATCTCACATTATATTACTTGATACATTTTCACTTGGTGATAACCAATATTTCCACTTTAGATTGGAAAGCACTTGTCGTCCTCTATCCAATGCAATTAGAATCGGGTCAATCGGAGTTACCAGTCAAAAGTTATTAACGTTTAAATATTTGCTATGATTCGGTTTGAAAAAGAAAAAGATATTTTCTAGGCCGTCCGGTACTACCAGCCCAGTACCGGACGAGCCTGATTCAGCCCACTCGCTTACTGCCTAGCCCGGTAGTATCGCCCAGGTGGTCAGTACTACCGGCCGGCCCAGGTAGCCCTCCCAGCCAGCCTAGCCCATCTCCTCTCACACACGCACACGCTCACGTGCAGCTCGTTGCTGGGCTCGCATGCCGCCGCCGCCAAATGCGCTGGGCCCGCCACTACGCCGCTGGCCCCGCCCGCCGCGTTGACTTCATGAAGGCCTTGCGATCCCGCCAGCCGCTGCGTTCCTGGGCCGCTCCCGCTACCGCTCGCCGAATTCCCAGCTGCTAATTGCCGCTGGCCATACTGCTGTGCTGCCGCCGCTGCACGCGTGCATTGCCCACCTGCATGCGTGCAGAATGCTGCTGCTACGGCCCGTGCTGGCACTCGCTTGCTGCTGGTCTGCTACTGTTGTTCTTTCTCTCTGGCCCGTATACTGCTGTGTCGGTGTATTGGGAGCGGTAGTACCGGTCAAAAAATATCCCAAACGGCTAGATTTTTGGAGCCTCTATTTAAGCCATTGGTTCGTTTTCAGTTTCGATAGCTTCTTTCTCTTCTATTAGACTAAGCTTTGTCCACACTTGCTCTAGATCTTGAAGCTTGCCTAATCTTTTCCCTTCAATGATTCTTGCCCATATTTGAGTGGAAGAGAGAGGAGATCTAGATCCACGTTTTGACCTAACCGATTCATCTCTTTGTGAGTGCATCTTTGGGGATCTAGATTTTGGGGGATTTTGTGTCTCTCTTTGATTCCTCCCCTCTTGTTCCCAATAGCTTTAGTAGCTTTGTTGGAACTTGAGAGTGAGGGATTTGAGCACCTTTGTGGTGTTCTTGCCATTTGCATTTGGTGCATCGGTTTGAGTTCTCCTCGGAGGATTTAGTTCGTGTGACTCTTTGGAGCTTGTCCCTCTTGGGTTCTTGGAACCCTAGACGGTTTTGTGGCCTTGGTGGCATTTGTTGAGGCCTTTTGTGGCATTTGTTGGGAGCCTCCAATTAAGTTGTGGAGAAGTGCCCCAACCTTGTGAGAGGTTTCGGTTGCCACCGACAAGTGCACCGATAGTGGAAGCATGGATCGACCCCGTTGGGGTGAGATTCACCGGAGAATAAGGAAGGCCTTTTGTGGCGTTGGTGGTTTGATACCACCACCTCTCCAAACGAGACGTACTCCATGTTGGGAGGAACTCGGTAAAATATCGGTGTCCCCGTGTGCCTCGGTTATCTCTATACCCGAGATCTTTACTTATGCACTTTACTTTGTGATAGCCTTCGTGCTTGAAGTAATATATATCTTTCTATCACTTTGTTGTTTGTATTGCTTAGCATAAGTTGTTGGTGCACATAGGTGAACCTTAGTTGTTCTAGGTTGTGCTTAACAAAGTAAACACTAGTTTTATTCCGTCTTTGTTGAGCCACTCTAGGAAAAGTTTTAATCGCCTATTCACCCCCCCTCTAGGTGACATCCGTATCCTTTCACTTGGAGCATTGACCCATAGACTTTTGTTTGAATCTTAAAGCATTCTATGGTGGGATTGATGCCGAGGGCCCAATGCCCCTGTGGTAAATCCTCTCTCAAGAAGATCAGTCGCTTTATCCACACATACCACAAGGCGAAAGGAGTACTACAAAAAGACCCAACTACATTGTTATCCTCGTGTCCACATGCTCCCTCTCGATGACCCTTCACATCGTTCTCCGTCTCATCCTCTCCCATCTACGCGCGTGCTGCTGGCATCCGTCAATGATAGCGGTGTTGGACCCCCCTCCCCACCTTCGATGTTGGTGCTACAAATATGTCCTTTAG
Source organism: Avena longiglumis (assembly GCA_030063025.1). NCBI lineage: Eukaryota > Viridiplantae > Streptophyta > Magnoliopsida > Poales > Poaceae > Avena > Avena longiglumis. Next base: position 332,142,629 of record CP125978.1, read on the forward strand.
CCTTTTGGCTATCTACCTCCCTCTTCCTTCTTTGTTAATGTGAAGCGGAGAGCCACGAGCAGCATGGTGCTACATGTCAGCTCGTCTTCGGCGGGAAGAGTTGATGGAGATTGAGAAGCCATGCTTTGCCGGTTCCTGGCCCCTCCTCTCTTGGTTACCACCATCCGCCGCTTGCCGATGTCCAGGAAGATGGTGCTTCGAGCATGTGTAAGTTTGTGTAACTACCTCGGTGAATTACACTCCTAGTTACAAGCCTGGATGAGCGGAAATGGTTAAAATAGTACGGTGGGGCCCAAATGCCACTCACAGGTAGACCTTTCGGCCGTCCTAACCATTTCCAAACATCGGGACAAGAACGGGCGGCGTAATCGGCAGGCGAAGGGATCAACTACATACACAAATGAGTATGTATGCAAGCCACCATACAACAGTCCTCAGAGCCATTCCATCTAAAAGAAATAGAAATATTGCAACGCCATACGGCAAGATCCAAATGTCCTAGATAGATATAATAGTTTAGGATATATCCTCATACATCAAACATCAGAGTATCGGTGAGCGGCAAACAAGATCCGAGTACGGATAAGAAGCAAATCGGCATAAGATGCCCCATAAATAAACACATCCCGCCACGATCTCACGGATCCCGTCCGGAATCTCTACACCGAATGATCGTTGTCCACATCGTCTCCTCCACCCAAGATCCTTCTTGTGAGTGAACCTTCATCCGAATCAAATAATTTATCGTGAGACCCTAGGGTACTCAAAGAAGTCTTTATGCCTCTAAAGGGGACACAACCTGGGTGACGCAATTGCAGCAAAAGATAATACCTAACAATTCTATAGATACTCGCTAACCATCCGCCTAACCAAAGATAGACGGATGTCCGTGAATTAATAACAACAGTTATAACAGTAATATTAACAGATCCATCCTCCTCCTCGCTTACCAACGAGGAAGCGGACAAACACCCCCCATCCGTTGGCAGTTTTATTATCCATTCCATGAGTGTTGCACTATTTACTAGTCAGTTACTTAGTCAAATTAAAAGCGGTACTTTAGTTATACTTGTCTATGATCGAGAAACTGTGCTCCAAGTCGTCCATAACCGCGGACACGGCTTTCAGAAAGTTTTACCCTGCAGGGGTGCACAAATAGCAACACACACTCGATCAACCTCGGAAAAACCAAATCAAAACCCAACGAGGCTTTCACGACAAAGCAATCACAAGATTCAGAAATATTTCAGGGGGCCACCCCATTAAGCTACCCGCAACGAAGTTAGCTGACTCCGAAACGGACTCAAGGTTTGGGTGGACGGCTGTAAACGACTGGGAACCCGAAAGTGTGACTGGGCTTGTCGATACCGCGAAATCGTGTCCCGATCCTAAAGACAGTGCAAGACATCGCACAATTTAAATAAAGCGAAGAAGCATGGCATAAGTACATGATAGTAAATATAACCTCAAACTAGTTTGTGGCCCCAAGAAATAAGAATGAATCAAGCTCGCTCTCGGGGTCCCATAATCCTCCGGATGTGGATAGCGCGAATATTCAAGGAACAGGAATCAAGTACTCGGGGTCCTACGGGACACAAGTGAGCATGAAAAACCAAATAGCAGATATTGCTCACCGGTGCCACTTTCATTAGTTATCCCATACTAATCAGGTTAAGTTGTTTAGGTACCTCGTTATCCATCAGACACTCACATACCCTACACATGCTGTTCTACGACTCGCATGGCTCAAACAACTCCTGTAGTAATGGCTCATGGGATGGAGGAACAAGCTTCGGTGGGGTTTAAAAGTAAGGCTATGCAATACTTGGGATTCAGTTTAATGCAATCGCGACTCAATGATGCAAGAATAAGATAGAGGCAATAGGTACTATATGTATGCAAGCATGTGGTAGTGCTTGCCTGGCAGTTCAGTTGAAGCGAGAGACGAATCTGGGTAGTGCTCCTGGGTTTCTTGATATATCCCCTGCTCAGCGTCTATTCGAAGAAGAACCAAACAAACAAGGGCCAACATAAATAAAGTGCACAAGCATAGGAATAAAATGCGACAAGCAAACAATCATGCCATGATGAATGATGCACAATTTGCATGGCAATAAAGTAGCATGGCATGGGTGAGATGTGGAATACAAGATTAAAGCCTTTTATTGAGTTTTGGTCACATTTTATCCTCGGATAAGTTGCTGATTACATTATATTTATATGATGCATGCTGCAAAACAAAACAAGGAATGCATAAACAGAAAGGTCTCGTCGAGCTAATCATTTTAGACATATCATTTGTCAAATTTGGAGTTATAAAACAAAAGTTATTAATTGATTAAGGAAAAAGGGCATTTTATTGTAATTTAAATCAACTTGAAATTTTAAGTGTTCAAAATATATTTTGGATAGCATATTTGAATTCCTCACATTTTTCTGATCTCAAAACATATATCATTTGTATTATTTGGATTTGTATTTTAAAAGTTATTATAAAACTGATTTGAATTTGAATTTGAAATAATTTTTAAAAGATTTGAATCAAAACAGAAATCAGAATTACTTTTGTCACCCAGCCCAGTCTGTGGCATCCCGCAAAACCACGCTAGAAGGCGACACAAAGGCGTAATGTGTTTTCATCGCGCGCTTACTAGACTCTGTGAATGACATGTGGGTCCAGCGGCCACGGGGTCCACGTGACAGTGGGTGAACCGGCCGTGGCTGACAGGTGGGGGCGAGCTGGAGCGCGGGTTGAGGTTAAAAGAGGCCAGGGGGTTTTCTGGGAGACGGCCTCGGAGACTGACTAGTGGGACCTCTAGGAGCGCGGGTTGAGGCCAAAATAAAAAGAAGGGGCTAAATGCAAAGCTACCACATGCCCCTGTACTGTTGTTCTTCTCTGCATCTGACGGAACGACAGAGAACAGCGCAGCGAGGTGGTTCGAACTCAGACACTGGGCGCTCAGACGCGGCGACCACTGGGCTAGGCGGGGGTAGTTGACAGGAGAGGGTAACGCGGCTAGGTAGGGTTTTGCGCGACGTGGGAGCGAGCAGACGCGCGCACTCGTCGGTGCTCCGAGGGTGCTCGGCACAACGACCGGCGTGTCCAGACAACGATGGTGGCCATGAGGATGTCTAGGAGGGAGGTTGGCTCACCGTGAGGATGTTGTTGGTGTTTGATCGGCTTGGGGAGCGTCGCAGCGGCGAGGATGCAGACGTCCACCGGCGTTAGGGTTTGGCGTTGGCTTGTCGGGGAACTCCGGCGCTGGTCCTTCTCCTCCTTCGCGACAGGTACTGGTCGAAGCAGAGAGGCCTCCTCGTCCTCCCAGACCACCTCCACGTCGAGCTTGACGGCCGGATCGACGAGGCGACGACGCATCAAGGTGGCCGGCTAGAGAGGGTGGCGCCGGTGGAGAGGGAGGGGAGGAGCGGCAGGCGCCCTGGGGTAGATCTGGGGGAGGCAGCAGGCGAGAGAGAGGGAGTAGATAGGGACGGGAGAGGAGAGGGGTGCCGTGGGGAGGTGATGAAGATAGAGGTGGCTTCGGCCACCTTTTCTGCCTCTCCTCCTCACGTGATCGTCCGGCTCGGGCAGGGCTGCAGCTGGGGCCAAAGCATGGGACCAGAGAGAGGATAAGGGAGGCTCGTGGGCCAAGCAGAGAGAGCTGGAGAGAGGGAGGGGAGTGGCATGGAGCTAGGGTCGGGTGTAGCTAGGGTTGGAGCTAGAGGGGCTCGGGTTAGGGTTGGTGCTAGGGTTGGGGAGGGTAGCTGGGGTGTGGCCAGGTGGTCCAGCATGTAAGGGAGAGGAGAGAGGCCGAGAGAGGGGGTGGGACTAGGGAGGCTCGGTTTAGGGTTTTGGAGAGAAGGGGTATGGTGATAGATGGTAGAAGAGATGTAGGTGATTAGGGTTAGGATCTTAGATATAGGGTTTAGAGAGAGGATAAAGTGAGAGGGGGTGGTGTGGTAGATAGGTTTTTTGGCAAGACCAAAACTAGATCAAACAAAAGAAGGAAGAGAGAGAGATGAGAGAGGAGCCATTCAAAATGCAAATAAAAACAAAGGAGGACCAAAAGAGAGGAAGGTTGCATGGCCCATGCAAAAATGATAATTGCCATGATTAAAATATTGTGAAAACAATAATATTAACATGGCATTATTCTTATGCATTCCCCAACATTGGAATAAAGCCAAGCAAAAGAATTTGAAGGAAGTTCCAGATGGAGTAGATGGATATGATCACATTTGATTATAATTGGGACTTGCTAGTGTGTATGTTCCACTGGATGTTTAATAGTTCCAAAAATATCCCAACATGAGCATAAATCCATGATAATCCATATGAAAGCTTGACAAGGGGTTCCACTCACACAGCATGCAAAGGTGGCCATGTGGCTCTCATATACCAATAATGTGAAACCAACATGGTGCATATATGGAAGCATGTGGAATTGTAAGTAGAGCCATCCAACCTCCCATGACCTAGAGGTAAAACCCAATAAAGTGCAAAGCTCATTTTTAGTTGGATGGTGGAATTATAAGGTGGTGACAGAGAAAGGTGATGGAGCTGAATAAAAGATATGCCCCCAACTCAACTTGGGCATTTAAACAGTATATCAAGAACCAAATACAATATCAAGAGACAAATACAATTTACAATGCATATGAGAGAAGAACCAAAACAAAAGGGTTTTATATGATGCCCAAATGCAAGGTGGCATGATGACATGAGCATGATATAATGATGATGCAACAATTATATATATGAAGTAGCCATATATATAGACTAGGCTAGTAGCATTGCAATTGTTAGACAATTGGGATGCTACGGTTTGTAAGAAAACAAGATTTCTCATGAGGGATTGTTCTAATGTTGGAATATCTAGAGTACTTTATATGTTGGAAAGGTGTTGGTTATTGTTCAAAAAGACTGTCAAATCTTCTGCAATGTGATTTGGCATGACAAAAAATGTAGAGTTGAATTTACTTTTATTTTTGTTAAAAGTGATGCCAATTGTTGTTGTAAATTCGTTTTGACTAGAAAAGGGCCTCCTTGCTAGGAGGACGCTCATTTTGCTCCACGCGTTGATAAGTGGTACAACCTGGTTTATCATGCAGATTTTGCTCCTTTACCTGCGCGCCAACTACTTGAATTTTTTAGTCTGGTTGCGAGGTCTTAATAGTGATTATGAATTATAGTTCTATTTTTTATCCACTCTATCTATTTCATGTTGCCTTAAATCCTTTCGCTAGCCCCGAATCTTGGACAACTGTCATTTTTTAAGCTCGAGGAGAGATCGAGCCAACGAGTGAATGACAGGGGAGACGCTATATGAGAAAATATTGACGGATTCCGCAAATGGGATTTGCAGTGCCTTTTTTGATAAAATCACAGGTAAATACGTTAATTTATACGAGAGAAGTAATTCAATGGACACACTGCTTTTGGTGACAGTAACGTTGATTGCAGAGGATGTCTCTGTTTATTTTTCCATTTCTTTTATAGATTCAAATACAAAATATCTTTCGAAATGAGCGCCAAAATCAAAATCTGTTTTCACGGCTATGTTAATCGTGTTGAAATCTTCAAATCTAATCCCATATTGATAGATTCCGACGAACTTGTGGCTGCTCAATGCGCCCGATGCTGGTATTAAGTGGATATATGAATGGGGAGAAGCACCGTAGTGAGTCCGTGAGAATGTAGAAGATGTTTGCTGAATCTCCGCATGATGTGATTTCTTGGTCCTCACTCTCCTGCTGCTAAAAAATTTGTGTATCGAATTAACTTCAGCGGGAAGTGCCAGGCATTTGTGCTAAGAAAATAAATATCAGTAGTCAGAGTTGTTATTGCTATGTTAACCATGCCAAAACTGTTGAAGTGTATAAGTAGATTGCACTAGCCCTTTCCATCAGTTTGAACTTTTGGTTGCGTTGGCTAGTGAAAGAGCATTTTCTATCCTTCTAATTTTGATGTTTGATAACAACACATTTATCGGTCTAATAGTGTGCTAAGTGTATCACAGGTTTGATAGAGTATGGCATAAATATTGTCTTGCCCAATTAACCTTGCCAAAAACCTCTGTGGCAACCGGTAGTACCGGAAATATAAGCGGTACTATCGCTTGGCACCGGTACTACCGGTCCATGTACCGGTTGGACCCGTGCAAAGTTGGGAGGGTTGGTTTTTCCTCAGCACCACCCGGTACCGCGGAGCGGCACTACCGGCTTGGGACCGGTACTACCGCCCTGACCGGTAGTACTGCGTCTTATGATCGGTACTACCGCTTGGGGGTAGTACCGCAAGGGTATACCGGGCAGACCTGAAGATGGCTCGACCAAGAACTGCATCTCCGGTACCTGGTCCGGTACTGGACCGGTAGTACCGCTTGCGACCGGTACTACCGCTTGATGTACCGGTAGTACCGGTGCACTATGGCTCCAACGGCCAGATTTCTTGGAGGGGTATAAATACCCCTCCACCTACCTTGGGACAAATTGCTCAGCCACATTAAAGTCAAGACCACCATTGGAGCCACCAAATCTTCAAGATCTCCTCAATACACCACCCAAAGTCTTTGATCTTTGGGGAATCAAAGGAGGAGGCCCCGATCTACTACTTCACCAAAAGAGATCTTCATTCCCCCTCATTCCATTGAGGGCCCCTTTGCTCTAGTGTTTTCTTGGAAACTCTAGTTGTAGATTTGGTTCTTACAAGCTTGTCTTTGATTGTCTTGAAAGCTTGCTTGTATTTGGGAGCCTCCAATTCAGTTGTGGATGTGTGCTCTAAACTTGTAAAGGTGCCGGCTTCCACCTTGAAGGTTGCCGATATAGTGGAAGGTGGATCGATCCCGTTGGGGTGAGATTCATCGGAGAACAAGAGAGGCCTCTCGTGGCGTTGGTGGTTTGAAACCACCCCTCTCTAAACGTAGACGTACTTCCCCTCAAAAGGAAGGAACTACGGGAAACAAATCATTGTGTCTATGCGCCCACCACTTTCGTTAATTTTATCCTTTACCGCACTTTAATTACTTGCTCTTGCTTAGTTATGCATTAACTTGTTCTTGTTTGTCATATAGGTAAATTCACCTTAGTTGCATTATCTAGAGAATTTACCTTATTGTCAAACCCTAATTTGAAAAATAAGAAAATTTGAAGTAACACCTATTCACCCCCCCTCTATGTGCCCATACGATCCTTTCAATTGGTATCAGAGCCTCGGCTCTTTATTTGGGCTTTACCGCCTAAGAGAATATGGGTAGCCACGAAGGGGATGGTGGTGGTGAGCCGACCACGGTGACCATGGAAGATCTCAGAAACTTGGAAACAAGATTGAGCTCTTCCTTGGTCAACGAAGTCAAGAAGATGCTTGAGCAACTTCTTAAAGACAAAGATGGCTCATCACCCCCATATCCTCAAGAGGATCCTCCATCCGTTTTACCTAAAGGGAATACTTCGATATCCCCTGAGGGTATGATGGTGGGGGGTAAACAAGACAACGCTAATTCCTCCACACAAATTGATGGGGGGAAGGGTGAGCACCGTGATTCATGGTACTCTCCCGACCCTCCAATCCCTCACCCTCATGTGTACAATAGAGGTGACCCACCTAAGCTTGAAGAATCTGCTACTTTTGCTCAATGGAAATCACTAATGAGAACTCATGTGCACAACTCTTCATTGAACTATGGAACATCATCGAGCATGGACTCTTTATTGGGGATCCAAACAACTTGACAAGAAGAGAGATTGTAAACAGTCAACTCAATGCCACTGCCTTGCATATGAATCAACAAGGATTGGGTACAAAGGATTACCCACACATTGAGCACTTTAGCATTGCCAAAGAAGCTTGGGATGCCCTCATGGTATTATTTGTTGGAAATGAGAGTATGAGAAGGAACCGGTATGATGCTCTAAGCAATGAAGCCGAAGGCTTCTACATGATGGAAGGAGAAGATCATGAAGACATGTACCGAAGGCTAAAGACCACCGCCACCGCTTTTAGAAATGTGGGTGCCTCACATGTGTATGATGCATGGATAAAAAGGAAATATGTGAGTGCACTCATACCATTTGAGCCCACGGACTTGAAGAGCTTACAAGGAAGACACAACTACCATCTCATGACCTCCAATGAAGTTATGCAAGAGATGGCCGCTTTCAATGTTGCTGCCAAGAATGCCAAAGATGCCCGTGCTCGTGCCCTTGGTATGAGCAATGTTGTCAATGTTGCTTTGAAGGCCAAAGTTGTGGATCATGGGGATGAAGATGATAGTGATGAAGGACTTTCCATGGACCATCCCGATGAAGTAAAGATTTCTCATAGTCAATATATGGCCTTCTATGCAAAGAACTTTTGGAAGAACCCCGCCAAGGCCAAGATGGAAATGCAACGGAGAAGCAACCCAAATGGGAAAAGAGAAAATACCACTAGATTGAGAACTTGCTTCAATTGTGGTGACCGCTATCACTTTGTGGCAAGTTGTCCCTATGAGAAGAGAGAAGATCATGGTGGTAACCTTGTGATGAAGAAGACGCTCAAAGTATCTTACAAGAAACCTTTCATCAAGAAGAATCCCATCAACAAGAAGTCGGGAGAAATTGTCTTGATCACTCATGAAGAATAATCCTCCGACGATGAAGATGATGGGGAAGAAGAAACGTCTAATAGTATGGCTGCTCTTGCCACTACTTCTACTCCGACATTCTCACTCTTCAATTCTCCAAATGAGAATCCCCCCATCAAGAACGTAACTTGCCTTATGGCAAGAGGAACAGAGGTATCCTCATAATATCACTTAACTCCCTTAGATAATGATGAAATTGATGATGAGATGTCTCTTGATGTTAAAAAGGAATTAGTTGCCTTTGATGAGTTTATGACTAACCTAGAAGGATATGCTAAGTTACATTTTGGAAACATATTAGATCAACTTTCGCATACACAAGAGCTTCTAGATGTAAGATGTAAACTTGGGCATGAACACATGATTGAGGTAGAGGCTTTAAATAATGCTCTAGAAGAAGAACAAGAGACTAGAATGTCACTTGAATTAAAACTTGAGGGGCTTGATGAGGCCAATAACATTATTGTTAATAAACTCATCAAAGAACGTGATCATGCTATAGCTAAATGCAAAAGGGCTAAAATGGACAAGATTGAGTTTGGTGTGGTTCATGAAAAACTTGCCGAGGATTTTAGTTTGCTTGACAAGGCTCACAAGGCTTTGGAAAGTAAATTCTTGTCACTCACAAAGTCCCATGAAACGCTTCAAACTCAATTGTCCAATATTCCCTCACCTAGCAACTTCACTCCATCTAGTAGCACAACTATTATTGAAGAACATGCTAGGTTGAAGGGGGAGCTAACCAATGCCACATTTCCTCAAGGCAACAAGTCCATTGATGATCTTTTGAGTAAGCAAAGGACTAGTGGTGAAAAAGGAGGCATTGGTTTTGTCTCCAAAACTAAGAAGAAGAACACCAAGAAAAGGAAGGCCAAGACCGCACAAGAGACCAATAAGGCCATTGTGGAGTGTAAGACCACAAGTGGTAAAACTATGTCTCATGATGATTTTGCGGGAAGTGTTAACCCTCACTATGTTTTAATGCGAGATTTTTATGATGATGTGTATGCACAATATGTTGGGCCATATGATGGCTATATTGCTTGGTCTATTTGGGTTCCCAAGACCCTTGTTACTAACAAAAGAGGACCCATTGAAAAATGGGTACCTAAAAATTAGCTTGATATTTTGTAGACATATGCTTCCGGAGGGTCAAAGTGGGTGCTTGATAGTGGTTGCACAAGTCATATGACCGGAAGCTCGTCTATTGTCAAGGACTTAAAGCCAAATGATGATCAAATCTCAGTGACATATGCCGACAAGTCAAAGTCTAAGGTAATGGGTTTCGGCAAAGTTGTGGTTGCTCACGACATTACACTCGTGAACGTCATGCTTGTTGAAACCCTTGAATACAATTTACTTTCAGTCCGTGCTCTTGGAAATATGGGCTTTGCCGTCTTTATTGATGTTGATATTGTGGTCCTCTTGTGGAGCAAGTCTCTCAAGGTCGCTTTCGTTGGGTACGTCGAACATGACTTGTATGTGGTGGACTTTTCGGGGCAAGCCACTACAAGTCCGATGTGCTTATTCGGAAAGGCCGATGTGGGTTGGCTATGGCATCGCCGACTATCCCATGTCAATATGAGAACTTTGCAAAGTATCCATAAGGAGGGCCATATTTTTGGACTAAAAGAAAATGTTTCATTTGCCAAAGATCGTGTTTGCAGGGCATGTGTTCTAGGAAAGATGCATGATGCTCCTCATAAGCCTAAGAACCAAATCAAGTCAACCAAGATCTTGGAGCTCTTTCATGTGGACCTCTTTGGTCCTCCATCTCATGCAAGTCTTGGTGGGAAGAAATATTGGTTGGTGATCGTTGATGACTTTTCAAGATACTCATGGGTATACTTCTTCAATTTGAAGAGTGAGACCCAAAAGACCTTCATTGACTTCATCAACATGGTCCAACGATAATACAATCTTCCCGTATTGATCATAAGAAGTGACAACGACACCGAGTTTAAGAACTACACCTTGAATGATTTCCTTAGTGATGAGGGGATAAAACATCAATACTCCGCTGCATACACCCCTCAACAAAATGGTGTGGCCGAAAGGAAGAACCGGACTCTTATTGAGATGGCTAGGACCATGTTGGTGGAATTTAAATCTCCATACAACTTTTGGGCCGAAGCCATCTCCACCGCGTGTCATGCTTCAAACCGACTCTACCTCGGCAAAGAAATCAACAAGACTCCATATGAAATACTTGTCGACAACAAGCCCAACATATCTTAATTCCGGGTGTTTGGTTGTAAGTGTTTCTATCTCATAAAAGGTGTTCGTTTGTCCAAATTCGAGTCTAAAGTATTATAGGGTATTTTTGTTGGCTATGGTCTCGAATCTCACACTTATAGAATCTATGATAAGCTCTCCGGAGTCGTCATAGAATCTTGTAGTGTGACCTTCGAAGAATATGATGGTCCCCAAGGGGGGGCGTGTTGATGCTTGTGATGCAGCTGATGAAATGCCTCAGGATGCCATAGGAAGAATGGGTGTGGGATATATCCGCCCCGTTGAGGAACCCCTTATGGCGGATCGAGAAGAACTATGCTCCACTCAAGTGGAGCCCTCATCTTCACAACCTAAACATGCTCCATCCACCGAAGAGGACAATGACTCAAGCCAAAGACAAGATGTGGACCCTCAACAAGGTGATCAAAGTGACAACTCTTGTCAAGGGGAGCTTGATTCATTCGCCAGGATGTCAAGTGGTGCCAAGGCAATTACTCAAGGAAGATCCGTATAAACTGCTTTGAGACAAGCTCAAATTGATGCTAGAAGAGCACTTGATCAAGACCAAGGTCAATCTTTGCCTCCCAATGTAGAGGATTCATCCGATGATGATCAAGGTCAAGATGATGTTCAATACGAGGATCAAAATGATGAAGAGGGTCCCCAAGAAACAACACGGAGATCCATGCTCGTCGCGAAGCTAGAAAGGAAAGAATGTTGGAATTAAGAGATCACTCTCATCAAAATGTTGTTGGTGACCTAATGAAAGGCATTTCCACAAGAGCATAATTGAAGAGGTTCAGTGAACATCAAGCACACATCTCCATGATTGAACCTAAGAAAGTGTGGAAAGCTCTTGAATATTCAGATTGGTTAGAAGCTATGCACAAAGAGCTCAACAATTTTGAGAGAAACAAAGTATGGAAGTTAGTTGAGAAGCCAAAAGATTGTTGCAATGTTATTGGAACAAAGTGGATATTCAAGAACAAGCAAGATGAGCATGGAATTATAGTAAGTAACAAGTCTAGATTGGTTGCACAAGGGTATTCTCAAATTTAAGGAATTAACTATGGAGAGACTTATGCACCTGTGGCTCGCCTTGAGTCCATCCGTATCCTTCTTGCTTATGCAGCACATCATAACTTCAAGTTGCAACAAATGGATGTAGAGAGTGCATTTCTTTATGGTCCATTAAATGAATTGGTATATGTTAAGCAATCCCTGGGTTTTGAGGATCCCAACTTTCCAAACCATGTCTATAAACTTGATAAGGCGCTCTATGGGCTCAAGCAAGCCCCACGCACGTGGTATGAGCACCTTAGAGAGTTATTGTTTGACCGTGGATTTGAAGTTGGGAAGTCGGTCCCACTATTTTTACTAAGAGAGTCAATGGGGAGCTTTTTGTATGCCAAATATATGTTGATGATATTATCTTTAGCTCATCTAAAAAAGCTTTCAATGATGAATTCTCAAAGCTTATGACTAGTAGGTTCCGGATGTATTTGATGGGGGAGTTGAAAGTGTTTCTTGGCTTTGAGATCAAGCAAGTTAGAGGAGGGACATTCTTCAATCAAGCCAAGTATACTCAAGATATGCTCAAGAGATTCAAAATGCAAGATTTAAATGGAGCCCCTACTCCCATGGCTACAAAGACTCATCTAGAACAAAATCCAAATGGTAAAGATGTGGATCAAAAGGTATACCGGTCTATGATTGGTTCTTTGCTTTACCTTTGTGCATATAGACCCAATATTGTGTTGACTGTAGGTGTGTGCAAGATATCAAGCGGCTCCTAAAGAAAGCCATTTAATGGTGATCAAGAGAATCTTTCGATATTTAGTTCATACCCCGTTTTATGGTATTTGGTATCCTCGAGGATCAACATTCGCTCTTTGTGGATACACAGAATCGGATTGGGTGGGTGATAAGGATGATAGAAAATCAACCTACGGGGCTTGCCAATTCCTTGGTAGGTCCTTGGTATGTTGGTCTTCTAAGAAGCAAAATTGTATATCTCTCTCCACTGCCGAAGCCGAGTATGTGGCAACTGCTAGTGCTTGCACCCAATTGCTATGGATGAGGCAAACTTTAAAGGAATATGGTGTCCATTGTGACAAAGTGCCTCTTCTATGTGACAATGAAAGTGCCATCAAGATTGCCTACAACCCGGTGGACCACACAAGGACAAAGCATATTGAGATTCTCCATCACTTCATTAGAGATCATGTTGCTCGAGGTGATATTGATCTGTCATATGTGTCAACCAAAGATCAACTTTCCGATATTTTCACGAAGCCACTTGATGAAGCAAGGTTTTTCTATTTGAGGAATGAACTAAATATCGTAGATTCAAGGAGCTTGACTTGACTATCTTGCATTCTCACCTATGAGTCGACCCATATTTGGTTTAGGTGTAGGCATGGATATAGGGGGAGTGCGGTTCTAATTGATTGGACTATCCCTCCCCCCATTATGCCCAAAGCAATAAAAATCATTCCTCTTAATATCATTTTGTGGTATGTGAGCTTAAATGATGAGTTTCGGTAATGGAACCATGTAAGGTTCCCAACCTTTAATAAGGTAGAGATCCCTGTGTTTACAATGCTAGTCCCTGGATCAATAGCTAGCATCCACAGTTAAGATGTAATATCAAGAAACATAGGTCATATTACAACTTTGTAACCAGGAATAAAATAATTTATTACATCTTACATAGCTCATTTGGCTATCTCTTTACAATGCAGCAGAATATAACAATAGCATGGGGTCCTTCATCTTCAAAGTGCCACAGGCAGACATGTTGGTTGTAGACTTGTAATCCTAATCATTAAACTTCACTAATATCAAACAAAACCTGTAACATAACAAGTTACAGCCACAAGGGTCAATACATTTGAATTGTATTGGCAAGTGATACTATGGTAGTATAGTGGAGTCTATCATCTATATGCATTTGGCTAAGTGGAGCTTAGGCTTGCTTTGCTCAAAATAGATTTTCCTTATCATTTGAAAACACTAAGTTTTTGCTTGACAAAAATCTTTCCCAAGGCATCCCCCAATAGAAATTGGTGATCCTTTCAACCCTTGTTTAACCACAAGTTTTTAACTTAGAAATTGGGATGAGGAGATTCTTGATAGCTTCCATGTCTTGATGCTCTGCAGAGGTTGTGCACTTAGATTTTTCACTCTGCTAAGTACTTAGATTCTTCACTCTGCAGAGGTTGTGCACTTTCCCCACAAGACTTGGTTTCCCAAGACAAGATCTTTCAGAAGCCTTCCCTTAGACCAAAATGGACACGCTCCAACCTATCAAACTCTACCACCAACTGTCCATATGGCTAAGTTCTTGCAACCTATATGATCCAGGCAGAGCCCATAATGCCAAGTGGTTGCACTTGAAGCTTCTCAACATTTGACATCTCAAATCTCCTTGTTCCTGGGTGACCATCCACAAGTGAGATACACAAGGTAAGCCATAGACATGGGCCTTGTGTAACCACTCAACCAAAATCTTTCAGAAGCCTTCCTGTCACATCCCAAGATTTTCCAAATCTTGTAATGTGAAAATAATTGAATAAAATAAAACTTTGTTGATTTTCAGGGTGAGAAGAAACTTTTTGATTCCAATTGGAAACCTTCAAACCTATTTTGAACAAATAAATCCTAAAGGGATTTAAAAAGATAAAACAATTAATAAAGAATATATTAAATATTTAAAATTACTATTTTGGATCTTTTAATGAAAAGATTTGGTTTTCAAAAGAAAAGATAGATTTATAAATAAGGATTATTTATAAAGCCAAATTAAACCTTGGCCAATATTTTGAAATAAAATGTTTTGTTTTGATAAAAATAGTAAAGGTTTATTTAAATAAAATAATAAGGATTTAATATCCATTTTTATTTAAGTAAAGGCTTTCCCCATTTTAAATAAACACTAAAACTTATTTATTTATTTTAAATAAGTTTTCCAAGTATTTTATTTTCTCAAATAAAACTTACTGAAGTGTTTTGTTGTTATTTTAGATTTCAAAATAAATATTTTAATAAAGCAAATCCTATTTGATTTAATGATTAAGGTCTATTCATTTAATTATTAATGGACCCTAAAATAAAATGTTATTTTGTTTTAAACAAGTTATCCAAAGTATCTTTTATTTTCAAATAAAACCTACTGATTTGGTTTTGAAAATATTTAGATTTCAAATGGAGATTTTAAATAAATTAAAACCCATTTGGTTTATTAACTAATGTCCATTTTATTTAATTATAAATGGACTCTCAAATAAAAATATTATTTTATTTTGAGACTTTGGTTTATGTTGTTAAACAGAACCAAAATTCAATTACAATGTGTGGTGAATGTTTGAATAGATTTGAATGCTTGTTTGGTTTTTTGAATTTCAAAACAGAAATTAGAATTGGAAAAAGACAAAACAATTAGGAAGAAAAAAAAGTAAACAAACCCTGCCCAACTGGCCAGCCCAGCAAAGCCCAGTCCAACCCACCAGCTCTTCCCCACGCGCGAAGCGTTTTCCCACCGAAAGACCCACCCGCAGAGCAACTGACCGGTGAACCAACTCCCCTCTTCTCTCTCTCGCTGACCAACCGACCCCACCCCCTCCTGTTCATCGTCCTCACCCGCGGTGACAGCGCCTCCCTCCCCTACCGTTTCTGGCGGAATTTATCGGCGTCCATTCGCGTTAACGCGACAGTTAAATCAGCCCTGCGACCTCGCCTCATAAGCGCCTCTCCTCCCTCTATCATTCCCCTCAAACGCCAACTCCTCATCGCCACCAGGCTGCTCGGAATCGTCTCTACACCGCCACTGTCTCCGACGCCCTCAGGCGGCAATTCCGGCCACCACCGCTAGCCCCACTGCTACCAGAGCACACTATCTTGCTCGCCATCATCTCCTGCACATGCCAGTACCTTTGCCTCGCTCACGAGTGCTCTGCAGCGACGACTTCGTCTTCGACTGAACGACGCCGCCGTCTGCTCCAACTCCGACGAGCCCCACAGGTAGTTTCCGACCGTGCCTCTCCTTCTCCTTCACGCACGCATCGTCGCCATAGCTTTGCGCGTCTGACCCTGTCTCCCATTTGTCCTAGCGTGCACCGTAGCCCCGCCTCCAACGACGCCCGAGCGAACCCGACGCCAGGAGAAACTCCGGCGATCCATTACCCTCACCTCCGTGCGCCCCTCGACGAGATACCGCCACGTTGAGCTTCCCCACGATACTGCGAACGCGGTGAGCACCTTCCCATCCTCCCTCGCTTCCTGTTTCACCAGCGCCGCCACCATGTGACCTCGCCGCCGCCAGCCACCGGCGCCGCGCCGCCAGAGCTTGGTCAATGCGATGATAGCCGTTAGATGACGATCCAAGCGTCACGATAGATCCCTAGCCGAAGGGGTATGAGTGATCCTGTGCCGCATGATCTGACTTGATCCAACGCGCTAGAGAAGTCGATCCAACCGAAACGGTATGGAGGAATCAGAACACGCCGCGTGTCACTGGTTTGATTTGAAACAAACTTTGAATCTGAATTAGATGCAGATTTGAAAACCTTGTAACTTTTTATCCACACGTCCAAAAATTTCAAACTTTATATCAATGGAATCAGTGAAACAAGCCCTAGCCAACCATGCCATTTGTTTAGCAAAAAGCTTTTGTTAAAATGTTTGTTTTTGCAGAAACATTTGTATGCTTGTTTAGGTTATAAAAATTGTTCAAAAATGTTTTTGGGGATAAAAATCTTTGGCAAATGGTGTGATTTGAACCTACTGACCACAGGAAACACTTTGTGGATTCAAAAATGTATTTGGTGAAGCAAAATAATGATTCCTTGATTTAAAACCATTTCTAGTCAAATAGAAATATGGTTTATTTATTAAAAATGGTTTTGAAGGAAAACTTTTGGGAAATGTTTTGTTTCAAACTCTTTGACCCTAAACACAAAGTTTTATGGTTTGAAAACATATTTGGTGAACCCTATAGATTAATGCCTTAGTAAAATATTTTCTACACCACATAAAATGATACTTTGTTTTGAAAAAGGTTTAGGAAGTGAAATCCCTTGCAAATGACTTTTGCCACTTTAAAAAATGACCAATAGGTGTTTACAAATGTTTATGACCCAATAGGAACCATTTTTTCAAATAAAACAATCCTTGGCATGCTTGCATGCATTATCTTGTTTATATGATTTTATGTGATGAATTGCTTGATTGAGTTTGTGCCTTGCTTGATTGAATTGTAGTGACTTGAAGAGTGTGATTGTTGCAAGGACAAGGAGTGAACTTATACCCTCTATCACAAAGGCAAGTGATGCTTCATACTTTTGTCCCATTACTTTCACTATGCATTAGTGATTTTTTCTAAGTAAAACTTGCATGGAATTTTTCTAAGTATAAACCTTGCTATAGAAAAACCTAGTAGATGAAACCTTAGTGGAACATTTCCTAAGTTAAGATTCCTACTACTATCAAGCTTAGCTTAGCTAATAGAAAACAAGGGTGGATTATACATTCATACTATGGAAAAAAAATTCTAAGTCTGAGGACTTGTGTTTTGTTTAATAAAACAACTAAGTTAATGAATCACCTGGGTGGAATGGTAATTGCTTGGTGGATTTTGGTTGAGTGGTTACACAAGGCCCATGTCTATGGCTTACCTTGTGTATCTCACTTGTGGATGGCCACCCAGGAACAAGGAGATTTGAGATGTCAAATGTTGAGAAGCTTCAAGTGCAACCACTTGGCATTATGGGCTCTGCCTGGATCATATAGGTTGCAAGAACTTAGCCATATGGACAGTTGGTGGTAGAGTTTGATAGGTTGGAGCGCGTCCATTTTGGTCTAAGGGAAGGCTTCTGAAAGATCTTGTCTTGGGAAACCAAGTCTTGTGGGGAAAGTGCACCACCTCTGCAGAGTGTAAAATCTAAGTACTTAGCCATGTCCCTGGTAAAGGACAATTTGAGAATCAAGACATGGAAGCAATCAAGCATCTCATCATTCAAATTTCTAAGTTAAAAACTTGTGGTTGAACAAGGGTTAAAGGATCTTCAATCTTTGATTGAGAAAAATGATTTTGTCAAGCAAAAACTTAGTGTTTTCAAATGTTAAGGAAAAATCTATTTTGAGCAATGCAAGCCTCAACTCCAATTAGCCAAATGCATATAGATGATAGACTCCACAATATTACCATAGTATCACTTGCCAATACAATTCAAATGTATTGACCCTTGTGGCTGTAACTTGTTATGTTGCAGGTTTGATTGATTTAGTGAAGTGTGTTGATTAGGATTACAAAGTCTACAACCAACATGTTTGCCTGTGGCACTTTGAAGATGAAGGACCCCATGCTTATAGATATTCTGCTGCAATGTAATGTAATAGCCAAATGACCTATGTAAGGTGTAATAAAATTATGTTATTCCTGGTTATAAAGTTGTATTATGACCTTTGTTTCTTGATATTACATCTTAACTGTGGATGCTAGCTATTGATCCAGTGACTAGCATTGTAAACACAGGGGACTCTACCTTATTAAAGGTTGGGACCCTTACAGATGGTATCGGAGCATTGTGTTGCCTGTAGGATTTGTAAACCTAGGATTGGACAAAAACCCTTAGAAAAATAGGAGTTGTTTTGTTCAAAAACTTATTTACAAACAAATCTTGTAAACTCTTTCCTCAAACATTTTGGTTTCAACTCTACTTCTCTTCTATTTCAACTTGATGGAAAAACCTACCCAAGACCAAAGACTTCACCATGTGCAAAGGACTTCTTCAAATCCTTCAACTCTAATGACTTCAACATCTTCAACTCTAATGACTTCAACATCTTCAGCATATTCATCAAGGACCTCCAACTTGGATATCACCAAGGACTACAAGTGAGACAAGGAAATCTTGCTCAAGATTTAGAGACTGAGGGAATGCAAAAGTTAGAAGGAGCCTACATCATTTGAAGTATTGCAACCAAGAGTTTTTCTCAAGGAAACCATGATCTCATACAAGAAGAATCAAGAAGGAAGGAAAGATCACAAGTGAACCATATAGATGGACCACCATAATTTAGTTAAGTCAAACACACCAACTTATGTGGTGTAACAAAAATATTTTGTTGCCTAAAAATGTGCTTGAACTTTGTTGATTGAGTGAAATGTTTGTTTTTGATTGCTTGCACATTGCTTGTGTGAATTGTGGTGTGTGTGATTAGAATTGATTCCTTAGAAATATTTTGCCTATTCTAACCCAAATCCAACCCAAACAGATGACTTCTCCAAGAGACTCCAACCTCAAAGTTGATGACACCAACACCAACCAAGAAGACACCATGAAAGAGCTCATAGCAACCCAAAACCAGTTGAGTCAAGAGACAACTCAACTTTTAGCCAACAACAATGGACTAGACCCAGCCATACAAAGGATTTTGAAACTTCAATCCCAATTGTTGCAAGGATTGGTTACTCAAATGATCAACATGAGAGAAAACTTTTCCAAAGAGCTAATGACAACAAGGATGACAAAGATGCTATTCTAGAAGGAACCCAAGCTAGCAATACTTGTGGAGACAAGGATCATGCATCCAAGGAGTATGAAGATCAATGCCCTAATGGTAAAGAAGAAAGTCATATCTCTACTAACTGCCCAAAAAAGAGAGAAAGATTCCCCACCTATGAAGAACATGAACTAGAAGAACTCCTAGTTTTGGAGAGACCCAAAAAGAAGAAGAAGGACATAAGCCAGTTGCAATGTTACAATTGCAAAGAGATGGGACACTATGCCAATGAATGCCCAGAAAAGAAGAAGAACCAAGGAAACAAACAAGAGAAAATGATACCAAAGGAAAATAAAGATATTAGCCAAGTGTGGCGCAACAACTGCAAAGAGCTAGGACATTATGCAAGCAACTGTCCAGAAAAGATGAAACACAAGATAAATAAGCCTATGAGGGATCTCAACCTTGTCACATGTTTCAAATGCAAGGAGCTAGGCCACTATGCAAATTTCTGTCCAGGAAAGTTACCTCAAGATCCCAAGCAAGCCAAGATGTAAATTAGTTGGAAAATTTTTAAGGGTGGTAGTACCCTAGATGCTTTTGAGCCAACTTGTAACCCCTAGCCTCCCCAAATCTCGGGACGAGATTTATTTTAAGGGTGGTAGCCTGTCACATCCCAAGATTTTCCAAATCTTGTAATGTGAAAGTAATTGAATAAAATAAAACTTTGTTGATTTTCAGGGCGAGAAGAAACTTTTTGATTCCAATTGGAAACCTTCAAACCTATTTTGAACAAATAAATCCTAAAGGGATTTAAAAAGATAAAACAATTAATAAAGAATATATTAAATATTTAAAATTACTATTTTGGATCTTTTAATGAAAAGATTTGGTTTTCAAAAGAAAAGATAGATTTATAAATAAGGATTATTTATAAAGCCAAATTAAACCTTGGCCAATATTTTGAAATAAAATGTTTTGTTTTGATAAAAATAGTAAAGGTTTATTTAAATAAAATAATAAGGATTTAATATCCATTTTTATTTAAGTAAAGGCTTTCCCCATTTTAAATAAACACTAAAACTTATTTATTTATTTTAAATAAGTTTTCCAAGTATTTTATTTTCTCAAATAAAACTTGCTGAAGTGTTTTGTTGTTATTTTAGATTTCAAAATAAATATTTTAATAAAGCAAATCCTATTTGATTTAATGATTAAGGTCTATTCATTTAATTATTAATGGACCCTAAAATAAAATGTTATTTTGTTTTAAACAAGTTATCCAAAGTATCTTTTATTTTCAAATAAAACCTACTGATTTGGTTTTGAAAATATTTAGATTTCAAATGGAGATTTTAAATAAATTAAAACCCATTTGGTTTATTAACTAATGTCCATTTTATTTAATTATAAATGGACTCTCAAATAAAAATATTATTTTATTTTGAGAGTTTGGTTTATGTTGTTAAACAGAACCAAAATTCAATTGCAATGTGTGGTGAATGTTTGAATAGATTTGAATGCTTGTTTGGTTGTTTGAATTTCAAAACAGAAATTAGAATTGGAAAAAGACAAAACAATTAGGAAGAAAAAAAAGTAAACAAACTCGCCTGCCAGCCCAAGAAAGCCCAGTCAACCCACCTCTTCCCCCACGCTGCTTTTCCCACCGAAAGACCCACCCGCAGAGCAACTGACCGGTGGACCAACTCCCCTCTTCTCTCTCTCGCTGACCAACCGACCCCACCCCCTCCTGTTCATCGTCCTCACCCGCGGTGACAACGCCTCCCTCCCCGACCGTTTCTGGCGGAATTTATCGGCGTCAATTCGCGTTAACGCGGCAGTTAAATCAGCCCTGCGACCTCGCCTCATAAGCGCCTCTCCTCCCTCTATCATTCCCCTCAAACGCCAACTCCTCATCGCCACCAGGCTGCTCGGAATCGTCTCTACACCGCCACTGTCTCCGACGCCCTCAGGCGGCAATTCCGGCCACCACCGCTAGCCCCACTGCTATCAGAGCACACTATCTTGCTCGCCATCATCTCCTGCACCTGCCAGTACCTTTGCCTCGCTCACGAGTGCTCTGCAGCGACGACTTCGTCTTCGACTGAATGACGCCGCCGTCCGCTCCAACTCCGACGAGCCCCACAGGTAGTTTCCGACCGCGCCTCTCCTTCTCCTTCACGCACGCATCGTCGCCATAGCTTTGCGCGTCTGACCCTGTCTCCCATTTGTCCTAGCGTGCACCATAGCCCCGCCTCCAACGACGCCTGAGCGAACCCGACGCCAGGAGCAACTCCGGCGAGCCATTACCCTCACCTCCGTGCGCCCCTCGACGAGATACCGCCACGTTGAGCTTCCCCACGATACTGCCAACGCGGTGAGCACCTTCCCATCCTCCCTTGCTTCCTGTTTCACCAGCGCCTCCACCATCTGACCTCGCCGCCGCCATCCACCGTCGCTGCGCTGCAAGAGCTTGGTCAATGCGATGATAGCCGTTAGATGACGATCCAAGCGTCACGATAGATCCCTAGCCGAAGGGGTACGAGTGATCCTGTGCCGCACGATCTGACTTGATCCAATGCGCCAGAGCAGTCGATCCAACCGAAACGGTATGGAGGAATCAGAACACGCCGCGTGTCACTGGTTTGATTTAAAACAAACTTTGAATCTGAATTAGATGCAGATTTGAAAACCTTGTAACTTTTGATCCACACGTCCAAAAATTTCAAACTTTATATCAATGGAATCAGTGAAACAAGCCCTATCCAACCATGCCATTTGTTTAGCAAAAAGCTTCTGTTAAAATGTTTGTTTTTGCAGAAACATTTGTATGCTTCTTTAGGTTATAAAAATTGTTCAAAAATGTTTTTGGGGATAAAAATCTTTGTCAAATGGTGTGATTTGAACCTACTAACCATAGGAAACACTTTGTGGATTCAAAAATGTATTTGGTGAAGCAAAATAATGATTCCTTGATTTAAAACCATTTCTAGTCAAATAGAAATATGGTTTATTTATTAAAAATGGTTTTGAAGGAAAACTTTTGGGAAATGTTTTGTTTCAAACTCTCTGACCCTAAACACAAATTTTTATGGTTTGAAAACATATTTGGTGAACCCTATAGATTAATGCCTTAGTAAAATATTTTCTACACCACATAAAATGATACTTTGTTTTGAAAAAGGTTTAGGAAGTGAAATCCCTTGCAAATGACTTTTGCCACTTTACAAAATGACCAATAGGTGTTTCCAAATGTTTATGACCCATTAGGAACCAATTTTTCAAATAAAACAATCCTTGGCATGCTTGCATGCATTATCTTGTTTATATGATTTTATGTGATGAATTGCTTGATTGGTAGATTGAGTTTGTGCCTTGCTTGATTGAATTGTAGTGACTTGAAGAGTGTTATTGTTGCAAGGAAAAGGAGTGAACTTATACCCTCTACCAAAAAGGCAAGTGATGCTTCATACTTTTGTCCCATTACTTTCACTATGCATTAGTGATTTTTTCTAAGTAAAACTTGCATGGAATTTTTCTAAGTATAAACCTTGCTATAGAAAAACCTAGTAGATGAAACCTTAGTGGAACATTTCCTAAGTTAAGATTCCTACTACTATCAAGGGTGGATTATACATTCATACTATGGAAAAAAAATTCTAATTCTGAGGACTTGTGTTTTGTTTAATAAAACAACTAAGTCAATGAATCACCTGGGTGGAATGGTAATTGCTTGGTGGATTTTGGTTGAGTGGTTACACAAGGCCCATGTCTATGGCTTACCTTGTGTATCTCACATGTGGATGGCCACCCAGGAACAAGGACATTTGAGATGTCAAATGTTGAGAAGCTTCAAGTGCAACCACTTGGCATTATGGGCTCTGCCTGGATCATATAGGTTGCAAGAACTTAGCCATATGGACAGTTGGTGGTAGAGTTTGATAGGTTGGAGCGCGTCCATTTTGGTCTAAGGGAAGGCTTCTGAAAGATCTTGTCTTGGGAAACCAAGTCTTGTGGGGAAAGTGCACCACCTCTGCAGAGTGTAAAATCTAAGTACTTAGCCATGTACCTGGTAAAGGACAATTTGAGCATCAAGACATGGAAGCAATCAAGAATCTCATCATTCAAATTTCTAAGTTAAAAACTTGTGGTTGAACAAGGGTTAAAGGATCTTCAATCTTTGATTGAGAAAAATGATTTTGTCAAGCAAAAACTTAGTGTTTTCAAATGTGAAGGAAAAATCTATTTTGAGCAATGCAAGCCTCAACTCCACTTAGCCAAATGCATATAGATGATAGACTCCACAATATTACCATAGTATCACTCGCCAATACAATTCAAATGTATTGACCCTTGTGGATGTAACTTGTTATGTTGCAGGTTTGATTGATTTAGTGAAGTGTGTTGATTAGGATTACAAAGTCTACAACCAACATGTTTGCCTGTGGCACTTTGAAGATGAAGGACCCCATGCTTATAGATATTCTGCTGCAATGTAATGTAATAGCCAAATGAGCTATGTAAGGTGTAATAAAATTATGTTATTCCTGGTTATAAAGTTGTATTATGACCTTTGTTTCTTGATATTACATCTTAACTGTGGATGCTAGCTATTGATCCAGGGACTAGCATTGTAAACAGAGGGGACTCTACCTTATTAAAGGTTGGGACCCTTACACTTCCCTTAGACCAGAATGGACGCGTTCCAACCTATCATCCCCTACCACCAACTGTCCATTTGGCTAAGTTCTTGCAACCTATATAATCCAGGCAGAGCCCATAATGCCAAGTGGCTGCACTTGAAGCTTCTCAACATTTGACATCTCAAATCTCTTTGTTCCTGGGTGGCCATCCACAAGTGAGATACACAAGGTAAACCATAGAAATGGGCCTTGTGAACCACTCAACACAAACCATTCCATTCATTCCACCCAGGTGATTCATTCACTTAGTTGTTTTATTAAACAAAACACAAGTCCTCAGACTTAGAAATTTTCCATAGCATGAATATATATTCCACCCTTGTTTTCTACTAGCTAAGCTAAGCATGATAGTAGTAGGAATCTTAACTTAGGAAATTTCTACTAAGGTTACATCTACTAGGATTTCCTATGGCATAGTTTATACTTAGCAAAAATTCCATGCAAGTCCTACTTAGAAATATCACTAATGCATAGTGAAAATAATGGGACAATAGTATGAAGCATCACTTGCCTTTTTGGTAGAGAGTATAAGTTCACTCCTTGATATTTGCAATGTTCACTCACTTCAAATCACTACAATTCAATCAAGCAAACAATATTTCAATCTACCATTCAAGCAACATCACATAAAATAATAGAAACAAAACAATGCATGCAAGCATGCTAAAGATTGTTTTATTTGTAAAAGAGGTTTCTAATAGGTTATAAACATTTGGAAACACCTAATGGTCATTTTATAGAGTGGCAAAATCATCTGTATAAGATTTTACTTCATAAACCATTTTTAAATCAAGTCATTATTTTATGCGGTGAAGAAATGCTTTTAATAAGTCAAAATTCTAAAGGTTTCACAAAATATGTTTTAAAACTATATAACCTTGTGTTTAGGGTCAGAGAGTTTATTTCCAAAACATTTCTCTAAGGTTTTCTTCAAAAACCATTTTTAATAATTAAACCATATTTTTATTTGACTAGAAATGGTTTAAATCAAGAGTTTATTCTTTTATTTCACCAAATAAATTTTTGAAACCACAATTTGTTTCCTATGGTCAGTAGGTTCAAAACACACCATTTGCCAAAGATTTTATCCTCAAAATCATTTTAGAACAAATTTTATATTCTAAACATGCATACACAAGTTTCTGCAAAAACAATCAATTTAACAGAAGCTTTTTACTAAACAAAGTGCATGGTTGGATAGGGCTTATCTTGCTGAATCCATTGATATAAAATTTTCAAAATTTGGACGTATGGTTTGAAAGTTATGAATTTTACAAAATTGAACATCTAATAGGAAGTTTATGTTTTTTAAAACGAAGTCTGAGCCACATGTCGTGTTCTTACTCGCTGATACCGTTTCGCGTGGATCAGCAACGTGAGGCGTTGGATATAATGACGATCGTGCGGCACAGATCCATCCATACCCTTTCAGTTAAATGAATCTATCGCGTCACTACGATCTGGATCGGACGGCTATCATCGACTTGCCACTAACTGGCGGCGCGACGATGGTGGAGCGCGGCGGCGGTGCTCGGCTAGTGGCGGAGCTGGCGCTAGAGGAAGCAAGGAAGAGTAAGGAGATGCTCACCAGGTTCAGGAGATCACGGCGAAGATCAAGGTACTCGCGGGAAGGCAAGGGGAACACGAGGTTGCTGTCAATCTCTCGCCGGAGTTCTCTCTGGCGACGGTTGCTCTCGGTTGAAGACGAAGGTGACGCTACGGTACATGTCAGAGCAAGTAAAGGATGCAGTCAGATGCGCAAGATCGTGGTGAGCACGCGTGTGTGAAAGAGAAGGAGAGGCGCGGTCGGATTTTACCTCGAATGCTCGTCAGAGTTATGGAAGACCACGGCGGCGCTCAGACGTGGACAAAGTCGAGGTTCTAGGGCACGCGCGGTCAGATGGGCGGTACTGGGAGATGAAGTGAACAATGGGGAGCACGCCCGTGTGCGCCAGGGAGCAAGGGGAGGCGTGAGCTGGCCGGAATTGCCGCCGGAAAGCGTCGGAAGCAGCGGCGGTGTAGGTGTTAATGGGGACGGCCTGGGGGCTCTTTTGCCGCGGTGTCGGAGGGGAAATGAAGGGGATAGAGGGGTGATTAGTAGGGCGTAGTTGCAGCAGCGATTACTCGCGGAGTTAAGGTGAATTTAATCCGCGGATTTTTAGCAGAAACGAGAGAGAGAGGGAGAAGAAGAACTAGTCGCGTGTGGTTGAAGACGCTGATGTAGTCGCAGGGCCCGCTTGACAGTGAGTGAGAAAGAAGGGAAGGTGGGTCCTGGAAGTCAGTGGCGGAGTGGGTGTGTTCTCTGGTTCGAAACATTTTCTACGGGAGAAGAGAGGAAGTGGGCTGCTGGGCCAGATGGGCTGGGCTGTTCTTTTCACTTTTTTTGTTCTGTTTGTTTTCTCTTTTCCCATTTCTTTTATTCTGTTTTGATTTTGATCCAATAATTCAAACACTCATTTGAATTCAAACCTCAACCAAAATTTGTGTAGGTTTAAATATTGATTTGTATTATAATCTGAAGTAAATTTTTGGAATAAAAATTTATTCCTTTTTGGATATTTTAATTATTTGATTAGGCCCTTGTTTTAAATCAAATAAGGTTCATTAATAATTTCAAACACCATTTAAATTTATAAATCCTTCTAAATCCTTTCAGTAGGTTTTTATTTGATTATTTGGGTGTCAAAATATTCAACTAGAATCATTTGGAAAAAAATTAATATGATTCATAAATCATTTGAATTGGGTATTTGTTTTAATTCCAATGGAATTAAATATAGTTTTAATTCCCTAAAGTTTATTTGGAAGATTTCTTTAATCTTAATTAAGTTGAGTTAAACAATCTTTTATTTCACTTGGGTAAATTCCAAAATACTATTTTCTCATGAATTATATAATAATTCTTATTAGAGATTTGTCTTTATTAAAATAGGGATAGAATGGTTAATGCCATTTATTTTATTTTGGAAAAGTCTTTATCCTTTTATTTTATTTGGATTTGGATTATACTCATTCCATTTCTTATGGATTTTTCCAAGATTTATTTGGTCTTTCAAATATTCTTTATTTAATAATTCTTTCCTTATCTTATAAAATCCTTATCTTTTTATTTAGAGATCCAAACTTGGTGATTCCACTTTGTAAAATCTTATTTGATATTTATTTATCCTTTTAAATATCTTTTAGTATTATTTGCTCACCATTTTGTATGGATTTTAGATAAGTGCTTTATTAGCTTTGGAAATTACTTTTCCTTATCTTATTTAAATTCATAAGATTTTATTTATGGTTCCAATTTAAGTGAAACCAATTTATATAGTCTTATAATATTTCTATTTGTCATTCTTGATCATTTGTAAATGTTTGTTGACAAGTTTTTATATGGATCAAATCCATAGGCTTGGATATAACTTGGAAATGATTTTATTCCATTAGGGTTTTAGGGTTTGGATTTATTTTCCAAGTGTTTAAATTTCCAGATGCATTTTATGAGGAATGCATTCCACTTGATTTGGATTTAGTTGGATTCAAATACTAACCAAAGTTTGTTCAAGATGGGATTTTTAAGTTTCCATTTAAAAAACAAAAGTTTCTTTTCACCCTAAATTTCAACAATAATTTATTTTGTTTATTTATTTTTCACATTACAAGATTTGGAAAATCTTGGTATGTGACAACCCAAGATATATCTTCGTGGTGCCAAGCCGAGCATACTCATATATGGTGGCCTAGGCCACCGCCCTCTCTCTTTCGAGAGGTTGGCGTTTACTCATGTTGGTCATCCTTTGAGTTGTTCGGTTGATCTTAGTCTCATGCACTCTCGTTTGGTTTTTGATATTTTATCTCGAATTTTAGAGTGCATGTGCCTCCCAGTGCATTTATCTCAACCCAAGCCTTTCTACTCCCTCGATAAAACCCTCTCTCTATCAGCACAAGAATTATCCTTTGATCCCTGGCTTTGGCAACCGGTGGGACCGGTACTACCGGACCTGGGTAGTTCCCAGGTCGTTTCCTGGAAACTGCTCCAGGAACGGTACTACCGCCCACATGTCCGGTACTACCGGTTGGGGAACCGGTACTACCGCTCTCAAGCGGTACTACCGCTTCAGCAACCGGTACTACCGGTCGGTGTTTTTCTGGTATATATTGGACGCGCGTGGGGAGGCACCCATCAGTGCCTCATTCTTCCCCACGCCCTCCACTCATACCCGCGCCACTTGAGTCCTTGACGCCACGGAGCCTGCCTCCTCTCCCCGGATCCCCCTTGGATTCGGCCTCTTGGCGGGCTCCCCCTCCTTTTCCACCGCCATGGATCCCGGTACAACCGCCCTTTCTCTCTCCGTTCAATTTTCTCATCGGATCTAGGTTTTGGCATAGATTTGTGAAGAAATTGACATGTTATGAGGTTGTACTGCCATATGCTTCCCTTGCTACCTAGTAGAGTCGAGTATTTACAGATTATTGAAGTCATTTTGGTCCGTTCCTACCAGATCTGATGAACCTGTGCCGTTCAACCGGTAGTGTCGGAATTTTTTTCCGGTACTACCGCTTGCAAGCGGTACTACCGGTCATAAGGTCCGGTAGTACCGGTCCCAGCTGCCTCATTTTTTCTGCTAAGTATTGGATTCTCCTTTGTTCCTTGTAATTCTTGTGCCCTTACCCCCTTGCTGTTCTCCCTCGTGCTTTCACAGATGCAGGTGGTTCTAGGGGTGCGCGCAAGCGCTCCAAAGCTAGCCGTGAGATTGTTGAGGAAGATACGGAGTCTGAGGAAGAGGTTATGCCATAGCCAAGACGTCGCGCAAAGCTGCCTGCCACTCGAGGTGGACGTGGGGGTCGTGAGGGGTTTACAAAGAGCTCTGCCGGGCATGGCAGCGCTCCTCCTTCTCGCCCCCTTCCTCGGTGCGCACCAAGAGTCTCGTCTCAGGGCCATCAGGGCCAAGGATACTGCCTGACATTTCTGAGGATGAGTTTCGGTCTCTCAGGATTGACAATGCATACTCCCGCAACCGTGACGAGGCCAGAGAAGAAAGTCTGTTCTATAATGATTTCCAAGAGAGAGTCTATCATGAGGTTCTTTTGACCAATATTCAGATGGTGGTTCCTCAGCTGTGGATTGACATGGAGCACATCAACAAGCACCTTGACTACTTTGCTGAAGCTAAGGAAATCTGCTCTAACCTTGGCTTGTTCCCCATCATGGAGTTCCAGTATGACTACGAGCCACTCCTCATTGCGTAGTTCTATGCCACTGCACATTTCCACACTGGCAGCACTCGGAAGATCACTTGGATGACACAAGGTGCAATCAAGGAAGCCACACTTGCGGAGTTTGCTGCAATATTGGGGTATGAAGAGCGCGGCCGTGACATTCCTTGTGGTTTCCGCTGTCACTTGCGGGATCACCCCTCCAAGAAGGATGTCCTTACACCTCTGTATATTCAGGGCCGCGGGGTTGCTGGCAAGATCAAGGACCTTCTCCCCACATATGACATTCTCCATCGCATTTTCTATGGATGAGATACATGGCTTTTCGTTGGACTTGCTGTTCAACACCTTCCTCAACCGCGACTCATGCACCGCTCTTGATGTGTCAAACTATATATAGAATGATATGGTTGCCGCTGCACACTCTCGGAGGGTTCCACCATTTTCTCCATACATTATGGCCCTCATTGTGTCTGAAAGGGCATGTATGCCCCCATGTGTGGTTTTGGTAATTAATGACATTCTCTTTGGACTAATGTGTAAATTGAGTTTCACTTGTAGGCTTGTCCATTGGCATCACTTGGGCCATGTGTTGGTCTCAAGGTTGTAAGATGAAGAAATGTCCAAGGGCTTTGTGCCCATTGGAATCATGAAGAAAGAAGGAGCTTGAAGGTTGATCAAGACATGTGCAAAGAGTTGCATCAAGACGGATAAACCTCAAGTAGGGATGAAGAAGGGAGATCTCAAGATGCGCCATCTCTATAAGATCTCATTCTTGAAGCTTGCCATCCTCATGCTCATGGAATGATGAAGACAAGTTCAAAGAAGAGGTTTCCCCATGGAGTATGGGGGGGCAATTTGCAAATCTTCATCTTCATCAAGCAAGAGCATCCAAGAAAGGTGTTCCCACTATAGAAGAACAAGACGGTCTACATCAAGTTCAAGTGGGATGCTCAAGGCAAAGGTATGTTCTTGATAGGGCTTCTCTTTTGCCGGTCTCGTATTGTTAGTTGGGAGACCGGGTTTAGGATAGATAGCCGTTCTATCAAGAGGGGACCTCAAGCGGGTGTCTCGTTTGCATTGTTCGGAGAGAGCTCAAACCTTTGCATTCATAGCATCATCTTTCTTGGTTGTTATTTGGTTCTTGTCCATGAGAGGATCTAGATATTGTGGTCATCATCATAACAAGCTCTAGTTCATCATCTAAGGATTTCACTTGCATATCTTATTGCGGTTTTTTGATCTTGCGAGTTTTCCGGCTCCACACCTTGGGGGATACTTCACATATATATTCATAGTATTTTCTCCCAAGGTGATACCCAATATTTCGACTTTTTGTTGGATTCTATTCGTCATTATCTTTCCAACAAAATTGGTTTCATCCCAATCGGAGTTTCCAAGCTCAACTTCTTGCGTTTTGGGTTTTGGAGGTTTTACCGGTTCATCGCTTCTAGAGAGGTCATATCTTTATCAATTTGGTTTTATACTTCCATGCTGTACTATTATGTTTCTTTGCATAATCTTGTAAAACTGTTCGTTCTCTTCAAAACGAGCCCAAGATCATCAAAAACGGAGTCCGGGATCAAAAGTTATTGAAGTTTTCGTGCAATGTTGTCCTGCGTTTTTGCTTGAGTGGAAGTTCCGGCCCAAGTTCCGACCCAAGTTCCGGTCAGGTTCAGTAACTTGTGTTTCTATTTGCCGGAAGTTCCGGTGGGAGGCCGGAAGTTCCGGTGGGGGCGTGAATCTAGCCCAAACGGTTAGTTTTTCCTTGTCCTATTTAAGGGGGGCTTCTTCCCCAATGGTTCTCTATCTTTTGAGCTCGTTTTTGCCCACCATTGTTGACCTATTCGAGCTCTCTTACTCCTTATCCCTCCCATGATTCTTACATCTATTTGAGGGAAAAGTGAGAGGAGATCTAGATCTATAATCCCACCAAGTCAAATCCCTTCTTTGTGAAGGAATCATTGGGATCTAGATCTTGGAGAGTTTTGTAATCTCCTCTTGTGTTCTTCCTCCCTTATTCCCCCAATAGCTTTTGTATCTTTGTTGGAATTTGGGAGAGAAGGACTTGCCCTTGCATTTGGTGCATAGGTTTGAGTTCTCCTCTTGTGTTCTTCCTCCCTTATTCCTCCAATAGCTTTTGTAGCTTTGTTGGAATTTGGGAGAGAAGGACTTGCCCTTGCATTTGGTGCATAGGTTTGAGTTCTCCTCGGACATTCGGCGAGTACAAGCTTGTGGGTTTGTTACTCTTGGGTTCTTGGAACCCTAAACGGTTGTGTGGTTGGATTGTTGACCTTTTGTGGTCTTGTTGACCTTTTGTGGTCTTGTAGCCTCGTGTGGCTTTGTTGGCCTTTTGTGGCATTGTAGCCTTTTGTGGCTTTGTTGTTGGGAGGCTCCAATTGAGTTGTGGAGTTAGCCCCAATCTTGTACGGTTTGGTGACCGCCCTCAAGCGTCCCATAGTGGAGCAAGTGCCCGCCTTTTGTGGTGCGCACTTGGGAGAATTGTCGTGGTGGTGGCACGGCAGATGCCATGGGTAGGCTAAAGTATGGGGCCAATGGATGCTAGAGGGATCTGGGGAGGGAAGATGCAGTTGATTCTACACACAGAAGGCAAAGGTAAAGATCTTATTTCTCCTTCCTTGGGCTACAAGTGCTCCTTGAGCTGTGTTCAAGGAGGAAGAACTTTACCAGCCTAACGGTACTAAAAATGAACCTACCCTTTCCTCAGGGTCCAAGCCTCCCCTTATAAAGGAGAGCCTTGGGTTCCTTTAGGGCTGATGTGGCAAGCATATTCGAGGAATATGCTTGTCCCAATATAGTAGTTCGGCGCCCCCTTTCCCTGTCGCTCCCCTAATGACGACAAGGTTCCAGAGGGCCCCTCCTGTGCGCCTAGGGCTTCAGGAATGTCACCTCAGTGACCTCCTTCTGCCTCTCTGTCGCTCTGCGCCTTTGTCCCTAGTGCTTGGCTCCGCTCAGATTCTCCCTAGCCTGCGGCTAGAGTTTGACTTTAGGCTTGTACTTCTCCTGCAAGCCAGATTCATTCGCCCCGCGTAACTCGGCTTGTCCTTCACCTGCATCAAGATTACTCGGGCTAACCCGGCCGACTTACGCAGTATCTCGGCCGGGTAATGCACTGCCATCATTATAAGGGTCCTTCCCTTTCCTATCTCGGCCGACTTCTACAGGATTCGGCTGATTCAGACTGTAACTCGGAAACTAGACAGGGGACATCCTTTCG
The DNA here is from genome assembly GCA_030063025.1 of Avena longiglumis. NCBI lineage: Eukaryota > Viridiplantae > Streptophyta > Magnoliopsida > Poales > Poaceae > Avena > Avena longiglumis. Next base: position 332,175,136 of record CP125978.1, read on the forward strand.
TCTTTCCCCGTCTTTACCCTATCCGGGGTTACCTCCCCAACATTAGTCCCCGAAGCTGGTATGGCCCCGCCGATAACCTCGGCCGGGCCGTATCAGTTTCATGACACTCGTTCCGCATTGTTTCCGAGATATTTCATTCTCGTTCGAGGTATCATCGTATCTTCTCGCGTACGCCTTGTACTACGTGTCATCCCCGTCATTGTTTCTCTAGTTTTTTGTTCCTCTACAGTCTTTACGGCGACGATTCTTTGCGCTTTGTCGCGCCGGCGCTACGACGCCTCGTGTGCCGTTTCCATTGGGGATCGCGACCTTCTTTGCTACCGTGTGGCCCTTGGTGCGGTTCCGCTCAACGACGTGCGGTCGTGCGGCGTACACGATCTACACGGTCAACCGCCACACCCACGATCCCACTACCTCACTTGCGGCTCGATTATAAAGAGGGGCGCGGCGCTGGGGAATTCACTTTCCCCTTTTCGCTCGCCCGCGCCCTTCTTCTTCCTCTCGCTTCTGCGCTCGTTTGCGGCTCCGCCGTCACGCATTCATCTGAACGTCCGACGGCGAGGACTCCACCGCGTTGCTCCCTCTGCCTCGTCCTTGTTCGCTAGCTCCGGCGTCGTCGCCAGTGAGTTCTTTCCGGTCCCGTCGCCTAGGCTTTCCTCTAGATTCCTCTGTTTCCCTTTCGTTTTCGCGCGGTGGTTCCTTTGCTGCTCCGCCGCCGTTTCTGTGTAGAATCACGACGGGGCAGTGTAGTTCTAAACTTTCCTCCGCCGCTAGTTCTTCCTCCGCTGATTTCTCCAGCGAGCCCATGTCTAGCTCCTTCAGCGGTGCCCTGATAGAGGATGACGATGCTGGCTCTGGGCCCGAGCGAGGCTCGTGGCAGGGCTCCTCCGTTACTCGCCGTGAGATCGAGTGGCTTATCCGGACTCGGATGATTCCCGCCGAGGTCTCCTGTCGCTTACCCGGCAGCGAGTCCTCTCCGAATCTTAGGGAGGGCGAGTATGTAGTTTTTATGTCACATTTCTCGCGCGGCTTTGGTCTCCCTCTTAGCGACTTTGCTAGGGAATTTCTCGACTACTTGACCTTGACGCATCACCTTCCTGCAAATGCCATCGCCTCTCTCTCTGCTTTTATCTCTGCCTCGGAGGGATACTTCGGCCTATGGCCGTCCGTGCATGTCTGGTCGAAGTTCTTCCAGATTCGTTCTAACGTTGTCCCAGACAAGTCTCTGCACCCTTCCGAGAAACTGCTTACTCAATGTGGAGCAGCGTCCATTACACCTCGGAGGAAGTCCGTATTTCCTCGTGTTACGGGGCTAGAGTCGTGCAAAAAGTGGCACAAGTCCTTCTTCTATGTCAAGAACACGGGAACGGAGGACAAGATTCGGCTCCCTGCATTCTCCATTGGTACGCCCTCCAAGGTGAATTGGACTTATAATCCGAGGAAGAGTCACGCCTTGGCCGAGGCTTTTGAGATTCGGCTTAAGGAGCTGATCCGCGCCGGGTTACGCGGTGAGGATTTGATGGCTACCTTTATCAGTAGCCGAATCTTCCCATTCCATAAATGGACGCACAAACTCTGCTACATGAGCGGTCCTCTTGACCCCAACCGAGTCTCGACCATGGAGCTGGACAACTATCTCATCTTTAAGCGTGTCCGAGTTATCTTCAAGACGGAGATGCCTGAGGACTGGGCTTGGGGATTGAAGCCGTTCACCCGCGAGCGTCCCCCTCCCGAAGTAAGCTTAACCACTAACGCTTTGTTTTCCAATTGTTTTCATAACTGTTTTCGCTAATTTTCCTCTTTCTTGTCTTAGAGAGGTTCCCAGAGCAGAAGGACGAGGATGCCGATGTTTTGTCGCTTCCATGGCCCGCGGACCGGAATACCCCGGACATTGGGGAACCGGACTCGGAAGAGTTCGTCCCCAAGTCGGATCCCGCCCCGGCTCGTGCTCGTGGCAAGACCTCGGCCCACGAGGAGGAAGGTGATTCGGACGAGGTCCAAGTTCTAGATGTAGTTGCTGCAATGCCCATTTCTTATGCATTTCCGGCTTCTACTTTCCCAGCTAATCCGGCCGGTCAGGTTCACGACGCCGAGCCTATCGCTTCCCGGCCCCCTGTTACCTCGGGGAAACGTGGGGCTCCTGCTGGTGCCTCAGAGGCGGCCCCCAAGAAACGAATGAAGATCCGCACCGAATCCTCCCAGGCGCAAGACCATGCCTGGAGTCGCAGGGTAAGTTCCTTTTGCTCGTATTTCTTGTTTCTCTCTTTCTGCTTTTCAACCTGACGCCCTTCTTTCTTTTTTATTTTCGCAGTGCTCCACTTTCTGTTAAGCCCGGCGGTCCTAGCATGACTAGCCGTGTGACTCGGCAGCCGTCTCCTCCGCCTGCCGAAGATACCAGGATCCCCAGTCTTGCTCGTGCTGCATCTCCTCTAGTTCCGAATCGATCGCCCCCTCGCCATGATGTGCCTGAGACTCCTCTTGTTGACGTTGATTCCACTCGGCCCTCCGAGATTTCCACCGAACCAGTTGCCTCCTCTGTGAATCCGAGCGTCTCTACCGAGCCTCTTTCTACCCCCGCGGTTTCTATAGTAACTCCAGCCCCGGCCGAGGACGTAAATATCTCGGCGCCCTCTGCGAGCGTGACCCCTCCGGCTCCTAAAGACACCGTTCCCATTGCCGAGGTATCCGCTCCTGCCGATGCCTCTTCTAAGGCAAGAAACGCTGTCGCCGCCAAGGCTTCTACTTCCCAGAAAGGTCTTGTCATCTCTTCTTAGCCGAGTATCGCCGATGTGCTGCGCAAAGGAACCGCCTCCACCAAAACCTCCATTACTCCGGCCGCCGGTACCCAGCTTGCTCTTCATAAAAGCCCTGCGGCCACGGTGGTTACACAGCACGTCCGGGGTAAAGTCCTAACTCGGACGGCAAGTGGGAACAGCCTCGTCTCACTGGTGGAGTATGCCAATAACTGGAATGCTGCCGATCAATTTGAGGGTAATCCCAGCAGTCAGCCGTTCCAGCTTTTCGACATTAGCAGCCGCTTGGATCAAGCCACCAAGATCGTCCTTGATAGTAACAGGATGAATGAGGTAATTGTTGTTTTACGGAGTTTTGATTAATTCTCCAGATGCTACTATATATACTCTAGTCCCCGAAACTTGCAAGTGAATAACTTGTTATTCGCTTGGAAGTTTTATGATGCTCTACTTAATTCGATTTAACTTTAGGGTTCGAACCTATATCCGACTAGATCTGCCTTAAACTTTGCTTGATTTTTGTCTAGCTGATCTTTGAATATCCAGCCACCTAGATCCGGGTTAAGTTTTGCTTGACTTGGATCTTTTTTGGCTTTGAATATCCAGCCACCTAGATCCGGGTTAAGTTTTGCTTGACTCGGATCTGTTTTGGCTTTGAATATCCAACCACCTAGATCCGGGTTAAGTTTTGCTTGACTCGGATCTGTTTTGGCTTTGAATATCCAGCCACCTAGGTCCGGGTTAAGTTTTGCTTGACTCGGATCTGTTTTGGCTTTGAATATCCAGCCACCTAGATCCGGGTTAAGTTTTGCTTGACTCGGATCTGTTTTGGCTTTGAATATCCAGCCACCTAGATCCGGGTTAAGTTTTGCTTGACTCGGATCTGTTTTGGCTTTGAATATCCAGCCACCTAGATCCGGGTTAAGTTTTGCTTGACTCGGATCTGTTTTGGCTTTGAATATCCAGCCACCTAGATCTGGGTTAAGTTTTGCTTGACTCGGATCTGTTTTGGCTTTGAATATCCACTCATCGTTTGCTCTATTGCTCAGGTTGCACATGACTTGCGGACTGCTGAATTTCAAAGATTGCTTTTTTCGCATAGAAAATTGGAAGAAAAATATGAGAAAGTTATTCCTGTGGTGAAAAAAGCTGGTAAGTCGACAATTCTTTTCGTCATCTCCGACATTCCTATTGTTTTGTATGCGAGATGTCGGCTCACTTTGTTGGTGAACAGGTAACATCAATAATCTCAACATCCGTCTTGAGAAGAAAGTCAAGAACCTGGAAGGTTAGTTTCCCTTTTACCTTATACCTTTCCCTCTTTAAAATGTGCGCTAAGTTTCTTTTATCTCGTTTGGCTTTGGTAAAGCCGAGTTACAAACCTTTGTAGCATCTCACCAAGATTGCACGCCCATGCCTGATGTGATGCTGCACTTTTTAGAACAAAGCGCTACTCATTCGGCGCAGCTAAAGAAAAAGGATGATGAAATAGCTCGCCTGCGCGCCGAGGTGGAGGCCCTTAAGCTCTCTCAGAAGTCCGAACTGGAAAAGGTTGACCAGGAGTTCTCCGAGGAGAAAAATCGGCTAGCTCTACAACTGCAGAAAAATAAAGAGCTCCTCGAGGCTGCCGAACTAAAAACTCGGGGAATGAGCGAGGAGATCGCTCGCTTTGAGAAGAGCAAGATCGACTGGGCTAAAGACCTTTAGATAATGATGAGTTATATTCATCGTAAGCTTCTTAGCACGGCCAGATTATCTTTTTCTTTTTTCCTGCTGCCCCCTAACGCATTCGTGTTTTGCGCAGATCATTTTCCAGAAGCCAAGCCCGTGAGCTCTAAAGCGGTTCTTGCTTCTCGTGTGCGCCGAGGTGTCCCTGTTGACGCGGACTCGGAGTACTCGATGGAAGATTTCTGATTCTTTGTCGGTATTGCGGTTGGTCCGATGAAGATTATGGGCGGGATTTGGTGCGAGCTATCCGAGCGTACCATGTTCTCTGGCGAATACTTCGGGACTCGATATCAATGAGGTCCAATTGCTGGTGAAAAGATTAATGGCGTCAGAGACAACTAAGTCTTTGGAGGAATCGGCCGACGGTGGCCGATATGGCTCTCACCGTTATCATGTCATGGTATGAATATATTTCCTTGATATCTTGATAAATTTGCGCTTGGTTCCCGTTGGGTTGAGGACCCACCTTCGTCGCTCTTGACAAGCTCGCGCCTTCTAGCTCGTTGAGTATGCGGCGTGCATACTGGAATGAAGGTCCGAGTTTCCTTCCGAACCCGGACGACGAGGTCGTAGTCGAGGATGCATCGAATAACAACTCAGCTGAACAAGGGGAAGATGAGGATGACTCGGCTACTTCTGGTGATTCCAGTTCGAGCTCGGATGGCAACGGCGACGCGCGATCCTCCTCCAAAGGTACTGGGCATTCAACTGCACAAACTGATGCTCCTCAGCAGCCTCGGGCTTCCGCCGAAGTCGCACCTGGGTCTGTGGAGGGCGAGGCAACCTCGGCCGAAGCTCCGCCTACCTCGGAGTATCCAGCCCCTGACCAAGTTATTGCCTCTCCAACTAAAAACCTTTAAGTCATTTCTTATCCCTGGTATGCCGGGCGTACGATGTACGTGGAACATTTGTCCGTCTTCTGTATGGCATGAATTTCTTTTGCCGTGTGCTGCTGAGACATATATGTTTGTAGTTGTTATCACTTTGTTTAAGTGGTCTTGTTCGTCCGAATCCTTGCTTTGGTGGCCTGCGATTTCTTGATTTTGGGATATATCTTTGCCTTTGTATTCCCGTGGTTTAGCCAATTAATCTGGGTGTGAGCTTCGAATATCATACGAGATTGAGCTGTTCTTACTTTGAGTGTCGAAGTTTGATACCTTCCTTGTATCAAAGGCTAACCACTACTTCGGAACAATATATGGCAGTCCCCGAGTCACTGCCTATAGCGCCGAAGTCTAGTGTGTAAACCAAATTTCAGAAATAATATAAGACGGTTGCCGAGTCGCTGCTCAAGGTGCCGAGGTTTAGTACATAACATAAAATTGGAACAACATATGGCAGTCCCCGAGTCATTGCTCTGGATGCCGAGGTTTAACACAAAATAAAATTGAAATAACATATGGCAGTCCTCGAGTCACTTCTCTGGATGCCGAGGTTTAATACATAACCCAAAATTGAAATAACACATGGCAGTCCCCGAGTCACTGCTCTGGATGCCGAGGTTTAATACATAAGATGAAATTGAAATAACATATGGCAGTCCCCGAGTCACTGCTCTGGATGCCGAGGTTTAATACATAATTGGTGCTTGATCTTGAGATACTATGCTACGAGTAAAATGGACGAAGTAAAGCTACGTTCCATGGCCTTTTCGTTTCTTCGCCAGCTTTGTCTGCCCTGTTATTTCCAGGGGATTGAGCATCGATTAGGTAATAGGCATCATTGTGCAATGCTTTGCTCACGACGAATGGTCCTTCCCATGGAGGTGACAGCTTGTGCATGCCGGCCGTGCGTTGCACCAGTCGGAGAACTAAATCCCCTTCTTTGAACACTCTTGGATTCACCTTCTTGCTATGATATCATCGCAAGTTCTGCTGATAAATAGCTCATCGTGATAGCTTCAGCTCTCTGGCTTCTTCTAGCAGATCAACAGTATCTTGCCGAGCTACTTCATTTACCTCTGAAGTTGTATATTGAGTAACTCTTGGCGAGTCATGTATTATGTCGGTTGGAAGCACGGCCTCTGCCCCGTATACCAGAAAGAATGGTGTATAACCTGTTGATCTGTTCGGAGTAGTCCTGAGGCTCCATAATACTGCTGGTAATTCCTCAATCCAACATCCTGCCGACCTTTGCAATGGTTCGGCGAGTCATGGTTTTATTCCGGACAATACTAGTCCATTAGACCTTTCCACTTGCCCATTAGATGCTGGGTGAGCCACAGAGGCAACATCTAATCTTATGTGTTTCTCTTGGCAAAACCTAGCGAAAGCTCCTTCTGCAAAGTTTGTGTCGTTATCTGTAATAACACTGTGCGGGTACCCATATCTTAAGATAATATCTTTGAGGAATTTCACTGCTGTGGGCCCATCACATTTTTTTATTGGTTTCACTTCAATCTATTTTGTGAACTTGTCCACCATAACCAATATGTGGTTCATCCCCCCTCGGGCCGGCTTAAATGGTCCCACCATATCTAAGCACCACACAGAAAACGGCCAAGTAATGGGTATCATTTTTAACTCGGACGACGGCATGTGTATCTTGGTTGCATATCTCTGACAACCATTGCATTTTTCAACCAGCTCTTTGGCTTCCTTCAACGCCGTTGGCCAATAAAACCCATGCCTGAATTCTTTGGCCACTAAGGCACGAGATGAGGCATGGTGTCCACATTCTCCTTGATGTATATCTAGGAGGATCTCCAGGCCTTCTGTCGAACTCACGCACCTTTGCAATACACTTGTGACGCTTCTTTTATATAGATCATTATTTATGATTGTATAAGCTTTAGCTCTCCTTGCTATCTGTCTTGCTAACACTTCATTATTCGGCAAAATAGCATCTTTAAGGAAATAGAATATGGGTTGCGCCCATACCGGTGTGATTTTCTCTGGTGTGGTCTCACTGTCTATTTTCATGTTTTCCGCCGACATAACTACCTCGGCTTTATCCATAGTTATGCTTACCTCTGTTGTCCTCCTCTTGGGGAGTTCCGGGTTATATTGCTGGTCTATTTCCATCGGCACATTATCTTCTGCTGAATTTGCCGGAATAAAGATGGATTCGGACTCTGGTGATGGAGTTATTGATGGTTTCCTGAGGTTCTCTAGGGCAATACCTGGGGGAATTGACTGCCTGGTTGATCCTAGCTTTGACAACGTGTCTGCGGCATCATTTTTTGCCCGAGGTATGTGGTGAAATTCACACCCTTCAAAGTATCCACTGATCTTTTGCACATGAAATCTATACGAAGCCATATTATCATCTAACGCGTCCCAATTGCCTGAGACTTGCTGTACTACTAGATCTGAGTCCCCATAGCATAAGATTCGGCGTATGCCAATCTCTTTTGCTACTTTCAATCCATGGACCAGTGCTTCATATTCGGCTACGTTGTTTGACGCGGAAAAATGTATTTGCAGCACATATTTTAGCTGATCTCTTTTGGGCGAGGTTAACACTATTCCTTCCCCCAAACCATTTCTTAGTTTGGAACCGTCGAAATGCATCCAATAATTTGGGTCTGGTAATGGTGGCTCATATTGCACCTCGGCCCAATCTACGAAGAAGTCGGCGACCGCCTGAGATTTGATTGCATCTCTCTTATCGAATTGTGGAGCATATGGTGACAAATCAATTGCCCATTTTGCTATTCGGCCACTTGCATCTTTGTTGCTCAATATGTTGGCTATGGGTGCTTCACAGATCACTTTGATGGGGTGCCCTTCGAAGTAATGTTTAAGTTTCTTTGCCGACATGTACACTCCATAAGCCATCTTCTGATAATGTGGGTAATTTTGCTTTGAAGCGGATAACACCTCCCTCAAATAATACACCGGCCTCTGTACCGACTTATCATCTTCGAGTCGTTCTACGACGACTACAACACTCACTACTCTGTTGGTAGCCGCTATATAGAGTAACATAGGCTCTTTTGATAGTGGAGAAGACAAAATGGGTGTTGTGACCAACATCCTTTTCAACTCGTGAAATGCACTGTCTGCTTGTGTAGTCCAAATGAACTTATCTGATTTCTTCATCAGTTGATAGAGTGGTAGTGCCTTCTCTCCCAGCCGACATACAAACCGGCTGAGCGAGGCTAAACATCCCGTGAACTTTTATACGTCATTTAGACAACTTGGCAACTCCATTCTTTCTACCGCCTTTATCTTCGTTGGGTTGGCCTCTATACCTCGGCTAGATACAAGAAAACCGAGTAATTTTCCTGCTGGCACGCCAAATGTGCATTTTTCCGGGTTAAGCTTCATTCGTAACCTTCTCAGGTTCGCGAAAGTCTGCCGTATATCATCTAGTAGCGTTTTTCTTTCCTTGGTTTTGATGACCACGTCATCTACATATACTTGTACATTTTTTCCTATCTGGTCGTGTAGACATTTTTGCATGCATCTCTGATATGTTGCTCCTGTGTTTCGCAGGCCGAATGGCATTGTGCGATAGCAATAAGCCCCGTACGGGGTAATAAACGCAGTCTTTATTTGATCGGGATTTAGCGGTCTGGTGAAAACCGAATCTGGCGTCTACAAATGACAATAACTCACAACCAGCGGTCGAATCAATGACTTGGTCTATTCTAGGTAATGGAAAAGGATCTTTTGGACACGCCTTGTTCAGGTTCGTGTAATCGATACACATTCGCCATACAATGGCTACATTCGGATCATCCTTCTTCTTTTCTACTAGCACCGGATTTGACAACCAATCCGGATACAGCACCTCCATGATGAACCCGGCCGCGAGGAGTCGAGCTATTTCATCCCCTATTATTTTTCTCCTGTCTTCGGCGAAGCGGCGGAGAGGTTGCTTCATCGGCCTTGCTCCTGGCCTTACATTCAGAGAGTGCTCAGCCAACTCCCTTGGAACACCTTGCAGATCCTGAGTTGACCATGCAAATATGTCCCGATTCTCACGGAGGAAGTTTGTGGCATCCCGCAAAACCACTACTAGAAAATCGCGTTGAATTTGTGCATTGCATCGTCATCATCATACATTGTTTGCCAAAACTATTTTGCAAACCCGTTTATTAAAGCGCCAACCCCCGGATCTCCGACTATTTTGTTTTGTTGTTATCGGGTTTCAACGGGCCAATTCAATTAAATAAAATATTTAATTATTTTGTGGGGGCAGTCGGGCGGGCCGGGTTCAACGAGCGACCACCCCAAATAAAACCACAGTCAACCACCCCCCCATCTAACAACCCCGCCACATGGCCACTCCTCTCTCCTCTCTCTCTCCCTGCCTAACCCCCCACACATGCACACGCCCCCCACTGCCTAACCAATCAAGACTGGCGACCGGCCCCACCTCCCTGGGCTGCGCCCCCGCCCCCGCCTGCCTCCCTTCTCCCTCCTCTTCCCTCCCTCCCCCCCCTCCCTCCCCTCCAGCCCTCTCGCAGCCTGCCCTGCCCCTCTGAGCCCCAGCCAGGCAGCTGACCTCCGGCACGCTTTACCAGCCTTCTACCTCCTGCCACCCGGGCCTCCTCTCTCGAAGCCCGTAGCCAGCCTTCTGCCGTGGCCCGCGTCACACCTCCCCTCTCCCCCGCCTTCCGCCTCCCCAGCTCCTCTCTGCCTCTCGCCCCTCAGCTCCCCGCTGCCCACTGCGCTCTACTTTCCTCACTGCACTTCAAGGCGCCTTCCCGCTCGCTCCCTGCTCCCCTTCGCCCTCGTCGCCCACCCAGCCACCCACTGCCACCCCTCCCGCTCTCCTCCCTGGCACCTCCCGCTCCGCGACCGGCCGCACCGACCTCCTCCACGGCCGCCCGCTGCACTCTTCACCCTCGCCCTCAAGCTGCACTCACCTGCCGCTGGCCGCCTCCACCGCGCCGCCTCCCCCGCTCCATGCCGTCACCTAACACACCCACACGCCCAAGCTCCCTCCCGCCTGCCCACCTCCGTCCCGGCCCGCTTCCCTCCCCCTCTGGCCTCATTCCAATTTCATTCCACTCCCCCTGCCCCCCCCTGCCACCTGCTCTGCAGGCCCACCCCCGCCTTTCGCGCTCACAAGTAATCCCCTGCCTCATGGAATGTCTTGCAGGTGTCGCCATGACTCTCATGGAAACAATCTTTCCGAGATCCTTTCATCGAAGCGTCCTATGAAACTGTCGAAGATCTTCAAGTGAGCCAACATGGGACAATTCTATTTTCCCTTTTCTTCGAGATCGGCATGACTGACCGATGGACGTCTTCTACATGGACGAGATATCGACTTCGTGACCCAAACCTCATTCCACGACTCCGAGCCCACGACGCCCATCAAAGTTCGAGACCGAGAGAAACCCCGAGGCTCGAGAAGCGAAGACCCGCGGGAGGGAGAATGACGACGACGGGACGAGAGAGACCGACCCCGGTGAAACCGGAATCAAGACGAGAAGGACCGGCTACGACCGAACATCACCCACAAGATAAGATGGCGAACAACGACAAGACGACCCTTCGAACGAGAAATAACGAGAAGGACCTGATTACCCCGAACCCCGAACTCAGAACCTCAGAGACCCCCTCAAAGTGTGAACTCTATCCGAGAAAACCCTATTATAATGTAATAACAACTTGATGCATAACAATTGTCATTCCGCATGCATATAGCATTGGTTTTTGGCCTTATGCCCGATTCACCTACAATAAATAAATATGGGGCCGGGCAAATCATTTAAACTTGTGTAGCGAACGGTATCTCATCTCTCTCTTTGATATAACAAAATTTTAAAATTAGCTAAGCTAAACAAATGCACCAAATTGCATCGCATCGTTGCCATACCATGCATCCTACATTGCATCATCGATCTTTCGCCGTTACGTTAAATATTGCATCCGTGTTTCTTCTAGTGTTTTTGCTTCTTAGCGGATAAGGCCGTTGATGTGATGTGAGGTTAGCGTTTCGCCACCTTCTAAGAATGTTTTCAAAGTTCCTCTTTCTTATTTCCTCTGTTGATCTCTATTGCTATATATGTTGATGCTCTCTTTTTTTCCCTTTTGATATCCCCCCCTACGTGTATATTGGCCTGCATCACATCCTACACATTGTTTATGATCCTAGTTTTACTTATTGTTCACTTTACTGTTTAACAACTAAAATTGGTTGGTTTCGGCGCCCACTTGTGTCGTAAGAAGACCCCTTTGATACTGATCACCGATTTTTTTGCGCTATCACATCCAGGGAGGTATATGGGACCCCTCAGCTGAGCTGATTCCATTTTCTTTCTTGGCCAAACTAGTTTGAGGTTTTATTTACGACTCAGACTTATGCTATGTTTCTGTTCTTTATACTTATTATTGAGGTGCGAGACACGCACTCTTTGTTTGGATAGGATACACGATTCATGTTCTATGATGCGTTTTTTCACAATCTGTGATTGTTCAACGTGAAAGCCTCGTTGGGTTTTTGATTTGGTTTTTTGAGGTGAATCGGCGTGTTGTTGCTATTGGTGCACGTAAAAACTAAAAATCTCTTTCAAAGGCCGGATATGGGATACGGACCCGCTTCTTCGAGACATATAATAAGGATAAAGCCTAAGCTATAAATTTGACTTATAATGACTAGTAATCAGCTCACTATAACGGAATGGCTAGTGTCACGCCCACATTTGCTTGTTTTGTTAGCTTGCGACAAATGTATCGACTAGACAGTAAGTATTGCAAACAATTAGCGAAATAAAAAATAAAAGTACAACCTTTTTGTTTGGGTTTTTTTTTTATCTCATGCTGTCTCGATTGATTAGTATTGATGTGCAACTATCACGGAATGATTAACTAAAGTGCTCTTTTTTACTTTTTACCCGCGATTATCTAAACACTACTAAAGTGCTTAACTATATAACTAATAAAAAAAAAAATAATTGGTGTGTGCCTTCTGGTTCCTCGGTTCCTCTGGGTTTGTTTCGCGGGCCGAGATGGATTTTGTTTGGTGATAGCTGGTTGGATCCGATAATCTCATCTCTGGATCTCTACGATATCCGCCGTTTAGTCATATCTGTCTAGGGGGTTTAGTGCGCCGCTATTGCTTCCCACCTACGCTTACTATAGGCCTTGGTCTGGCGATACTTCCTTTCTTTCTTTCCAATCGCCTCGTCGCTCTTGTTTTCTTTTGTTTGCCTTTGTATATTCAGATTCTTGACTCTCACAGTCGTATATATATATACTCGGGTCCCATCGAGGACGAGGACTGTTGTAATGTATTCGCGTTTTCACCCGCATTCGTGCTAACTCCTCAGGGGCACCTCTCGAATATCGCTTTTGCTAAGTTGGTGAGATCGCTTTCCTATTTAGCATCTAGGCTGCACCAATAGTAACGACGCTCGGGAATTGCTCATCTATCTGAAACTTCTTCATTTCTTTAGTCGGCTGAAAGGAGACACTTCCATGTGGATTGGCTAGTGCCGGCATATTCAGCTGTGCCGACTGAGCGAGGGCTGCTACCTCCTGAATCCTTCTTTTTTGTCTTGCTATAACCAATGATTCGGCCAAATTTGACCTGGCTGAAGCACATTCCATTGACTTCTTGTAATCCCCTGCTACTGTTATCACTCCTTGTGGTCCGGGTAGCTTCATTTTCAGATAACTTACATGACAGATGCCCATGAATTTGGCCAACGCGGGCCGTCCGAGTAAAGCATGATAACAACTCTCTAGATCCACCACTTCAAACTCTAAGTTTTCTGCTCTACAGTTATCTCTTGTGCCGAATAACACATCCACTCGGACCTTACCAATGGGTTCGCATGAAAGCCCTGGCACTATCCCATGGAAAATGGTCCTCGTGGATTGCAGCATGTTCTGCGATATTCCGAGTTTATGCATGGTATCTTTGTACATGATGTTGATATCTTCCCATTGTCAATGAGAACCTTTGAAAATTTCACATTAATGCATGGTCCAACAAATGTCGGATCCAACGAGTGCATACGACCGGATTCGCATTATCTTGGGGTGATCCTTTATGCTCCAAGTTACTTCGATCGACCAAGGCACATATATTGGCACCGCCGCATAATCGCATTTACTTCCATATGCCGGCGTTGCACACTCGCTTGTCTTGTTCCGTTGTGAACATGCAATAAGACCGATGATGTTCTCTGTAATCATTGCGTCCAAGATTTCTGGATTTGTCCTTCCATCCTGGCCTTGGTTCATCACTTGGTACCGCATCTCTCCGGAAAGTTATCGTATCTCGTGGAGGAGGTGGTAACATCGATTCTTGTGCATTTGCTCCATCAACCGTGGTGGCGTGTTGACGACTTGAAGGGCGCTGAATGCCTGCGGGTTTCCCATTGCATTTTCATCCATGCACATTGGCGGGTCGTATGGTTGGGCTGGATGGGTTTGACGTGTGAAATTTACACGGCTGATCTAACATAGATTCGAACGTGTACTTCGGCCTCTCCTGCCATTGCTTCTTTTGTTCTGGGGTCCACTGTCTTTTTCCTTCATTCCTTGGTGTCCACTGCTGAGGACCATTCTTTTGCCGTTGAGTTGTTCCGTGACTCGGCTGATCCTGCGCTACCGCTGCCACTTGGGCCGAATTATATCTATAATCCAGCCTTTCTTCTATTCTTCTTCCTCTAAAGTCATTGCGCCTGGATGACCCGGCCAAATCTCTTGCATATTAGTCTTGTTGCTCCCGATGATCTGCCGACATTAATTCTGGTTGCGTTGGATCTCCTAGTGCATAGGAGTCCGCTATTATGATAGTTTCTGCCAATGTGGTTGGCATATCTCTTTGAAGTCGTTGCCACAATACACTAGCATAATGGCATCCTTGAGCGAACCAAGCTATTGCTTGCGACTCTATAACTCCTTCACACGAGTTTCTCAGGTAACACCATCGAGTTAAAAACTCTCTATCTGCTTCATTCGGCCTCTGCTTGCACATGGCTAACTGTTGCGGCCTGTTTGGCCTCTTGTAAGTTGTCGATTTAACATTTCTTCAAAATCTAACCAACAGTTGATACTGCCTGCCGGTAGATTATTCAGCCATACCCTAGCTGGTCCTTCCAACATTTGTGGGACATACCGTACTGCCCATCGTAAGTTTCCACCCGCTATTTTCACAGCAGTGGCATAATCAATCAACCAGTCTTGTGGTTTGGTACTCCCATTATATGTTTTCGTGTCTCTCGCTAGCTGAAAGTTCGGCACAGGTGGTTCGACCATGATCCGTGGTCCAAAGCACGTCGGACCTGGTGGACCCTGTTCTTCCAGCAACTCGGACCGGTATAGCCGTTCTAGCTTTACTCTTGCATCATTTGATGGAAAATCTCTGTACAGAACTCTGCCTTGCATTCCATAGTGGTTATTTCCACCATGGATCGCATATTCCATCTCGGAATAACCATCATTGTACCTTTCATTCACTTGATTGTGGCGAGCTGGTCTCGCTTCTCTTTCCTGCCGAGGTTCATGTCTTGGCTGTGGGTTGAGCGGCGGTTCTCTCCTTACTTCAGCCGGGGTATTGTTCTCATGATTGCCTCTTCCGAGTTCTCTTCTGCCGAGGTCTCAATTGCCTCGGCTTCCGCCGTATTTCTCCATATGGCCGGGATTCCTCTCACCACTGTTACCTCGGCTTCCATTGCCTCTGTTATCGTTTGCTTTCCCGGCTATTGCCGGATCATACGGAACAATTTGCTTGTTTCTCTTTCCTGAAGTTACTGCTTTGTCCTTTCGTGCATTATTTCCGGGTGAAGACGCTGCTGCCACGGACAAGGGAGGTGCTGCTCCAGCCGAGTGAACCATTCGTGAGGCCCCCGGCCTCGCCGGGTCTGCCCTGAGCATTTCTTCGTTTGGCTGGTTCGCGATGCGCACCAGCTCATTCACTCTTTCTTGCTGTTTCTGCCAGGCTTCGCCGGTCAACCCCTCTAACTCTAATGCTGCGGCATTTGCGGCTCTTAGGTTCTTTGCCGGGGTACTGTACCTCGGCAAGCCCAAATCAACTGATTCTGCCTTATGAGCATCATGCTCCTTGTTGATATCATCTATGAGGTTCTTCCCTCTCAATCTTAACTCGTCCACCCGTTCGGGCGCGACGTCAAGCTTATTAGCTTTGGCATATTCTTGCAGGGTCCTGTTTAGAGACTCCCGCAGGGCCGACACCTTTTTTGCCTCTACCAGCACCTTTTGCCTGGTTTCTTCTAACTCTGCCTGAGCATTAGCCGGATCAAGTATCTGCGCTACAGGTGTAGTCAAGTTTTCTATGGTTGCCTGAAGAATGTTTTCTGGCCTTCCCAAAGGTGGCCCTCTTACTCTTGGTGCTTTTGGGGTAGTGTCCTGTACTTCGGCCTGGTTGGTCACTGGAGGGATTACCTCTGTGGGTGGTGTCGTCTGCTTGGGCGTGATCTGCACGCCTGCGGCGGGGTCTCTGGTTGATCCGGCACCCGCTACTCCCGCCTGCACTCCGGCTGCAACCATCACCTCGATGCTGCTCACAAGATGCGCTCCGCACGGACGGCTCGCAGCGCTAAGGGGTGGCTCTCCTGCAACAACAACTTGGTGAGGATAAATGCCGGAGATGTCGACGCCGACGTAGACCTTGTGCTCGCCCAAACTGATGAAGACACCGTTCCACGGGGGAGTTTTTCCCCTGAAGCTGCCCGCGTTGTCGCTGACGTAGTCACAGAGATCGAATCTCCGGACCAAGACGGAAACCACGCGCTCGCCAGTGTTGATGAAGTTTCCCGTCCGGATCATGACTCCATCTAGCACCGCTGTTGGACCCACGGTGGGCGCCAACTGTCGTGGTGGTGGCACGGCAGATGCCATGGGTAGGCTAAAGTATGGGGCCAATGGATGCTAGAGGGATCTGGGGAGGGAAGATGCAGTTGATTCTACACACAGAAGGCAAAGGTAAAGATCTTATTTCTCCTTCCTTGGGCTACAAGTGCTCCTTGAGCTGTGTTCAAGGAGGAAGAACTTTACCAGCCTAACGGTACTAAAAATGAACCTACCCTCTCCTCAGGGTCCAAGCCTCCCCTTATAAAGGAGAGCCTTGGGTTCCTTTAGGGCTGATGTGGCAAGCATATTCGAGGAATATGCTTGTCCCAATATAGTAGTTCGGCGCCCCCCTTTCCCTGTCGCTCCCCTAATGACGGCAAGGTTCCAGAGGGCCCCTCCTGTGCGCCTCGGGCTTCAGGACTGTCACCTCCGTGACCTCCTTCTGCCTCTCTGTCGCTCTACGCCTTTGTCCCTAGTGCTTGACTCCGCTCAGATTCTCCCTAGCCTGCGGCTAGAGTTTGACTTTAGGCTTCTCCTTCTCCTGCAAGCTTCATATGATTTCGCGCCGCTGCCTCGGCTTGTCCTTCACCTGCATCAAGATTACTCGGGCTAACCCGACCGACTTACGCAGTATCTCGGCCGGGTAATGCCCTGCCATCATTATAAGGGTCCTGCCCTTTCCTATCTCGGCCGACTTCTACAGGATTCGGCCGATTCAGACTGTAACTCGGAAACTATACGGGGGACATCCTTTCGTCTTTCCCCGTCTTTACCCTATCCGGGGTTACCTCCCCAACAAGAATAGGGTGAGCCTTTTGTGGCGTCGGTGAGTTGCATGCTTCCGCATCCGGGGTGAGGCCTTGTGTGGTGTTGGGTGAGCATCGAGCCACCACACCTCGAGGTGTGCCATTTGTGGCGTTCGGAGAGCATTGCGCCATCACACCTCTCCAACGAAGACGTAGCTTCTTTGGAAGTGAACTTCGGGAAACAAATCTTCGTCTCCGCGTCCATCGGTTATCTCTCAACCGAGCCCTTTACTTATGCACTTTACATTGTGATAGCCATCATGCTTGAAGTATTTATTTCTTGCTATCACCTTGTTGCTTGTATTTCTTAGCATAGGTTGTTGGTGCACTTAGGTAAACTTAGTGGCTAGGTTTTGTGCTCAATAAATTAAACGTTAGTTTTATTCCGCATTTACTTGAGCCTAAACCGTAATATTTTTAAAAGACTATTCACCCCCTCTAGGCGACTTCCTTTGTACTTTCAATTGGTATCAGAGCGAGGTCTCTCGCTTTTAGGCTTCACCGCCTCGAGAGTAAAGATGTCTCCTAGGGGTTTAGTGCACTCTCACACATTTACTTTTGATGGCACACATTATGATGTTTGGCGTACTCGCATGATTAGTAATTTCCAGGCCATTGACCCAAACATTGAGCGCATTTTAGATATGGGCTTGTCTCCTCCTAAGGATCCCCAAAATCTATCTTTGGAGGAGAAGACAAACTCTTATCTCGAAGCTCAAGCATCTAATGTGCTTGTTAATGTTGTGAGTTTTGTAGTTCTTTCCTCAATCATGCCTTTTCGGAATGCTCATGATATATGTACCAAGCTTCAAGCAAAATATGATGTGTCCAAGCTTAATGAGGATGATTGTGTTCCATCCACCTCCGGCCACGATGAGTTCTCATCTTCTTCCACTAGACCAACATGTGAGTTGTCACAAGGTAATGATATGGTGAGTGGTGATAGAACTTGCAATGTAGATAGTGAGATTTTCATTCATGATTCTTTGTCTCTATCTCATTGCAATGTTGTATCTTTGGGCATGAACACTTGTAGGACCATATGTGATTTACATCCTAGTGTTGATTGCCCTTGCATATCTTGTAGAAATGAATTGGATATATCTCATGATGATATGCTTGCTTTTCCTTGTTGCCATGATAAATGTGCTTCCATTTCCTCTAGTTCTTGCGTTGCTAACCATGTAGAGGAAAGTGAAGAATGTGTGGGCCAAGGCAAAGTTGTCATTAGAGCTTCATGTGTTCCCTCATCATCATCTTATTCCAATGTTCACTTGTGCCTCATGGCTAAGGGTTCAAAGGTAACATCTCCTTTGGACTCCAATATATCTCATGATGATGTGAATGTTGATCATGTAGAAGTAGATAATGATGTTGCTTCTATAAAAGAGAAGCGGGGGGGGGGGCTAGTCCTTCATGCTCTTCATCCTAATAAAAATGCTTGCTCTACTTTCATTGAAATCTTGACTTGTGCTATTGAAAGTAGGCAACTAATATATGAGCATGAGGAAAAAATAGATAAAATAAGTAGTCTTGAGCGTGAGTATGCTAATGAAATTGCCAACCTAAATGAAGCTCTTGAAGAGGAACAAACCACTAAGGAATCTCTTGAGGAGACCTTTGCTCTAGAGCTATCTAGAGTGAAGAAATCTCATGATAGAGATTTTGAGGTGGCATGTGCCCTTCAAATTAAAAATGATGAACTTGAAGTTGCTTATGCCAAACTCCTTGAGGATTTTGAGCACCTTAACAATGGCTCTAGGGTCATCAAGGGGGAGCTCATCAAACTCACCGAGTCACATGAGCAACTTAAATCTTCTTATTCTAAAGAGCTTTCCAAGTTAACCTCACCTCTTGCTTTAAATGATGATGCTTGTTCTACTAACTCTATTTCTTGTGAAGCATCTATCTTGAAGGAGAATGTTGAGCTAAAGTCTCAACTTGCTTTGCTAACGAGCAACTATGGGAAATTAGAAGAAAGTCATGCCAAGCTCTCAAGCTCGCATGAGGATCTTCTAGTCTCCCATGGTAGGCTAAGGTTAGCTCATGAGGCCATTATGTCAAAGGTAACATCTAGTGGGCCTCATGTGGACATTAGCACTATATCTACTCCAAATGTTATATTGCCTGTGCTAGTCCTTGTAATTCATCCTCTCACAACCATGCTAAATCTTGTGATGAATTGCATCCTTTGTCTTGTTGCTCTAACAATGAAGCTTCTACTTCCTCTAGTATTGTTGTTGATATTAACCATGTAGAGGAAGTCAAAGAGCTCAAGGCTCAAGTAACTTCTTTGAAGAATGACTTGAAAAGGTGTCATGAAGGGAAGACCACGCTCAAGAATATGTTGAGTGTGCGACGCCCCCCAAGTGACAAGAGTGGGCTTGGATTCAACTCCAACACCAAGAGCAAGTCCACTATATCGTTGAAGCACAAGGGCAACAAGAAGAAGGGCCAAGGACAAGTGAAGAATCCGGCCGACATTGTGTTCTTCAAGTGCAAGGAAGAAGGGCATCATGTGAGGGATTGCCCATTGAAGAAGAAGCCTCTTAGTGAGAAGCAATGGGGGAAGCGGCCTCAATCTCCTCCACAAGCTCAAGATGGGCCACTTCCCAAGAAGCCTCAAGCTCTTCTTCATGGTGCAGCTCCTCCCAAGAAGAAAGACGACAAGAGAAGAACTTGCTACATATGTCGTGAGAAGGGGCACCTTTCTTCCCCATGCACCATGGTTAACTCCTCATCCCATCCTATCTTGTTTGATGATGCTTATTCACTTCGTAAGGATGAGGGTGGCAATGTGTTTGCCAAATTTGTTGGTGCCCAAAGTGGTGTCAAGAAAAGAACCATTTGGGTGGCCAAGCCTATTGTGACTAACTTCTTAGGACCCAACTTGGTTGGGGACCAACAAGATAAAAATTGATCAATAGGTGTTTTTGGAGGGCATTGGAGACTTGGCTATCTTATGAAGAGTTGAGGGATCTTCATTATATTCTTGTTGTCAAAGTAAAGTCATTGCTTATCATGCTTCTATTCCTTATCCAATGTTCCTCCTTCCGGTAACTTGTGCTAAACTCCTTTACATTTATAGTTACTTGCTCCCTTGTGCATGTGTTGGTTTTGTACCTTGCATGTGCTTGTACATGTTGTGCTTCCCAGTTACTTATATTGACCTATGAATTATCTTTGTGTATGTTGGTTGGCACACCATGTATTTGTGTTTCTTGGTTTTGAGCCTTTATTGTTTCTAGTAGGTATCTTATTTGGCTCTTGTGAGGGATTAATGGACTATTCCGTTTTGGGGGAGTGTCATGCTTGGGCATTCCACAATCCTAAAATGTGTGTACATGAGAAAAACCACTTAGTAGTCATTTTGTTGTCTCTATGTGGTTTGTCTCTCTCATGAGAAACTCAAGTTTCCATAATGTCCATTAATACCTCTAGTTTGATCTTTTTGCCTCTTGTTGAGATTTCTTGGTTTATCACATTATGGGGGAGTCATATGCTTTGTGCATATTACAAACCTATAAAATGTGGACATTTGAGGTAGTGCCACTTAGATTTGATATTGAGAATTATCTAGTTCCTATGTGGCACATTTGCTCATACAAGTTCCAATTTGCTTAAATGTTTTTATTGCTCATCTTTTGGATCTTGTTCGTGAGAGTGATTCTTGGTATGTGCTTCCTCATATTTGGATCTATATATCCTCATGGGAACCACTTGCTTCTATTTAATCCAATCACTAGTGATTGTGTGACTATTTGAAGCAATCAAGAATCTCTTTCGAAGCATCAAGTTTAATTCCTATCTTGTTATATGCTTCTTTGTGTGAATATGATCTTGGATATCCTTGCAAACTACCTCGGGAAAATTATCCCTATTACTTCTTGTCCTTGGACAATTAGTACTTAATATATGGTAGAATTCATTGATCATATTCGTTTTGGCCTTTTCCTTTTTGTCTTATCTTTGGCCAATAAAATGTTTGTCTAGTTGCTCCCAAGCTTTCCTTGCCTCTTGTGGATCTTCTTATTTTATTTATTTTCCCTTGTGTTTTACTTAGTGTAGGTAGTAGTGATGATCTAATTTGTGGGCATTTGTAGGTAGTAGTGTCTAGATGCTCTACTTATGGGGGAGCTCTCCTATATTATCTAGAACATTGTTTTATGATTCTTGATTTGATCCGTTTTTTTTGCTTGGAAGCTCGATCCTTTTTGTGTTGGTACTTTGTGTGCCATCATGAAAAGTGTGAAGAGTTTGTTTTGGTTATTATTTCCTTGCTCTTGTTGGGAGTTGGCTTTATCTCATTCCATTTCACTTGTTTTGTTCTTTTAGGATGAGATAAATCCTTGAGCCTTGGTATTTTTCTTATCCTTTTTATTTGGCTCTTTTGAGTTCATTTGTTGAACTTGTGTTCTTTCATGTGTTGATTTGGATCTTCAATACAATTTGGACACCTTTTGTCGAATCACAAATTTGTGTGTGTCTTATTGGTTTACATGGTGTTTTTGTTCAAATTGTATCTCCTTTTGGTTCTTGAAAGCCTATGCATGCATATTTACTTCGTGTATATATTATGGCATGCTTGCTTCCTTTGATCCAATATATAGGGGAAACTCCACCAAATCCTAATAGGCTAAGATGTGCATGAAATTCAATTTCATATCAATATGCACATATTTGTGTGGGGGCTCTCCTATGTATTGTAGTTTCACTAACTACTTTGGACCCAATGTGTTTGGGGACCATAGTGTACTTAATTGTATTTTCGGTACATTGGAGATATATATTGGGTGCTTGTATCTTGAACAAGGAAGAAGTGGCATCTACATGTCAGTTGGATGCAAGCTAGGATGATCAACAAATTCATATCTTCTTCATCCTACCAATTATATCTTGGTAACAAGTATCTCTCTCTCATGCATACATATCTTGTTCCCAACCTTGTGTAGGTTGCTTGTTAGCATGAATTTGTGTTCTTCCATATGTAGGATTTCTTGCTTTGGCTTTGAAGAGTTATCTCTATTGCAAATGTGTGTATGTTGAGATGAGTGCATATAATGGGGACTACACTAAATCATGCTCATGATCCACTAATCCCAAATATGTCAATCTAGCAATTTTGTTGCATATTGTTTCCTCAATATCTCTCATGTGCAATAGTGAGTATTTTTGCCAAGTTGATTTCTATCTTGTGATACTTGTTGCCTTTCTCCATATATTCCTTCTATCCTCTTCTTCCCTTGAGAATAGTTGTGTTGTATGGGGTATGTTGGTGTTTGAAGCTCATTGATGTACAATAAGATATATTTGAGCCCTTGGGCATGCTTTCAAGCGAAACATCTTATTGGTATATTCTACGACTTCTTTTTTTTTGGGTCTTCATGTGCTTTCTTGAGTATCTATCTTGTGTGTGCATGTTTCTTTGTGGTTATATATCTTTGTGATATTTTCCACCTAAAAGTTTATACACACAAGAGAAGATCAATATTTGGTTGTTTTTGCATTTCTTGGAAATCATCTCTTACTTCATTTTGATTCTTCGGTGGTTTCCAAATTATTGTATTTTGTGCGCATTGTTAAATGGTTTTGGAGGAGTTAGGATTCCATGGTTGTGCACATTGTTTCCAAATACAATTACTATAATTTGTGCACAATTTTTGGGGAGCTTCTATAATTCATTTAATGATGCACATGTTCCTTCTTTCTCGTTTCTTGTGGTTTAAATTCTTATGGGGGAGCAAGGATTCCATATTTGTGCATATTCTATTCAATACAAGTATTCTAATCTTTGCACAAAGTTTGGGGAGCTTCTCTATTTTTATTAAAACACTCTTTTGGTTGTTGTTCCCTTTTGACATCATTTGATGGTGTTTCATTTGTTTCTCTTGGATATTTTGATTGCTCGCTTCATTTGTTGAAGCCCTTTTCTTTTCTTTCTTTCCTTTTTGCTTTCTTTGGGTCCTCAATATAGTTTTACTTCCTCCCTAGTTCTCAAAATTTGACTTGTGCATATGCACACCTTTGGAGGAATTCTCACTATGTTGACCGTCTACAACTTTTCACCCATTTTGGCAATCGATGCCAATGGGGGAGAAGTTTTGGAGGGTTTAAGGGAAGTTGGGCTTTGCTTTGAGTGTGTTCTTAAGCATTTGCCTCTCATGCTCTTGCATCTTTGTGTTTGCTTTGCATGTTGAATATATAGATGTGAGGATTCCAAACCTTTAATAAGGTAGAGATCCCTGTGTTTACAATGCTAGTCCCTGGATCAATAGCTAGCATCCACAGTTAAGATGTGATATCAAGATACAAAGGTCATAATACAACTTTATAACCAGGAATAACATAATTTGATTACATCTTACATAGCTCATTTGGCTATTACATTACATTGTAGCAGAATATCTATAAGCATGGGGTCCTTCATCTTCAAAGTGCCACAAGCAGTCATGTTGGTTGTAGACTTTGTAATCCTAATCAATCAACTTCACTAATATCAATCAAACCTGCAACATTACAAGTTACAGCCACAAGGGTCAATACATTTGAAGTGTATTGGCAAGTTTCACTACTATGTAGAATAATAAGTGGATCCTATCAATACATGCATATTTGGCTAAGTAGGGTTTTAGGCTCATTTGCAGAAAGCAATAATTTATCCTATCTTTTCATAATAGTTTTGATCTTTTGTCAAATCTTTCTGAACTCCTTGGTAAATCCCCGAGTGTTTCAAGTCTTTGTCACAATATCTTGAGCTCCTTGGTAAATGCCCAAGTGCTTCAAGTTTTTATCAAAATCTCTTGAGCTCCTTGGTAAATCCCCAAGTGCTTCAAGTCTTTGTCACAATCTCTTGAGCTCCTTGGTAAATCCCCAAGTGCTTCAAGTTTTTATCAAAATCTCTTGAGCTCCTTGGTAAATCCCCAAGTGCTTCAAGTTTTTATCAAAATCTCCTGAGCTCCTTGGTACACCCCAAGTGCTTCAAGCCTTTTGTTGTCACTTAAAAGTTTTCTTTTAGAAATGGAATGTCGAGATTTCCCATAGCTTCAAGCTTTAGTTGCTCAGTATTGTCCATAACCGGGGACACGGCTAAGTACTTAGAATTTTTATCTTCTGCAGAAGTTGTACACTTTACCCACATGACACACTCTCATCTTGTTGCCACCAGTGGCCGCTGGATAAGTACTCACCAAGATGGAGTACTGGCAGATTGAGAATGTGACGAAGTCTTTCCATAGGGTCCTCCCATACACAATGCAAGATTGTCTTCAGGCACCAATGTAGGGTTCCGAGTTCCCTCATTTTTCAGTTAACCTGAAGACCAATGCATGGGTCTTCCCAATGTAGTTGACTAAGCCAGAGCCATAATAGCATGTGGCTGTACACGGAAGCCACTGTTGGAGAAACATGTTCAATCTCTAAGTCCCTGGGTGGTTTTCATCTGGTGCACAACAAAAAGAGATTGCCATATAAATATGGTTCCTCTTGTTGCCACCTTGTCCAAAACTTGAGTAACCTTGTCCACCCAGGTGGTTCATTCAGTACTTGTTTTATTATGTAAAAACACAAGTCTTTTCTCAACTTCATAAAATCTCAAAATGTATCTCTTCTCAAAATATATAGCTTGGCTAAGCATTTTGCAACTACATTGTTTTCACTAAGGAATTTATAAGGGTATCCTATTTGGATTTAGCATAGCATATAGTATAGAAATCCTTTTCATGCATGTTTCAAAATCCACTAAGTATAATGAAAATAGTTGGACTTTGGATGATAGTGTCACTTGCCTTTTTGGTAGGGAATGTTGGTTCACTTCTTGATCTTGCTAATCTCACACTCTTCTAACTTCACTACAAACCAATCAAGAAAACATATATTCAACTAGCATTCCAAACCATAATCAAACGATACATCACACATAAAATCATAGAAACCAAGTCATGCATGCAAGCATGCAAAAATAGTTTTATTTGCAAAGGTGGTTTCTACTAGGCTCTATAAATTGTAAGGTTCAAAGTGCTCATTTTCTAAAGTGGCAAAGTCATTTGCAAAAGAGTTTTATATATAAAACATTTTTAAATCCAATCATTATTTCATGTGGTGGAAAATGCTTTTAGCAAAACTGCAACTTTATATTGTTCACAAAATAAGTTGTTAATTCACAAAACTTGGTGTTTTGGGTCAGTAGGTTTGAATCAAAACATTTTCCAAAGGTTTTTCTCAAAGATCATTTCCATAACAAAATCAATATTTTTATTTGACTAGAAATGAGCTAATTCAATTATTCAATCCTAACCTTTACAAAATACCTTTTTAAATCCATGAGTTGGTTCCTAGGGTCAGTAGGTTCACAACAAACCAATTTTCAAAGATTTCATCCTCAAAAACTTTTTGGGATAATTTTTATAACCTAAACAAGCATACAAATGATTCTGCAAAAACAAACATTTTACCAGATGCTTTTTACTAAACAAATTGCATGGTTGGCTAGGGCTTGTTCCACTGATTCCATTGATATGAAATTTGCAAATTTTGGACGTGTAGAACTAAAGTTATGGATTTTTCAAATTTGCAAATAAATCTGATTCTAATTCTGTTTTAAAACAAAAGCTGGGCCACGCGGCGACTTCCTATTCGTCGGTACCGTTTCGGGTGGATCGACTGATGTGGTGCGTTGGATTTAAATAGATCGCGCGGCTCAGATTGCATACCCCTTCGCCGTTAAGTGGTTCTATCGTGTCACTACGATCTGGATCGAATGGCTCTTATCAACTTGCCAAGAACTGGCGGCGCTGCGCGGCGGCACACGGTTGGACGATGTGCTATCAGCGGTTACAGGAAGCAAAGGAGGAAACGAGGATGCTCACCGTGCTCGCGAGATCGATATGAAGCTCGAGGTGGTGCTGGTCTGGCGAGGGGCGCACTGGAGCGGAGTTAATCGCTCGCCGGAGACGTCGTCGACGTCAGACGGCTCTGTTCGTTGTCGGGGACGACGTTGCAGATCACCCTAAGACGATCGGGTGGTACGGTTAGAAGCGTGTTGTTCTGGATAAGATAGGAGCATCATCGAGGAGTGCTGTGGCATTCGAGACTTACCAGGAAAACTCGCCGGAGAGAGAAGCATACGCGGCGGCGCTCAGTCGAGGTGGTTGCCGACGTTCTGGGTCACCAGAGGAAGTGTGGCTGGGGTCAGTGGATGCGCATAGTGATGGAGATCCAGTGAGCGTGAACTAGAGAGGAGGGGGCGGCGTGTGCCCACCGGAATTGTTCGCGGAACTCGCCGGAGCAGTGTGGGCGCGGGCTCGAATTGGGGCAGCCTAGAGGCAGAGGGGGATGGCTGTCTGGGGGAAATGAGAGGGGGGAGGCGTTTAAGCACGCGTCGTCGCAGGGGGAGTTAAAGCCGCTATCAACGCGAATTGATCGCCGGCCAAGCATCGTGGCAACGGGAGTAATCGGCGTGGGTTCGAAGACGATGAACAGGAGAGGTGGGACCTTGCTGTCAGCGAGAAAGGGAGTGAGGGGGAGGGTCCACTCGTCGGTGTCTGCGTGGGTCAGTAAGTTGGTGCGAATCGTTTTCTAAGGGGAGAGAGCTAGTTGGGCTGGACTGGGCTGCTGGGCCAGGTGAGTTGGGTCCGGTCTGTTTCTATTTTTTTTCTTTCGAAATGCTTTATCTTTTTCTATTTCTATTTTCTGTTTTGAAATTCAATCAAACAAATCAATCAAAAAATCAATTCAAAATTCCTCCAAACTTTGCATTGAGTTCTGGTTCTGTTTAACAACACAAATCCAAGTCCCAAAATAAAATAATTTTATTCTTTTTAGGACCCATTAATAATTAAATAAATGGACCTTAGTTATTAAATCAAAGGGGTTTTGATTTATTTATTTTTAAAACTCTATTTGAAATCTAAAATAGTACCAAAACCATTCAGTAGGTTTTATTTGAAAATAATAAACACTTGGAAACTTATTTAAAATAATTTAATAAGTTTTTGATGTTTAATTAAAATGGGAAAAGCCTTTACTTTAATAAATTTGGTTTATTAATAAGCACTCATTATTTTATTTAAATAAACCTTTACTCTCTTTATCAAATAGAAGTATTTTATTTCAAAACCTTGGCCAAGTTTTCATTTGGCTTTATAAAATAATCCTTATTTATAACTTCTATCCTTTTCTTTTGAAACCAAATCTTTTTATCTAAAGATCCAAATATTTTAACTTCATTGTTTATTTATCTTTTTAAGTCCCTTTAGGATTTTATTGATCCAAATAGTTTTTTGAAAGTTTCCAAATGGATTCAAAAATTTCTCCCACCCTGAAAATCAACAAAGTTTTATTTTATTCATTTATTTTTCACATTACAAGATTTGGAAAATCTTGGGATGTGACAGGCTACCACCCTTAAAATAAATCTCGTCCCGGGATTTGGGAAGTCTAGGGTTACAAATAGGCTCAAAGAATCTAGAGTGCTACCACCCTTAAAATTTTTCCAACTAAATTACATATTGGCTTGCTTGGGATCTTGGGGAAACTTCTCTGGGCAAACATCTGCATAGTGTCCTTTGTTTCCACACTTGACACATGTGACAAGGCTGAGATCCTTCATAGGCTTGTTTATCTTGTTCTTCATCTTTTCTGGACAATTGCTTGCATAATGTCCTGGTTCTTTGCAATTGAAACATGTGATAAGTTTGAGTTCTTTACGTGTCTCTTGTGGACAAGTTGCTGCATAATGGCCTAGCTCTTTGCAGTTGTTGCACCATACTTGGCCAATCTCCTTATACTTCTGTTTCTCTGGACACTCACTGGAATAGTGTCCCATTTCTTTACAATGATGACATTGCACATGGCTTTTGTCCTTCTTTTTCTTGGGTTTCTCCAAAGCTAGGAGTGCATCTAGTTCATGTTGTTCATATGTTATCTTATAGGTAGGAATGTCTACTGGTTTCTTTGACCTTCTATTGCTCTTTGGATAATTCATATGTCTCTTCTTTGGTCCTTTAAATTGGGTTGTATTGCATGGAGGTATAAGTGGAGCTTTTCCTTTGTCCTCATTCTTCTTGGTAGATTTGGATCCTTCTTGATAGTTTGCAATCATTTGTTGCACTCCACCTTGTTTCCTTTGTTCAACTATGGAATAGATGGGGCATTGGATAGGGACATGGTTATTCCCTTCACATAGGTAGCAAGTAGCTTGAGAGGTGGACATTGTCCAATTGGATGTTTCTCTTCACAGTTGGGGCATTGATCTCCATGCTCCTTGGAAGTGTGATCCTTGTCTCCACAAATATTGCAAGCTTTGGTTCCTTTTAGAATAACATCTTTGTCATCCTTGTTGTCACATATTCCTTTGGAAAAGTTACTTTCCATGTTGAGCATTTTGATCTGTCACCTTATGCAACATTTGGGCTTGGTTTTCCAAAAATCCTTGCAGGGTTGGATCTTCCCCACTGGTGTTGGCTATGAATTGAGCTGTCATTTGGTTCAACTGGTTTTGGGTTGCTATGAGTTCTTTCATGTTGTCCTCTTGGTTGTTGTTGTTGTCATCAACCTTGATGTTGGAGTCTCTTGGAGTAGTCATCTGTTTGGGTTGAATTAAGATTAGAATAGGCAAAAGGATTTCTAAGTAAGGATTCTAATCACACACATCACAATTCACACAAGCAATGTGCAAGCAATCACAAGCCAACATTTCACCCAAACAACAAAGTTCAAGCACATTTTTAGGCAACAAAAAAAATACTTTTGTTACACCACATAAGTTGGTGTGTTTGACTTAACTAAAATATGGTGGTCCATCTATATGGTTCACTTGTGATCTTTCCATCCTTCTTGATTGATTCTTCTTGCATGAGATTATGGTTTCCTTAGGAAAAATTCTTGGTCACAAAACTTCAAAGGTGAGGATGGCTCCTTCTAAGTTGTGTTTCCTTAGTCTCTAAATCTTGAGCAAGATTTCTTGTCTCACTTGTCCTTAGTGATATCCAAGGTTGAAGTCCTTGGTGAATATGATGAAGATGTTGAAGTCATTAGAGAAGTTGAAGTCATTAGAGTTGAAGATGTTGAAGTCATTAGAGAAGTTTAAGTCATTAGAGTTGATGAAGTCCTTAGCTCATGGTAAAGTCTTTGGCCATGGGGTAGGTTTTTCCATCAAGTTGAAGTAGAAGAGATGTAGAGTTGAAACCAAAATGGTTGAGGAAAGAGTTTACAAGATTGTTTGTAAATAAGTTTTGGAACAAATACAACTCCTATTTTTCTAAGGGGTTTTGTCAAATGCTCTTACATCTTTATGTTTGCTTTGCATGTTGAATATATAGATGTGAGGATTCCAAACCTTTAATAAGGTAGAGATCCATGTGTTTACAATGCTAGTCCCTGGATCAATAGCTAGCATCCACAGTTAAGATGTAATATCAAGATACAAAGGTCATAATACAACTTTATAACCAGGAATAACATAATTTGATTACATCTTACATAGCTCATTTGGCTATTACATTACATGGCAGCAGAATATCTATAAGCATGGGGTCCTTCATCTTCAAAGTGCCCCAAGCAGTCATGTTGGTTGTAGACTTTGTAATCCTAATCAATCAACTTCACTAATATCAATCAAACCTGCAACATTACAAGTTACAGCCACAAGGGTCAATACATGTGAAGTGTATTGGCAAGTTTCACTACTATGTAGAATAATAAGTGGATCCTATCAATACATGCATATTTGGCTAAGTAGGGTTTTAGGCTCATTTGCAGAAAGCAATAATTTATCCTATCTTTTCATAATAGTTTTGATCTTTTGTCAAATCTTTCTGAACTCCTTGGTAAATCCCCGAGTGTTTCAAGTCTTTGTCACAATCTCTTGAGCTCCTTGGTAAATCCCCAAGTGCTTCAAGTTTTTATCAAAATCTCTTGAGCTCCTTGGTAAATCCCCAAGTGCTTCAAGTCTTTGTCACAATCTCTTGAGCTCCTTGGTAAATCCCCAAGTGCTTCAAGTTTTTATCAAAATCTCTTGAGCTCCTTGGTAAATCCCCAAGTGCTTCAAGTTTTTATCAAAATCTCCTGAGCTCCTTGGTACACCCCAAGTGCTTCAAGCCTTTTGTTGTCACTTAAAAGTTTTCTTTTAGAAATGGAATGTCGAGATTTCCCATAGCTTCAAGCTTTAGTTGCTCAGTATTGTCCATAACCGGGGACACGGCTAAGTACTTAGAATTTTTATCTTCTGCAGAAGTTGTACACTTTACCCACATGACACACTCTCATCTTGTTGCCACCAGTGGCCGCTGGATAAGTACTCACCAAGATGGAGTACTGGCAGATTGAGAATGTGACAAAGTCTTTCCATAGGGTCCTCCCATACACAATGCTAGCTTGTCTTCAGGCACCAATGTAGGGTTCCGAGTTCCCTCATTTTTCAGTTAATCTGAAGACCAATGCATAGGTCTTCCCAATGTAGTTGACTAAGCCAGAGCCATAATAGCATGTGGTTGTACATGGAAGCAACTGTTGGAGAAACATGTTCAATCTCTAAGTCCCTGGGTGGTTTTCATCTGGTGCACAACAACAAGAGATTGCCATATAAACATGGTTCCTCTTGTTGCCACCTTGTCCAAAACTTGAGTAACCTTGTCCACCCAGGTGGTTCATTGAGTACTTGTTTTATTATGTAAAAACACAAGTCTTTTCTCAACTTCATAAAATCTCAACATGTATCTGTTCTCAAAATATATAGCTTGGCTAAGCATTTTGCAACTACATTGTTTTCACTAAGGAATGTATAAGGGTATACTATTTGGATTTAGCATAGCATATAGTATAGAAATCCTTTTCATGCATGTTTCAAAATCCACTAAGTATAATGAAAATAGTAGGACTTTGGATGATAGTGTCACTTGCATTTTTGGTAGGGAATGTTGGTTCACTTCTTGATCTTGCTAATCTCACACTCTTCTAACTTCACTACAAACCAATCAAGAAAACATAGATTCAACTAGCATTTCAAACCATAATCAAACAATACATCACACATAAAATCATAGAAACCAAGTCATGCATGCAAGCATGCAAAAATAGTTTTGTTTGCAAAGGTGGTTTATACTAGGCTCTATACATTGTAAGGTTCAAAGTGATCATTTTCTAAAGTGGCAAAGTCATTTGGAAAAGAGTTTTATCTATAAACCATTTTTAAATCCAATCATTATTTCATGTGGTGGAAAATGCTTTTAGCAAAACTACAACTTTATATTGTTCACAAAATAAGTTGTTAATTCACAAAACTTGGTGTTTTGGGTCAGTAGGTTTGAATCAAAACATTTTCCAAAGGTTTTTCTCAAAGATCATTTCATAACAAAATCAATATTTTTATTTGACTAGAAATGAGCTAATTCAATTATTCAATCCTAACCTTTACAAAATACCTTTTTAAATCCATGAGTTGGTTCCTAGGGTCAGTAGGTTCACAACAAACCAATTTGCAAAGATTTCATCCTCAAAAACTTTTTGGAATAATTTTTATAACCTAAACAAGCATACAAATGATTCTGCAAAAACAAACATTTTACCAGAAGCTTTTTACTAAACAAATTGCATGGTTGTCTAGGGCTTGTTCCACTGATTCCATTGATATGAAATTTGCAAATTTTGGACGTGTAGAACTAAAGTTATGGATTTTTCAAATTTGCAAATAAATCTGATTCTAATTCCGTTTTAAAACAAAAGCTGGGCCACGCGGCGACTTCCTATTCGTCGGTACCGTTTCGGGTGGATCGACTGATGTGGTGCGTTGGATTTAAATAGATCGCGCGGCTTAGATTGCGTACCCCTTCGCCGTTATGTGGTTCTATCGTGTCACTACGATCTGGATCGAACGGCTCTTATCAACTTGCCAAGAACTGGCGGCGCTGCGCGACGGTGAGCGGCGGCGCACGGTCGGACGATGTGCTATCAGCGGTTACAGGAAGCAAAGGAGGAAACGAGGATGCTCACCGTGCTCGCGAGATCGAGATGAAGCTCGAGGTGGTGCTGGTCTGGCGAGGGGCGCACTAGAGCAGAGTTAATCGCTCGCCGGAGACGTCATCGGCGTCAGACGGCTCTGTTCATTGTCGGGGACGACGTGGCAGATCACCCTAAGACGAGCGGGTGGTACGGTTAGAAGCGTGCTGTTCTGGAGAATATGGGAGCATCATCGAGGAGTGTTGGGGCGGTCGAGACTTACCAGGAAAACTCGCCGGAGAGAGAAGCAGACGCGGCGGCGCTCAGTCGTGGTGGTTGCCGACGTTCTGGGTCACCAGAGGAAGTGTGGCTGGGATCAGTGGATGCGCAAAGTGATGGAGATCCAGTGAGCGTGAACTAGAGAGGAGGGGCGGCGTGTGCTCACCAGAATTGTCCGCGGAACTCGCCGGAGCAGTGTGGGCGTGGGCTCGAATTGGGGCAGCCTAGAGGTAGAGGGGGAGGGCTGTCTGGGGGAAATGAGAGAGGGGAGGGAGGCGTTTAAGCACGCGTCGTCGCAGGGGGAGTTAAAGCCGCTATCAACGCGAATTGATCGCCGGCGTTACTGGCTGCAACAGCAGGGAGTAATCGGCGTGGGTTCGAAGACGATGAACAGGAGAGGTGGGACCTTGCTGTCAGCGAGAAAGGGAGTGAGGGGGAGGGTCCACTCGTCGGTGTCTACGTGGGTCAGTAAGTTGGTGCGAATCGTTTTCTGCGGGGAGAGAGCTAGTTGGGCTGGACTGGGTTGCTGGGCCAGGTGAGTTGGGTCCGGTCTGTTTCTATTTTTTTCTTTCCAAATGCTTTATCTTTTTCTATTTCTATTTTCTGTTTTGAAATTCAATCAAACAAATCAATCAAAAAAATAAATTCAAAATTCCTCCAAACTTTGCATTGAGTTCTGGTTCTATTTAACAACACAAATCCACGTCCCAAAATAAAATAATTTTATTCTTTTTAGGACCCATTAATAATTAAATAAATGGACCTTAGTTATTAAATCAAAGGGGTTTTGATTTATTTATTTTTAAAACTCTATTTGAAATCTAAAATAGTACCAAAACCATTCAGTAGGTTTTATTTGAAAATAATAAACACTTGGAAACTTATTTAAAATAATTTAATAAGTTTTTGATGTTTAATTAAAATGGGAAAAGCCTTTACTTTAATAAATTTGGTTTATTAATAAGCACTCATTATTTTATTTAAATAAACCTTTACTCTCTTTATCAAATAGAAGTATTTTATTTCAAAAGCTTGGCCAAGTTTTCATTTGGCTTTATAAAATAATCCTTATTTATAATTTCTATCTTTTTCTTTTGAAACCAAATCTTTTTATCTAAAGATCCAAATAGTAATTCCAAATATTTTAACTTCATTGTTTATTTATCTTTTTAAGTCCCTTTAGGATTTTATTGATCCAAATAGTTTTTTGAAAGTTTCCAAATGGATTCAAAAAGTTTCTTCTCACCCTGAAAATCAACAAAGTTTTATTTTATTCATTTATTTTTCACATTACAAGATTTAGAAAATCTTGGGATGTGACAATAGAGGAAACTCAACCAACGGTAACGGTTGGCAATCTATGCAATGAAATTCAAGTTCATCACACATGCATAGATTGTGGGGGAGTTTGCTCTATATATTGTGGTTGTACCAACATCACATACTTGTGTAGTATTTGATGTTGGGGCAACCGCTTTGGTCGTTAATTGTCATATTTAAACCCTCGCTAAGGGATTGTCATCAATTACCAAAATGGGGGAGATTGAAAGGGCATGTATGCCCCTATGTGTGGTTTTGGTAATTAATGACAATCTCTATGGACTAACGTGTAAATTGAGTTTCACTTGTAGGCTTGTCCATTGGCATCACTTGGGCCATGTGTTGATCTCAAGGTTGGAAGATGAAGAAATGTCGAAGGGATTTGTGCCCATTGGAATCATGAAGAAAGAAGGAGCTTGAAGGTTGATCAAGACATGTGCAAAGAGTTGCATCAAGATGGATCAACCTCAAGTAGGGATGAAGAAGGGCGAGCTCAAGATGCGCCATCTCTAGAAGATCTCATTCTTGAAGCTTGCCATCCTCATGCTCATGGAATGATGAAGACAAGTTCAAAGAAGAAGTTTCCCCATGGAGTATGGGGGCAATTTGCAAATCTTCATCTTCATCAAGAAAGAGCATCCAAGAAAGGTGTTCCCACTATAGAAGAACAAGACGGTCTACATCAAGTTCAAGTGGGATGCTCAAGTCAAAGGTATGTTCTTGATAGGGCTTCTCTTTTGCCGGTCTCGTATTGTTAGTTGGGAGACCGGGTTTAGGATAGATAGTCGTTCTATCAAGAGGGGACCTCAAGCGGGTGTCTCGTTTGCATTGTTCGGAGAGAGCTCAAACCTTTGCATTCATAGCATCATCTTTCTTGGTTGTTATTTGGTTCTTGTCCATGATAGGATCTAGATATTGTGGTCATCATCATAACAAGCTCTAGTTCATCATCTAAGGATTTCACTTGCATATCTTATTGCGGTTTTTTGATCTTGCGAGTTTTCCGGCTCCACACCTTGGGGGATACTTCACATATGTATTCATAGTATTTTCTCCCAAGGTGATACCCAATATTTCGACTTTTTGTTGGATTCTATTCGTCATTATCTTTCCAACAAAATTGGTTTCATCCCAATCGGAGTTTCCAAGCTCAACTTCTTGCGTTTTGGGTTTTGGAGGTTTTACCGGTTCATTCATCGCTTCTAGAGGTCATATCTTTATCAATTTGGTTTTATACTTCCATGTTGTACTATTATGTTTCTTTGCATAATCTTGTAAAACTGTAGTTCGTTTCTTCAAAGCGAGCCCAAGATCATCAAAAGCGGTCCGGGATCAAAAGTTATTGAAGTTTTTTGTTTTCAATGTTGTCCTGCTTTTGCTTGAGCGGAAGTTCCGGCCCAAGTTCCGACCCATGTTCCGGTCAGGTTCAGTAACTTGTTTTTCTATTTGCCGGAAGTTCCGGTGGGAGGCCAGAAGTTCCAGTGGGGGCGCGAATCTGGCCCAAACGGTCAGTTTTTCCTTGTCCTATTTAAGGGGGGCTTCTTCCCCAATGGTTCTCTATCTTTTGAGCTCATTTTTGCCCACCATTGTTGACCTATTTGAGCTCTCTTACTCCCTCTCCCTCCCATGATTCTTACATCTTTTTGAGGGAAAAGTGAGAGGAGATCTAGATCTATAATCCCACCAAGTCAAATCCCTTCTTTGTGAAGGAATCATTGGGATCTAGATCTTGGAGAGTTTTGTGTTCTCCTCTTGTGTTCTTCCTCCCTTATCCCCCCAATAGCTTTTGTAGCTTTGTTGGAATTTGGGAGAGAAGGACTTGCCCTTGCATTTTGTGCATAGGTTTGAGTTCTCCTCTTGTGTTCTTCCTCCCTTATTCCT
The DNA here is from genome assembly GCA_030063025.1 of Avena longiglumis. Taxonomy (NCBI): domain Eukaryota; kingdom Viridiplantae; phylum Streptophyta; class Magnoliopsida; order Poales; family Poaceae; genus Avena; species Avena longiglumis. The sequence goes on from CP125978.1 coordinate 332,210,557, forward strand.
CCAATAGCTTTTGTAGCTTTGTTGGAATTTGGGAGAGAAGGACTTGCCCTTGCATTTGGTGCATAGGTTTGAGTTCTCCTCGGAGATTCGGCGAGTACAAGATTGTGGGCTTGTTACTCTTGGGTTCTTGGAACCCTAGACGGTTGTGTGGTTGGATTGTTGACCTTTTGTGGTCTTGTTGACCTTTTGTGGTCTTGTAGCCTCGTGTGGCTTTGTTGGCCTTTTGTGGCATTGTAGCCTTTTGTGGCTTTGCTGTTGGGAGCCTCCAATTGAGTTGTGGAGTTAGCCCCAATCTTGTACGGTTTGGTGACCGCCCTCAAGCATCCCATAGTGGAGCAAGTGCCCGCCTTTTGTGGTGCGCACTTGGGAGAATAGGGTGAGCCTTTTGTGGCGTCGGTGAGTTGCATGCTTCCGCATCCGGGGTGAGGTCTTGTGTGGCGTTGGGTGAGCATCGATCCACCACACCTCGAGGTGTGCCATTTGTGGCGTTCGGAGAGCATTGCGCCATCACACCTCTCCAACGAAGACGTAGCTTCTTTGGAAGTGAACTTCGGGAAACAAATCTTCGTCTCCGCGTCCATCGGTTATCTCTCAACCGAGCCCTTTACTTATGCACTTTACATTGTGATAGCCATCGTGCTTGAAGTATTTATTTCTTGCTATCACCTTGTTGCTTGTATTTCTTAGCATAGGTTGTTGGTGCACTTAGGTAAACTTAGTGGCTAGGTTTTGTGCTCAATAAATTAAACGTTAGTTTTATTCCGCATTTACTTGAGCCTAAACCATAATATTTTTAAAAGCCTATTCACCCCCCTCTAGGCGACTTCCTTTGTACTTTCAGTGTCCAAATGCCCTCCCATTGCACGGTCACTATCCACTCGTCCTCTCATTGTGCACCGCTCCAAGGCACTCAAGATCAAGACACATGCAAAACCCCGCGTTGTGGCGGAAGAGGAGGAAGGGGATGACTCTGAGGATGCTGACAGTGGTCGTGACACCGACTATGTTATCTCCCGCCGCAAGCATGCCCAGCCCTCTTGGGCATAGCGGAAGGAGGCCAAGCTAAAGAAGATTTTCTTCTTCCAGGTTGACACCCATAAGCGCATGTATGAGGCGCATGTCTATGCGAAGAAAGCTAGTGCTCGGCAGAAGGACATGATGGCTGCCCAAGGTCTGACAGTCTCTAAGGGGTCCGAGACCAACATTACTCCAGAAGCACAGTGGATCTCTCAGCACAACCACTGGGACGATGATGTCTCTTCCTCACACCGCGCTCCGCCCACCCACGAGGAGGACTTTGATGATGATGATGATGAGGAGGAGGACGATTGACTGTCGGGATGGTAGTCTTGCACTTGTCCCTTTTTGGCGTCTAGATGCCAAAGGGGGAGAAGTTGCACTTTAGGCACGGGTGTTGCATGGGAAGTCACAAGCTCGTTCTTATTTTGATCCTTTTATTGCTTGTGAACTTCGATTTCCCTCTATTTCATGTGTGATACTATGTGGTTATGTCGTGGATCCATCGTATGAGACTATGTGATTTATGTTGTGGATCCATCTTGTGAGACTATATGGTTTATGTCATGGATCCATCTTATGATGATATGTGTTATATATTGTCTATATATCTCTCATCATAAGTTATTGTGCAAAGGTATGTTTTCAAATGCTAGTATCTATATTTGTGCACCCATGTTGGGTTTGTAAAATAGAGGGGGAGGTTAGTCTCTACACATCTAGGGGGAGCCCTGTAGGGGTTCGTAGCATGGAAAACAAAAAAATTGTACCGCATGCAAACAAATAAGCCAAGATCTATCTACTAGATTGTAGCAACGAGTCGATAGAGGAACTCACCCTCGAAGATTCCAAAGCGGTTAACGAGAGCAGATTCTCGTGGGTGATGTAGTCATACTCTTGCCGATCTCAAGATCGCGTAGACGATCCTTCCCAGGCGCTGCTCAAGAGCGCTTCATGATCGGTCACATGTTCGGTGCTCGATGAAGACCTTCATCTCCTTGTTCCAGCAGACATGGAGGTTGTAGCACTCTCGCGATTCGCAAGACGACGGCGTGGTACCGGAAGTAGAGGGGAGATCTCGCAGGGCTTCGCCTTAAGCCGGAGCGAGTATGGTGGACTATGAGAGAGGCCTTAGTGATCGAGGGTTTAGAGGCACCAACGGGCAGAGCTTGGCCGGCGGCCTAGGGCTTGGGGAATCCCCAAGTCGACGGCTAGGGGAAACCCTAGGGCGGCGGCGACTTGCAGGAGGCCGGCGGCTAGGGTTAGGGTTTTGGGTGGTGTTGGGTGTAGGGAAGAGGGACAGCCCTGCCCCTCCTTTTATATGTGGGAGGGAGCGGCCAAGGGGGAGGGAGTCCTCCCCCAAGTCGGCTCCTTGGCCGGCGGGTGGAGGGAGAGGAACTCCTCCCCAAGTAGGTTTCCTACTCTCCCTCCACCAAGCAAAACTGTCGTTTGACTTTTCAAATTGGCGTTTGACTTTTCAAACTAGGATTTGATTTCTCCCTTTATTTTGCCCAGCCATGATACCTAGTACATGATGCAACCATTCCACATTGTCATGACACATTCATGTACCCTTCCCCTCCGGAGTGCCGGACCTTCCGGAACCTTCTAGAACATTCCCGATGAAAACATCGGAATCATTCCCCAACTCCAAAACATGGCTTTCCTTATATGAATCTTATTCTCCGGACCATTCCGGATCTCCTAGTGATATCCCGGATCCCATCCGAGACTCCGAACATCATTCGGTATCTTACTCATCATTCCATAACTACTCAACAACATCGAATCCTTAAGTGTGTCTCCCTACGGTTCGTGAATTATGCGGACATGATCGAGACACTTCTCCGAACAATAACCAATAGAGGAATCTGGAAATTCATATGGCTCCCACATATTTCTACGATTAATTTGCGATCGAATGAACCACTTACATACGATACCAATTTCCCTTTGTCTCACGATAGTTTACTTATCCGAGGTTTTGATCGTCGGTATCTCTGCATACCTAGTTCAACATCGTTACTGATAAGTACTGTTTTCTCGTTCCTGTGATATGTGATCCCTTGTGAACCAGTCACATGCTTGCAAGCTAATTGGATGACATTCCACCGAGAGGGCCCAGAGTATATCTATCTGTCATATGGATGGACAAATCCCACTCTTGATTCATGTGTCTCAACCCATACTTCCCGAATACTCAATGCCACCTTTATAGCCACCCAGTTACGGTGTGGTGATTGATGTCATCAAAGTATCCTTCCGGTGATGGTGATAAGCATGATCTCATGGTCGAAGGAATTAGGTTACTATGTATCAGAAATCTTATAGCAATTGAACTATTAAAATGACTTGATCTTTATGCTACGCTTATCTATAGGAGTATGTCCACCATACCATTCTCCTAATGATATGATCTTGTTATTAACAACATCTCAAATGTTCATGATCAAGAAACCATGATCATCTATTAATCAACAAGCTAGTATTAAGAAGAGGCTTTACTAGGGACTCTAATTTAGTTTACAAATCACACAAGTATTAATGTTTCTTGTTAATACTATTATAGCATGAATGTAAAAATTTATCATAAACACAAAGATATAATAATAACTACATTTATTATTGCCTCTAGGGCATATCTCCAACAGTCTCCCACTTGCACTAGAGTCAACTAATCTAGATTACATGGTAATATACCGAACACCCATGGCAGTTTGGTGTTGGTCATGTTTTGCCCTCGGGAGAGGTTTAGTCAACGGATCCGCCACATTCAGATCTGTGTGTACTTTGCAAATATTTATGTCACCATCTTGGACATGTTCTCGAATAGCGTGAAAACGTAGCTTGATGTGCTTCAGCTTCTTGTGTGACCTTGGTTCTTGCGCATTGGCTATGGCGCCCATGTTATCACAGTAGATAGACATTGGGTCCAGCGCACTTGGAACCACACCGAGCTCTGTAATGAACTCCTTCATCCATATCGCTTCTTGTGAAGCCTCCGAAGCAGCTATGTATTCCAATTCAGTTGAAGATCTCGCCACAACGCTTTGCTTTGCACTCCTCCAGCTAACTGATGCACCATTCAAAGTAAATACGTATCTAGATTGTTATTTAGAATCATCTGGATTGGTGTTCCAACTAGCATCGGTTTAACCATTAACAGCGAGTTGTTCATCACCTCCATAAGAAAGAACCATATCCTTAGTTCTTCTCAAGTACTTAAGGATGTTTTTGACCGCTGTCCAATGATCCACTCCTGGATCACTTTGATATCTGCTAGTCAAACTAACAGCATATGCAATGTCGGGTCTAGTTCATAGCATGGCATACATTAGAGATCCTATGGCTGAGGCATAAGGAGTCTTACTCATCCTTTCTCTATCTTCTGCCATTCTTTGGACTTTGAGTTTTACTCAAGGTCGATTAGCAACATGGGCAAGAACCCTTTCTTGCTATCTTCCATTCCAAACCTCTTTAGAACTTTGTCCAAATATGTACTTTGTGACAATGATATTAGGCGTCTCGATCTATCTCTATAAATCTTTATGCCTAATATGTAAGCTGCTTCGCCAAGATCTTTCATTGAAAAACTATTATTCAAATATTCTTTGACACTATTAAGAAGGTCTACATAATTCCCAATCAACAATATGTCAGCTATAGAGCTCCCACTCACTTTCTTGTAAATACAAGCTTCTCCATAAGTTTGTATAAAACCAAAACTTTTGATTACCTTATCAAAACATTGATTCCAACTTCGGGATGCTTGCTTCAATCCATATATGGACCGTTGAAGTTTGCACACCTTGTTAGCATCTTTAGGATCGACAAAACCTTTGGGTTGCATCATATACAACTCTTCATCAATGTCTCCATTGAGGAACGCCGTTTTGACATCCATCTGCCATATCTCATAATCGTAATATGCAGAGATTGCTAACATAATCCTCACAGACTTTAGCTTCGCTACTGGTGAGAAAGTCTCATCGTAGTCAACTCCTTGAATTTGTCGAAACCCTTTTGCAACAAGTCGAGCTTTATAGACAGTAAAATTACCATCAGCATCTGCTTTCTTCTTGAAAATCCATTTGTTCTCGAAAGCCTTCCGGCCATCCGGTCAGTCCACCAAAGTCCATACTTGGTTTTCGTACATGGATCCAATTTCGGATTTCATGGCATCTTGCCATTTATTGGAATCTGGGCTCATCATCGCTTCTTCATATGTCGCAGGGTCATCGGTGTTGTCCACCAACATGACACTCATAATGGGATCATACCAATCAGGAGTGGTACGGGTTCTTGTTGACCTGCGAGGCTCTATAGCAACTTCAACCGAAGTTTCATGATCATCATCATTAGCTTCCTCTCTTATTGGTGTAGGCGCCACAGGAAATACTTCCGGTGCTGCGCTACTCGCAAGTTCGAGAGAAGGTTCAACAACCTCGCCGAGTTCTACTTTCCTTCCAGTCACTTCTTTCGAGAGAAATTCCTTCTCTAGAAAGGATCCATTCTTGGCAACGAAGACTTTGCCTTCAGATCTATGATAGAAGGTATACCCAATAGTTTCCTTCGGGTATCCTATGAAGACGCATTTTTCCGCTTTGGGTTCAAGCTTGTCCGGTTGTAACTTCTTTACATAGGCTTCGCAACCCCAAACTTTAAGGAACGAATATTTAGGTTTCTTCCCAAACCATAATTCATACGGTGTCGTTTCAACGGATTTAGATGGTGCCCTATTTAAAGTGAATGCGGCTGTTTCTAATGCATAACCCCAAAATGATAGCGGTAAATCTGTAAGTGACATCATAGAACGAACCATATCTAAGAGAATTTGATTACGACGTTCGGACACACCATTACGCTGTGGTGTTCCCGGCGGTGTCAATTGTGAAAGTATTCCGCATTTCTTCAAATGCTCGCCAAACTCATAACTTAGATATTCACCTCCACGATCAGAACATAGAAATTTAATCTTCTTGTTATGTTGATTCTCTACCTCACTTTGAAATTCCTTAAACTTCTCGAAAGTTTCGGACTTATGTTTCATGAAATAGATATACCCATATCTACTCAAGTCATCCGTGAAGGTAAGAACATAACGATAACCACCGCGTGATGCTACACTCATTGGACCACACACATCGGTATGTATGATTTCCAATAAGTCCATAGCTCGCTCCATCATACCAGAAAATGGAGTCTTAGTCATTTTACCCATCAGACAAGCTTCGTATCTTTCAAGTGATTCGAAATCAAGTGATTCAAGAAGTCCATCGGAATGGAGTTTCTTCATACGCTTCACTCCAATATGACCAAGACGACAGTGTCACATATAGGTCGAGTTATCGCTCAATTTCAAACGTTTAGCTTCAATGTTATTAATATGTGTATTTCCACTATCGAGATTAAATAAGAATAGAACATCTATCAAAGGTGCATGTGCATAAAACATATTACTCATATAAATCGAACAACCATTATTCTCGGACTTAAATAAGTAACCGTCTCGCAACAAACATTATCCAGATATAATGTTCATGCTCAACGCATGCACCAAATAACAATTATTTAAGTATAAAACTAATCCCGATGGTAGATGAAGAGGTAGCGTGCCGACCGCGATCACATCAACCTTTGATCCATTTCCAATGCGCATCATCACCTTGTTCTTCGCTAGCTTCCGTTTATTCTGCAGTACCTGTTTCGAGTTACAAATATGAGCAACCGAACCAGTATCTAATACCCAGGCACTACTACGAGTACTAGTGAGAGACACATCAATAACATGTATATCGGATATACCTTTCTTCTTGATGTTGCCGTTCTTCAAATCCGCCAAGTACTTTGGGCAATTCCGCTTCCAGTGACCCTCTCCCTTGTAGTAAAAGCATTCAGTATCAGGATTAGGTCCAGCTTTGGTCTTCTTCGCCGGTGCGGAAACCTTCTTACCACCCTTCTTGAAGTTTCCCTTTTGCTTAGACTTGCCTTTCTTTAATTTGGTGGTCTTATTGACCAACAACACTTGATGCTCTTTCTTGATCTCCACTTCTGCAGATTTCAACATGGAGAAGAGTTCTGGCAATGTCTTGTTCATGCTTTGCATATTTTCATCACAAAGTTCTTGTAACTTGGTGGCAGTGATTGGAGGACACGGTAAATCCCCAAAGTATTAGGAATCACTATACCCAAGCTTTGGTGTTTGTTTGCGTGCCCAGACATCTTAAGCACGTGCTCACTGATGGAGCTGCCCTCTTCCATCTTGCAGTTAAAGAACTTTTCAGAAGCCTCATAACTCTCAACTGTCGCGTGAGTCGCAAATATCAATTTGAGTTCACGGACAATATCATGTGGGTCATGGTTCTCAAACCTTTTCTGAAGCTCTGATTCCAAACCATACAAGATAGCACACTGAAATGTGGAGTACTGATTCTTCCGAGCGAGGTAAACATTCTTTACTTCATCGGTAGCATCACCGCAGTGAGTCACCCAAATGTGCATCCAAAGACATAGGTCAAATTACTAGCATTGAGGACAATCCTCAAATTGCGGAACCAATCCATGAGTTGCTTCCATTGTTTTTCAACTTTTCTTTCTCTAGGAACGCATTAAAATTGATGGTAGGGGCCGCCATTGATCTACAACATATTTGCAATAGTTTAGACTAAGTTTATGACAAATTGAGTTCTAATTAATAGTTAAATTAATCTAGGTGAACTCCCAATCAAAACAATATCCCTCACATTGTTTTAGTGAACACACGAACCAAATCCACCACATCAAAACCGATCATCACGTGAGTTGATGTAGCTTCAATGGCGAACAATCGACATGTTCATCATATCTACTATATGATTCATGCTTTACCTTTTGGTGATCCGTGTTCCGAGACCATGTCTGTACATGATAGGCTCGTCAAGATCAAACATTAGCTTCCGCATGAGCAAATCTGGCTTGCTCACGTTGTATACACTTGCAGAATCTAACACACCCGATCATCACGTCGTGCTTCGAAACAACAATTTTTATCATCGGTGCTTACTAAGGATGAACACTTTAAAACTTGAAATTAATGTGCATGAGGGATCATCTTATAATGCTACCGTCGTTAACTAAGCCATACAAGATGCATAAAGGATTAACATCACATGCAATTCATAATATGTGATATGATATGGACTTCCTTCTTGTGCTTCCGATCTCCATCTTCAAGCACGAACATGATCTCCATCATCACCGGTATGGCGTCAAGGTCAATGGCGCCGCTTCATGGTTGTCGTCCACCAGCTTCAACTACTAAAACTACTTTGAATAGACACGCGGGTCTTAACATAAATTAAAGACAATCATATGGCTCCTGCCGGTTGCCAACTTACAATAAGGATCATTGCATATATCAAATATAATCACAATCATGGCCATATCACATCACAGCACACCCCTGCAAAACAAAGTTAGACGCCTCTAATTTTCTTTGCATATTTTATGTGGTTTGGGGCTTTCAATAAGTGTCGATCTAACTTACGAACAAGAACCACAATGTTGATGTTTGAACTATCAAGTGCCCGTTGTAAATTGGATCTATACTATAATGGGAGAGACAGACACCCGCAAAGCCACTTATGCAATACGAGTTGCATGTTGAGCATGGAGCAATTCTCATGAACGATGTCATGTAAGGTTTGTTGGAATTATGCCCTAGAGGCAATAATAAAGATGTTATTATTATAATTCTTGTTCATGATAAAGTTTATATTCCATGCTAGAATTGTATTAAGCGGAAACTTTAATACTTGTGTGGTTTGTGAACAACACCGTGTCCCTAGTACGCCTCTATGGACTAGCTCATTGATCAATGATGGTTAAGGTTTCCTAACCATAGACATGAGTTGTCAATTGATAATGAAATCATATCATTGGGAGAATGATATGGTGGATAGACCCAAACTAAGCGAAGCAATTAGATTGTTTCATCGTGTTCCTCTTTGCGAAGCTTTTCCTATGTCAAATATTGTATTCCTTAGACCATGAGATAATGCAACTCCCTGGTACCGGAAGAAACCTTTGAGGTCATCAAACGTCATCCTATGAGAGGGTGATCATAAAGGTGTCTCTCAGGTGATCGGAAAGTATCTGTTGGGTTGTATGTATCGAGATGGAATTTGTCCCTCCCAAGTCGGAGAGATATACTTTGGGCCCACTCGTGTCGATATCAACACCTTGCAAGCATGTGGTTAAGGAGTTAATCACAAAGTGATATCGGATTACGGAACGAGTAAAGTACTTGCCGTGAAGCGAGATTGAACTAGGTATGGCCAGTGCAACGATCGAATCTCGGGCAAGTAAAATATCGCGAGACGAAGGAATATATATATGGGATTGATTGAATCCTGGCATCATGGTTCATCCGATATGATCATCGATGAATGTGGGAGTAAATATGGGTGCCGGACGCTGTTGATTATTGATAGAAGATCATGTCTGCATATTCTCGAACCCGCGGTCACACACTTAACGTGTCTTGGCTAGGATAGATTGGATAATTGGTTTATGAATTTTTGTTCGAGTCTCGGATGGGATCCGGGATATCACGAGAGGTTCCTAATGGTCCGGAGAATAAGATTCATATAAGGCAAAGGCAGTTTTGGAGTTCGGAATTGTTCAAGTTAATCGGTATTATGCGGAAGCTTCTAGAACCTTCCGGAAGGGACCAACGTGGCCCCACCTTCCGGGAGGGGCATGGGCCTATGAGGGAGTGTCCTGGCCGCATTGGGCCAGGGCACAAGGACCCATAGGGCCCAGCCGATCCTAGATAAGTTTAAACTCGTTTAAACTAGAGATAGGATTTCTAGATAAGGAGAGTTTAAATCGTTTAAACTAGAGATAGGATTTCTAGATAAGGAGAGTTTAAATTGTTTAAACTAGAGATAGGCTTGGAGGAGGGGCAGGGCTGGCCCCCCCTCTATATATAGAGGGTGCCTCCCCACTACTACACACCTTCCTCCAAGCCCTAGATGCCTTGCTACCTTCCTCTCTCCCTCCCGACTGTTTGTAGGCGAAGCCCTGCAGCAGAAATTCTCCACCATATACACCACGCCGTCGTGTTGTAGATCCAATCTATCTCTCCACCATACTCGCTGGTCCGAGGAAGGATGAGACGTCGAGGTGCTGCACGTGTGCATCTCACGGAGGCACCGCCACTTGTGGTGCTAGATCGGATCGGATCGCGAGGAGGAGAAGCGAGTACGACTACATCACCCACGTTCTGATGAACGTCCCGCTGTGTGAATCTTCAAGGGTATGAAGATCTAATCCAATCTCTCTCGTTGATTGCATCTCCTAGATTAGATCTTGGCTTTCCCTATGTTCGCATCCGTAGAAAATTTTGATTTACTATGCCGCGAAACCCTTCAGTGGTATCAGAGCTAGATCTATGCGTAGATGTGTTTCACGAGTAGAACGCAACATGGTTGTTGCGGGCGTTGATGTTTTCTGTTGCAAGCCTCTTGTTTGTGTTCTTCTTATGACGCGGGATAGTGAGATTGAAGCGGTCCAGGCCAACCTTACGCGACGTCGTCATGAGACCGCTCGCACTTGACGTGTGGCTTGTACCACACATGCGGATGGTGGATGTCAGTTTCTCTCACTATAGTTGTCATGGGATTAACACCGGAGTTTGGCAACCATAATATCACCGTTGTGGCTTTCCGTAGTAAGAATCGTTCTTAGCATCTACTCACATAAGCCACGTAAAACATGCAACAACAAAGTAGAGGCGTCTAACTTGTTTTTGCAGGGAGTGTTTTCTGTGATATGGTATGGCCCAAGATGTGATGTGTATATTGTATGCGATGATCATTTTTTGTAATGTTTCACGACTTGCATGTCGATGAGTACACAACCGGCAGGAGCCATATGGTTGTCTTTATAATTGTGTATGACCTGCGAGTCAACTTCTTATACGCCATGTAATAGCTTTACTTTATCGCTAAGTAGTTAGCAATAGTTGTAGTTGCTATTCATGGTGGAGGCAATCATGGTGGAGTGATGGAGATCATGCCGGGACGCACAAGATGGAGATCATTGCGCGAAGATTGGCTACACCATGTCACATAAAGTTATATGCATGTGATGTTTATCCCTTTTATGTATCTTATTATGCTTAGATCGCGAAGGTAGCATTATAAGATGATTCCTCACATAAAGATCAAGATAAAAACTGTGTTCTCCCCAAGTATGCACCGTTGCGAAAGTTCGTCGTTTCCAAGCATCACGTGATGATCGGGTGCTATAGACTCTACGTTCACATACAACGGGTGCAAGCCAGTTTTGCACACGCGGAAATACTTGGGTCTAACTTGACGAGCCTAGCATGTACAGACATGGCCTCGAAACACAAGAACCGAAAGGTTAAGCATGAGTCATATGAATGATATGATCGACACTTTGTTGTCCACCATTGAAACCACATCTCTTCTCGTGATGATCGGATTAGGTGTGGTGAATTTGGATCGTGTTCACTAAACAACTTGAGGGATGTTGAATTTAGTGGGAGTTCATCTAGTAATTTGATTAAGTTGAACTATTTATTATGAACATAGTCTAAATTGTATTTGCAAATACTGTAGATCCAATGGCCAAGTCCAACTTCAACTTCAACGTTTTTGCTGAGAAAGAAAAGCTTAGAAACAATGGGTCTAACTGCACCAACTGGTTCCGCAATCTAAGAATCATTCTATCTGGCGGACAAAAGGACTATGTCCTTGGTAAAGTGTTAGGTGACCCTCCTGCTGCAACTGCGCCGGCTGATGAGAAAATTGTCTATCAGTCGCGCAAATATGATTATGGTGTGATTAAGAGCACCATGTTGTTTGCTATGGAACCGGAACTTCAAAATCGTTTTGAAACCTATCCCGGGCCCTTCGAGATTCTCGAGGAGCTGAAAACCATGTTTCAGACTCAGGCCCGTTCTGAGAGATATGAGATCTCCGAGAAGTTCTTTAACTGCAAGATGGAGGAAGGGAGTTCCGTTAGTGAGCACGCCATAAAGATGTCGGGCTACACTCAACGCCTTGAGCAACTGGAATTCACGATTCCAGAGGAGCTCAAGATTGACAGGGTTCTGCAATCACTCCTCCCGGCTACAAAAGTTTTGTAGTGACTCATAATCAGATTGGCTCCATCGATACGATCACCGAGCTCTTCGCAAAGTCAAGGATGCGAGGTGGACATCAAGAAGGATAATCATGTGTTGATGGTCAACAAGCCCTCCTTTAAGAAAGGTAAGGAGCAAAGAAGCCCTTCAAGAAGGGCGGCAAGCGCAATGCCCTACCGAGAAGAAGCTCAAGTCCGGTCCTAAGCCGACACCGAGTGCTTCTATTGCAAGGACAAGGGTCTGAAGCACAATCGTCCAAGTACTTAGCGGACAAGAAGGCTGGCACCATCAAAGGTATATTTGATATACATGTTATTGATGTTTTCCTTACTAGCCCTCGTTGTAGTGCACAGGTATTTGATACCGGTTCAGTTGCTAATATTTGTAACTCGAAACAGGAGCTACGGAATAGACGGCGGCTTGCGAGGGATGAGGTGACGATGCGCGTTGGCAACGGATCAAGAGTTGATGTGATGGCCGTCAGCACGCTCTCCTTAGTTTTACCTTCGAGATTAGTTTTAAACCTTAATAAATGTTATTATGTGCCTGCGTTGAGCATGAACATCATTTCCGGATCGTGTTTATTGCAAGACGGTTATTCATTTAAATCGGAGAATAATGGTTGTTCTATTTATATGAGTAACATCTTTTATGGTCATGCACCTCTTGTGAATGGTTTATTTTTTCTAAATCTCGAAAGGGATGAAACACACATCCATAACATTGAGGCTAAGAGATGCAAAGTAGATAGTGATAATACTACTTATTTATGGCACTGTCGTCTAGGTCATATTGGAGTAAAGCGCATGAAGAAACTCCATTCTGATGGACTTTTGGAGTCTCTTGATTTTGAATCATTTGACACATGCGAACCATGCCTCATGGGCAAGATGATCAAAACCCCGTTCTCCGGTATGATGGAGTGAGCAACGGACTTGTTGGAAATCATACATACCGATGAGTGTTTCGACGCGCGGTGGATATCGCTATTTCCTCACTTTTACCGATGACTTAAGTAGATGTGGGTATATCTATTTAATGAAACATAAATCAAACATTTGAAAAGTTCAAAGAATTTCGAATGAAGTGGAGAACCATCGTAATGTAAAGATTAAGTTTCTACGATCCGATCTTGGGCGAATATTTGAGTTATGATTTTCTCACGCATCTTAAAGCAAGTGGAATCATTTCACAACTCACGCCACCGAACACCACAGCGCAATGGTGTGTTCGAGCGGAATCGAACCCTATTAGATATGGTCCGATCAATGATGTCTCTTACTGATTTGCCGTTATCATTTTGGGGTTATGCATTAGAAACCGCTGCATTCACTTTAAATAGGGCTCCATCTAAATCCGTTGAGACGACACCGTATGAACTGTGGTTTGGTGCTAAAAATCTAAGTTGTCGTTTCTTAAAGTTTGGGGATGCGAAGCTTACATCAAGAAGTTGATGCCGGCAAGCTCGAACCCAAAGCGGAGAAATGCGTCTTCATAGGATACCCTAAGGAAACTATTGGGTATACCTTCTATCACAGAACCGAAGGCAAAGTGTTTGTCGCAAAGAACGGTTCCTTTCTTGAGAAGGAGTTTCTCTCGAAAGAAGTGAGTGGGAGGAAAGTAGAGCTAGACGAGGTTATTGAACCTTCTCTTGAATTGGAGAGTAGCGCAAGACTGAAATTGTTCCAAAGGCCGCCGCACCAACAATAGAGGAAGCTAATGACAAGGATCATGAAGCTTCGGACGATGCTGCTACTGAACGTCGCAGGTCGACAAGGTCGCGTGCCCCTCCTGAGTGGTACGGCAACCCTGTCTTGACTGTCTTGTTGGTAGAAGACAGTGAACCTACGAACTATGAGGAAGCGATGATGAGCCCAGACTCTAAGAAATGGCTGGAAGCCATGAAATCCGAATTGGGATCCATGAGCGAAAACCAAGTATGGACTTTGGTGGATCCTCCTAGCGACCGAAAGGCCGTTGAGTGCAAATGGATCTTCAAGAAGAAAACGGACGCGGATTGTAATGTTACCGTCTATAAAGCACGGCTTGTCGCAAAAGGTTTTCGACAAGTTCAAGGTGTTGACTACGATGAGACTTTCTCTCCCGTAGCGATGTTTAAGTCCATTCGGATTTTATTAGCAATTGCTGCGTTTCATGATTATGAAATATGGCAGATGGATGTCAAGACTGCTTTCCTCAATGGGAACATTGATGAAGAGTTGTATATGATGCAACCCGAAGATTTTGTCGATCCTAAGGATGCTAGTAAAGTATGCAAACTTCAGCGTTCCATTTATGGACTGAAGCAAGCATCTCGGAGTTGGAACCTTGGTTTTGATCAAGTGATCAAGAGTTTTGGATTTGTTCCAAATTGCTACTGAGCTTGTATCTACAAGAAAGTGAGTGGGAGCTCGGTGGCGTTTACGGTACTATATGTGGATGACATATTGATTATTGGAAATGACATCAACATGCTTAACGATGTGAAGAGTTATTTGAACAAGTGTTTTCAATGAAAGACCTAGGTGAAGCTGCTTATATATTGGGCATCAAAATCTATAGAGATAGACAAAGACGCTCGATAGCTTTAAGCCGAGTACATACCTAGACAAAGTTCGAAAAGGTTCGTAATGGATAAGGCAAAGAAAGGTTCGATGCCTATGTTGTCAGGTAAGATATTGAGCAAGGCTCAGTGTCCAGCTACGGTAAATGATAGGGAAGCTACGAGCAAAGTGCCTTATGCCTCGGCCATAGGTTCCATCATGTATGCCATGGTGTGTACTAGACCGGATGTGTCCAATGCTCTTAGTTTGACGAGCAGATATCAAAGTGATCCGAGTGGAACATCGGACAACCGTGAAGAACATCCTAAAGTACCTAAATAGAACTAAAGAAATGTTCTTAGTCTATGGGGTGATGAGCGACTTGTCGTAAAGGTTACGTCGATGCTAGTTTCGACACCGACAAGGATGATTCCAAATCTCGGACGGGATACGTTTATATTTTGAATGGAGGAGCTGGAGTCGGAGAAGCTGCAAGCAAAGCGTGATCGGGATCTACATGGAAGCGGAATACATGGTCACGCAGCGTCAAGTGAAGGAGTTTGGATCGAAACTTCATCATCGAGCTTGGCGTGGTTCCAAGTGCATTGGACCCACTTGGAGATATTGTGTGACAACACCGGGCGCCATAGCACTCGCTAAGGAACCAAGATATCATCCAAAGACCAAGCATATCAACCGCAAGTTTCATATAATCCGAGATTATATAGCGTATGGATATATGATTAGATTATTAGTACATACGGATCTGAATGTCGCAGATCCATTGACTAAACCTCTTCCACGTGTAAAACATGATCAACACCTCGGCCATGGGTGTGAGATTGTTGCCATATGTAAACTAGATTATTAACTCTAGTGCAAGTGGGAGATCTGGAATTATGCCCTAGAGGCAATAATAAAGATGTTATTATTATAATTCTTGTTCATGATAAAGTTTATATTCCATGCTAGAATTGTATTAAGCGGAAACTTTAATACTTGTGTGGTTTGTGAACAACACCGTGTCCCTAGTACGCCTCTATGGACTAGCTCATTGATCAATGATGGTTAAGGTTTCCTAACCATAGACATGATTTGTCAATTAATAATGAGATCATATCATTGGGAGAATGATATGGTGGATAGACCCAAACTAAGCGAAGCAATTAGATCGTTTCATCGTGTTCATCTTTGCGAAGCTTTTCCTATGTCAAATATTGTATTCCTTAGACCATGAGATAATGCAACTCCTGGTACCGAAGAAAGCTTTGAGGTCATCAAACGTCATCCGATGAGAGGGTGATCATAAAGGTGTCTCTCAGGTGATCGGAAAGTATATGTTGGGTTGTATGTATCGAGATGGAATTTGTCCCTCCCAAGTCGGAGAGATATACTTCGGCCCACTCGTAATCGATATCAACACCGCTTGCAAGCATGTGGTTAAGGAGTTAATCACAAAGTGATATCGGATTACGGAATCAGTAAAGTACTTGCTGTGAACGAGATTGAACTAGGTATGATGCATCGACGATCGAATCTTGGGCAAGTAAAATATCGCGAGACGAGGGGAATATATATGGGATTGATTGAATCTCGGCATCATGGTTCATCCGATATGATCATCGATGAATGTGTGGGAGTCAATATGGGTGCCTGCACCCAGTTGATTATTGATAGAAGATCATGTCTCGCATATTCTCGAACCCACAGGTCACACACTTAACGTGTCTTGGCGCTAGGATAGATTGGATAATTGGTTTATGAATTTTTGTTCGAGTCTCGGATGGGATCCGGATATCACGAGAGGTTCCGGAATGGTCCGAGAATAAGATTCATATAAGGCGGGCAGTTTTTGGAGTTCGAATTGTTCCGTTAATCGGTATTGTACCTAAGCTTCTAGAACCTTCGGAAGGGGACCAACGTGGCCCCACCTTCCGGGAGGGCATGGTCCTATGAGGGAGTGTCCTGGCATTGGGCCAGGGCACAAGGCCCCATAGGGCCCAGCCGATCTAGATAAGTTTAAACTCGTTTAAACTAGAGATAGGATTTCTAGATAAGGAGAGTTTAAATCGTTTAAACTAGAGATAGGATTTCTAGATAAGGGAGAGTTTAAATTGTTTAAACTAGAGATAGGCTTGGAGGAGGGCAAGGGCTGGCCGCCCCTCTATATAGAGGGTGGTGCGCCTCCCCACTACTACACCTCCAAGCCCTAGCGCCTTGCTACCTTCCTCTCCCTCCCGATCGTTTGTAGGTGAAGCCTGCGTGAAATTCTCCACCATATACACCACGCCGTGTTGTAGATCCAATCTATCTCCACCATACTCACCGTCCGAGGAAGGAGGAGACGTCGAGGTGCTGCACGTGCATCTCACGGAGGCACCGCCACTTGTGGTGCTAGATCGGATCGGATCGCGAGGAGGAGAAGCGAGTACATCACTACATCACCCACGCTCCGAGAACGTTCACTGCAGCGAATCTTCAAGGGTATGAAGATCTAATCCAATCTCACTCATTGATTGCATCTCCTAGATTAAATCTTGGCTTTTCCTCTGTTCGCATCCGTAGAAAATATTGATTTACTATGCCGCGAAACCCTTCAAGGTTAGCCCGGGCCGCTTCATCCCATCATACCGCAAGATGCAAAATGCACAAGAAGCAATTGATAATAAAAGCACCACCGCCCACAATGACCATTGTGTTCTACTCGTGCAACAGATCTATATATAGACACGGCTCTGATACCACTGTAGGGGTTCGTAGCATGGAAAACAAAAAATTTCTACCTCATGCAAACAAACAAGCCAAGATCTATCTACTAGATTGTAGCAACGAGTCGATAGAGGAACTCACCCTCGAAGATTCCAAAGCGGTTAACGAGAGCAGATTCTCGTGGGTGATGTAGTCGTACTCTTGCCGATCTCAAGATCGCGTGAGCGATCCTTCCAGGTAGCTGCTGCCAGCGCTTCACGCTGGTCACACGTTTGGTACTCGATGAATACCTTCCTCTCCTTGTTCCAAAGAAAGCGGAGGTTGTAGCACTCTCGCGATTCCGTGACGACGGCGTGGTACCGGAAGTAGAGGGGAGATCTCGCAGGGCTTCGCCTTAAGCCGGAGCGAGTATGGTGGACTATGAGAGAGGCCTTGGCGATCTAGGGTTTAGAGGCACCAAGGGGCGGAGCTTGGCCGGTGGCCTAGGGCTTGGGGAAGCCCCAAGTCAGCGGCTAGGAGAAACCCTAGGGCAGCGGCAACTTGCAGGAGGCTGGCGGCTAGGGTTAGGGTTTTGGGTGGTGTTGGGTGTAGGGAAGAGGGGTAGCCCTGCCCCTCCTTTTATAGGTGGGAGGGCGCGGCCAAGGGGGAGGGAATCCTCCCCCAAGTCGGCCTCCTTGGCCGGCGGGTGGAGGGAGAGGAACTCCTCCCCAAGTAGGTTTCCTACTCTCCCTCCACCAAGCAAAACTGCCGTTTGACTTTTCAAATTGGCGTTTGACTTTTAAAACTAGGATTGATTTCTCCCTTTATTTTGCCCAGCCATGATACCTAGTACATGATGCAACCATTCCACATTGTCATGACACATTCATGTACCATTCCCCTCCGGAGTGCCGGACCTTCCGGAACCTTCTAGAACATTCTCGATGAAAACACCGAAATCATTCCCCAACTCCAAAACATGACTTTCCTTGTATGAATCTTATTCTCCGGACCATTCCGGATCTCCTCGTGATATCCCGGATCCCATCCGAGACTCCGAACAACATTCATTCTCTTACTCATCATTCCATAACTACTCAACAACATTGAATCCTTAAGTGTGTCTCCCTACGGTTCGTGAATTATGCGGACATGATCGAGACACTTCTCCGAACAATAACCAATAGAGGAATCTGGAAATTCATATGGCTCCCACATATTTCTACGATTACTTTGCGATCGAATGAACCACTTACATACGATACCAATTTCCCTTTGTCTCATGATAGTTTACTTATCCGAGGTTTTGATCGTCGGTATCTCTGCATACCTAGTTCAACCTCATTACTGATAAGTACTATTTTCTCGTTCCTGTGATATGTGATCCCTTGTGAACCAGTCACATGCTTGCAAGATAATTGGATGACATTCCACCGAGAGGGCCCAGAGTATATCTATCCGTCATATGGATGGACAAATCCCACTCTTGATCCATGTGTCTCAACCAATACTTTCCGAACACTCAATGCCACCTTTATAGCCACCCAGTTACGGTGTGGTGTTTGATGTCATCAAAGCATCCATCTGGTAAAGGTGATATGCATGATATCATGGTCGAATGAATTAGGTTACTATGTATCAGAAAGCTTATAGCAATTGAACTATTAAAATGACTTGATCTTTATGCTACGCTTATCTATAGGAGTATGTCCACCATACCATTCTCCTAATGATATGATCTTGTTATTAACAACATCTCAAATGTTCATGATCAAGAAACCATGATCATCTATTAATCAACAAGCTAGTATTAAGAAGAGGCTTTACTAGGGACTCTAATTTAGTTTACAAATCACACAAGTATTAATGTTTCTTGTTAATACTATTATAGCATGAATGTAAACATTTATCATAAACACAAAGATATAATAATAACTACATTTATTATTGCCTCTAGGGCATATCTCCAACAAGCCCCGACTCTATTTTACAAATGCCATGAGTTTCTCCATAAAATCCTTTTGATAAAGTGTGTTGTCATCAAACACCAAAAAGGGGGAGATTGAAAGAGCATTTTCTATCCTTCTGATTTTGATGTTTGATAACAACACATTTATCGGTCTAATAGTGTGCTAAGTATATCACAAGTTTGATAGAGTATGGCATAAATATTGTCTTTCCCAATTAACCTTGCCAAAAACCTCTATGGCAACCGTTAGTACCGGAAATATAAGCGGTACTACCGCTTGGCACCGGTACTACCGGTCCTTGTACCGGTTGGACCCGTGCAAAGTTGGGAGGGTTGGTTTTTCCTCAGCACCACCCGGTACCGTGGAGCGGCACTACCGGTCCAACCGGTAGTACCGCTTGATACAAGCGGTACTACCGCATGGACACAGTAGTACTGCTCAGCAGTACCGGGCAGTACTGTTGAAAGACCAACCCCTCCCTGCTCACACGGTGCCCACCGCTACTTGGGACCGGTACTCCCGCCCTGACCGGTAGTACTGCGTCTTATGACCGGTACTACCGCTTGGGGGTAGTACCGCAAGGGTGTACCGGGCAGACCTGAAGATGGCTTGACCAAGAACTGCATCTCCGGTACCTGGTCCGGTACTGGACCGGTAGTACCGCTTGCGACTGGTACTACCGCTTGAAGTACCGGTAGTACCAGTGCACTTATGGCTCCAACGGCCAGATTTCTTGGAGGGGTATAAATACCCCTCCACCTACCTTGGGACAAATTGCTCAGCCACATTAAAGTCAAGACCACCATTGGAGCCATCAAATCTTCAAGATCTTCTCAATCCATCACACAAAGTCTTTGATCTTTGGGGAATCGAAGGAGGAGGCCTCGATATACTACTTCACCAAAAGAGATCTTCATTTCCCCCTCATTCCATTGAGGGCCCTTTGCTCTAGTGTTTTCTTGGAAACTCTAGTTCTAGATTTGGTTCTTACAAGCTTGTATTTGATTGTCTTGACAAATTGCTTGTATTTGGGAGCCTCCAATTCAGTTGTGGATGTGTGCCCCAAACTTGTAAAGGTGCCGGCTTCCACCTTGAAGGTTGCCAATATAGTGGAAGGTGGATCAATCCCGTTGGGGTGAGATTCATCGGAGAACAAGGGAGTCCTCTCGTGGCGTTGGTGGTTTGAAACCACTCTCTCTCCAAACGTAGACGTACTTCCCCTCAAAAGGAAGGAACTACGGAAAACAAATCCTTTTTTCTCCGCGTCCACCACTTTCGTTACTTCTATCCTTTACCGCACTTTTACTTGCTCTTGCTTAGTTGTGCATTAACTTGTTCTTGTTTGTCATATAGGTAAATTCACCTTAGTTGCATTATCTAGAGAATTTACCTTATTATCAAACCCTAATTTGAAAAAGAAGAAAATTTAAAGTAGCACCTATTCACCCCCCCCCCCTCTAGGTGTCCATACGATGCTTTCAGCTAGTGCATGAAGCTTGACATGGTATCAGAGCCTAAGGTCTCGAGTTCGAGTCCTGTCTTTCGCAATTTATCCTAAAATTGTTATTGACCTCTCTGTGTCCACGTATAGGCCTTTTGAGTCATACGTGAGTTTCGCGCGCCATTGCTCTCTTCCGGTTGCACGTGCTGATTTCTCCCCGTCACACGTGAGAGGGGGTGTTGAAGTGTATAAGTGGATTGCACTAGCCATTTCCATCAGTTCGGACTTTTGGTTGCGTTGGATAGTGCATGAAGCTTGACAAAAACTTCATGAGATATCGGCATCCTCCGACAGGGATAGAGCGATCAAGGAAGATTATAGACAGTCGTTATGATCGAATTAGTCATGTGTAATTGAAAACTAGTTGAAGTCGACAACAAAAATGTTACAATTGCGACAAGAAGATAACGAAGAACGAAAACGAAAAAAACAGCAAGGGGGACACAGATTTAACGTGGAAAAACCTCTCCAAGAAAGAGAGGAAAAAACCACGGGCGCCAGCCAGCGAAACTTCACTATATCGAGGAGTGTTTACAAACGCCGGGAATTTCACAGATGCAACTCATCCCAACCGGCGGCTTACAAGGGGTTTATATATCGGTGGAAACCTAGGTCTTCGACGATCCGTACCGTACCACTCGTCAGAAGTTGGCCTATACTTTGTAGAATTTGTATCAACATATAACAAAAAACAAAGAGACGCTTGGTGTCGACTTGCTAAATCAAGAGCATGCTTCTCAGCCAGGCTCTAGAATGATCACTAAGCAATTTTCTACCAGTGTATTAGCTAGGGATGATCAAGGAGGAGCTCCTCGTGTGGAGTGTAGCTAGGAGAGTAGGCTTTGGTGTCTAAGGAGTTCATCGACACTATTTGACTGCAACTAGCTGTTGAAGCTTGTAAAATATTGTCTGTCTTCTACTGTATAAAGTTATGGTACGCGTAGGAGAGTTTGGAAATCTAGGACCAAGAGTAAGCTTTCTTTGCCTTACTAGCACTTGATTCTCTGTATAGTTCCAACGCCTGCTCCATGACCTTGTCTTGCGATAAACACTTTGCTCTTTTCTTACTTGAAGGGTGAGTAGAAAGGTAATTTTGCAATTGTGAACTTCCTGTAATCTTTCCTAGCTTCTCTTCAGTCTCAACGGCTATGTATGGATCATAACCAGCCGCACCAAGTAGTAGCATTCCAATGCGATCTGCCTCAATCTCCCTCCTACACAGGTAACATCGTCAGGAAAGTCTCTAAGTTTTAGCATGACATACTTGCATAGATTTGATAGTGTGTTAAGAAAGTGAGAACTGTATAAAACACAGCTAAGCCGAAGAACATTTGTCATAGATGGGATAAATTAATTGCCCTCTAGACCACATTAGAGCAACAGGTGTTAGGCTTAACTTGCCTTACTGAACCATCTCCCTTAGATGGAACAATGGTGTCAGTTTTTTGTAGACAATGCAAGGACTTGCTCAACCAATTTCTTCTAGCACCTAGATACATCACACTATACTTAAATCATTCAATTAAAAAAAAACGAAGTCCAAACATCTTTACATTGTGCAAAGTGGGGAATACATCAAGTGCCAAAACAGTGACCTCTAATCACAAGTACCAACCTAAGGTCTTATCGCATCAAACGTTAAGAACAACATGTTAGTGTTAGCGAACGTAAGTACTCCCTCCGTCTCAAAATAGATGTCATAGTTTTGTCGAAATCTTATTTCCTCGAGTATGCCTCCAAATACCTTAAAAATGTATGTCTCCTATTTATTTGAATGAAAGGATACGGCATATTGTCTTGTTTTGGGGAACCAGAAATGTAGATCGCGGAATTCAAATTATAACTGATAGTACAGTAAGGTAAACTAGTTTGTCGATACATCGGTTAGAAACTAGTCACAGTTTGTCTACCTAACTTCAGTGCTGGTAAAACGATGGACTTAACAAACCCTTTGAGACCCTGATGTGGGACACAAACAATCTTTTGCCTATATGAACTAAGAGGTGTGCTTTGGTGTCCCTCCCCTCAAACTTAAGTGGGCATGTGGGGCAGTTATAAGACCAACGGGGAGGATCCCAAGGCTATGAGAACTCTAATTAGAGACATGGTATGTTGAGGTGACATTCAGCATACTGGATTGTCCGCACTAGTTTGTATGTCATCTGGAATCTTTCAATAACATTTACAACTTATCACATGCAGAACATGTTTTTTCTTACGATGCTGGGCAGAATATACGTAGGTTACCATATGAACAATGTGAAAGGCAGAAGTGCGATGTAATTTCACAGAAGTGAATGTATATATATACCGGCGTGAGAAGGGGAGCTCTAAGAATAAATTTGAAACACACTTGAGCAAACTTGGACTGTCGAAGAACTGCCGTACGCCAATTCGCGTGAACATGGACAACAGGCTCTTGGTGGCCGCCTCTGCCGTGTGCCTCGCAATAACGTGCCCGACCTGCAAAAGATTTAGTCAATGATTTCAGCTTGGATCCACAGAAAACCCACATGAAATCACGTAAGATTCCGACCAATTAGTGATGAAATCTACCTCGTGCCCAAGCACAGCGGCAACCTCGGCATCGGTTCTGAAATGGTGGAGGAACCCAGTGTAGACCACGATCTTGCCACCGGGCAGGCACATCGCGTTGACGGTATCATCCTCTTTGATGACGATCGCCTCCCAGTCGGGACCATCGAGGTGCCTCGTCATTGGCGGCGCTACCCGCGCCTTCGCCTGGTTCCGGTACCTCTTGGTTGTCCACCTGTCGTCCAGAAGCTGCTCGTCTCGCCGCCGGACAGGTACTACGAGGGTGCGTTCGGCGGCGCTGACGATCTCCGAGGTGAGCCGGCGGAGGCGGACAGACTCGTGGTGTTCCGGGGGGAGGATCTTGGCGGCTTCCTCCTCCTTTGTGTCCTCGAACAAGAGCTCACCGAGCCATCGCTCGACCCGGGGAGGCAGGAAGATGAGGTGGGTGCGGTTGGTGTATGGCGCCGTCTCGAGGGTACAGTAGTAGGCGGCGACGGCAGCGGCGCCAGGGAGGAGAACCCGCGCGGCGACCTTCCGCCAGTCGAGGAACCACGGGAGCCCGCCGCGGCCTCGGGCGAAGTGGATGAGCTCCGGACGCCGTGGCGAGGCCTGGTAGTGGCAGTGAGGGAGCCACGTCCGCGCCAGCGGCGCAAGTAGCCGACGGATGGCGGGACATTGGCGGGCTAGTACTAGTGCTCGGCTTGGGGCGGTGGAGCGCGAGATCTCCAGGCGATGCGGGTAGACGTGTGGTAGTGCCGGGTGGCCGTCTGCGGCGGCGGCGCCTGTGGTCGGAAGGCCGGCTTCTTGTAGATGGAGCGCTTGAAGAGCCGGAAGAGGTCGGAGCCCGTTCTCCTCAAAATATAGTTCATGTTCCTATAATTTCTCTGGACGGCAGATTGATTCGAGAAGAGAGCTAGCTTGAGGTGTCGGTGCGTACGTGACGGACGGGCTAGGCTGACAGTCGCCGTCGCCGGGATGTTTTGAGGACGACCTTCGTCCGTTTCGCTTGTACGCTATGGAACTCCATAAAGCCTACTGCGGCCGTGCATCACGTACGCTGAAGAAATGGAAACTGGAAGTCCGAAAGCCCATTGCCATGATTACCAGTTCTTTTTAGGGTTTTTTCGAGAAGCCGCCCTCTTTCCAGCTTCTTGAAGAAGTCGGTCTAAATAAATTACTCCCTCTGTTTAGAAATATAAAATGTTTTAGCTTTGTGACGAGATGTATCTAGACACCTTTTAGTGTATAGGTTCAAATGAATCTAGACACTAAAATGTGTCTAGATACATCTCATTCACAAACCTAAAACATCTTATATTTCCAAACGAAGGGAATACAATACTTCTAAAATAGTTAAGTCTAAACAAATTTGAAGCATCGCAAATTTTTTTTTACCGGCTTCCTCAGTAATCTGGGATAGGGCAGCTTCTGAGAGAAGCCACAAAAAAACTAGGTCTACACGTACGATTTAGTCGCGTCTGCTAGTTTCTTTTCCATGTAGATCGCGTCTGCTCTAGTTGCTTTCCGTCCTCCACGGTGACCAACAAGCGGGGGCGAATTCAGACGTAGAAGGTTTTGCTGGTGTATTTGATGCCTCGGGTCCAAAATAAGTGTTAAATATTTATACTAACTTTGTACCAAAACAGTACTAAATCACCGAGATCATGCATTGGAGGGAATAGTATTTTTTAGTTTTTTGATGTGGTGACTATTGTTTTTACCCGCAAAAAAAAAAGACTATTGTTCTAGGTCTAGATGTGTCATCAGTATTTTTTTTCTGTCATGCCAGGTGTCCCGCTAGTTTCTTTTTGAGGAAAACCCACCACAGCAGATTATATTAATTTAAAAAATACAGATACATTATTTGCAACTACATCAACGATATACTCAGGAGGATCATCCTTCCACAATTGGGGATCATCCACCGCCTTCCTAGCTAGAACATGAGCTATAACATTAGACTCTTTATGACAATGTTCAAAACAAACATCATTAAACTCTCTACAAAGAAAAATGCAAGCTTCGTGGATAGCAGCTACAGGTCCTTGTGTGTCAGTGTGTGGCCTCCGTTCTTCATGACATCGATAACTTCAACACAATCTGAATTTATAACCAGCTTCGAGCAACCCATTGCTTCAGCCATCGTCAGGTCATCTCTAAGCACCATATATATAGCTTTGACAGTAGCTGCATCTTTGACAAAAGGAATGATGCAGTTTTCACCAACGATAAAAAAACCGTGATCGTCTCTCAATATCATACTTGCTGCACCCGTCCATTTGTCTGCATCAAAACCAGCATCAACATTAAGCTTGACACAATCCTCCTTGGGCTTTACCCAACCATGCCGAATAATTTCATTATTTTCCTTTCTCCTTAGTTTCTCAACAATGACTTCTTGACCAGAATGTCTTTTCCTTTTTAGACACTTACTCTGAGGCATCGGGTCAAAGTATGAGAGAGGTTTTCCTAAGCATGTGTATACCTACAGACTCATCTTTTATAGATTTTTGGTGTAGAATGTTTGTTTTTAAATATCCCTGCACATCTAGTGCAAAAGTTCTAGGGGCCTGTAAAGTTTGAAGGTAAGTTAGTTGCGCTATTTGAGAGAACAAAAATGATAAAATTCAATGAATTTTGTATTCACGCATATTTGCTACCAATTGTTATTTTTGTATATTGCACATACTATAAGTTTCCCTCTAATTATTATTTTTGACACGGTTTAATATTGTACTACCCTCATCCTTTTTCTTAAACCTTTTTTTGTTGTTATTTACTATCAGAAAAACAGATTTAGTGGTGTGTACAACTTACTCTTCCAATTATAAATCGATCAAAAATTATAAATCATAAATAATTTTCAGAATGGGATGCCCAGACAGTGTCACAGAATCAAATGAAGAATATCTTAAAAGTGCACATTGAGTATTTAAACGAGAAGTACTTAGGCATGCCAACGGATGTTGCGAGCCCTAAAAGCGGTGCTTTCAAGTTTCATGTACTTAAGGGTGTAGGACAAAGTTAAGAGATATATGGAGAGAACATTTTCCTCCGGTGGCAAAACATCTTAACCAAGTCGGTGGCTCAGGCGGTTGATTTTGATCTTCGAGCGTATGATTCATTTTCTCTCTCCTCGCATAAGTTGTTTACGCGCGCTAGAATTTTTTGTTTTGCGTAGCGCCTTCCCAAACACTATGCTTCATACTCGGCGTGAGCGAAGTTCCCATTTGCGTGCGGCATGCACGACGACAAGGTCAAAAGCTCGCGGACGGCGGAACGAGCTTCCCCTCCTGTGGCTCACCACCTCCTGCTACCAAAGTCACCTTTGGCCATTGCCGACATAGACGCGGGCGCGACGACTCCTCCAATGAAGAATCAGAGCACGCCGGCATAGACGACTCCTTCGACGGCGAATCAGAGCACTCTGGAACAGACACATCCTCCTTCGCTAGGCCTATGCCAGTCCTGAGGGATAATGGTGTCCGATGTTCGGGACTGCGAGAACCACCGCCGGATGAGGAGGCGGATATGGCCGAAGCCTAGCACCGATCGCGCGCCCAAGCCCTCTGGCGCGCCTAGGTTCGTCGTCGACGACTACTCGAGCTACCAATCGGACTTAATCGCTGGGGCCGCCTCATAGTATAAGCCCCAGTGAGTAGCGAGTAGTGTATCCTGGAAGCTAGGGTTTAGTTCTAGGTTTCTTTTGGATGTAGACTGCTAACGTGATTTTGTTAACGTACGGTAAAGATGATGATGATCTATGTAGTACCCACCAAAGGAGCATTCCACTCACTAGTAAAAAAAGGGTCTTCGGTTCGATCTAGAGTCTGACACTGGTCTCGATTTGTTCTGGACCGAGACTAGTATGAGCACTAGTCCCGGTTCGTACCGTTTTCGGTGGCTAGGAGCCCGAGGAAACTCTAGTCCCAGGTCGTTTCAGACCTTTAGTCCTGGGTCGTGATACGGCCCGGGACTAAAGGGGGGCACGGGCAACACCCTTTAGTTCCTGGTCGTGATACGGTCCGGGACTAAAGAGGTGTGGCCCCGGCAGGAAAACTTAAATTGACTATAACTTTTGCGTACGATATCGGAAAAAAATGTACAACCTATCAAAATGTGTGGAAAAAATTGTGAGTTCGATTTCAACAGCCTTAGGCCGTTTTAGATTGTTTTAGATTTTTAAAATTTGAAAAGAAAGAAAAGTTATTTAAAAAATTAATTTTTTTTGCAATTTTATTTATTCCATATTTGGATCCTCACATTTTTCTAATAATTATGGATATATTATTTGTCGAATTTCGATTTACAGATTTAAAGATATTATTTATGCCATATTAAATGAATAAATGGAAAAAAAGGAATAAAATATTATTTTATTTGGTTTTTTACTTTCATTGGATTAAAATATTATTATTACTTATTTATTGTTGTTTACTAAAATAGTTGTTTGTAATTTTAAAAAATAAAGATGTATGACATATTGATATGGGCTAATAGGATAGATATGGTAGTGTTGACAACAAGGTACAAATGGGCTTCGCGCGAGGACATCCTGATGGAACAGAGAAGTTAAGCGTGCTGAAGGTGGAGTAGTGCTAGGATGGGTGACCGACTGGAAGTTTACCGTTAGTGTAATTTGACCTAAGATTAAATATAATTGGTACTAAAAATGTTCAAAGTAAGAGGATTACGAGCCAAGCAATTCAAAAGTTTAAGAAAAAATTAAAAAAAATAATATTTTTTTTGAAAAAAGATCTTTAGTCCAGAGCCGTATTATGACCCGGGACTAAAGATCCTTCGTCCCCCGCTATAAAAAGGACCATGTGGTGGCTCATGCGGTGACCTCTAGTCCCGGGTTGATAGGGGCATTTAGTCCCGATTTCGTAGTCTCGGATGCAAAATCGGGACTAAAGGCCCTTACAGACCAAAACTAAAGGCCATTTTTTCTACTAGTGACTAGGGCGGAAGTGTAAAAAAGTTTTAGATGCTTGTTTATAAGAAATGGACCCGCGTCCCCTTTGGAGCGCTATTGATCAAAAAATAACTTCTGCAATAAAAACTTGTGCAGAAAATGCCCGCTAAGAATCCAAGCCAAATGGCCAAGATATGAACTCACCAATGATTTACTCCCTCTGAAATAACTGATTGGGTTTGTCTATATTTGACTATATGTGTACACTAAAATACGTCTAGATATATTTAAATCTAGACAAAACTAAAACAGTTATTTCTGGACGGAGAGAGTATGTAAAACACTAATATTCATCCCAAGGCAAAAGCTATCAACTGAAACTAACTATTTTTGAAGAAAAAATGAAGAATCCTTCTATTTCCTTTCTGGCACTTGCTTCTTTATAGAAGTGTCTAGATCTCAGGTGCATGAGAACTTCTTATGTCTAAGTCGTTAACATTATTCTACTATTTGTGCAATTCTCAGTTGCAAGCTAGTTACAACTTATATAATTTGTACTAATTCTCAGTGCAACTAACCTAGTTGCAACTCATTAAAATCTTAAACTCATGTGAAAGTTTCACGTTACACGAATCGTGAATAAATCTAATAGCGAGAGATGTGACTGAGACCTAAGAGTTCTCATACGCCTGAAAACTAGTAAATCCGCTTCTTTATATAAATTTTTTTAACAGAAAAGGTCCCAAAGGACCTAGAGGCTGCATTAATACGTGGCAGTGGTACATATTACAACAAGGACCCAAGAGGAAAGAAAAAATACAACCAGGTCCTGGAAACAAACACAAGGACCTCAGAAACTTTTTTGAGAAAGCAATCAGGTCCCTGCGTCTCACTGCGCAGATTCACAGATGCGTGCCGCCGCCGACCGCCGCCAACTTCGCCGGGGACGAAACCACTTGGGAAGAGGCCATCGCTGAATGTCGTCGTCGCACCATCAGAAGAGAGCCTCCATTCTCGGAGGTTGCTTAGACGCTTCCATTGCGTCAGAGGATGCCAATCTTGGGCATCGAAGATCAGTGGCCAAGCCAGGCTCACTGTGTGTTCATCAGTTGCAGCCACCAGCCAATCGCCGCCACTACTCCGCATGGATCCCAGACCTCCAGTCGCAACCATAGCGCCTAGGACGAGAAGGATCGAGTTGGAGCAGTAGCAATGAGAAGCCAAAATCCATCTCCGTCGCGCATAGGAACCAAGTTTCCTCCTCAGAGCTCCTGCCCGAGATGAGGAGGGGAAACCATAGAGGATGCAACGGCAATGAACCAAAGATCGGTAGTACCTTCTCCAGGAAGCAGAGGACGAGTCAGTGCAGGGTCCCTTCCCCTCGCTTCCACGGCCGGCCAGAAGAGAAGCCAACAAACCACTCGCCACGCCGCAACCCCTCTCCTCCTCGCCACCACGGCCGGCCGGGGGAGGCGTCGCCACCAGCAATCTCTGCCACCCAAGATGGCACCTAGATCCCAACACCCCTTTATTTGAAGAGGAGGCAGTGCTCCGTCACTGCATCCAAGGCTCCGACCAACGGAGCTCCGAGGCGAGGAGGAAGCGCCACCGACGGCTGCAAGACTCGGGGGAGAGAAACTCCATCCACCTCTTGGCATGACGCCAACCTAAGGCATAAAGCCAAAACCAAACTACCCTAAAAAACCTAAAGCCTACAGACTACCCCGGCACCGCTCCTCTGCCACCTCCAGCCGGCTATTCCGGCGGGAGAGGCTCGGGAGCGGCCCGGATTTGGGCGGTGGCGGCCAAGCAGAAGGAAGCACTACAGGAGAAGCTTGGTATGCCGAGGGCTTATTGCCGTCGGCATAGCCAGGAAAACCCTCAGCGTACGCTAAGCCGACGGCTTCCCTCGGCATACCGTCCTCGGCGGACCTCTCCCTCGGCGGAGCAGGCGCGGCCGTCGGCGTAGGACAAGACCGTCGGCGTAGGTCAACGCCGCGAAGGCTGGCGCCCGTCGGCGAGACCGTGACGTCGGCGAACGCCGTCACACACGGCGATTAACGGCGTCGGCTACGCCGACGGCCTCACCCTCGGCGTGCCAAACGTGGAGGCTGGTGGGCGGCTGGCGTAGCTGCTACGCCGACGGCCTCCTCGTCGCTTCGCCACGTGGAGGCAGCCGACCTGGCGCAGGCGCTACGCCGACGGCCTCCCCTCGGCGTCACACGCGTGGAGGCAGCGCGGCAGGCTGGCCCACGCCGAGGGCCTTGGCGTCGGCGTGGCGTGACCATTTGGTCACGCGTACCTCCTACGCCGAGGGCAAGGCCGTCGGCGTATCAAATGCACAGTTTTTTTTTTGAATTTTTTTACAGCAGCAGCAACACTCACAGCAGCCATACATCCATGCATACATCCATACATCATCATCCATACATCCATACATCATCCATACATCCATGCAGTATATATTCCACACCAATTGAAACAAGATCACATATGCCATACATGTATCAACATCAGTCATACAAGATCATCCATACATTAGTCATACAAGATCATCGACATCATCACACATCCCTACAACTCTGGAGGAGACGGGGTGTACCCGAGATCTCCCCTGGTGAAAAGTGGCGACCTCTACCGAGGGTTGCGTCCAGTAGAAGCAGCAGAAGAGCCACCTGGCGAGGGAGTAGGAGAAGTGTGAAGCTCGGGAGAACCACCTGCAGAATGGCCAGGAGATGGACCATGGTCATGAAGCGGTGTGATCTGACGCCCATCCGGCGAGGCTTGGCCAAAGTGCCGGTTCCCAGAAGCTCCCGTTCCCTACATGTTGCCTACATGTTAGCAACTTGCGAGGCAAAGTAAAGCGATAACCAGTGGGTTAGCAAAGAACTTACCGGTGTCGATGCGTAGTAGGTCCTAGCGAAGCTTTTCTTCGATTGCAAAAATGGCATCGGACCTGGCATGGGAGGCACGGGCCCTAAATCTCTATTCTAGCCAGTTTGAATATTCACCATCATGGCCTGCAAGAAAGTTTAGAAGTCAGGCCGTAGTACAACAAACGGGGGAAGTGGGACTTGTATCTTTTGCAAAAAATAAAGGTTCGGACTTACATTTACGTATTGCATGTAGATCGCATTCGCCTCCTGATGCTGCCGAAAGGCCACCTGATATTCCTCATAAGCGGCATCGTAGGCCGCATCTAACTCAGGCTACAATTTCAAATACAAGGAATCTCACACGTTAGCCATGCAGGAACAAAAGTCATAAAGATGATGAAAACGAGAAAACTTACATCCTCGGAGCGACGAGGCTGGCCACGAGGCGGATAGGGGCCTTGGCGGAGTAGGTAGCCTTGACGGTGAAGCTCGTCCGAGGGTAGGCTTGACCTTCTTATTCAGAATCTTGAGGCGTCCATGCTGCAATCCGTGCCCCGACAGACCAACGACTCCTCGTCGATCTCCGCGTGAATGGGGTCATCCACATGGGGTGACGAGCCTTCACCATCGTCCGTAGTTCCCCAAGTCGCTCGGGCAAAGGCCAAGTACACGCAACGAGGGTTGAGGCTCAAGTAATTGGGCTTCTTCGCCGCATCATCTCATAGACGGCGACGTCATGAATCACCTCCCGGTTGTGCCTCGCCACCAGATCGGGAAAAGAAAATATTATGCATATGAAGTACAAACATAAGCGTAAATACACGCAGGTCGCTCCATGTATATATGTACCACCTTCCCTTGAAGCGGTCAAAGTTGCGGTTTCGCAGTATGCTCCACCATCGCGTCGGTTATCCGCGTTCCGCCTCGACAAGGCTGCAAACTCCTCGTCTTCTCTGAGCCACCTCGTCCTAACCAGCTCCTCCCATGCGAGTCGATGCGGCTCGGCCCAATCGGGGATAACCTGAAAATGCAATACTCAACTCCAGACAATGCAATGGCAACTTAGAAGCAATGTAGAATCTCATTGACATTTTACTCACCGACATGTACTCTTCTGGCGTCATCGAGTACTCAGGATTAGGGTTCCTACCGACAATGTCTTCCTTCACCCCTCACGCCTGTCACCGTAGTGGCTAGCGGCCGTGACCTTCTGGTTGTACCACACCTGGGGGGTCAACTTCACACAAGCCCCAAGCAAAGTCCTCTGCGCCTTCTCCTGGTCCTCCTCGGCCACACGGTAAAAGCACTTCAATCATGCATAAGAGTCATGAGTTAGCACGGTGGGGTCATCAAGTATGAACATAACTCGAGAAATATGCCTTACCCAAAACTTGGTGATGACAGCATCAGCAGCTGTCGAAAAGCCCGGGACACGGGTAGTCTGGTAGTCCGCCCAAGTGGTAGCTAGCTTCCTGTCACCCTCGTGGGTAATGTGATAGCCCGGCCAGAACTTCCTAATCAGAGCTCCAACAAGGCTGTTAGGAAGGCGAGGCTTCGTCCCCGGAGGAAATGTCCAATTGTTGCACAATAATAAACATTAGTACACAATAATTATTTATGACCAACATGAAATAAAATGTTTTAAATTGCCAAATTAGTACACTTACTCAAGGCCATCTGGAATAATAAGGGCTTTCGCCTCCTGAGTCCTAGGCTCAAACTTCTCGTCAGGGACTCCCGATTCCCCACGATTCCGCAATTTCTTCGGCCCCACCAACTCACAGCTAGTGTCCGCCTCCGTATCGGTCCCCGCCTCCCTCTCGGTCCTCGCCTCCCTATCAGACTCTGCCTCCCTCTCGGACTCGCCTCTCGGCCCTAAAAGGCTGCCTGTCAGAACAACTCAGAGCCACGCCACCAAGCGAGGGTGGTGGGTCAAAGTCCACGCCTCCCGTGGCACCTCGACCTCCTCCTCGACCTCGGCCTCGACCCGCCCTCCGCCACAGGAGCAAGATCGGGTAACGCGGATTGGGATTTGGCTGCCTCCCACTCCGTAGCTCTTTTCTTCATACGCTTCAACAGACAAGGACGAACTGGTTGCCTTGCCGCTGCTCATATTGTTCAATCACCTGCATTAAGTAAGAAAAAACAGTTAAGCACAAAGACATAATAAAATGTATACACAAAGAATAAAGGCATAATGCAATTAAGAAAACAGTTAAGCACAAAGACAAAATAAAAGGCATAATGCAATTAATAAAAAATAAATACTCACTATCATTTTCATTCTCATTCTCATTCTCATTCTCATTCTCATTCTCACTATCACTATCTTTTGAGTAGAAATCTGGATTCTCATCGAAGGGTGTAGGCTCATCATCGTTGTCATTCTCGGTATGGAGCTTCTCGAGCATACTTATGTCATGTAGATTCACCACTGACTCACCCCGAGTTTCTACATCATTCCCAAGGTCCTCAAGATCAACCGATTCTAAATCAAAGTGTCCGAAGTCCTCTTGCTCTTGATAGAAAATTCCCTCGTACGTTACAGGGTTAATGTTGTTGTAATCGTCCTCGGAGGGAATCAGTAGGTTACCATGTGGCGATACCTGGAACACGACTTCCCAGCCCTGGAGTTCCGCTTTCTGGCATGGGTAGGGCAAATAATAAACTTGGTTGGCTTGGTGAGCAACAACAAAGACGTCGGCTCCGCTATAGGTGGTTGAAGGCCTAACTTCAACTAACCCAATGGAAGGGTACTTCTCACCACCCCTTGGGTCAAACCAGCACTTGAACACAACAAGATTGAGTTCGACATTCGCGATTGAAGGTCACCAGATACATTCTCTAACCTTCCGTAGTAATCAAGGGAATCGCCTTTGGTGAACACCCAGATTTACCGCTTTTGCATTCGCGCCTTCAAGTGCGTCTCTGTATGGAAGCGAAACCCATTCATACCATACTTCTCATACTTCATGACGACACTGTTACAACCTTGGGAAACACATTTCAGCTCATTTGACATATCAACGTTGGGATCAGCTCCCCCCTAGTACAAGAGGAATTTGTTATGCTCAAGAGTTACGTGGAATAAGAGCGACAAGTCACATATTGCAAGGTAAGAGGGACAAGTTAGAAATTACTTTTTCCATAAACCAGGACACAAAGTTTTTTTTATTTCCGGGAGCACCCTCTTTCAGTAGAGTGTCCAACTCCATGGGAGAGGGATCAGTCGGTCCCGACCACTGTTCATCCGTGAAATCGCTAAGAAGGAGAAAATAAGCATTAGACGGAGACCGAGTTACTAGCTGCATAGAGAAATAGGGTGTTCACCATTTTACCTAATGAAATCGACCACTTCCTTCATGTTCATAAGCACATAGAGCATTATGCAATCCTTCTCTTCCTTCGGCAACCTATATTTTAGTCCTTTACGCCTTGCCACCGGAAATTGGAATAGTTCGAGATTGGGGTCATTCTTGGGCAGGTCGACATTGTAACGAGGGACCGGGTTATGCATAGTGGGAACATCATCGGGCCAAGAGGTTGTCAAGGCGTCGCCATCTCCAAGGCATGTTGCTTCAGCTATGCATGCTTCAATCTTGGCTTTGTTTCCGCTATCTTTCGAATATACTTAAACTCTCTCAATACAAAATTGCCAACGAAATTGCACCGCCCAATAGTGCCTCGTTCATGAGGTGCACAATGAGATGTGCCATCGAGTAAAGAAGCTGGCGGAAAGATCATCTCCAAATTGCATAGCAACTCCGCACCGAACTTGCAGCTTCTCAATCACCGAGGACATATCGCTAGCACGGAGGGTGCGGAAGAAATGGCTCAACTCGCAAGCACTCGCCATACTTTTTCGGGAGATACCTCGAACCATTACCGGCATCACCGCTCAATCCATATATGATAGTCGTGACTCTTGAGCCCGTTGACTTGTCCCACAAAAGATTGACTCCTTACTTATATTCGAACAATAACCGCTGTGAACATCACGACGTATTTGAGCCACCTAAATGACTCCTTCTTTTGGACATTATCAAGGCAGTAGTAGGCATGCGGCTTGAACCAATTCTTTCGACGGACAATAGGAGGCTGCATGTGTAATCTCTTCCTATCACAAAGCTTCTCAACATCGACTCTAGCCTTGAAATTATCCTTTGACTTCCCGGGAATGTTCAGGACTGTGTGAAAAAGGGACTCCCGACATTCTTTTCGTGTGCATCACATCGATGTTATGGGAAGTTCGAGGTCCTTGTAATACACGAGATTTAAGGCTGCCACGTGAGTCCAATTATGTGTTACACCATATCCGCAAATTGATGGCCGCCTCACCGCGGGCACGAGCACGTATCTCGGCATCAACAATCGCACCTCGAACTTTGGTACCTCTTTACTTCATGCACAACTTTGCCCTTCTTGAAGTTCTTTCTATCTTCTCCGAACGAATGATTTCTTTTGAGGTAATCACGATTCGTGTCAAACGCAACATATTTGCGACCCGACTTTAGCCAAAGGAACTCAAGTCGGTGCTCGCACACTGGCATGGCCACTTACCACTGTACACCATCCGCATGTTAGGGCGTGCGGGCATGTCATGCATAGTATATTGTAACCAAACTTTCATCAAAAGTTTCTCTTTGATGCCCGGTCGTATGTCAACGTCCCGTATCCAAGAGTGGTTCAAATCATCCATAATCGGCTGCATGTAGACACTCAAGTTCTTCCCGGATACTGTGTCCTGGAATTATCACGACAAAACATGGTCTTCCGTTGCATTAATACTCCGGAGGAGATTGAGCGGAATAACATACACCGGCCAGCAGCTGTACGAGGCCGTCGACATACCATATGGGTTGAAGCCATCTGTTGCTATCGCAATTCTAACATTCCGAGCCTCTTCTGCCCACCGGGGGTATTTGTCATCGAAGTTCTTCCATGCCTTACCATCAGATGGATGTCCCATCTTCTTCCGTCCATGCCCGTCCTCGTATCTTTTCCCCTTCTTGTGCCACGTCATCTGTTTGGCAGTCTCCTCGCTCAAGTAAAGCCGCTGGATTCTTTTTATGAATGGGAGATACCGAAGTATCTTCTTAGCGACCTTCGACTGCCTCACCTGACCATCCTTCCCCTTTATCTCTTCATATCTAGAGGCCTTACAAATGGAGCAAGATTTGTCACCCTCAAACTGTTTCCAAAACAAAAGGCAGTCTTTTGGACAACAATCTATCTTTTCATAATCCATGTTGAGCTCCTTCATGAGTTTCTTCGTTTCGTGAAAGGTTTTAGGCGCATAATGCCCTTCGGCAACATGTTACCACATGTTCTCGATTAGCTTCAAAGTGAGAACGGGTGGCGAATCATCGCACTTGTCGGCTAGACACGAGAGATGGCATCGAGCTGAGAAATTTTTGCACCTCGCAGAGGCCTCTTAGTCATGCCATCATATCAAGGAAGGCCTTCGCGGTTGGCTCCGGTTCCTCCGGTTCTAGCGGTTCCTCGTTCGTGATTCCTCCCGTGGAGGTGGCGAATTCGGCTCGGCATCGATAAGATCATCTAGCATGTTTCTAATCTCATCGTGCTCATTGCCATTGAGCACGACGCATCACCTCACCTCCGCCACGCTCATCGAGCAAAGTCGACTTGCGTGACATAGTTAGACATGTACCCATATTGCGTAAGGTGTTTGTACATGTCATCCTTTCCTGACGATGACGCTTAGTGCAATGAGCGCAGGGACAAAGTGCCCTAACCATTGCCTTCAACCACGCGCTAACTCATTCACTAACAAATGAGTGTTCCGCACTAATCGTCTGCTTTATTAGTCGCACTAATACGGCCATGTACATCCACCCATTATCGCCATCCTCTTACGCTTTGTTGGGAGACAAACAACAAATATAACATTTTATATCAACAGAGATTAAATGCTTCATATTTTACGCATTCATCAACCTACATGTCCAATAGGAAAAGAGGGTCCTAATTCACCGGATCCGTAGATTGGGTAAGTTCTCCTGGTTCTACCTCGATCCAAGATTTGCAAGACCTTCTCCGCTGCTCTCCCGATACACGTCTCGACAAAAAGCCAAGAGGATGTGCATCCGGAGAACAACGAGGAGGCGCCACCGAAATCCTGTCTCGAATCGAGGTAGAGCCAGGGAGAACCAAACCCAACTACAAATCCGCCGACTGCCCGTTAAAAGACATAAGCGTTATGGTCCAAAATATGCGAGACCACTAATGCATATTAAGTCGCGTAACTCTTACGGTCGGGATGACGCCTAGGTGACGCGACAGACTTGGTGATCTAGACACAAAAATAAAACCTAGGTACAAGAGAGGCGAACAGATTCTCACCCTCGGCGGTAGAGGAAGTAGTCGATCAACCGAGTGTCGAGGTCGGCGACAGAACTCGGAGACGAGATCGAGGTGTCACCTACACCATCTCCCGCAACGACAGTCGGTCCGCCAAGGATGGTCACTCCCGAAACACTACAAAGTCTGTACATTGACATAAAGAGAACACCTTAGTAAACATGCAACACTCACGGCCCTAGTGTGGCTTCTCTCTTCAACGGCCATATGACCAAACTAGCTTGCCACTAACCAACGGCTTAATCCTAGCAACTCGTGCATGCATATCACTTAACAAATGATATAAACTACTAATAGATGCAACTAATAAATTCTAACAAGATTAACAACAAGATTTAATCTAACAAAATTAAATATTTGCTTCTAGAGGGGAGTGGAGGAGGTACCTGCAGAGGGGGCCGAGCTCGAGGAGGAGGGGGAGAGCTTGGGAGGAGGGGGCCGAGCTCAGGGAGGAGGAGGGGAGGAGGAAGGGCAGGGAGGAGGGGAGAGCTTGGGGCAAGGTCAGGAGGAGGGGAGAGCTCGGGAGGAGGGGCCGAGCTCGGGAGGAGGAAGGAGGAGGAGGAAGGTCGGGAGGAGGGTACGCTCGGGAGGAGGAGGAAGAAGGCGGCTAGCATGGAGGAGGAGGGAGGCGGCAGTGGGGGAGGGAGGAGGCGGTGGATCGCGGGGACCGGCTTGGGGAGGAGGAAGCGAGGAGGGAGGAAGGCGATCAAGCGGGAGGAGAGGGAGGCGGTGGGGAGGGCTGGCCTGGAAGGGAGGAGGCGGTGGAGCTCGGGGGAGGGAGGAGGCGCGGCTGCTGGCGGCGGGGTCGGGGTCGGGAGCGGGCGCGGGCAGAGCGGTTGGTGAGAGGAGGAGGGGTCGGGAGCGGGCGCGTGGGAGCCAAAGTAGGATAGGGCTACGCCGACGGCCAGGCATACGCCGAGGGCAGCCGTCGGCGTAGCTAGGGTTTTTTTTAACTTTTTTTTTGAAAGAAGGGTCTTTTGTTTAATATCAAATTTTACAACATACTTTATTTAGTGTCTACTATTATAGAATAAACTATATATTATTAATATATAATTTTTTATTTTGTCTTGTGCTCGTTTTCCAAGCAAACCCTAGATGTGGGCTAAACGGGGAGATTCCCCCCTTATTTCGTCTTGCATGCATGCGAGGGGGACACATGCAAGCACCTATACCAACCTCTCACCACACCCACACACATATGCTAGGGGCACATGCAAGTTTTCATCTCATTCCAATGTTCTCGTGGTCTTCCTCCGGCGAAACCCTGATCTCTGTGCACACTCGGATCGTCTACCCCCCTAGACGTTCCTCTGACAGGGGTAGCCCGGCGTAGCTATCTCTTGTTTTGTGTTAGTTTAGGTCATAGGGTGATGTAAAACCATGTTGGTTCACAACTTGGGGCACTATCCTACCCGGTTTCACCTCGACGGGGAGATTACCCCCTTATACGGGTATGGAACCTTCGCCTCTAGGTTAGAGCGCATGCATGCGAGGGGGGACACATGAAAGCACCTATATATACCAACCTCTCACCAAACCCACACACATATTCTAGGGGCACATGCAAGTTTTCATCTCATTCCAATGTTCTCGTGGTCTTCCTCCGGCGAAACCCTGATCTCTGTGCACACTCGGATCGTCTACCCCCCTAGACGTTCCTCTGACAGGGGTAGCCCGGCGTAGCTCTCTTGTTTTGTGTTTGTTTAGGTCATAGGGTGATGTAAAACCATGTTGGCTCACAAGTTGGGGCACTATCCTACCCGGTTTCACCTCGACGGGGAGATTCCACCCTCATACGGGTCCGAAACCTTCGCCTCTAGGTTAGAGCGCATGCATGCGAGGGGGGACACATGCAAGCACCTATACCAACCTCTCACCACACCCACACACATATGCTAGGGGCACATGCAAGTTTTCATCTCATTCCAATGTTCTCGTGGTCTTATACCGGCGAAACCCTGATCTCTGTGCACACTCGGATCTTCTACCCCCCTAGACGTTCCTCTGACAGGGGTAGCCCGGCGTAGCTCTCTCTTGTTTTGTGTTTGTTTAGGTCATAGGGTGATGCCAAACCATGTTGGTCACAAGTTGGGGCACTATCCTACCCGGTTTCACCTCGACGGGGAGATTACCCCCTTATACGGGTACGGAACCTTCGCCTCTAGGTTAGAGCCCATGCATGCGAGGGGGGACACATGCAAGCACCTATATATACCAACCTCTCACCACACCCACACACATATGCTAGGGACACATGCAAGTTTTCATCTCATTCCAATGTTCTCGTGGTCTTCCTCCGGCGAAACCCTGATCTCTGTGCACACTCGGATCGTCTACCCCCTAGACGTTCCTCTGACAGGGGTAGCCCGGCGCAGCTCTCTCTTGTTTTGTGTTTGTTTAGGTCATAGGGTGATGTAAAACCATGTTGGTTCACAAGTTGGGGCACTATCCTACCCGGTTTCACCTCGACGGGGAGATTACCCCCTTATACGGGTACGGAACCTTCGCCTCTAGGTTAGAGAGCATGCATGCGAGGGGGGACACATGCAAGCACCTATATATACCAACCTATCACCACACCCACACACATATGCTAGGGGCACATGCAAGTTTTCATCTCATTCCAATGTTCTCGTGGTCTTCCTCCGGCGAAACCCTGATCTCTGTGCACACTCGGATCGTCTACCCCCCTAGACGTTCCTCTGACAGGGGTAGCCCGGCGTAGCTCTCTCTTGTTTTGTGTTTGTTTAGGTCATAGGGTTATGTAAAACCATGTTGGCTCACAATTTGGGGCACTATCCTACCCGGTTTCACCTCGACGGGGAGATTCCACCCTCATACGGGTCCGGAACCTTCGCCTCTAGGTTAGAGCGCATGCATGCGAGGGTGGACACATGCAAGCACCTATACCAACCTCTCACCACACCCACACACATATGCTAGGGGCACATGCAAGTTTTCATCTTATTCCAATGTTCTCGTGGTCTTCCACCGGAGAAACCCTGATCTCTGTGCACACTCGGATCTTCTACCCCCCTAGACGTTCCTCTAACAGGGGTAGCCGGGCGTAGATCTCTCTTGTTTTGTGTTTGTTTAGGTCATAGGGTGATGTCAAACCATGTTGGTTCACAAGTTGGGGCACTATCCTACCCGGTTTCACCTCGACGGGGAGATTACCCCCTTATACGGGTACGGAACCTTCGCCTCTAGGTTAGAGCGCATGCATGCGAGGGGGGACACATGCAAGCACCTATATATACCAACCTCTCACCACACCCACACACACATATGCTAGGGGCACATGCAAGTTTTCATCTCATTCCAATGTTCTCGTGGTCTTCCTCCGGCGAAACCCTGATCTCTGTGCACACTCGGATCGTCTACCCCCTAGACGTTCCTCTGACAGGGGTAGCCCGGCGTAGCTCTCTCTTGTTTTGTGTTTGTTTAGGTCATAGGGTGATGTAAAACCATGTTGGCTCACAAGTTGGGGCACTATCCTACCCGGTTTCACCTCGACGGGGAGATTACCCCCTTATACGGGTACGGAACCTTCGCCTCTAGGTTAGAGCGCATGCATGCGAAGGGGTACACATGCAAGAACCTATATATACCAACCTCTCACCACACCCACACACATATGCTAGGGGCACATGCAAGTTTTCATCTCATTCCAATGTTCTCGTGGTCTTCCTCCGGCGAAACCCTGATCTCTGTGCACACTCGGATCGTCTACCCCCTAGACGTTCCTCTGACAGGGGTAGCCCGGCGTAGCTCTCTCTTGTTTTGTGTTTGTTTAGGTCATAGGGTGATGTAAAACCATGTTGGCTCACAAGTTGGGGCACTATCCTACCCGGTTTCACC
This sequence comes from Avena longiglumis, assembly GCA_030063025.1. Classification (NCBI taxonomy): domain Eukaryota; kingdom Viridiplantae; phylum Streptophyta; class Magnoliopsida; order Poales; family Poaceae; genus Avena; species Avena longiglumis. Next base: position 332,252,002 of record CP125978.1, read on the forward strand.
TCGACGGGGAGATTCCACCCTCATACGGGTCCGGAACCTTCGCCTCTAGGTTAGAGAGCATGCATGCGAGGGGGGACACATGCAAGCACCTATACCAACCTCTCACCACACCCACACACATATGCTAGGGGCACATGCAAGTTTTCATCTCATTCCAATGTTCTCGTGGTCTTCCTCCGGCGAAACCCTGATCTCTGTGCACACTCGGATCATCTACCCCCCCTAGACGTTCCTCTGACAGGGGTAGCCCAGCGTAGCTCTCTCTTGTTTTGTGTTTGCTTAGGTCATAGGGTGATGTAAAACCATGTTGGCTCACAAGTTGGGGCACTATCCTACCCAGTTTCACCTCGATGGGGAGATTCCACCCTCATACGGGTCCGGAACCTTCGCCTCTAGGTTAGAGCGCATGCATGCGAGGGGGGACACATGCAAGCACCTATACCAACCTCTCACCACACCCACACACATATGCTAGGGGCACATGCAAGTTTTCATCTCATTCCAATGTTCTCGTGGTCTTCCTCCGGCGAAACCCTGATCTCTGTGCACACTCGGATCGCTCACCCCTAGACGTTCCTCTGACAGGGGTAGCCCGGCGTAGCTCTCTCTTGTTTTGTGTTTGTTTAGGTCATAGGGTGATGTCAAACCATGTTGGTTCACAAGTTGGGGCACTATCCTACCCGGTTTCACCTCGATGGGGAGATTACCTTATACTGGTGCACGAACCTTCGCCTAGGTTAGAGCATGCATGCGAGGGGGACACATGCAAGAACCTATATACCAACCTCTCACCACACCCACACACATATGCTAGGGGCACATGCAAGTTTTCATCTCATTCCAATGTTCTCGTGGTCTTCCTCCGGCGAACCCCTGATCTCTGTGCCCACTCGGATCGTCTGCCCCCCTAGACGTTCCTCTGACAGGGTTAGCCCAGTGTAGCTCTCCCTTGTTTTGTGTTTGTTTATGTCATAGGGTGATGTAAAACCATGTTGGCTCACAAGTTGGGGCACTATCCTACCCGTTTCACCTCGACGGGAGATTCCACCTCATACGGGTCCCAACCTTCGCCTAGGTTAGAGCGCATGAATGCGAGGGGGGACACATGCAAGCACCTATACCAACCTCTCACCACACCCACACACATATGCTAGGGGCACATGCAAGTTTTCATCTCATTCCAATGTTCTCGTGGTCTTCCTCCGGCGAAACCCAGATCTCTATGCACACTCGGATCGTCTACCCCCCTAGACGTTCCTCTGACAGGGGTAGCCCAGCGTAGCTCTCTCTTGTTTTGTGTTTGCTTAGGTCATAGGGTGATGTAAAACCATGTTGGCTCACAAGTTGGGGCACTATCCTACCCAGTTTCACCTCGATGGGGAGATTCCACCCTCATACGGGTCCGGAACCTTCGCCTCTAGGTTAGAGCGCATGCATGCGAGGGGGGACACATGCAAGCACCTATACCAACCTCTCACCACACCCACACACATATGCTAGGGGCACATGCAAGTTTTCATCTCATTCCAATGTTCTCGTGGTCTTCCTCCGGCGAAACCCTGATCTCTGTGCACACTCGGATCGTCTACCCCCTAGACGTTCCTCCGACAGGGTAGCCCAGTAGCTCTCTCTTGTTTTGTGTTTGTTTAGGTCATAGGGTGATGTCAAACCATGTTGGTTCACAAGTTGGGGCACTATCCTACCCGGTTTCACCTCGACGGGAGATTACCCCTTATACTGCTGGAACCTTCGCCTCTAGGTTAGAGCGCATGCATGCGAGGGGGGACACATGCAAGAACCTATATATACCAACCTCTCACCACACCCACACACATATGCTAGGGGCACATGCAAGTTTTCATCTCATTCCAATGTTCTCGTGGTCTTCCTCCGGCGAAACCCTGATCTCTGTCCACACTCGGATCGTCTACCCCCCTAGACGTTCCTCTGACAGGGGTAGCCCGGCGTAGCTCTCTCTTGTTTTGTGTTTGTTTAGGTCATAGGGTGATGTAAAACCATGTTGGCTCACAAGTTGGGGCACTATCCTACCCGGCTTCACCTCGACGGGGAGATTCCACCCTCATACCGGTCTGGAACCGTCGCCTCTAGGTTAGAGTGCATGAATGCGAGGGGGGACACATGCAAGCACCTATACCAACCTCTCACCACACCCACACACATATGCTAGGGGCACATGCAAGTTTTCATCTCATTCCAATGTTCTCGTGGTCTTCCTCCGGCGAAACCCTGATCTCTGTGCACACTCGGATCGTCTACCCCCCTAGACGTTCCTCTGACAGGGGTAGCCCGGCGTAGCTCTCTCTTGTTTTGTGTTTGTTTAGGTCATAGGGTGATGTCAAACCATGTTGGTTCACAAGTTGGGGCACTATCCTACCCGGTTTCACCTCGACGGGGAGATTACCCCCTTATACGGGTAAGGAACCTTCGCCTCTAGGTTAGAGCGCATGCATGCGAGGGGGGACACATGCAAGCACCTATATATACCAACCTCTCACCACACTCACACACATATGCTAGGGGCACATGCAAGTTTTCATCTCATTCCAATGTTCTCGTGGTCTTCCTCCGGCGAAACCCTGATCTTTGTGCACACTCGGATCGTCTACCCCCTAGACGTTCCTCCTGCAGGTAGCCCGCGTAGCTCTCTCTTGTTTTGTGTTTGTTTAGGTCATAGGGTGATGTAAAACCATGTTGGCTCACCAGTTGGGGCACTATCCTACCCGGTTTCCCCTCGACGGGGAGATTCCCCCTCATACGGGTCCGGAACCTTCGCCTCTAGGTTAGAGTGCATGCATGCGAGGGGGGACACATGCAAGCACCTATACCAACCTCTCACCACACCCACACACATATGCTAGGGGCACATGCAAGTTTTCATCTCATTCCAATGTTCTCGTGGTCTTCCTCCGGCGAAACCCTGATCTCTGTGCACTCGGATCGCTCACCCCCCTAGACGCCCTCCGACAGGTAGCCCGTAGCTCTCTCTTGTTTTGTGTTTGTTTAGGTCATAGGGTGATGTAAAACCATGTTGGCTCACAAGTTGGGGCACTATCCTACCCGGTTTCACCTCGACGGGGAGATTCCACCCTCATACGGGTCCGGAACCTTCGCCTCTAGGTTAGAGCGCATGCATGCGAGGGGGGACACATGCAAGCACCTATACCAACCTCTCACCACACCCACACACATATGCTAGGGGCACATGCAAGTTTTCATCTCATTCCAATGTTCTCGTGGTCTTCCTCCGGCGAAACCCTGATCTGTGCACACTCGGATCGTCTACCCCCCTAGACGTTCCTCTGACAGGGGTAGCCCGGCGTAGCTCTCTCTTGTTTTGTGTTTGTTTAGGTCATAGGGTGATGTCAAACCATGTTGGTTCACAAGTTGGGGCACTATCCTACCCGGTTTCACCTCGACGGGGAGATTCCCTCTTATACGGGTACGGAACCTTCGCCTCTAGGTTAGAGCGCATGCATGCGAGGGGGGACACATGCAAGTACTTCATGTGCTCGTGGTGAGTGCTATTGAGAACCACATGCGATAATAACACTTACAAACATATAGAAATTTCTCGGGGTGTGAGAAGATTTGCAACGACATTTCATGTGGACGTGTAGACTGCTATTCAGAGGGTACGAAATTATCCAATTAATAAAAAAAATATAAATAATTGATGCAAATACAAAATATATGAAAAATAGAGAAGGCTACGCCGAGGGTGACCGTCGGCGTACGTTGCTGGTACGCCGAGGGTGGCCGTCGGCGTATGCTATGCCGAGGGTCGCCATCGGCTAGGCCGACGGCACCGTTAGCGCGCCGTCCGTGCTGGCCGTCATGTGCCACGATTCCGCTTGCTACGCCGAGGGCCGCCACTACGCCGAGGATGACCGTCGGTGTAGTGTATACTACGCCGACGGCTTGGCTACGCCGAGGGCTGGCCAGTTGGGCTGGCCTGGTGCGGTGCTACGCCGACGGCCCCGACGTTTGGCCGACGGCGTAGTGGACGGCCGTCGGCGCATCTGGCAATTCCTGTAGTGAAGGGATAAGGTTAGGAGAGAAGAGAGGAGAGCCGGAGGATGTACCAGGCCAGGTTATCCGCTTCTTAATATAATGCCACAGCCTTGTCCATGATATTGGCTTCGGATAAAAGACGCGTTCTTTTCTTGCTCGAATGATGAGTAGATAGGTACTCCTTCTCTTCCGATGAATTCACGCTGATCTTTCCTAGCTTCTCATAGACCGTAGGGGCTATGTGTGGATCAAACCCAGCATCAGCGAGTAAGAGGATTCCAATGTGATCTACCTCTATCTCCATCCTGCATAAGCAACACCGATCATAAAAAAGAACTTATCGGATGAAATATTTTATAGGTAGGTAAAAACGAGGTGCAACACTCAGGGATAAGTACACTTAACTATACCGTACTAGAATAAATATGGTTTGCTAACAATAAGTATCATCTGGATAACATAAGAGGTTCTCTAATGAAGATGGGCATAAACCAGGACTTGCCTGTTGGCCCAGCCCTGATCGCCGAGTGCAGTCCGGCGTAACGACGACAATGATCCGGCGAGTTCGCGCACGGTACGATCAGCCTAGCACTTTGAGCTAGCTAGCTGATCAAACTCTCAACTCACACGAGTACGTACGGGAAAAACAATGTTGATGACTACAGGGCCCTCTCGGTCCTGTTGTTTGTATTAAATCTCACGGTTGTCTTACAAGGCTACTATATGGGTGTATATATACCCGGCAAGACGCAACGTCAATACGAATAGGTGTTGGACCACTAGTCCTATTCGGAACACACACGCACACGACACCGTTCCGTGTCCTATCGGGATTACTATTCCTAACAATCACCCCCCTAAGCACGATGTGCCTAACTTCACAGCTTGGACGCCGATCCTTCCTCGCATGTCTGCAAACTTCACTCGTCCCAAAGATTTAGTTAGGATATCCGCAAGCTGATCATTGGTGCAAACATAGTTGACTTCAATCTTGCTCTCCTCTACACACTGTCGTATGTAGTGATACTTCGTATCAATGTGCTTACTCCTGTCATGATGCACCGGATTCTTGCACAATGAAATTGCAGACTTGTTGTCAATATTGAGCACCACTTGTTCCGTCTCCGATTGGTGAGATCACCAAGTAGACTCCTTAGCCACACACCTTGACACGCAGCTGCGATACCGCAATATACTCGACTTCACAGATGACCGTGCACCACCTTTGCTTTTGTGATAGCCAACTTACTATGATTCTTCCCAAGAAATATGCCACGCCCGAGGTACTCTTACGGTCGTCAATATCTCCTGCCATGTCGCTATCACTGTAGCCAAGTAGCTTCACCTCCTCCTTCTCTTTCGAGTAGACAATACCAAAGTTTGTAGTACCTTTGATATACCTGAGTATATGTTTCACGGCTGTCCAATGCTCCATTGTGGGTGCTTCCATGAAGTGACTCACATAGACAACGGAATAGGCCAAGTCGGGTCTTGTATTGATGAGATACCTCAAACTTCCGACAACGCTCCTATACTCTGTTGCATCAACCGCAGGTGCTTCACTCCTTTTGCTCAGTTTAAGACGAGGTTCCATCGGAACATGAGTTGGATTGCATTCTTTCATGCCACACTTCTTGAGTATCTTCTTTGCATATGCCTCTTGGCATAGCGTGATCTCACCCAGCTTTTGATATACCTCGATCCCAAGGTAGTAGCTCAACAAGCCTAGATCACTCATCTTGAATAACTCCTTCATCTGTAGCTTGAACTTTGCAATCTCCTTCTCATCCGCTCCTGTTATCAATAGATCATCAACATAGATGCCAACTAGTAGATGATCTCTTCTTTTACCTCGCTTATACATCGCATGCTCCAGTGGGCTCTTCTCGAATCAGAGAGAGATCAATGTACGATCAAGCTTGATGTTCCACGCCCGAGGGGCTTGCCGAGTGCATAACGCCTTGTGTAGCTTCAAAACCTTGTGTTCTTCTCCCTCTTTGATGTATCCCGGTGGTTGCTTCACATAAACTTCTTCTTCTAACTCCCCATTCAAAAACGCAGATTTCACATCCATGTGATGCAATTTCCAAGATTCTTGAGCTGCGAGAGCGATAAGTAATCTCACTGATTCCATCCTTGCAACGGGAGCAAACACTTCTTCGAAATCCATACCTTGCTCTTGCACGTATCCCTTGGCCACTAGCCGAGCTTTGTGTTTCACCAACTTCCTTCTGAGATCCTTCTTGATCTTGTACCCACTTGAGCCCTATGGCCTTGTGATTGTTGGGTAGATCGACAAGCTCCCATGTATCGTTGTCGCGGATCGACCCCAACTCCTCATCCATAGCCCGACGCCAACACTCCTCCGTATTAGCATCCTCGAATTTAAATGGCTTCTCGGTGAGTAAACACCACCTTGTCCTCTCCCTCACACGCCTGCATTTGAAGGGTCTCCGTGGATACAACTCCAGACACTTCAGAATTTTTCCGAGTAGGTGGCTGTCTCCTTTCTTCCCTGCACTTGGAGGAGACGTGGAAGACGTAGTACTTGTTTCAGCGTCTACTGAATTTCCTGCAGTTTCTGTCGGTGTACTGCATGTTGGCGACGTGACATCGCCGCCCGCGTCCACTTCTGGACTACCGCTAGTCCCTCCTGGATAGGAGTGTGCAGCTGATGGGCCACTTGCGCTAGGGCTCGTCCGCAGGGACGGATGGCGACGCCGAGCCTCCAGTGCGGTAGTGAGCTGCTGCTCGTGTCGAGACTCCCACGCGGAGATACCTCTCGAGCGTAAGCCGCTGCTCACTTCCGGACCTCCATCTTCCGAACCAGCGCCTAAATCCGTAACGCCACGGACGCTGTTTCTTGATCATCTGCATGTGAATCATGTAGACTACAAATATTTCATCGAAATTGATTGTACCGGTTTCAGAGCCCCAATTCCATGATTTCTCCTCCTCGAAGATGACGTCGCGTCACCACCACCTGTTTTTCACCGGATTGTACGCGATATGCCTTCGAACCGTATTCATAGCCGATCATGACCATTGAGTACTTGATCCGCCAACTTGCTAGTATGCCCGGTCACCGTCTTCACATGCGCCACGCACCCAAAGTGCGAAGATGATCAACCGAGGCTTGCGCCCGTGTACCATGCTTCAGACGCGTCATACCAACTACACTCTTAGTTGGCGCCTGTTCGAAATAGACAGCTGTACTAACTGCCTCACCCCAAAACCTGCTTGGCATGCCTTTGCTCTTCATCATGCTGCGTGCCATGGCCACCACGGTTTGGTTCCTTCTTTCCACAACACCGTTTTTCTGCGGTGAATATGGTGCGGTGAGATACCGCCGGATCCCATGAGCTTCGCAAAACTCCTTGAATTCATTGGATTTGAACTCCCCACCCCGATCGGTATGGAGGGCCTTCAACTTTGCCTCAGACTCCACCTCGGCTGCCATCTTCACAATCCTGAACGCTTGCAAAGCTTGATCCTTACTCTTCAGCAACACAACCCACATGTATCTCAAGTCATCGACGATGAGCAAAAGTACTTGTTCCCGGGGTCGCCAATGATTGGTCCGCATAAGTCTCCATGCACCAACTCAAGAACCTTACTTGCTCGATATTTTACCTCCTTGGAAACGGGCTCGCTTTGCTTCCCAATGAGACAACCGTCGACACCTGCTCAACATGATCAACACACGGTAAGCCACGCACCATCTCCTTCTGTCCAAGTTGTCGAGAGCTTGGAAATTTAGATGTCCGTAGCGAGCATGCCACTTCCACGCCGAGTCTTCCATGCTTGTCATCAAACATACCGGATCCGTCCGATTGAGATTGAGGATGTAGAGTCTATTCTTCGACCTCTCCACCTTCATGATGAGCTGCCTTTGGCGGTCATATCCCACAGGAACTCGTCCTCCAACACGATCTTGCATCCACGCTCCATGGCGGACCAAGACCGATAATGTTGGTCTTAAGCTTGGGAATATAGTACACGCCTGAGTACCTTGTGACCTCCATCCTTCAACTCAAACAGCAGATGAGGCTCGCCCTGCAATCTCCACCTTCGACCCATCGCCGAATCGGACGGAGCCTCCAACCGTGAGGTTCAACTCGTAAAACGAGCCTTGTCGCCGGTCATGTGGTTGCTAGCGCCTGTGTCGAGGTACCAAACGTCGTGAGTCGTCTGCATCCTCCGCGGGAAGACCTTCTCTTCCACGAGCGTGACGATCTCCGTAGCGGACTCCTTAGGAGTTGATTCCTTGGTGGTCATTAACTCGCAAGCTTCGAGCATGAGCATCATCGGTCCATCATCTCCTTCCTTCGCCATGAGAGCCTTCTCCTTTGAACGGTTAGGACACTCCGATTTGAAGTGCCCGAGCTGATTGCACTTATGGCAGCGAAGATTCTTCTTGTCGAATTTCTTCTTTGGATTCTTGACTTGCTGTCTCCGACTTCTTCGCCGGACCGAACCATCGCCAAAGGCGATGCCTTATCGCCTCTCCTTGGCGACCATTGCCGCCACTAGGCACGTAAGCATGAGGTGCTCATCTTGATTCGGCGTCCGTAGGTGATCTTCATCCGCTCGTCATGCGCCTTGAACCGTCCAACCAGGTCATCCATCGTGAGGGTGGTGAGATCAACGCATTGCTCGATTGCCGACACCACAGATATGTACTGCGGCGGCGCTGCACGTAGGAAACACATTACGACTGAGATATCTTCCAGCTTCTCACCTTGCGCGAATCCGTTGACAATTGTGGCTACCTCGAGGCAAAATCGTCCAGCGTCTCATCTCCTTCCATCTCCGTTCTCGTGCTTCTTCCGCAAGGTTTGTAGGGTCGCTATGACGCGCCGTGCCCAAGATTCAACGTCTTGAGTGTCTCCCACGCCTCCTTTGCGAAACCTTCGAGATCAGGTCTGCATCACGTCCGCCGGCACCACGGAGCCGATGGCGTGAGTGCTGTCGGTCCTGCGGTACTTCGCGCCCTTCTTGAACTCGCCGCCGGGATCGACAGCTCCCGATGTCGCGTCTCCATGGCCCACTCCATCCGTTTTGCCCACGTTGTGTAGTTGCCGCGATCATACCGCGGGTACTGCGACGACACCGATGCACCCGCAGCCGCACCGGAGTACTCGCCTTGCTCCTTGCCCGTCATGACCTCCCGTTACTAGGAGATCCTCCTCGAGGCTCTGATACCAATTGTTGGCCCAGCCCTGATCGCCGAGTGCAGTCCGGCGTAACGACGACAATGATCCGGCGAGTTCGCGCACGGTACGATCAGCCTAGCACTTTGAGCTAGCTAGCTGATCAAACTCTCAACTCACACGAGTACGTACGGGAAAAACAATGTTGATGGCTACAGGGCCCTCTCGGTCCTGTTGTTTGTATTGAATCTCACGGTTGTCTTCCAAGGCTACTATATGGGTGTATATATACCCGGCAAGACGCAACGTCAATACGAATAGGTGTTGGACCACTAGTCCTATTCGGAACACACACGCACACGACACCGTTCCGTGTCCTATCGGGATTACTATTCCTAACATTGCCCACGCGATTGCTATTGACGACGCTTGAAATGAAACAAATATGGACACAGATGCGAATGTTCTGGCTTAGCACTTTTTATATTGAGAGGCTTAGCACATATTTTGATACACACATGTCCATGAGTGATGAGTCGTCCTCACAAAAAAATAACTAAAATGTGAACAGAGAGTGGCAGAGTACACATGCAATAGAGCAGGATTTAAGGTGTCGATCCTATCAAAATCCCGCTTCTAATTCATTTATCAAATTCTAGTTCAAAATTTTGCTTAAACTTTGAACTATATTTTAGCAAATAAACTAGAAGTGGGACTTTAATGGGATCTCACTTGACACCTTAGCAGGATCAAGAGGTGTTACTTATGAAACCTATTTTCCAATATATGTAATTTTTTTTTGCGGGGAGATGATATGTAAATTGTTGATGTAGCGGTGCTGAATCTAAATCACCATGAACTATATGTGAAATGCAGAAGCAGCGGAGCCCAATATCTTGGTGAGAAGGGCAAACTGAGGAGTAACGATGTCAAAGTCAAAAGGTTTAGGGTTTTTCGTGGAGCAATTGCCTCACCATGGGGTCAATATATACAATGATCAGCATAGGTTACATACGTATACGTGTGTACAAATACATGACAGAATAATACAACTATACCTATTTAACACTCCCTCTCAATCTGAAATTCTACTATGAACAAGATTCGGATTGGTCTTGAATCGGTCCAGCATCTGTCGAGTGGCTGGTTTTGTAAACACATCAGCCAGCAAGAAATGAACCTGACCTGCAAAGCTCCAGCGGCGACACGCTCTCGCACAAAATGAAAATCGATCTTAATGTGCTTGGTACGAGCATGGAAAACTGGATTGGCGATCAAATATGTTGCCCCTAAATTTGTAGGGTTTCGTAGCATGGAAAACAAAAAATTTCTATCGCATACAAAAAAACAAGCCAAGATCTATCTACTAGATAGTAGAAACGAGTCGATGGAATAACTCACCCTCGAAGATTCCAAAGTGTTTAACGAGAGCGGATTCTCGTGGGTGATGTAGTCGTACTCTTCCCGATCTCAAGATCGTGTAGACGATCCTTCCGGCGCTGATTCCTGGCGCTCCCATGATCGGTCACACGTTCGGACTCGACGAAGACCTTATTTTCCCTTGTTCCAAAGAAAATGGAGGTTGTAGCACTCTCCTCGCAATTCCGGCAGCACAACGGCGTGGTACCGGAAGTAGAGGGGAGATCTCGCAGGGCTTCGCCTTAAGCCGGAGCGAGTATGGTGGAGTATGAGAGAGTCCCTCGACGATCTAGGGTTTAGACACGCCGAGGAGGGGGCTAGGCCGGCGGCTAGGGTTTCACCTAGGCAGCGGCGGCGAGTGCCCTAGGGCCGGCGGCGGCTATGGAGGCAGCGGCTTGGTACTAGGGTTTAGAGGTAGGAACTTGTGTGTCTAGGAGGGGAGCCCTGCACCTCCTTATATAGGTGGAGGGGCCGGCCGGCCAAGGGGAGGGGAGTCCCTCCCCAACTCGGCTTGGAGGTGGGCCGGCGGTGGAGGAGGGACTCCCCAACCTGCTTCCTCCTCTTTCTCCACTTCCCAAAAATAGCCGTTTGACTTTCAAACTTGGCATTTGACTTTTCAAACTAGGATTTGATTAATCCATCTATTTTGTTCAGCGATGACATCGAGTACATAATGCAATCATACCAACTTGATATAACACATTCATGTACCCTTCCCCTCCGGAGTGCCGGACATTCCGGAACCTTCTAGAACATTCCCGATGAAAACACCGGAACCATTCTCCAACTCCGAAACAAGACTTTCCTTACATGAATCTTATTCTCTGGACCATTCCGGATCTCCTCGTGATATCCTGAATCCCATTCGAGACTCCGAACAACATTCGAACTCTTTCTCATCATTCCATAACTACTCAAACAACGTCGAATCCTTAAGTGTGTCTCCCTACGGTTCGTGAATTATGCGGACATGATCGAGACACTTATCCGAACAATAACCAATAGAGGAATCTGGAAATTCATATGGCTCCCACATATTTCTACGATTACTTTGCGATCGAATGAACCACTTACATACGATATCAATTTCCCTTTGTCTCATGATAGTTTACTTATCTGAGGTTATGATCGTCGGTATCTCTGCATACCTAGTTCAACCTCGTTACTGACAAGTACTCTTTTCTTGTTCCCGTGATATGTGATCCCTTATGAGCCAGTCACATGCTTGCAAGCTAATTGGATGACATTTCACCGAGAGGGCCCAGAGTATATCTATCCGTCATATGGATGGACAAATCCCACTCTTGATCCATGTGTCTCAACCAATACTTTCCGAACACTCAATGCCACCTTTATAGACACCCAGTTATGGTGTGGTGTTTGATGTCATCAAAGCATCCATCCGGTAAAGGTGATATGCATGATCTCATGGTCGAAGGAATTAGATTACTATGTATCGGAAAGCATATAGCAATTGAACTATTAAAATGACTTGATCTTTATGCTACGCTTATCTATAGGAGTATGTCCACCATATCATTCTCCTAACGATATGATATTGTTGTTAATAACATCTCAATGGTCATGATAGGGAAACCACAATCATCTATTAACCAACAAGCTAGTATTATATAGAGGCTTTACTAGGGACTCTTATTTTAGTTTACAAATCACACAAGTATTAATGTTTCCTTGTTAATACTATTATAGCATGAATGTAAACATTTATCATAAACACAAATATATAATAATAACTACATTTATTATTGCCTCTAGGGCATATCTCCAACAGTCTCCCACTTGCACTAGAGTCATCTAATCTAGATTACATGGTAATATACCGAACACCCATGGCAGTTTGGTGCTGGTCATGTTTTGCCCTCGGGAGAGGTTTAGTCAACGGATCCGCCACATTCAGATCTGTGTGTACTTTGCAAATCTTTATGTCCCCATCTTGGACATGTTCTCGAATAGCGTGAAAACGTAGCTTGATATGCTTCAGCTTCTTGTGTGACCTTGGTTCTTGCGCATTGGCTATGGCGCCCATGTTATCACAATAGATAGACATTGGGTCCAGCGCACTAGGAACCACACCCTCTGTAATGAACTCTTTCATCCATATCGCTTTGTGAAGCCTCCAAAGCAGCCATGTATTCCGATTCAGTTGAAGATCTCGCCACAACTCTTTGTTTTGCACTCCTCCACTAATCACCACCATTCAAAATAAATACATATCCAGATTGTGATTTAGAATCATCCGGTGTTCCAACTAGCATCGGTGTAACCATTAACAACGAGCTGCTCATCACCTCCATAAGAAAGAACCATATCCTTAGTTCTTCTCAAGTACTTAAGGATGTTTTTGACCATCCAATGATCCACTCGGATCACTTTGATATCTAGTTAAACTAACAAGATATGCAATGTCGGGTCTAGTACATAGCATGGCATACATTAGAGATCCTATGGCTGAGGCATAGGAGTCTTACTCATCCTTTCTATCTTCGCCGATGTCGGACTTTGAGTTTTACTCAAGGTCGATAGCAACATGGGCAAGAACCCTTTCTTGCTATCTTCCATTCCAAACCTCTTTAGAACTTTGTCCAAATATGTACTTTGTGACAATGATATTTGGCGTCTCGATCTATCTTTATAAATCTTTATGCCTAATATGTAAGCTGCTTCACCAAGATCCTTCATTGAAAAACTATTATTCAAATATTCCTTGACACTATTAAGAAGGTCTACATCATTCCCAATCAACAATATGTCATCTACATATAGTATTAAGAATGCTACAGAGCTCCCACTCACTTTCTTGTAAATACAAGCTTCTCCATAAGTTTGTATAAAACTAAAACTTTTGATCACCTTATCAAAACGTTGATTCCAACTTCGGGATGCTTGCTTCAATCCATAGATAGACCGTTGAAGTTTGCATACCTTGTTAGCATCTTTAGGATCGACAAAACCTTTGGGTTGCATCATATACAACTCTTCATCAATGTCTCCATTGAGGAATGCTGTTTTGACATCCATCTGCCATATCTCATAATCATAATATGCAGCGATTGCTAACATAATCCTCACAGACTTTAGCTTCACTATAGGTGAGAAAGTCTCATCCTAGTCAACTCCTTGAATTTGTCGAAACCCTTTGACAAGTCGAGCTTTATAGACAATAACATTACCATCAAGATCTGTTTTCTTGAAAATCCATTTGTTCTCGATAGCCTTCCGCCATCCAAAGAAGTCCACCAAAGTCCATACTTGGTTTTCGACATGGATCCAATCTCGGATTTCATGGCTTATTGCCATTTGTTAGAATCTGGCTCATCATCGCTTCCTCATATGTCGAGGGTCATCGGTGTTGTCCAAGAACATGACACTCATAACGGATCATACCAACTGGAGTGGTACGAGTTCTCGTTGACCTGCGAGGCTCAGAGAAACTTCAACCAAGTTTCATGATCATCATCATTAGCTTCCTCTCTAACTGTGTGCACCACAGAACTTCTTCCGTGCTGCGCTACTGCAATTTCGAGATAAGGTTCGACAACCTCATCGAGTTCAACTTTCCTTCCACTTCTTTTCGAGAGAAATTCCTTCTAGAAAGGATCCATTCTTGGCAACGAAGATTTTGCCTTCGGATCTATGATAGAAGGTATACCCAATAGTTTCCTTCGTATCCAATGAAGACGCATTTTCCGCTTTGGGTTCAAGCTTGTCCGGTTGTAACTTCTTTACCTAGGCTTCGCAACCCCAAATTTTAAGGAACGACAATCTAGGTTTCTTCCCAACCCATAATTCATACGGTGTCGTTTCAACGGATTTAGATGGTGCCCTATTTAAAGTGAATGCGGTGTTTCTAATGCATAACCCCAAAATGATAGCGTAACTGTAAGTGACATCATAGAGCGAACCATATCTAAGAGAGTTCGACACGACGTTCGACACACCATTACTGTGGTGTTCCCCGGTGTCAATTGTGAAAGTATTCCGCATTTCTTCAAATGCTAGCCAAACTCGTAACTTAGATATTCACCTCCACGATCAGAACATAGAAATTTAATCTTCTTGTTACGTTGATTCTCTACCTCACTTTGAAATTCCTTAAACTTCTCGAAAGTTTCGGACTTATGTTTCATGAAATAGATATACCCATATCTACTCAAATCATCTGTGAAGGTAAGAACATAACGATAACCACTGCGATGCTACACTTATTGGACCACACACATCGGTATGTATGATTTCCAATAAGTCCGTAGCTCGCTCCATCATACCGCAGAATGGAGTCTTAGTCATTTTACCCATCGACATGCTTCGCATCTTTCAAGTGATTCAAATCAAGTGATTCAAGAAGTCCATCTAATGGAGTTTCTTCATACGCTTCACCCAATGTGACCAAGACGATTGCCACATATAGGTCGAGTTATCGCCGATTTCAAACGCTTAGCCTCAATGTTATTAATATGTGTATTTCCACTATCGAGATTCAATAAGAATAGACCATCTATCAAAGGTGCATGTGCATAAAACATATTACTCATATAAATCGAACAACCATTATTCTCGGACTTAAACAAGTAACCGCCTCGCAATAAACAAGATCCCGATATAATGTTCATGCTTAACGCAGCACCAAATAACAATTATTTAAGTATAAAACTAATCCCGATGGTAGATGAATGGGTAGCGTCGATCGCGATCACATCAACCTTTGATCTGCTTCCCACGCCGCATCGTCACCTTGTTCTTCGCTAGCTTCCGCTTATTCTACAACACCTGCTTCGAGTTACAAATATGAGCAACCGAACCAAGATCAAATACCGTGCACTACTCGAGTACTAGTGAGATACACATCAATAACATGTATATCGATATACCTTTCTTCTTGATGTTGCCGTTCTTCAAATCCGCCAAGTACTTTGGGCAATTCCGCTCAAGTGACCTTCTCCCTTGCGAAAAGCACTCAAGATCGTGCTTAGGTCCAGCCTTGGTTTCTTCGTTGGCGGTAACTTTCTTACCACCCTTCTTGAAGTGTCCCTTTGCTTAGACTTGCCTTTCTTGAATTTGGTGGTCTTATTGACCAACAACACTTGGTGCTCTTTCTTGATCTCCACTTCGCAGATTTTAACATGGCAAAGAGTTCGCAACGCCTTGTTCATGTTCGCATGTTATAGTTCATCACAAAGTTCTTGTAACTTGGTGGTAGTGATTGAGGACACGGTAAATCCCAAAGCATTAGGAATCACTATACCCAAGCTTTGAAGTTTGTTTTGCGTCCTGACATCTTAAGCACATGCTCACCGACGGAGCTGCCCTCTTCCATCTTGCAGCTTAAAGAACTTTTCGAAAGCCTCATAGCTTTCAATCAATGCCGCATGAGTCTCAAAGATCAATTTGAGATCCTCGACAATATCATATGGGTCTCTCAATTCTCAAACCTTTTAAAAGCTCCGATTCTAAACTTCATCGGCAAGATCACCGCAGTGGGTCACCCAATGGTGCATCCAAAGACATAGGTCAAATTACCAGCTGTGAGGACAATCCTCAAATTGCGGAACCAATCCGCGAAGTTGCTTCCATTGTTTTTCAACTTTTCTTTCTCTAGGAACGCATTAAAATTGATGGTAGGGGCTGCTATTGATTTACAACATATTTGCAATAGTTTAGACTAAGTTTATGACAAATTGAGTTCAAATTAATAATAAAAATAATCTAGGTGAACTCCCACTTAAAACAATATCCCTCACATTGTTTTAGTGATCACACGAACCAAATCCACCACATCAACACCGATCATCACGAGAGCTGATATAGTTTCAATGGCGAACAATCGATATGTTCATCATATCTACTATATGATTCATGCTTTACCTTTCGGTGATCCGTGTTCCGAGACCATGTCTGTACATGATAGGCTCGTCAAGATCAAACCTTAGTTTCTGCATGAGCAAATCTGGCTTGCTCACGTTGTATGCACTTGCAGAATCTAACACACCCAATCATCACGTGGTGCTTCGAAACAACAAGCTTTAGCAACGGTGCTAACTAAGGGTGAACACTCTATGAATTGAAATTCATGTGCATGAGGGATCATCTTATAATGCTACCGTCGTCTACTAAGCAATACAAGATGCATAAAGGATTAACATCACATGCAATTCATAATATGTGATATGATATGGCCTTTTCTTCTTTTTGCTTCCGATCTCCATCTTCAAGCACGAACATGATCTCCATCATCACCGGCATTGCATCAAGGTCAATGACGCTTCTTCATGGTTGTCGTCCACCGGCTTCAACTATTACAACTACTTTGAATAGACACGCGGGTCTTAACATAAATTAAAAAAACCATATGGCTCCTACCGGTTGCCAACTTACAATAAGGAACATTGCATACATCAAATATAATCACAATCATGGCCATATCACATCATTGCACACCCCTGCAAAACAAAGTTAGACGCCTCTAGTTTCTTTGCATATTTTACGTGGTTTGGGGCTTTCAATAAGTGTCTTTCTAACTTACGAACAAGAACCACAACATTGATACTAGCATTGTCAATCACCCGTTGTAAATTGAATCTTAACTATGCTAGGAGAAACAGGCACCCGCAAAGCCACTTATGCAATACAAGTTGCATGTCAAGCGTGGATCAAGTCTCATGAACGATGTCATGTAAGGTTAGCCCGGGCCGCTTCATCCCAACATCCCGCAAGATGCAAAGTACACAAGAAGCAATCGACAATAAAAGCATCAACGCCCACAATGACCATTGTGTTCTACTCGTGCAACAGATCTACATATAGACACGGCTCTGATACCACTGTAGGGTTTCGTAGCATGGAAAACAAAAAAAATTTCTATCGCATACAAACAAACAAGCCAAGATTTATCTACTAGATAGTAGCAACGATTCGATGGAATAACTCACCCTCGAAGATTCCAAAGTGTTTAACGAGAGCGGATTCTCGTGGGTGATGTAGTCGTACTCTTCCCGATCTCAAGATCGCGTAGACGATCCTTCCGGCCACTGCTCCTAAGCAGCGCCCGCAGCCGGTCACACGTTCGGACTGACGAAGACCTTCATTTCCTTGTTCCAAAGCAATGGAGGTTGTAGCACTCTCTCGCAATTCCTAAGAAGACAACGGTGGTACCTAAGTAGAGGGAGATCTCGCAGGCTTCGCCTTAAGCCGGAGCGAGTATGGTGGAGTATGAGAGAGTCCCCACGATCTAGGGTTTAGACACCGAGGAGGGGGCTAGGCCTGGCTAGGGTTTCACCTAGGCAGCAAGTGCTGCCCTAGGGCGGCGGCTATGGAGGCGGGGGCTTGGTACTAGGGTTTAGAGGTAGGAACTTGTGTGTCTAGGAGGAGCCTGCACCTCCTTATATAGGTGGAGGGCCGGCGGCCAAGGGAGGAGTCCCTCAACTCGGCTTGGAGGTGGGCGGTGGAGGAGGACTCCTCCCAACTCGGTTTCCTCCTCTTTCTCCACTTCCCAAAAATAGTCGTTTGACTTTCAAACTTGGCGTTTGACTTTTCAAACTAGGATTTGATTAATCCCTCTATTTTGTTCAGAGATGACATCGAGTACATAATGCAATCATACCAACTTGATATAACACATTCATGTACCCCTTCCCCCGGTCTGGGACATTCCTAACCTTCTAGAACATTCCCGATGAAAACACCGAAACCATTCTCCAACTCCGAAACAAGACTTTCCTTATATGAATCTTATTCTCCGGACCATTCCGGATCTCCTCGTGATATCCCGAATCCCATTCGAGACTCCGAACAACATTCGGACTCTTTCTCATCATTCCATAACTACTCAAACAACGTCGAATCCTTAAGTGTGTCTCCCTACAGTTCGTGAATTATGCGGACATGATCGAGACACTTCTCCGAACAATAACCAATAGAGGAATCTGGAAATTCATATGGCTCCCACATATTTCTACGATTACTTTGTGATCGAATGAACCACTTACATACGATATCAATTTCCCTTTGTCTCACGATAGTTTACTTATCCGAGGTTATGATCGTCGGTATCTCTGCATACCTAGTTCAACCTCGTTACTGACAAGTAATCTTTTCTCGTTCCCGTGATATGTGATCCCTTGTGAGCCAGTCACATGCTTGCAAGCTAATTGGATAACATTTCACCGAGAGGGCCCAGAGTATATCTATCCGTCATATGGATGGACAAATCCCACTCTTGATCCATGTGTCTCAACCAATACTTTCCGAACACTCAATGCCACCTTTATAGCCACCCAGTTATGGTGTGGTGTTTGATGCCATCAAAGCATCCATCCGGTAAAGGTGATATGCATGATCTCATGGTCGAAGGAATTAGATTACTATGTATCAGAAAGCATATAGCAATTGAACTATTAAAATGACTTGATCTTTATGCTACGCTTATCTATAGGAGTATGTCCACCATATCATTCTCCTAACGATATGATCTTGTTGTTAATAACATCTCAATGTTCATGATAGGGAAACCACAATCATCTATTAACCAACAAGCTAGTATTATATAGAGGCTTTACTAGGGACTCTTATTTTAGTTTACAAATCACACATGTATTAATGTTTCCTTGTTAATACTATTATAGCATGAATGTAAACATTTATCATAAACACAAAGATATAATAATAACTACATTTATTATTGCCTCTAGGGCATATCTCCAACAAAATTATCACGCCACAACACAGGGGTGCGCTGCTGAGAAACACCCAGCTCCTTTAGTAGATACTCTATCCACATAGCTCCAGCTGCTCCATTTGCCAAAGCTTTATACTCAGCCTTGATACTTGACCTCGAAACTGTAGGTTGTTTCTTCAAACTCCATGAAATAAGTTTCGGTCCAACAAATACTGCGAAGCCTCTAGTGGATCGGCGATCATCAACATATCCTGCCTAATCTGCATCAGTGAAGATACTGATGTTAGTAGAGGTAGAGTTGCGAAAACTCAGCCCTGTACTCAGTGTTCCCTTCACATATCGCAAGATGCGCTTCACGGCCTCCCAATGAACATCCGTGGACTGTGAGAGAAACTGGCAAACCTTATTCACCGCAAACGAGATGTCTGGGCGAGTAAGGGTGAGATACTGTAGGCCTCCAACAATGTTGTTGTACCAGAACGCATCATCAGTACCAAGTGGAGAACCAGACTCACGAGACAGACGATCTCCTATGGCCAAAGGCGTGGAAGTGGACTTGCAATTCTCCATACTCACACGGTGCAAAAGATCCAATGCATACTTCCGTTGAGTAACCATCATCCCCCTGAATTGAAGGACGCTTTCAATCCCAGAAAATAGTCCAATGGTCCAAGATCCTTGATAGGAAAAGTAGCAGAAAGAGAACGAACCAAGACATCGACGGCATCCAGAGTAGAGCTAGCAATCACAATGTCATCAACATAGACCAGCATATATATCTGTATACCTTTCTGGAGTAGATGAACAGGGAGGTATCCGCCTTGGAGGAGATAAACCCGAGCTGGTAAAGGAGAGCACTCAGCCGAGCATACCAGGCATGAGGAGACTGCTTAAGACCATACAACGCCCGCTGGAACTTGCAGACATGAGAGGGAGCATCCTCAAAACCGGGGGGCTGCTGCATGTACACATCTTCCGAAAGAAAGCCATGGAGGAAAGCATTACTCACATCAACCTGATGAAGACTCCATCCCTTGGACAAAGAGAGAGAGAGACCAGACGAACTGTGGCAGGCTTCACAACCGGGCTAAACGTGTCTCCATAGTCAATACCATGCTGCTGAGTAAACCCACGAGCAACAAGACGTGCCTTGTGCTTATCAACCGAACCATCGGGACACTGCTTGGTCTTAAAGATCCACTTGCAGCCAACCACAATCACACGACGCGGATGGGGAACAAGGACCCACGTCTTGGTATGCTGGAGCGCGTCAAACTCGTCAGTCATGGTTGAACGCCACTGAAAGAACATTTCTTAATCCCTAGTGTTTTGTGTGTTAGATAACAATACCAAGGATCATTTAATGTGTGTTGAAGTGTTGCAGCTCAGAACTCTGCCTTTGGGGGCGGATAATCCGGCCCCACTGGGCGAATAATCCGCCTCCCTCGCCTACAGCGCAAGCCCCAGAAGGGGGGCGGAATTTTGGCCGGATTCTCCGGCCCCGCCGGATAATCCGCCCCTCAGGGAGGGCGGATAATCCGCCCTTCCTGCTCATCGCCAAGGCGCAAGCCCCAGAGAGGGGGCGGAGTTTTGGCCGGACTTTCCGGCCTGGCCGGATAATCCGCCCCTCAGGGGGGGCGGATTATCCGCTCCCCAAGATCTTCTCCAAGTTTCACCAAGGCGCAAGCCCCAGAGAGGGGGCGGAGTTTCCCCCGGAGAATCCGCCCTTGGGGCGGAGTTTTCCTAGGGGGCGGATAATCCGCCCAAAGTGGGGGCGGATAATCCGCCCCCAAAGTTGTGCAATGGCCAGATCTGGGGAGGGGGTATTTAAGCCAGCCATACCCCTCCTGCCAGAACTCTTGATTTATCTCGAAAAAGAACAGATCAGATCTGAAAGCTTCATCCAAGAGTGCTCCACCTAGATCCACCCAAAGGCCCCATCCCTTGGGGAATCGAAGGAGGAGAACTCGATCTTCATCATCAGCAATCAAGCGCTTCATCTCCTCTCTATTCATTTGGAGAACCTCCGATCTAGTATTTCTTGCAAATATCTAGATCCTCGTTTTTGTTTATATTGATAAACCTTGTTCTTGTGGCAGCTTGTTGTCATCTTGGGAGCCCCCAATTCGGTTGTGGGTGTGTGCCCCGATAGTGTTGTAAAAGGCACCGGTTCCTCGAAGGGATCCAATAGTGGAGAAGGTGGATCAGCCTCTCGTGGCAAGATCCATCGGAGAATAGGGTGAGGCCTATTGTGGCGTGGTGGTCTTAGAACCGCCCACCCTCCAACGCAGATGTACTTCCCTTAACAAGGAAGGAACTGCTAAAACAAATCCTGTGTCTCCGCGTGCTCACTACGGTTTCCTCGCTCCTCTTTACGTGCTTAGTAGTTAGGGTTACATATAGGGAAATTCTCGTAGTTGCATATCTAGAGAATTTACTTTGTGTCAAGCCTAAAATTGAAAAAGTATTAAAAATTGGTTAGCACCTATTCACCCCCCTCTAGGTGCCCATACGATCCATTTCAATTGGTATCAGAGCCTCGGCTCTTATTTCGGGCTTAACCGCCTAAGATAAGTATGGGTTCCAAGGGAGATGGGAGTGATGCTCCGGAGGTAGTCACCATGAACGATCTCAAGACGTTGGAAACAACCTTGGTGAGTTCAATGGAGGCTAAGATGGAAGAGATGCGTCAATTGATAATGCGTCTCTCCACATCCGCAGCATCACCTCCATCTAACTCTGAGGATACCACTCCGCAATCCAAGGAAACGGGTAAAATTGTTTCCAAAGATAACGAAGTGGTAGGTGATGATACTAGTAAGAGCTCCTCCTCGAAAAAGGATAGCGGTAAGGATGGATACAATGAGGTTTCTCATGTGTATTCCCCTGATCCGCCTATTCCTCACCCACATATACATAATAGGGGTGATCCACCCAAACTTTCTGCATCTACTTTCTCTCAATGGCAATTTTTTATGAAATCTCATGTGTGCAGTTCCTCCATAGAGTTGTGGAAGATCATCGAAAATGGTCTTCACGTTGGAAATCCTAACAATATCACAAGGAGAGAAGTGGTCGATAGCCAACTCAATGCTACAGCTCTACACATGATACAGCTTGGTGTGGGTGACAAAGACATGCCACACATTCAGCATCTTAGCACGGCTAAAGAAGCTTGGGATGCTCTCACCGAGCTCTTCATCGGAAATGAAAGTATGAGAAGGAATAGATATGATGCCTTGAGCAATGAAGCTGAAGGATTTTATATGCTGGATGGAGAAGACCACGAGGACATGTATAGGAGGCTCAAGGCAATAGCTACAACCTTCAAAAACCACGGTGCAGCTCATGTTGATGATGCTTGGATCAAGCGCAAGTATGTCAGTGCTCTTATGCCATTTGAGCCCACGGATTTGAAAAGTCTCCAAGGTAGGCATAATTATCACCTCATGTCATCCCATGAGGTAATGCAAGAAATGCCCGCCTTCAAAGTGGCTGCCAAGAATGCCGAAGATGCTCGTGCTCGAGCTATGGGGATGCAAAAGGGGGTCAACATGGCTTTGAAGACTAGTGTGATTGATCATGATGAATATGTGGTAGAAGGTCTGGACTGTCCCGAAGATATAAAAGGATCCACGGATAATACTTGGCTCTTTATGCAAGAAACTTTTGGAAAGATCCAGCCAAGGCTAAAGCTGAACTAGATCGCAAGAGTGGAGCCTATGGAAGAAAAGAAAATGGTCCCAAGCTGAGAACATGCTTTAATTGTGGTGACCGACTGCACTTCGTAGCTGAGTGTCCATATCAAAGTAGAGAGGATAATGGAGGAAGACTCATTTTCAAGGACAAATCAAAAGCTCCACGTAAGAAACAGTTTGTAAAGAAGAATGCTCCTTTCAAGAAGCAACCAAAGATTGTTCTAGTGGCTCAAGAAGAATATTCATCGGGGAGTGAAGATGAGGACGAGGACGATAGCTCTCAAGAGGTGGCTGCTATAGCCACCACATCTACATCAACATATCTCTTCGACTCTCCGAACGAAAACATCATCAACAAGAATGCTACTTGCCTCATGGCAAGAAGCTCCGAGGTAACTTCTTCTAACTCTTATTTTCCCAAGGCTATGATAGACATGGATGATTCTGCTAGTCTTAAGGTTAAAGAAGAGATTATTGCTTTGGATTATTTCTATACTAACTTGCAAGATGAGCACAAAGTTCGTTTTGAGGCTCTTATGGATCAGCTGGCCCAAAACGAAGCACTCCTCGAAGAAAAGGGCAGAATTGAAAGGGAGGATGCAATGGAAATTGCATCCCTAAAAAATGCTCTTGAAGAAGAAGAAGCTCGGGTCTCTCTTGAAGAGAGGCTTGAGTCTATGGAAGATTCACATGAAGAAATTGTGACTAAACTCGTTAAGGAACGTGACAATGTTGTCACCAAGGCAAAGAAGTTAAAGAAGGAAAGGATTGACTTTGGGGCTGCTCATGATAGACTCTCCGAGGAATTGGAGAAACTTGACAATGCTCACAAGGCGTTGAAAAACGAGTTCTCTATTCTCAATGAGTCACATGATCAGCTTCAAATTCGATTGGCCGAATATGATACTCCTAGCTCGTCCAACTCAACATATAGTAACAAGAAAAATGCTAGTGTGGAAAAAGAAGTGATCAAGGACATCACCACAAAGTACAAAGGTGTGCTTGATGAAGTCCTTGGCAAGCAAAGGTCAAATCATGGTAAAGAGGGACTTGGGTATGTCACCAAGTCCAAGAATAAAACCAAGAAGAACAAGACCAAGAATGTGCAATTAAATACAAGCACTGCTGAGAAGGTTGTCACAAAAGACAAGACTAATAATATTGGTTTTGCAGGGTCTCACAATCCGAATTATGAACTCTTTTGTGATGACTATGGCAATGTTTATGCTTATTATGTTGGTCCTTTTGATGAATATATTGCTTAGTCTATTTGGGTCCCAAAGACCCTTGTTACTAACATGAAAGGACCCATTGAAAAATGGGTACCTAAAACCAAGAAGTAATTTTCTTGCAGGGCTATGCTTCCGGTGGGTCAAAATGGGTGCTGGATAGTGGTTGCACTAGTCATATGACCGGAAGCAAGGAGATCATCACGGAGATGCGTCCAAATCTTGATAATATCACAGTCTCCTATGGTGATAAGTCTAAATCTCAGGTATTGGGTCTTGGCAAGGTTGTGGTTTCCCACGATATCTCTCTCGTGGACGCCATGCTTGTTGAGACCCTTGTCTACAATCTTCTTTCTATTCGTGCCCTTGGCAAGATGGGTTTTGCTGTTTTTATTGATGATGATTTGGTGGTACTCTTATGGAGCAAGTCTCTAAAGGTCGCTTTCGTTGGATACGTCGAAAATGACCTGTATGTGGTGGACTTCTCGGGGAAAACCACTTCGGGTTCGATGTGTCTATTCGGAAAGGCCGACGTGGGTTGGCTATGGCATCGCCGTTTAGCCCATATCAACATGAGAACTTTGCAAAGTCTCCAAAAGGGTGGCCACATACTTGGACTAAAAGACAATGTCTCTTTTGCCAAAGATCGTGTTTGCAGGGCTTGTGTTGAAGGGAAAATGCATGATTCTCCCCACAAGAGGAAGACTATTGTGTCATCAAAGAGGATCTTGGAATTACTTCATGTGGATTTATTTGGTCCTCCTTCTCATGCAAGTCTTGGTGGGAAGAAATATTGCTTGGTCATCGTCGATGATTACTCAAGATATACATGGGTATATTTCTTCAAGATGAAAAGTGAGACTCAACAAACTGTCATCGACTTTGCCAATGAAGTTCAACGTCAACACAATGTTCCCATCTTGGCAATTAGAAGTGACAACGGCACAGAATTCAAGAACTACACTTTAAACGAGTTTCTTAGCGAAGAGGGATTAGACACCAATATTCCGCTGCGTACACCCTCAACAAAATGGTGTAGCGAGGAAAAACCGGACTTTGATGGATATGGCAAGATCTATGCTAGCTGAATTCAAGTCTCCTTATAATTTTAGGGTGAAGCCATATCCTTTGCTTGTCACTCATCAAACCGGCTCTACCTTCTAAGATCATGGACAAGACCCCATATGAAATACTTACCGCAACAAACCCAACATCTCATACTTGAGGTATTCGTGTAAGTGTTTGTTTCTTATTAAAGGTGTCCATTTGTCAAAATTTGAATCCAAGGCTTTAGAAGGTATTTTTGTTGGTTACGGTGCCGAATCCCACACTTATAGAGTCTACAACAAGTTCACTGGGATTGTTGTAGAATCTTGTAGTGTGGAGTTCGATGAAAATAACGGCTCCTTTGTAGGGCAAGTTGATGTTTGTGATGCAAATGTTGAAATACCCCAAGATGCCATAAGAAGAATGGGCGTGATTTTTCCGCCCATTGAGGAACCCCTTGTGGCGGATCGGGAAGGACAATGCTCCACACATGGAGCCCTCATCTGTAAGATCAACAAGCTCCTCTGTTGGAGACAATCCTGCACCAACACCACTGCTAAAGACCATCATCCTTGGACAAGCGGTAGTCCCAGTCGGACTATCCGCCCCTCAAGGGGCGGACAATCCGCCCGCACTCCAACTCATACCAGGATCCGAAGGAGAAATCAACATCTCTGAAGCTCCCAGCCGATTCTCGGCCCCTGACGGAGTATCCGCCACAGGTCTCAATTCTCAGCTTTCTGAAGATGGTTCTGTACTTCACCTCCCAGCGGATAGTCCGCCCCTCCCGGGCTCAAGAAAATGTTCAAGAACAATCTTCCGCGTAATGGTGGCCAAGATCAAGGGCAAGGCAGTAATCAAGACAAGGATACAACAATTGAATCCACTCCTCCTAGAACAATAAGGACATTGAGGCTCGTCGCAAGGCTCGTGCTAATCGCAACCTTGAACTAAGAGGTCACACTCTTGATGTTCGAGATATGCCCAAGAGGCAATAATAAAGTGGTTATTATCATATCTTCACACTTATGATAAATGTTTACATACCATGCTATAATTGTATTAACCGGAAACATTAATACTTGTGTGATTTGTAAACTAAAATAAGAGTCCCTAGTAAAGCCTCTTGTTAAACTAGCTTGTTGGTTAATATATGATCATGGTTTCCTGATCATGAACATAGAGATGTTATTAACAACAGGATCATATCATTAGGAGAATGATGTGATGGACATACTCCTATAGATAAGCGTAGCATAAATATCAAGTCATTTAAATAGTTCAATTGCTATATGCTTTCTGATACATAGTAACCTAATTCCTTCGACCATGAGATCATGCATATCACCTTTACCGGATGGATGCTTTGATGACATCAAACACCACACCGAATCGGGTGGCTATAAAGGTGGCATTGAGTGTTCGAAAGTATTGGTTGAAACACATGGATCAAGAGTGGGATTTGTCCATCCATATGACGGATAGATATACTTTGGGCCCTCTCGGTGGAATGTCATCCAATTAGCTTGCAAGCATGTGACTAGCTCACAAGGATCACATATCACGAGGAGAAAAGAGTACTTATCGAACGAGGTTGAACTAGGTATGCGAGATACCGACGATCATAACCTCGGATAAGTAAACTATCGTGAGACAAAGGGAAATTGGTATCGTATGTAAGTGGTTCATTCGATCGCAAAGTAATCGTAGAAATATGTGAGCCATATGAATTTCCAGTTCCTCTATTTGTTATTGTTCGAGAAGTGTCTCGATCATGTCCGCATAATTCACGAACCGTAGGGAGACACACTTAAGGATTCGACGTTGTTTGAGTAGTTATGGTATTATGAGAAAGAGACCGAATGTTGTTCGAGTCTCGGATGGGATCCGGATATCACGAGGTGATCCGGAATGGTCCGAGAATAAGATTCATATAAGGAAAGTCCCGTTTGAGTTCGGGAATAATTCCTGTTTTCATCGGGGATGTTCTAGAAGGTTCGGATTGTCCCAGCACTCCGGGAGGGTACATGAATGTGTCATTGCATATTGAATGATTGCATCATGTACTAAGTGTTCTTGTTCCAAAACTGAAAAGTCAAACTGCGGTTTGAAAGTCAACGGCTAAACAGAAAGCTGTGGAAAAGCGAGCTGGGAAACAAGCAAGAGGTGGTTGGAACCGACTTGGGGAGGAGTCCTCCAAGCGGCGCCAAGGCCGACTTGGGGAGGGACTCCCCTCCCCTTGGCCGCCCCTCCCACCTATAAAAGGAGGGGCAGGGCCTCCTCCTCTAGACACACAAGTTCCTATCCTCTAATCTCCGGTTTAGAGTCGTTTTGGTTTAGAGCTTCTAATTGCTCTAGCCTGCGGTTTAGAGCCTTCTAATTGGTGTGTCTAATCCCTAGACCACTAATAGCTCTCTCTCATACTCCACCATACTCGCTCCGGCTTAAGGCGAAGCCTCGGATCTCCTCTACTTAGGTACCACATTTGTCTTAGGAATCGCGAGGAGTGCTACAACCTCCATTTTCTTTGGAACAAGGGAGAGGAAGGTCTTCGGTCAGTACCGACGTGTGACCGATCTGCGGAGCAGCTTAACGCCGAAAGGATCGCTCACGCGATCTTGAGATCGGAAGTGTACGACTACATCACCCACGAGAATCGCTCTCGTTAATCGCTGGATTCTTCGATGGTAAGTTATTCCATCGACTCGTTGCTACAATCTAGTAGATAGATCTTGGCTTGTTTGTTTGTGCGATAGAAAATTTTTGTTTTCTATGCTACGAACCCCTGATGATATCGAGCCGTGTCTATATGTAGATCGGTTGCAGTAGAACACAATGGTCATTGTGGGCGTTGATGCTTTTATTGTCGATTGCTTCTTGTGTACTTTGCATCTTGCGGTATGTTGGGATGAAGCGGTCCGGGCTAACCTTACATGACATCGTTCATGAGACTTGCTCCACGCTTGACATGCAACTTGTATTGCATAAGTGGCTTATGGTGCCTGTTTCTCCTAGCATAGTTAAGATTTAATTTACAACGGGTGATTGACAATACTAGTATCAATGTTGTGGTTCTTGTTCGTAAGTTAGAACGACACTTATTGAAAGCCCCAAACCACGTAAAACATGCAAAGAAAATTAGAGGCATCTAACTTTGTTTTGCAGGGGTGTGCTGTGATGTGATATGGCCATGATTGTGATTATATATGATGTATGCAATGTTCCTTATTGTAAGTTGGCATCCGGCAGGAGCCATATGGTTGTCTTTAAATTCTGTTAAGACCCGCGTGTCTATTCAAAGTAGTTGTAATAGTTGAAGACGGTGAACGACAACCATGGAGAAGCATCATTGACCTTGATGCAATGTCGGTGATGATGGAGATCATGTTCGTGCTAGAAGATGGAGATCGGAAGCACAAAGAAGAAAGGCCATATCATATCACATATTATGAATTGCATGTGATGTTAATCCTTTATGCATCTTGTATTGCTTAGTAGACGACGGTAGCATTATAAGATGATCCCTCATGCACATGAATTTCAAGTCATAAAGTGTTCACCCTTAGTTAGCACCGTTGCTAAAGCTTGTTGTTTCGAAGCACCACGTGATGATGATGGTGTGTTAGATTCTACAAGTGTATACAACGTGAGCAAGCCAGATTTGCTCATGCGGAAACTAAGGTTTGATCTTGACGAGCCTAGCATGTACAGACATGGCCTCAGGAACACGGATTACCGAAAGGTAGAGCATGAGTCATATAGTAGATATGATGAACATGTTGATTGTTCGCCATTGAAGCTATATCAACTTTCGTGATGATCAGTTTTGATGTGGTGGATTTGGTTCGTGTGATCACTAAAACAATGTGAGGGATATTGTTTTGAGTGGGAGTTCACCTAGATTAATTTAATTATTAATTAGAACTCAATTTATCATAAACTAAATCAAAGTGAAATTGCATAGTTGTTGTAGTCATTGGCATCCGTATACCACCTTGCGCTTAGTTATAATTGAGATAATAGAACTATAGAATTCTGGTTAGTTACTTTACGAACCGGTATCGTATTGTTTTGAAGTGTTAATCTAAAGTTTAAAAGTCCTATTGCAAACTTTCAGTAAGTTCCGGTTACTCCATGAAGTTTAATAATTAGTATTAAATCAAGAGTAACAATTCCAAGTGTTAGTATATAAGTATCATGTTTGTCTCCATGATTCTTGATATTCAAAGGGTTCTCTTAATATCAAGGTTATCTAGGATCTGAAAGAGTTGTTTCAGAAACCATGATGTGTGGAAGATATTGTGATATCTGAAACGAAGTTTTGGTTGCAACATGATAAAGTATAATATGGCTAAAGTCATGTTCTCATATTTGATGAGAATTTGCAAAAGGTTGGAGACACTAGTTGTCCTAATCGTCCAAAAGGATTTGGAGAGCAACATTATACTCATGATTCACCGTTATAAGCTAAAAGTAGCTTGATCATGGATAAATCCATGATGAGGGTGAATATTTGATGTAGGTAAAATGTTTACTACACTAAGAGATTACTAAAGAAAGGAATTTGAAAGAACACCAAACATTAGAAAATGGTGATCTACTTCAAAGTGCAAATCCAAAGACATTGGTATTTAACTATACATGCTTTGGACTATGTGTCATATGTATGACTCCACTATTGATGTTGATAGATTCTTTCAAATAGAAAAGGAAATCTTGAAGAGAATCTCATAAATATATGGCGAGAAAGGAAAAGACTAGAATTGTTCACTTAAGTATATAGAAGATATACATGTTATGGCTATATTCTTTGCTTATTAAACAATGTGGTTCTCAAGTATTTGATACTGAATTTGTTGGTGTGAATCGTCATACGAAACAACACAATTCATGAACTACAATGGCCTAAGTAACTAGCAAATGAATATGTGATGATGTTCATCGAGAACAAATAAAGGGTTATTGTGTTGCTCATTAAACATCAAAGCTTGCCTTCAAAGATTTGTTTTATCAGGTATTATGAGAACAAAAGGATTGTTCAAATAATTGCCGTAATCCATAAAAGATGGATGATTCAAAAATCTCATTGGAGAAATCACATCCATAAAACTAGTGCTAAAAATGTCAAAAGACAAATTGATTGAAAGATCACTTAGGAAGTGACATCGCCGTTTAAATTATACTGAAAAGAAAACATGAAGAAACTCCATGTGGATGGAATTTTGGAGTCTTTTGATTTTTGATCAAATGACACTTGTGAAACTTTCCTAGAGATAATTGAAACTTCGTTCATAGGCCAAAAGGGAACGAAAGACTAGCTTATTGGAATTTGTACATATTGTTGTACGAAGTCCATTATGTGTAGTCAAGAGCGATGGATTTTAACTTCATTTGCTTTTTCCGAAATTTTGAGTGAATATATGAATATTTACTTAACAAGGATGAAGTATGAAACATCTGAAAAGTTCAAAGACTTTCAAGATGAAGTGCAAAATCATTGTAACAAGAATATAAACAGTTTATGATAAAGATCATAAAGGAAGATATTTGAGTTACAGAGTTTAGCATAATACCTAAGATTTAAGGAATCGTTCTGTGGATTTGCATTTCCCGAAACACCATAAGGGTATGGAGCGTTCGAGATATGTAATTAAACCTTGTTTGACATGGTAAGATCAAAGGTATAATTCATAAAACTGCCATTATATTTTAAAGATTAAAAGCTTTAGAGATTACCGTTTTTCCACTGAAAAGAACTCCATCATAATCCGTTGAAATGACACCATATAAAGTTATGGTTTGGGATAAAACCCAAGTTGTACTTTCTTAAACAATGGTTTGCTATGCATAAGAAAGATGTTTGCAACCAAAGTCGGATGAACCTGTCTTTGTATAAACTGTTGAGTATTCCTCCATAACACCAGAGACAAAAGTGTTTGTCACTTAGAACGTCAAGTTTCTTTGGGAAGGAATTTTTCGTGAAAAAAAAATGGGAGGACAATAGAACTTTGATAAGGTTAAAGGAACCTTAGCTATATGTGCAAAGTTGCGCAGCACCGAAAAGTGTTCCGGAGGCAGCAACAATGCTTATGGCTCACGTACCTCAAAAGTTGTGGTCACGGAGATCTAAGTTCCTATTGAAACAAGTAGATCGGGTAAACAATCAAATTCCAAGATTTGAGGGTTGAATCATTATTTGAGAATAATGAACCGACTACATGCAAAGAAGCGATGATGGGCCCTGACTCCGTCAAATGGCTTGAAGCCATAAAATCCATGATAGTTCCATACACCAGAAATCAAGTTTTGAACTTGAAGGACCCTCGAGAAAGGAGTAAGACCTTACAGTTGTGTCTGGATCTATAAAGAAATAGACATGGATGTTTTACATCTATTAAATAGTCGACATGTTGGGAAAGAGTTCACAACAATTTTCAAAGGTTGACTATGATAAGATTTGATCTTTCATAACGATGTTTAGTCTAGATGGATTAATGTAGCAACTACGACATATAATTTTGTTATGTGTTGAAT
This sequence comes from Avena longiglumis, assembly GCA_030063025.1. Lineage (NCBI taxonomy): Eukaryota > Viridiplantae > Streptophyta > Magnoliopsida > Poales > Poaceae > Avena > Avena longiglumis. Next base: position 332,283,806 of record CP125978.1, read on the forward strand.
AAACAAAACAAGTTCTTCTAATAGAATGGTTACCAAGGACGTGTGCATGCCACGGTCCAAAGGGTTTTGTTAATTCAAGGATGCTAAAATCATATGCAAACTTCAATGGTTGAAGTAAGCATAACGGAGTTGGAATCTTCACTATGATGAAACTGTTAAAGGAGTTTAAAAGTTCATTAGAGACAATGAAGATGCTTGCATTTGCAAGAAATTAAGTGGGAGCGCTAAGACATGTTTCTAATACATTATGTGGAAGACATATTGTTGATTGGAAATAATGTATCTTTTATTAACACATATTAAGAATTTCATCCCGATGAAAGACTTAGGCAAAACCCAAATATTTGGCATCAATAGACGCTAATATGGTTGTGCCAGAAGAACATAGATAAGATATTGAATGAGTTCAATATAGAAACTACAAGAGAGGTTCTTGTCGCACAGAAAGGATTGAATGAGTTCAATGTTGATGATATATTCAAGTGTATTGACATTTGGTAAAGTGAAACAAATAATCAAGTATAGATTGATACTTGATGTATGAAATCACAAAGAGTATTTATATCAATCATACTGTGATATGTACAAATCCAGATATGTCCTATGCTCTAAATGTTGTGAGCATATACCAGAATGATTCGTAAGATGATCATTGGACAATAGTGAGGATATTCTTATGATCTTTTGGAAGAACTAAGAGTATAATATTTGTAGAAGTGACAAATAGATGGTTAGTTCATTGTAAAAGTACTACATTGATACTAGCTTTGTCACAAAGTGCAAATTAAGTTTATCTCAATTTAAACTAAAGGTGGCACAATATAATGGAAAGTGAGTTCCATAATGGATTTGGATGAGTTCCAAAGTTAAAGACATTGTGACAGATACTACAACAAAAGGCTGAGTATATGACTACTATTTTAGCAGCAAAAGAGGGCATTTGTGTCAAGTAGTTTGTTATCAAACTAGGTGTAGTTCACAGTGGGATAATACTATGAAGATATATTGTGCGACAATATTATCAACATGTTTTAACCCCAAAGAGCTAAAGGTCACACCGAAAGACCAAACTTGTACAAAGCCATCTAATTAGAGAATGAGTGATGCGTAGAGACGCAAAGACATGCAATTACACACGGACCTGGAAGTGTCAGATCCGGAGATCAGTTGACCACTAGCAATCGTGTACATACAACACCGGAAAGCCATAGGTGTTGAATACACAAAGGTTTGAAACTAGATTATTGACTCTAGTGCAAGTGGGATACTATTGGAGATATGCCCAAGAGGCAATAATAAAATGGTTATTATCATATCTTCACACTTATGATAAATGTTTACATACCATGCTATAATTGTATTAACCGGAAACATTAATACTTGTGTGATTTGTAAACTAAAATAAGAGTCCCTAGTAAAGGCTCTTGTTAAACTAGCTTGTTGGTTAATATATGATCATGGTTTCCTGATCATGAACATAGAGATGTTATTAACAACAGGATCATATCATTAGGAGAATGATGTGATGGACATACTCCTATAGATAAGCGTAGCATAAAGATCAAGTCATTTAAATAGTTCAATTGCTATATGCTTTCTGATACATAGTAACCTAATTCCTTCGACCATGAGATCATGCATATCACCTTTACCAGATGGATGCTTTGATGACATCAAACACCACACCGTGAATCGGGTGGCTATAAAGGTGGCATTGAGTGTTCGGAAAGTATTGGTTGAAACACATGGATCAAGTGGGATTTGTCCATCCATATGACGGATAGATATACTTTGGGCCCTCTCGGTGGAATGTCATCCAATTAGCTTGCAAGCATGTGACCGCTCACAAGGGATCACATATCAGGAACGAGAAAATAGTACTTATCGACGAGGTTGAACTAGGTATGCAGAGATACGACGATCATAACCTCGGATAAGTAAACTATCGTGAGACAAAGGGAAATTGGTATCGTATGTAAGTGGTTCATTCGATCGCAAAGTAATCGTAGAAATATGTGGAGCCATATGAATTTCCAGTTCCTCTATTGGTTATTGTTAGGAGAAGTGTCTCGATCATGTCGCATAATTCACGAACCGTGGGAGACACACTTAAGGATTCGACGTTGTTTGAGTAGTTATGGTATTATGAGAAAGAGACCGAATGTTTTTGAGTCTCGGATGGGATCCGGATATCACGAGGTGATCCGGAATGGTCCGGAGAATAAGATTCATATAAGGAAAGTCCGTTTGAGTTCGGGAATAATTAGGTGTTTTCATCGGGGATGTTCTAGAAGGTTCGGATTGTCGGCACTCCGGGGAGGGTACATGAATGTGTCATTACATATTGAATGATTGCATCATGTACTAAGTGTTTTTCTGTTCCAAACTGAAAAGTCAAACTGCCAGTTTGAAAGTCAAACGGCTAAAACAGAAACTGTGGAAAGCAGATGTGGGAAGAGGAAAGCTGTGGAAACAAGCAAGAGGTGGTTAGAACCGACTTGGGGAGGAGTCCTCAAGCGTGCGCCAACCAAGGCCGACTTGGGAGGACTCCCATCCCCTTGGCCGCCCTCCCACCTATAAAAGGAGGCGGGGCCTCCTCCTCTAGACACACAAGTTCCTATCCTCTAATCTCCGGTTTAGAGCCGTTTTGGTTTAGAGCTTCTAATTGGTCTAGCTGCGGTTTAGAGCCTTCTAATTGGTGTGTCTAATCCTAGACCACTAATAGCTCTCTCATACTCCACCATACTCTCGGCTTAAGGCGAAGCCTGCATGATCTCCCTCTACTTAGGTACCACTGTTGTCTTTGCCGAATCGCGAGGAGAGTGCTACAACCTCCGTCATTCTTTGGAACAAGGAGAGGAAGGTCTTCGTCAGTACAACGTGTGACCGATTACGGAAGCGCTTAGGAGCATACGGAACGATCGTCTACGCGATCTTGAGATCGGAAGTGTACGACTACATCACCCACGAGAATCTGCTCTCGTTAACTGCTTTGGAATCTTCGAGGGTAAGTTATTCCATCGACTCGTTGCTACAATCTAGTAGATAGATCTTGGCTTGTTTGTTTGTATGCGATAGAAAATTTTTGTTTTCCATGCTACGAACCCCTACACTTGACAAGGTTGTTGGTGATCTACGACGAAGGGTATCCACTCGAAGAGAGCTTGCTAGCTTCTGTGATCATTAAGCTCACATTTCCATGGTTGAACCAAAGAAGGTTTTTGATGCTCTTGAAGACCCCGATTGGGTTGTTGCAATGCATGAAGAATTAAACAACTTCGAACGCAACAAAGTTTGGAAGCTCGTAGAAAAGCCAAAGGATTGCCGCAATGTTATCGGCACCAAGTGGATCTTCAAGAACAAACAGGATGAAAATGGCATTGTTGTGAGGAATAAAGCACGACTAGTGGCTCAAGGGTTCTCTCAAGTAGAAGGAATTGATTTTGGCGAGACCTACGCTCCTGTGGCTCGCCTTGAGTCCATCTGTATCCTTCTTGCATATGCAGCCCATCACAATTTTAAATTACAACAAATGGATGTTAAGAGCGCTTTCCTTAATGGTCCTCTACATGAGTTAGTATACGTCAAGCAGCCCCCGGGGTTTGAGGACCCCAAATTTCCGAACCATGTCTACAAACTCGACAAGGCGCTCTATGGCCTTAAACAAGCCCCACGTGCGTGGTATGAGCACCTTAAAGAGCTTTTGCTAGACCGTGGATTCGAAGTTGGGCAAATCGATCCCACTCTTTTTACTAAGAAGGTTAATGGGGAGCTTTTTGTATGCCAACTTTATGTAGATGACATTATTTTTGGCTCTACTAACCAAGCGTTTAACGATGAATTTTCGAAGCTTATGACTGACAGGTTTGAGATGTCCATGATGGGTGAGCTCAGGTTCTTTCTTGGATTTGAGATCAAACAATTTAGAGAGGGAACATTTATTAATCAAGCAAAATACATCCAAGACATGCTCAAAAGGTTCAAGATGACTGATCTCAATGGCGTTGCTACCCCTATGCAAACAAAGTGTCATCTTGAGCTCAATCCCAAGGGTAAAGATGTGGATCAGAAGGTATACCGATCCATGATCGGCTCTCTCCTTTACCTTTGCGCATCTAGGCCCGATATCGTGTTAAGTGTAGGAGTGTGTGCAAGGTACCAAGCCGCTCCTAAAGAAAGCCACTTAGTGACAGTCAAGCGAATCTTCCGATATTTGGTTCATTCCCCAAATTTTGGGTTATGGTATCCCAAGGGTTCAAGTTTCTCTCTATGTGGTTACACTGATTCAGACTGGGCTGGTGACAAAGATGATAAGAAATCAACCTCTGTTGCATGAAAATTCTTGGGCAGGTCTCTAGTGTGTTGGTCATCAAAGAAACATAATTGTATTTCACTTTCAACCGCCGAAGCTGAATATGTTGCTGCTGCAAGTGCTTGTACTCAATTTCTATGGATGAGGCAAACTTTAAAGGAATATGGTGTCAATTGTGACAAAGTGCCTCTTTTATGCGACAATGAAAGCGCTATCAAAATTGCTTACAATCCCGTGCAGCATACAAGAACAAAACATATAGAGATTCGCAACCACTTTATTCGGGATCATGTTGCTCGTGGAGATATTGCTCTATCCTTTGTGAGCACGAAGAACCAACTTGCTGATATTTTCACGAATCCCCTTGATGAAGCAAGATTTTGTTATTTGAGGAATGAGCTAAATATGATAGATTCAAGGAGCTTGGCTTGACTACCCTTGCACACTCACTTGCGCTTATTCATGTATTTGGTTTAGATGCGGGCATAGACATAGGGGGAGTGTGGTCCTAATTGATTGGGCCAACCCTCCCCCCATAATGTCGAAAGCAAGTAAAATCATTTCCCTTAATATCATTTTGTGATATGTGGGTCATCGATGAGCATTGGTTTTGAACTCAAGATACATCTTCGCGGTGTCATGCCATGCGCTCCAACATGGTGGCTTCGTCCACCGCCCTCTTCCTCGAGAAGAGTTGGTTTTTCATGGGTCTCGTTAGAGTTTTTCTTGCATATCTCATGTTCTTATGGAAAACACACTCAAATTTGGCTTTTGATTGATTTGATTCTTGCAAATTTGGGTGTGAATTCTGGGTGTCCAGAGGCGTTAGCATCGCTCTTCTTCCTTTTTGGCGTTTCGATGCCAAAGGGGGAGAAGTAGTTCTATTAGGTCTCGTGGATTTGCAAGGGTCGGGCACAAGCTCTTCGATTTTAGTCGTTTTTATTTGCTTGCTTGTGCCTTTTCTAGCGTGAACTTGTTTGCTATTTGTGGTTGTTTGTGTAAGACTATGTCGTACTCCACAGTTTGGTACTATGTTTGGTATTCATGGATTTATGGATTTATCTATCATGGACCCCATGGAATTCTGGAAGTATGAAGCTTATTTGATGGCATATGGATTCATGGGATTATCTATGTATGCCTTGGCTATATATTCCGGTGGTATGACATTTTTTCCCAAACCTTAAAGTAGTGTTCTACCTAGTGTGTGTATTTGTATTCAAATGCAAATCTTAAATATGCACACATCTAGGGGGCGTCTTTCATTATTTAAGGTGGCATTTGCTTGGTTTTGCAAATCTAGTATTGTCATCTAACACCAAAAGGGGAGATTGAAAGAACATTTCTTAATCCCTAGTGTTTTGTGTGTTGATAACAATACCAAGGATCATTTAATGTGTGTTGAAGTGTTGCACTCGAACTACGCCTTTGGGGCGGATAATCCGCCTCCCTCTGCCTAAGCAAGCCCGAAGGGGCGGAATTTTGGCCGGATTCTCGGCCCGATAATCCGCCTCGGGAGGGCGGATAATCGCCTCCGCTCATCGCCAAGGCAAGCCCGGAGAGGCGGAGTTTTGGCCGGACTTTCCGGCCTGGCCGGATAATCCGCCCCTCAGGGGGCCGGATTATCCGCCCCCCAAGATCTTCTCCAAGTTTCACCAAGGCGCAAGCCCCAGAGAGGGGGCGGAGTTTCCCCCGGAGAATCCGCCCTAGTGTACTGTCATTCCGTAGAAAATCAAATAAGTCAACCAAATGTCTTGAGAGAAGTCCTTATTATGTGAAGTGTGATATGTAAGGCATGTATCATCATAGCAAACTGCACTTTGTAGTCAGCACAATAAAACCAGACCGAAGGAAGGCCCGCAGAATGAGTGATGCCAACAAATGATCACAATGAAACACGACGATGATAACACAACAGGATGACTCACCCGATCACCAAGCGATGCTTCCCATCTCACTTCCTTTATCCACCAGCAATTTTCACTGCCTTTATTTGCCATCATGGCCGAATCGGACGACCCACTAACTACCTAATATGAAAGCATTCTGGTTTCAGGTAAACAAACGATCAACGGTGCATTACAAATTTCCTTGAATGGCAAGAGAAATGTCCTTACTTGTGGCAGAAGGATGGCTCTGCCCCTGACTTTTGATGACTCTGGAGTTAACCTGCTGCTAGTTAAGATACTCTCCTGAGATGTCTCCATCACCATCACCATCCACTCTATTTTCTACTTGGTTAACTCTAGATCATAGTAGGGTCGCCCTTCATCCAAAAATGTCTACAATTACCATCAACACAAGTATCAAGGATGTGCAATTTGATGATTTGACATGTTTAACTACAAATCTGCTAAGACATAATGTAAAAGCACATGAAATAATTAGCACTGCTTGCATTCTTAATCTGTTGATCTTGCTGAGCTTTTTTTGCAGCCTTCACTTAGTCACTGTCAAATGCAGTCATATACCAGAAGCAATGTCCATGCAAACTAACCCCTATATCCTGATCTTTAAATGTGTGTATTTTGACATGCTACCCTACGTACCTTTCCAGTGCACGTCTATTAGCAAGGGATCGATAGTTCTACAGGGTACAATGCACTTCTGTCTAGCTTGAATTATGACTGGAAATTTATCATGAAGATTTTTTATACAAATTTCCTTTACCTCATATTTGCAAGAATTATGATATAGAACTTTTTTGAAGATTTGAATTCCTATAAGAGCATATAAATATGATCAATTCGAAGTTCCAACATTACGTTCAGTCTAAGACATGCCATCTGATTTTATTTGTATAGAAGACCAAAGAGCCAGGAGCAATGTGGTGACTTAGAACTAACAAGACACCAAAGTAGGACAACTAACACAGTATGATCGTCTAAAAACAATGAAAGCGCACTACTATGATACAAAATCAGTGAACTCCTAGTCTTTTGTGCATTCCTTATGCTTTGAAATCTAATAGAGAAATCTATATCAAATACGTGAATGAAATTTTAGCAAGTACGAGAAGACAAAGTCAATGGAACATATCTTCCAGCCCATAGCATGGATTTCCCAATGCCTTGCAGGAAAAACAAAAATGAGACTGCTACATGAAAGAAGATACATAGAAAATAGCCGTACATCGCTCCGGCATGCATTACCTCCTCCGCCTTCTTGGTAAGCATGCAGTGCTTTAGCACACCTTTTCTCACTCCCTCTCCGCCTCTACCACACTTGCGCCTAGTGTCGTCCGCCAGCCTCTCCGAAGTCCCACGCCCACTGATGTTCAACCATGGCCTCGGCCAGCTTTCTTACACCCATGCGTGATAGCGGGGTGGTGGAACCCTCACTCGCAACCATAGGGGTTAGATCGCTTGCTGTTTTTTTGGATCGAGGGGTTCGTCACCACTGGTTCCGATACTCCATGAAACTTAACTTTTCAATGTCCAAACCGTAAGCAAGAAGTCCAACAAAGTAAGTACATGCTTTTGGTACACTCGAGCTCGTTCATAGCCTGCACATCATCATTCAGTGTACCTCAGTAAACTTGCTGGCACGGATAAAAAAATAATTCTGAAAAAAATTATCTGAATACGTAAAAAATGCCAATGCTGAAAATATCGAGGGGTTCATCACCACTGTAATATGTGATTTCGACATTCCATGAAACATAACTTTTCAATATCCAAACCATAAGAAAGAATTACAACAAAATAACTACCTGCTTTTGGTACACTTAAGCTCGTTCATAGACTGCACAAGATCATTCCAGTGTACCTCAGCAAACTTGCAGCACAGACGAAAAAATAATGCTGAAAAACAATTAACTCGATGAACCATCCTGGCAAGCAGAAAAGCAGAGTAATAAACTTACCTCGAGGGAGGAGGTTACTGCAGGTGTCCATTCATCAGGAAATTTATGTTGTGAAATTCATCAATCATATTATTCAGTAAATACACCTTGGCAATATTGTTAGTACTAGGCCAAGCTCGGTAGAGATGCTATGGGTTGGATCTAGTAGATCAGAGGGAGAGAGAGAGGGAGAGATAGAGTACCACCTGCGCCCTAGCTCGACGTGCATGAGTCGGAGGGGATGCCGTAGTTAGCGCTGTTGCTAGCGTCAGTGGCCATGGGAAAGGGGGGTGCGAGCGTGTGGCGACGGTGGTGCTTCCCGTCGGCGCAGCGCTTAGCCTAGATCGGTAGAGCTTGTAGGTGGGGCGGCTAGGGCACGACTAACCTCGTGAGGCGTGCTTCTGGCCCCCACCTCCTTTATATAGCGCTGGCAATAGGGGCCCACCAACCAGATGCGGTTGGGCGTCCCCGATCAGGGCGCGGATAGGGTTCCCGGTCGAGTCGTTGAACTCGGCGGGGTGGAGATCAATCTAACATTCTCCCCCTTGATCTCAACTTTATTTTTAACTTTATACTTTATAATTTACTCGTTTCATCACGGATCGTTACATAGAGCATGTTTTATCGTCTCAGCTCAATTGTCGATAGAATCATACAACCACTACATGTTTTTCTATTTTAAAACAAATCCTGTTACTTTTGGGCCTCGGTAGTCCAGGAATCATGGGCTTTCCATTAAACCCATGTAGGCTATGTGTTCCTTGAACACATTGGGTGGTAAGCCTTTCGTTAGCGGATCTGCAAGCATATCCTTTGTCCTTATATGCTCGAGACTTATAGTTTGATCCTGGACTTTGTCCTTCACAACATAATACTTTATATCTATTGACTTTGTAGCATTACTCGACTTGTTGTTGTGAGCATAGAATATTGCGGGCTCGTTGTCACAGTACATCTTTAGTGGTCTGCTAATGCAGTCTACCATTTTCAAGTCGGGTAGAAATTTCTTTAACCATAACGCCTGTCCCATAGCCTCATAACATGCTATAAATTCTGCATACATCGTAGATGATGCAACTATTGACTGTTTAGCGCTTCTCCATGAAATGGCACCTCCTGCGAGAGTAAAGACATATCCTGTCATGGACTTTCTGTCATCTTTATCTCCCGCGAAATATGCATCTGAATACCCTCTTATTTCTAGGGAATCATATCTTTTATATGTTAGCATGATGCCTCTTGTGCCTTGCACATAACGCAAAGCTTTCTTTACCATCTTCCAGTGCTCTATGCCTGGATTCTCTTGATATCTACCGAGTACCCCGATGATAAAAGCTAAGTCAGGGCGAGTGCACACTTGTGCATACTATAAGCTTCCAATGGCCGAAGCATATGGTACTGACTTCATTTGATCGATCTCATATTGGTTCTTTGGACATTGGAATTTTCCAAAACTATCGCCCTTGACTATGGGAGTAGGTGTTGCATTACTCGCATGCATATTGTATTTCTTTAGAATCTTTTCACAATATGCTTTCTGCGACAGTCCTAACAATCCATTCTTTCTATCTCTGTGAATTTCTATGCCCAGAACATAAGAAGCTTCACCCAGATCTTTCATGTCAAAATTTGAAGACAAGAACTTCTTTGTTTCTAGTAGACTGACATCATTGCTAGCAAGCAAGATTTCATCCACATACATAATTAGGAAAATATATTTCCCACTTTTAAACCTTGCATAAATGCAGTTGTCCTCAACATTGTCTTTAAATCCAAATCTTTTAATTGTATCATTGAACTTTAAATACCACTGCCTAGAGGCTTGCTTTAACCCATAAATGGATTTCTTTAGGCGGCATCCCATATGTTCCTTCCCCTCCATGAAAAAACCCTTGGGTTATTTCATGTAAACATTTTCTTCTAAATCTCCATTTAGAAATGTCGTCGTTACATCTATTTGATGCAACTCTAAATCAAAATGTGCAACTAGTGCCATTATGATTCTGAAGGAATCCTTACATGAGACCGGAGAAAAAGTCTCATTGTAATCTACTCCTTCTCTTTGTGTAAAGCCTTTTGCCACAAGTCTTGCTTTATACTTTTCTACATTCCCATTCGAGTCATACTTTGTTTTGTAGACCCATTTGCATCCCACTGTTTTGGCTCCTTTAGGGATTTCCTCTAAGTCCCAAACATTGTTGGAACTCATTGATTTCATTTCATCTTCCATTGCCTCTACCCACTTGGTTGAGTGAGGGCTTCTCATGGCTTCTTCATATGAGGTGGGATCACCCTCCATATGAACTGTTTCTGTGTTGTAAACTTTGTAAATTTCTTTAGAAATGGCTGGTCTTATTTCTCTTTTCGACCTTCTGAGTTCATGATGGCGCCCAGTACTTGTCGTGGGACGCTTCGTTGGAAACCCCAAGAGCAAGGTATGAAGCAACATAGAAGCAAGTTTCCCTTAGTAAGAAACCGAGGTTATAGAACCAGTAGGAGGAAGGAAATGTCACACAGGTGTTGCTAGCAACGCGGAGACCTGAACAACACAAACTCAAGACTTTGCCCCAACGAATCAGTGAGGTTGTCAAGCTCAACGATTTGCTGTAACAAAGGATTAAACGTATGGTGTGGAAGGCAATGGTTTGCAGCAAGTAAACAAGTAACAGTGGAAGATGTATCAATGGTAAAGATTGGACCGGGTTCCATAGTTCACTAGAGGTGCTCTCCTTAGATAACAACATGGCATGAAGGGTAAACAAATTACAGCGGGGCAATTGACAGGAACTGAGCAAGGAAAAACAATGCAATTACTAGCCAGAAAGATCCTATGAAGTTGATTGGGCAATACAACAATATACATAGACCGCCATCCAGTTGTATCTATGACTAGAAGTCCACTTTCAGGTTATCATCCGAACCCCCTCCAGTATTAAGTTGCAAGCAACAGACAACTGCTTTAAGCAAAGTGTGTAAGGTAAACAGTCCACATGTTCCATGAACAAGAGACCGTTGTTTTCTCCCCAGTAGAAACATCACATCTACAACCGAAGAGATTATTGTCACTTCCCTTGGAAACTAGAGGCATGAACCAACTATCGAGCATAAATACCCCCTCTTGGAGTCACTAGCAACTACTTGGCCAAGATAGCTACTAACAACGGAGAGAATGCAAGATCACAAACAACACAGACATGATAGAATCATAAAGATAAAACCATTAATCAAACCAACATAATAATCTCAATATCCATTGGATCCCCGCAAACACAACATGCATGATTACAAATAGATTAGATCTTGATCATGAACGGAGCTCACAAGATCTATACATGAAAGCACAAAGGAGGAGATACAACCATCTAGCTACTACATGGACCCATAGTCCAAGGTGGAACTACTCACGCATCATACCGGAGAGAAGGCCTCCGGGATGATCTCCCCTCCGGCAGGGTGCCGGCAAGAGCTTCAGATCCCCCCGATCTAGGGACGATGGTGGCGGCGGCAACATACGGTTTTGTGGATTTCTGATCGGGTCCTTAGGGTTTCTGCATCAGGAGCTTCTTATAGGCTAAGAGGAGAGACCAGGAGGCGGCCAGGGCCACCAAACCCTAGCCAGGCGCGGGCCCACCTGCCCCCCGCCTGGGGTGGGTCTGGCCCCCCTGGCTGGCCCCTCCGGCTCTCCTCTGGACTTCTTGTTCCCCACGGAAAGTAATTGACTTTGACGTTTGTCCCGTCCAATTCCGAGAATATTTCTTTACTAAATTTTCTGAAACCAAAAATAGCAGAAAATAGGCATCTGGCACTGTTGCAACTTGTTAATAGGTTAGTACCAGAAAACATGTAAAAAGAACCTCAAAGTATAGACAAGCAAAGCAAAGTAGGTACTAAACAAGCATGGAGCATCAAAAATTATAGATACGTTTCCAACGTATCAACATCCCCAAGCTTAACTCATGCTTGTCCTCAAGTAGGTAAGTGATAAACAGAATAATTTTTGAGGTGACATGCACCCTCATAATAAAGATCCAACCATTTGCAAGCATTGAAAGCTGGGATCAAAGAACTCTAAACATGTGCATGAAAGATGGAGTTCTAACAATAGGACATAGTAACTATGCATGCAACATGTCAAGCTACAAACAAAGATCATGAATAACATGCATTGAAAAACGTTTGTTTGTTTCACATACAGAAAACATAGCATAGTGGCAATCAGCTTGTCCCTCATAGAGTAGCAATATAATGCATATGACACCTACAAAGTTCACAAGGGTGACTAGAAACAAGTAGCACAAGAGCAAGTAATAACACAATATGCATCAATTAATAAGCTTTGGAACACTGCACACAGAATGACAACTATGCTCTCCTAATGGTGCCTAAAGGTAGAAGGTGGAGACTCAATAATGGTGGAAGAAAGGCCTTTTTTTGTAAAGGAAGAAGGGATTACAAGTTTTAAAAAGAGCTTCCAAAAATTATGGTACTTGTTAGCTTTCAGCCCTCATTGCCCCTATCATAAGCATCTTGAAGTGGTTAAGGTTAAAGTGGCAAAGCTGGAGTATATGCTTGACAAAGTATAAGTTGGCAATCTCATGCCCCTTGAATACGAGGGCCACACCTCATGCATACTCAACTTTGGGTCCAGGTAAGTTTCCACCATGATGTCACTATGGTACTTGTTAGCTTTCATCCCTCATTACCCCTAAGAAGAATGCTTCATAGATGTCACTATGGTGATGCTGCAAGTATCCACCATGATTAGGCATGGCTTAGGCTAGCGGCCCAAGCGTTTCTCTAACACAGGATACAAACTCCATGGACTTACATGTTCCCTCTTTATTTCACACCGGTGACATCCATAGACAAAAGAACATGATATCAACTGAGTACAACAAGGTACAAGTGCAATGTTGAAAACGTTCCCCGTGACAGCACGGTTCTGCTAATTCCAACTCATAAGTGCAAGCATATACAACAAAGTTGTCACAATGGTTCAAGTTTATTAGGGGCAAAGAATATAAAGTGTGCCATCAAGTTTGTGAGGGCTTTAATCACTAAGTTTTCACGTAACAAAATAGTTTTTAATTGGAAGATAGATGAAAACAATAATATACTTGGAATGGTGTAACACACCATGCATAGGAGTTTATAGTGGACACTTTGGAATAACTTGGTTTCTTAGGAGTTGGAATCATGAGTAGAACTTACTCATACAAGTGGAGGCTAGCAAAAGACTGGGAGCAACCAACTAAGAGAGCAATAATGGCCATAATCATGCAATGCAACAAAGCATACTAATCAAAGCAAAGAGTGGTACTACAAGTCAAGGACTAAATGATCATAGAGGATAATGGTGACTTGTCATAGTCATAACATGGTGTGAGCATGTTCTAAGTCAACCCAAGCAAAACATCAAAGGAGAATACCACAATACTATGCTTTTGCATGCTAAAACAACGCATAATTTCTTCAAGGCACACTAAGCAATCCCAATTTTTTGGAACAAGACATGCTACAGCAATAATCACTAAGCATAATGCTAAAACAACACCTAGCATGTCATGCTAAAGTCTAAGTCACAGTCAATGCAAGCTCCTCTTGCACTTCAAACAAGAACTTACTATTGCTTTCCAAACACCAAACAAACTTATTTGCAAAACAACACAGCGAGAACGGGGGTCCAAACTACTTAAGAAAACTAAAAAAACTAAGCAAAGCAAACGAAAACTAAGACGCTCCAAGAACAACACAACTGTGCATGAAAGAATAAAAATGAAGTGTCTAGACAAACCTGAGCTTTTTATTGATGAAGAAGGGGATGCCTTGGGCATCCCCAAGCTTTGACGCTTGTACCTCTTGGATATTTCTTGAGATGACACCATGGTGGCATCCCCAAGCTTGAGCTTTTGACCATTCTTCATATCATTACATATTCTCTCTCTACACCTAAAATTTTTCCTTTATACAAAACTTCACACAATTTTCATTAGCAACATTAGCTTATTCAAAAGATATTAGACCTCTGGCAAAGCTTTGGAACAGCAAGTATTTTCACTAAAAACACAATCTACTGTAGTAAATCCTTCAAAAACCTCAATTTACTTGAAGAGAACTCAAAAAGGAATCAATAAGAAGCAAATGCAAATAATGGCAGAAATCTGTCAAAACAGACCAGCAGGTAGAAATTAATTTTTTCGAACATCTTCTGTTGTTCAAATCAAAAAGTGTTGAACTAACGAAAGTTATCTAACATACTGGGGGATTTATTAGTAAATTTTGAGCTCAATACGAGTTACAAAGCCTCCTCACGATTTTTTTTGGTGGAGGACAGAAATCTGTTTCGGGACAGCAACTCCCTAAATCTTATTTCCCTCTCATTAGCGGTCATTCTTGGCAGAAAAAGTAAACAAAAAGAATAAGGAGAGGTTATTACAGAAGTAATAACTTCCAATACTCAAGGAAACTCTTGGGTTATCTCCCAACAAGTACTTTTCTTTAATGTCTTTAAGTTAGGCACAAGAAGCAAGAGGAATCAAGTATTTTCAAATGAAGAAGCATTAACATCAAACCTTGCTTTCAAAGGAGGAGAAAAAAGCAACTTCCCTCTTCTCATAGGGAAGTGTTCAATAACTTTCTTAAATGGAAAATGATATTTAATGGTGCCTTTTTTCATATCAATGATGGCACCAACTGTTCTAAGAAAAGGTCTTCCCAAAATAATAGGACAAGAAGCATTGTATTCAGCATCCAAAACATAGAAATCAAAAGGGACATAAGCATTGTTAACCATGATGAGAACATCATTAATACTCCTCATGAGTTTATTCTTAGCATTATCATTGAGCGGGGCATCCAAATAACAATCTTCTAATGGTGGCAAATCAAGTATTTCATAAATCTTCCTAGGCATAATAGAGACACTAGAGTCAAGATCATATGAAGCTTTGAGATCAAAGTCATTCACTTGCATATTAATAATGGGTCCCCAACTATCTTCTACTTTCCTAGGAATAGAAGCTTTGTGTTTTAGCTTCTCTTTCTTAATCTTAACAAGAGAATCTGTAATATGTTTGGTAAAGGCAACATGCATATCACTAGCATCAGGACTTCTAGCAAGCTTTTGCAAGAACATAATCACTTCAGAAATATTGCAACCATTAATATCAAAGTCAAACTTAGCATCACTAGTGGTAGGCATAGTAGGAGGAGGAATAGGGGCTACTTGTGGTTTAGTGGTGATAGTGCACACACTATTGTTTTTATCAATTTCAGCTTCCCTTTCCCACTTAGCATGAAGTTGAGCTAACAGCCTAACATTTTCATCAATAGTAACCTCTATGGCATGAGAAGTAGCAAAGGTATTTTCCATAGTTTTAGGTTTAGCAGCCATTTTATTAACCAAGGAATGAGCTTCAGACAAAGATGATATATTTTTCTCAACAGTTAAAAGCTTTTCCTCTATAGTCTTATTGAAAATGGTTTGTTTACTAATAAATTCCTTGAGCATGACTTCAAGTTCAAAGGGGGCACTTCTAGCATTATTGTAAGAGCTTCCATAGAAATTTCCATTATTAGGAGGATAAGGCCTATAATTATTGTTGCTACCAAAATTATTCATGTAGGCATTGTTGTTGAAATTGTTCTTTCTAATGAAGTTCACATCAACTTGCTCTTCTTGAGCAACTAAAGAGGCTAAGGGAACACTATTAGGATCTAGAGGAGCTTTCCCATTAACAAGCATAACCATAATAACATCAATCTTTTCACTCAAAGAGGAAGTTTCCTCAACAGGATTTACCTTCTTACCATGTGGAGCTCTCTCAACGTGCCATTCAGAGTAGTTAACCATCATATAATCAAGGAGCCTTGTTGCAGCACCCAAAGTGAGGCCCATGAAGGTACCTACAGTAGCAGAATCTAACAGGTTTCTTGAGGAGAAGTTCAAACCTGCATTAAAAGTCTGGATAATCATCCAAGCAGTGAGTCCATGAGTAGGGCAATTTTTAAGCAAAGATTTCATTCTTTCCCAAGTAGGAGCAACATGTTCGCTATCAAGTTGTTTAAATTTCATAATGTCACTTCTCATGGCAATAATCTTAGCAGGAGGATAGTATTTTCCAATAAAAGCATCTTTGCACTTAGTCCAAGAATCAATACTATTTTTAGGCAAAGATAGCAACCATTCTTTAGCTTTTCCCCTCAAGGAGAAAGGAAAAAGCCTGTGCTTAATAATATCTCCATATACATCCTTATACTTTTGCATCTCACAAAGTTCAACAAAGCTATAAAGATGGGCAGTAGGATCATCAGAACCAGCACCAGAAAATTGCTCTATCATCACAAGATTCAACAAAGCAGGCTTAATTTCATAAAAGGTAGCATCAGGAGCAGGTGGAGCAATAGGAGTTCTTAGGAAATCATTGTTGTTGGTGCTAGTGAAGTCACACAACTTGTTGTTCTCAGCAGAGTTCATTTTAGCAAAAGTGGACAAGCCAAAAACAGCAGCAGCTAGAGCAGGAACTATTTTTTTTGTGTTTTTGAATAAAGAAAGCAAACCAAGCTAGACTA
This sequence comes from Avena longiglumis, assembly GCA_030063025.1. NCBI lineage: Eukaryota > Viridiplantae > Streptophyta > Magnoliopsida > Poales > Poaceae > Avena > Avena longiglumis. Next base: position 332,300,533 of record CP125978.1, read on the forward strand.
TTTTTTTTGGGTTTTTTGAAAAGAGGCAAACAAAACCAAGCAAAAGAAACAAAGCAAACTAAAAACAAAGTAAAGAGAAAGGAAGTGAAGGACTCCCCTAGTGAAGACGTCCTTAGCCTCCCGGCAACGGCGCGAGAAAATAGCTTGAAGGCGCCCAGTACTTGTCGTGGGACGCTTCGTTGGAAACCCTGAGAGCAAGGTATGAAGCAGCATAGAAGCAAATTTCCCTCAGTAAGAAACCGAGGTTATCGAACCAGTAGGAGGAAGGAAACGTCACACAGGTGTTACTAGCAACACGGAGACCTACACAGCACAAACTCAAGACTTTGTCTCAACTAATCAGTGAGGTTGTCAAGCTCACCAGTTTGCTGTAACAAAGGATTAAACATATGGTGTGGAAGGCAATGGTTTGCAGCAAGTAAACAAGTAATAGTGGAAGATGTATCAATGGTAAAGATTGGACCGGGGTCCATAGTTCACTAGAGGTGCTCTCCTTAGATAACAACATGGCATGAAGGGTATACAAATTACAGCGGGGAAATTGACAGGAACTGAGCAAGGAAAAACAATGCAATTACTAGCCAGAAAGATCCTATGAAGTTGATTGGGCAATACAACAATATACATAGACCGCCATCTAGCTGCACCTATGACTAGAAGTCCACCTTTAGGTTATCATCCGAACCCCTCCAGTATTAAGTTGCAAGCAACAGCCAACTACTTTAAGCAAAGTGTGTAAGGTAAACAGTCCACATGAACAAGAGACTGTTGTTTTCTCCCTAGTAGCAACAACACATCTACAACCGAAGAGATTATTGTCACTTCCCTTGGAAACTAGAGGCATGAACCCACTATCGAGCATAAATACCCCCTATTGGAGTCACTAGCAACTACTTGGCCAAGATATCTACTAACAACGGAGAGCATGCAAGATCACAAACAACACAGACATGATAGAATCATAAAGATAAAACCATTAATCAAATCAACATAATAATCTCAATATCCATCGGATCCCCGCAAACACAACATGCATGATTATAAATATATTAGATCTTGATCATGAACGGAGCTCACAAGATCTATACTTGAAAGCACAAAGGAGGAGATACAACCATCTAGCTCCTACATGTACCCATAGTCCAAGGTGGAACTACTCACGCATCATACCGGAGAGAAGGCCTCCGGGATGATCTCCCCCAGGCGGTCTGGGAAGAGCTTGATCCCCGATCTAGGGACGATGGCGGCGGCGGCTACAGACGGTTTCGTGGATTTCTGATCAGGTCCTCAGGGTTTCTGCATTAGGGGCTTCTTATAGGCGAATGGGCGAGACCGGGAGGCGGCCATGGCCAACAAACCCTAGCCAGGCGCGGGCCCACCTGCCCTCGCGCCTGGGGTGGGTCTGGCCCCCCTGGCTGGCCCCTCCGGCTCTCCTCTGGACTTCTTGTTCCCCATGTAAAGTAATGGACTTTGATTTTTGTCCCATCCAATTCTAAGAATATTTCTTTACTAACTTTTCTAAAACCAAAAACAGCAGAAAACAGGCATCTAGGACTGTTGCAACTTGTTAGTAGGTTAGTACCAGAAAACATGTAAAAAGCACCTCAAAGTGTAGACAAGCAAAGCAAAGTAGGTACTAAATAAGCATTGAGCATCAAAAATTATAGATACGTTTCCAACGTATCAGTTCATCAGACTTTTTCTCATTTTGTGCCTCAGGTTCTGGCACATTTGTTGTGTGTGGCTATTCTGGCTCCCTTTCGTGCTCAATAGTGGGTTCAGGCGGCTCCTGATGGACAGGTTCCGAACCTTCTTCCATTGTTGTCACGTGTGTAGTCACAACAGGTGCTGGCACCACAACCTCAGGGGTTGTAGATGGTGGCACAACAGGTAGAGAGAAAATGGCTCCTGAGTCATCGGATTAGGTGCATGCACCCTCTTCTCCTCAAGATCAATTTTCCGAGCTACCATGCTCCCCCTCATCAATTCGTCCTCCAAGAAGACTGCATGTCTCATTTCTACAAAATTTGTGTATCTGTCAGGACAGTAGAAACGATAACCTTTTGATCTATATGGATAGCCAATAAAGTGGCAAGACACTGTTTTGGGGTATAAATTTGCAATGTTTGTATTGAAAACGTTTGCCTCAGCTGGGCTCCCCCAGACCCTCAAGTGGCGTAGAGAGGGGACTCTGCATGTCTACAATTCGTATGGTGTTTTGGGCACCGACTTACTTGGTATTGTTGAGAATGTGGATGGCCATTTTAAGCACTTCCATCCACAATCCCAATGGGAGGATGGAATAGCTCATCATGTTGCGCACCATATCCATCAGGGTACGGTTATGCCTTTCAACTACTCCATTTTGCTGATATTCGCCCGACATAGAGTACTGGGCGACTATTCCATTTTCATGTAGGAACCTTGCAAAAGGTCCTGGTACTTGACCATATGGATTGTGCCGACCGTAGTACTCCCCCCACCGTCAGACTGGACTATTTTAATTCTTTTATCATGCTGATTTTCTATTTCAGCTTTGAATATTTTAAATGTATCCAGTGCTTCAGATCTTTCTTTAATTGGATAAATGTAACCATATCGGGAGTAATCATCTGTGAATGTTATGAACAAATCATAACCATCCACACTTTTCACAGGAAACGGTCCACAAATATCAGTGTGGATGATTTCTAGTGTTGTTGTACTTCGGTTTGCACCCTTTTTGATTTGCTTTACATATTTTCCTTTGATGCAATCTATGCATTGTTCGATCTCTGAGAACTCTAACGGAGGAAGAATGTTATTTTTAACGAGGATTTCTATTCTTCCCCTCGAAATATGGCCTAATCTATAGTGCCATAACTTCGATGAGTCATGAGTTAGCTTTCTTTTCTTTTATTCTTTGTTCGACAAGGAAACTTGCTCACTCACATTACACACAGAAAACACTTTCTCATGCAATAATAACAAATAAAGCTTGTTGTGAATAAAGCAATACCCACACAAACATCTTTCATCCAAATGGCACACTTGCCATGTCCAAAATAACATTCATACATGTCTTTATCCAGGAACGACACACTTATTAAGTTTCTATGGACGGAAGGAACAAATAAAACATCTTTAAGCAGAATAGTAAAACCATCGGCTAGCTCCAAAGGAATGTCGCCAACAGCTTCCACTTCTGCTTGAACCTCATCCATGACCTCAATGCATCTTTCGCTTCTTTGCATAGTCCTTATCGAATGGAATCCCTGTAAAGAATTGGCAACATGAACAGTTACGCCAGAGTCAATCCACCAAGTAGATTTAGAAAACTTTTCATACAAGGATTCATTTACAAAAGAAACTGTGTCTTTACCGTTCTTTGCCATTATGGACTTGAGCCATATTAGGCAATCTTTCTTGAAGTGACCAGGCTTCTTGCAATGGTGCACTGGTCCTTGTCCCCAGGGAGGCTTTGCTAATGCTGATGCTGATGTTGTAGGGGGACTTTGCCATGTGGCTTGGAAGGGGAACCACCATGGTTGTTGTTGGTGAAGGTCCTCTTCCTGTTGTCCTTCATGTAGTTCAGAGAACCACCGTGATGGACTTAATCCTTTCTTCCTCTTGAGAACACATCCCAATGGTCTTTTCAATGTTCCATTTTTCAGGAGACATGTTGTCGTTGATGACGAAGTTCTCGAACTGTTGGGAAAGAGAGGCCATGACAAGATGCACCAGTAGAGTAGGCTTGAGCTCGAGGTCAACATCCATGGGATTTAACTTCGCCGCCATGTTTCTCATCCTCAAGATGTGCTCCCTTATGCCATGTGGCCCTCCAGTATACTTTTCTGTTACCAGCTGTTTGAGCAGCTTGGTGGCATACATCTTTGAAGAGCTAGTAAACTGGCTCTTTATCTTTGCTAGATACTCACCAACAAAGGCACACTCTTCGATTGAGCCCACAATTGTGTTCTCAATCGTATTCTTGACAAAGGCCAAGCACTTTTTGTTTGCATTGACCCACTTTTGGTTATCTATTGAGTATGCCAGCTCCACTGGAGCATGGTCTCTCTTTCTCTTTTTCCAAGCAGCATTGTCCTCAGCATCATCTCTCACTAGGTCCTTAGGCTTGACTGGCTGTTTGGTTTCAACAACCCAGTCCACCTCGGCACAGACAAAGGCCAGGTCTACCTTTTTCCTCCACTCAGTATAGTTATCCTCTATGAGCAGTGGAATGTCCTTCAGGCAACTCATGAGGTTGAGACCTTCTGAAAACCATAAAAGATGTGAGATAACAAAAAAACGGTAATACATTAATCCAACATTGGTATAAATTAAGCATGCAATTGTTTGTGCTATTAAAATTATATCACCGTTGGGTAAAGATAAAATAAATGCACCTTTGACACATAATAAACAGATCATGATCATGCTATTAATAACATTGGTCATTTAATAACAGGAGCATAATCAACTTTAAATCACTTTATCACATCTTTTAAAACAAAATTTAATAAGCAATTTATTGCATTCAAGCAATTAAATCAACTATTTGCAGCGGAAACAATATTACAATATTCATAAACTTCAAAACTTTACAGAAAAAAATTCTGCCACTTTTGTATTCTCTAAACAAATATTCATTGGAATAAATTGATATAGAGAAAACTGTGTGAAAATTGCTCAAAAATTGAACAAAACATTAAAAAAGCTAAAAAACTGCTATTGTAAAACTAAAACAGAAAACTTTTAAACAAGCTGTTTAGTTTGTGGCCCAGCACAGCCCATTGACCTAGCTGCTACGCGCGCGCTGCCTATGCTCAGCGACAGCCCAGCAGGGACGGCCCAACAGCCTGCTCCCACTAGTTGCCGCCCGCGTGCTCGCTCAAGGCCGGCGGACGCGGTGGCGTCCGGCCCGGCCCCACGGCCCGCCAGCCAGCGTTCCTAGCGTCTGCGCTAACCACCGCCAGCCTGACGCGCCACGCGCAATCACAGTCAATTGCGGTACCCTAGATCCTATGGCTCATCGCGTTGTTCGCTTGAACAAACCTCCACCTCCCCCTCGCCCCCGCGGCCCCCTGGAACCCCAAGACCATTTCCCTCCCCCCCACTCTCCCCACTCACCCTCTCTCTGGCGGTGCTTCTGGAGCGAGTGGAGACGAGGCGAGGTGGCCGCCCCGCGCGGCGGCGGCGAGCCCCTCCCTCTCTCTCACTCCCTTTCCCCTCTCTGTCTCACAACCCTGCAGGCGGAGGCGCATCGCCCCGCCCTAGCGAGGCAGCGAGGAGGCCGCGCTGCCCGGCGCATGACCAGAGTGAGCCCCTCCCCCTCTGCTGCGAGCCCTATCCCCCCTATCTCCCCCCTGTTCTCCACCTTCCTTACACCCCGCAGGCGTCACGGCGAGTGAGAGAGGGAGAGCTCCGGCGTCCTCCTGCCCCCCTTGCCAGCGGTGTGTCCACCCGAGGGTGGGCACACCTCCGTCAAGCGGCGCAGTGGCGACCCCTTTGCCGGCAAAATGGCCGGATCTAGATCTCAGGGTTTTTTTTTGACTCTCTGTTTCGATTCAGGGTGGGATCTGGGGAGGATCTGACGATCTAGGGTTAGGGATTCTCTTTGGGGGTTTTCTACTTTGCCTTTGGGGTTATTCTTTTGTGGCTTTTGCATGCGGGATTTGGGGCTTTGTAATCTAATCTGTGGGATTTCTTTGGTTCTCTTTGGCCCCGAAGGGATGATTCTTCTTCTAGATGTCTCCCAAAAGGGATGCCCATCTAGATCGAGAGGAATGGCACGGCCATAGGGCAGGCGCTCTTTTGGATCTAGGGTTTCACTTTTTGCTTTGATTTCTTTCTACCGAAAAAGCTAGCAACTAAGAAAGTTCTGATACCATTGTTAGTACTAGGCCAAGCTCGGTAGAGATGCTATGGGTTGGATCTAGTAGATCGGAGGGAGAGGGAGAGAGAGAGAGAGAGAGAGTACCACCTGCCACAGCTCGGCGTGCATGGAGGAGGGATCTTGAGTTGGCTTCTTTGCTAGCGTCAGTGGCTATGAGAAAGGGGGGTGCGAGCGTGTGGCGGCGGTGGTGCTTCCCGTCGGCGCAGCGCTTAGCCTAGATCGGTAGGGCTTGTAGGTGGGGCGGCTAGGGCACGGATAACCTCGTGAGGCGTGCTGCCGGCCCCCACCTCCTTTATATAGCGCTGGCGATAGGGGCCCACCAACCAGATGCGGTTGGGCGGCCCCGATCAGGGTGCGGATAGGGTTCCTGGTCGAGTCGTTGGACTCGGCGGGGTGGAGATCAATCTAACAAATATCACAAACACTTACTAGCCTACAGGGAGGCGAAGTAATCATGCATGGAGAGTGTTGATAGGAAGGGGCGGACATGGGAAGGAGCAGGAGATCATGATGGTACAGAGAGTCAGTGGCAGGGAATTCCATGTGTGGGCAGTCCGTGTGTGGAGCTCGAGGAGGGGGAACGAAGCATGGGAGCATGGAGTTGTGGCGGCGACGTGTCACTGCAGGAAGTACGTTGTGTGGAGCTCGAGGAGGGCGGCCACGAAAGCGTCTAGGTCTTCCAGGTGGGGGAAGGGCGGAAGGCGGCAGCTTCGAGATGTAGGGTGTCGCCGACGCCATTTACAGCCTGTTTGGTTGGAGGGAATTAGACGTGGGGAATGGGAGTTAAGGAGGTGTGGGACTAGAAATCTCTTGTTTGATTAAAGGGAATGGGAATTTAGGTGGGAGGTGGACTGGGAGTTCAGAGTGCGAACTCCCTCCGTTCTCTCTTCCCTGGGGAGACCAGGTAATTCGCCAAGGATAGGGAATTGAATTTTTTTTGAAAAATTCCATCGTTGTCCTCATACTTTCTGTTAAGTGCACGTACCACATTGCGCATCCTGCTGGCTATCAACTCATCTGGCCGGTACAAGAGAGCGTCCGACGACGTACGGCCGCAGCCGCGTGCACGTATGACCTAGCCACACCGATCGATCTAGTAGCATTGGCGTACATATATAGTTTGCTGGGCAATCAAGGTGAGCTAGCTTCGTACATGTATCTCGATCCCGATCAAAAGGGTTGACCAGAATAGACGCAAGTACGGACACAGCAGCTAAACTCGCTTCGTAAAAGATGGTTTTGGTCAAATTCCCATCGGTAATTCCTAGGACACACCAAACATGGGATTGGGAAGAATTATCAAATTCCCTATGCCAATCCTCCTCCAAACTCCCCGCATTAGGGCTTGTTCGGTTCATCCACTTCCTAAGTGGAATGGAGTGGATTGGAGAGGATTTGCAGGGATTTTGACTTACATGGGATTTAATCCCCTCAAACCATGTCAATCCACTCCAATCCATAGCAAACCGAACAAGGCGTTAGGGGAGGAAGAGGGGAAGAGCCCCCGTGGCGTGATTTTTGGATCGTAACAGGGAAGTTAGCACTCCTCCATGTTACCCGGTTTAAATGGTTTTTGGTCGCTGATTGTGTGCGTGCGCGAGCGGCGAAGTAATGTTGACAAAGCGAACCATGTTATTGGTCGACCACGGAAGAAAACCGATGGAGTTGGACGACGGACGAAATAAAACCGACGTAGTGGATAGTTGGCAGAAAACGGAACGTCGAAGTTCTGTTTAGATAGTACTAGTAAAATGCCCGTCCGTTGCTACGGGTTTTTAATTTTTTTAGATTTCATAGGTATACGTGCATGTCACCAATCTAAAATTTTATCACAAAATTATATTCACATAATTCAGTTCTTCGAAGAAGGGGTATCACTGTAATCATCTGAACTGCCTTACAGTGCAATTTGACAAGTAAGATGACCCTACAAATTTATTTTCCTCTAACTCCTACAAAGAAATGATTTAATACGGATTATGCATCCTTGGCTGCTATAAACATAATAGAATTATAGCAACTGGTCAGTCTGATACGACGATGCACCACCACCGCTATACGTGAACTCATGGTGCCTTTCGTAGCCTACATGTCTTCGAGGATGATGGTCAAGGACGACAACATGGCTGCCGAAAGTGAAATTGCAACGATATGCGGAGAAGTGAAGGATCTATTTTTTTACTATATATAACATTTAATGGTAACTGATAATTATTCATCCCAAATTACTCCCTCCGTCCCGGTTTAAAGGACACAATTTGCAAATCATGCAATTCCAAAATACTTAGACACAAAAGCATTTAATCTATGTAATTACTGTAGTGTGAAAAGTACTACAAACTGCTTGCATGCACATGTGTGAACAAATGTGAACGCTTTTCTAACTTTTTTTTTCCTCATGCATGTTCTACTTCATGCTATTAAATGAACCAATTAGATGACATCTAGGGTCCAGAGAATTGCAAATTGTGTCCTTTAAACTGGGATGGAGGGAGTAGATGATTCAAAATATACATACGTAAATACTACACATTCATACTTTAGAATTCAGAAACAAAAAATAATTAATTGCACGAATCTCCTGACATATATCAAATACAATAAGGATAATAGTGAGTGAACACTAAAGCTTTGATAACTTATAAACCATCCGAGCTCATGGTACTGCAGTTTTAATCATGAACTTATAATACTCCCTCCATCTTCAAATGGATGTCAAAATTTTATGTAAATTTTGATGTATTTAGACAGTAAATAATTTGATATGCAAATTTGTGACATATATTTCAAGACTAATTCGGTCCAAGATTTGACTGACAGTTCACAACTCATATTATAAACAATGCAATAATACCAATATGCGTCTCGTTTAATATTCGTCCTAATGGGAGAAAGCTCCAGGTCAGGCCCCAGGATAGTGGGGAGGATGTCAACCAAACAATGTATGGACTGGTTACAGCGAAACTCGAGGCTAGGCAAAAAAAGTTCCATGTGGTCAACCCAAAATCTTATCTCTTCTTCACTCCTTCACCTCAGTGCTTCTCTTCCTTCTCCTCCACCTAGATCGACCCACCGCCGGTCGCCCTGCAACCCGCACCAAGACGGCGGTGCCGACCAATCCCACCACGCTTCTCGTACGACCTCCTCATCTCCATGATATTCCTCACACCCCATCCTCCTTCCTTCCCTTACTTCATGTAGAGACACCCAAGCGGCGGGGGAATGGTACTGTAGGTGGACGCCGCGGGTCTAGACGCGGTGATGGCGCTGAATCGGTGGCTGGAGGAGAAGGTCCTCAACGTCGTGATAGGTATGTTGCCACCCCGACCCTCTGTCACTGCCCTGAGCTTCCTAGAGCTCGTCAATCTCTAGCACCGCGACAGGTACTATTCCTCAACCATCGGGATTTTCATTGAGTTGAGTTGATATGATAAAGATGTGAGTATCTCAGTAGTATTATTTTTCAATTTTACATCCTTGTGATTCAAAATTTCTCGCACTTACGCCTATATCCCTGAGGGGAGCAATGCTTCTCCATGATGGAAGCTCCCTGTTGGACTGCGACAATAGAGAGGGCGGGATAAGGATGCTCAGAATTTAGGAGAACAGATGCCGTAAATGAAGCAAAAAATGACATCTTTTTCCTTGACAAAAATAATCCTGCAATGAACTTTACTAAAATAAAGTCACAGTTTGCTCATCAACTATTAATTAATAGCATATATAAGAGGATCTTTGACAACATTAAGCCAAAATATCACAAAATTTATCTGAGGCGTTCACATTATTAATACCATGGCCAAAGATAACAACAGAGTGCCGCTAGCCTGCTAGTTATTTTTTAAACTGTCCCAGACTAAATCCAAGCATGTGCAAGCACTCATGACAATGAGTGATTATAAGAAAGCTTTTCTTAATGAGGAAAAGACCAAACAGAACAAATATATACTGAAGAAATGAGCTCACCATGACGAAAAGACTATAACAATGCTTCCCATTTACTGGAGCAGAAAATGCATTTCTCAATGCACTGGATTTTGCTGCTGTTACTACTGGATGGTGCTGAACAAAAGGATGGTCCAACAACTGACTTGCAGAGGCGCGGGATTCTGGATCAGGTTTTAAGCACAGTTTCAAAAAACTTCTCCCATCCTTGGAAAAATCATCTGGGATTCCAGGTATATCTTTACTATTCGCGATCTTAAATATTGCTGCTACCTACAAGGTTAGATTGGAGAAGATTGAGTCATCATATTAGTTGTTACAACTACATGGAAAAAGAAATACAGTTGTTAAGTAGAAGCATACCCTTTAATACTGGTGCCAAGGAGGTCTTGCCGTTGCCATTTCAATAATTGTACATCCCAAAATCCAAATATCAACAGCTAGATTGTAACCTTTAATGTTCATAATAACCTGCAGGTGTCCGGTATTAGGGGGGACTTTACTCACATGGGTATAATTGGTAATGACAAAAAATGTTTTAAGGTTTAGTGTAAAGAAACTAACCTCAAGAGCCATCCAATAGGGACTTATAAATTCGTTATAACAAAACATAATTACAACTGAGGTGACATATGCCTCGGGATCCATCCAATAGGATTGCTCAAACTTACCTTTAATTTTCGTTATGTAGTAGCCCATGTTCAACTGAGGTGCCATATGCCTTCTAAATTCAGGGTATGTCGATGAGTGATTTTTTTAAACCATAGTCTTGAAATAACACGGTTTTATGCAGCGGAGAATTTAGGACGAAAATAAAGGATAGGCTTATTTTGAATCAAAAAATAGCAAATAATGATTCTTTGAATAAAAAGTTTAAATCTTATACACCATCTATACCCGAGCTCTTCTAATCTCTGCTAACCATCAGGTGTTGTCCAGTCTGGCTACGAAGAAATTGAAAGGCTTCTTCTAATTAACATATCAAAGTGTTAGGATATAATACACGTCCATCTATATTCTTCATCTAATCTTAATTTGAGCAATCCTGGTCTCCTAAACTATAGCACAAAAACTGCAAAAAGGGTGTGCCTGTTTTTTGGATGAAAATCTTGTTTCGGTAATTTTAGTGTGAAGATGTATTCAGGTGCCTAACAAATTGGAGGCTTCTGGCATTAACACTTTGATTTACTATACTCAACAAGCTTACATAACATTGAAATTTGAGTGTTAATTCTTACAGTAAGCTTCAGTGATTATGGTGGACCGATAATGTTTGTACTCATCTGTAGGTTTGTCTAGTGGAGATATAAATCTTGCTATTCTCGATCCTAAGGTAAACCTGTCTACCTGGAATGATTTTCTCTGTATGTAAATCAAGCGAAGTGGTTTAATTATAGGCATTAGGCATTGATTTCTACACATCTTAGAATGCTCTACTTAATCATCCGAAGATAAGATAAGCCAGTTACAATTAACTATGATTGGTGGTTGCTTAAACATGCTTAAACAGCTACGAAATGGAGTGTGCTAAGATTGAAACATGCTTAAACAACTACCTTAGAACATGGATGTGTTATAATGTAGGATAACATTGTAAACCTCAATGCTCCTTTCTCCTACTTACGGTGTGCCTGATTTTCTGACATATTCCACTTATTTACGCCTCTGCCGGTATTTACAAATAATGCGGTAGTAGTGAATAAGAAATAATATCTGGAGGTTGAGCTGCACGGGTTAGATCACATGAGTACCTAAGTTCATAACTCGGTGTTTCCATTTTAAAATAGCAATTTGTTTTATACTGCAAGTGGAATTGCTCTTAAATTTTATAGTTACAGTATTATAAATGAACAGTATCAAATGATTGTTTGTTTTGTACTGAGTCATCTTTTGACTGTTTGCCTCCAGTTTGTTTGTTGTATGCCTGAAGAAAATAAACAGTGAATCGCTGATCGTGGCCTACAAGCAGTGTCACTCTTAGCTGTCGTGAATTGTGTGAGCTGCTCTCCTTCAAATGGCTGGAAAATTTCTCACCGCCACTGCAGCAATGCCGCCCACTCTCCAGCCATGGCTACTCTGTCCCGCTTCCTCCACCTGAATTCGTTCTAACACCTCCTCTCCTCGCCAAGTGCTCGTTGGCCCCTTCCTCTACCCACCAAGGGGTCGCTTCCCTCTCCCTTTCCCCGTCAGCATCGCCGGTGGATCTTGATTCCTTGGCGGTCGGATCAGGTCAGGAGGCACATAGAAGAACTCGTAGCTTGGTCCGCCGTATATGGCGACCACGCCTCGGAGCAATTTGCTACCCACCTCCCTCCATCCTCACCAAGCCTCGTCGATCCACACTCGAGCCTCCCCAACTGCCCCCATCACCCAGCATCGACGCCCATCACCACAACGCCGTGAAGCGGGACGGCTACCCGCGTATCACAAACGACACGGGGTCATCACCCTCTAGTCAGCATGACACGAGCAGTATGAATTCCTCTTCTTCAACCTGATTCTTCTATTTTTGGAAGCTATTGAGATGGTAAACAATGAATGATTCGTTAAACTTACCCGAGTCCAAATTGATTCATGGATGGCGTCCTTAATTTTTTGATGTTGTAGTTGTTTCCATTGTAGTGTCATCGGGCAAATTGTCTAACCAAATCAATGGAGTAGTGTGCAGATGTTGTTTGTTAGGAAAGTTTTATGTGTGGTGGGCGTGGTTTGTGCAGAATCTGTTATTTTGGAAGGTGATCAGAGTATCTTCTATAGTCAATTAAGTCCATTATCTCTACTTATTGGGAGGCGTAATTAGTTCCATTGTGTTACCGATAAAATTCCCATTTTTTTTGAACACGACAAAAGACCCAAGTTAACATCTTCCCACGGGAGCATGATTCCTTGTTAAATGCATATTTGTTGTTCTGTTTAGTTGAGAAATTGTGCAAAATCTGTTATTTTGGAAGGTGATCAGGGTATCTTCTGTCGGTCTATTAAGTCATGTGATCTCTTTATTTTTTGGTGGATTTATTTGCTCCATTGTGTCCCTCATAAATTACCCATTTTTAAGCGACAGAATACCCAAGTTAACATCTTCCCACAGGAGCATGATTCCTTGTTAATTGCCTATTTGTTGTTGTGTTTATTTAGTTCAAATATTCATATAGGCTTAGGCACGGTTAGAGCACATGCCTACCTAAATTCCATTCCAGAACTCAGTGTTCCCAATTAGAAATGATAACTACTTTTTTTAATATTAGTGGAATTGCTAAGATTTTTTTGTGGGCAAGTGTGTCCTGAATTATCCTTGGTTTTCTTAAAGATAATTGTTCTCTAGCAGTTTCATGTTATCAAATTACATGGTTACCAAGAATCTGAATCTATACCATTATTGAATTTCAGTTTTATGAAGTAAGTTTGCTCTGTTTTTACTGGGATTTTCTTAAGGATTGGAACATGCTTCTTGAAAAGGTAATATTTGCTAATGTATTACCACATCTTATTCCAGCTTGCAGTTTACTTGATCTCTACGAAGCTTATAATTCCTGGATCCACACGTTGTGTTTTGATTGGTGAAATCCAATGTATTCTATAAAATCTAAATCTTCTAACATTCTATGGTGTTCCAAGAGGCCCTAAGATAATCTATTGGTGATAAGAAGTAAGATCGAAAACAAAGAACACCAATATTGATAGAAGATTCAAAATGAGCATCCTTTTTAGTCAGAAAATCATTTACGCATGAAGCAAAGAGTTCACTGACAGGTTTTAAAATGGTTTTGTTACTCACCTCTATCATGTACAGGTTTGTATTTGTACTGGAGCATGTTGGTAGAAAACGGGACAAAAGGTCACCTTGAAAATATGATATATTCAGGTACGGTCTACTTCTACACAGACAATATTGCATGTTCGAAATATAGGAAGTGTTGAGAAATAGAGCAATTTACCAAGCGAATTATCCATAATAAACGCTAGATAAAACATGACTAGAAAAATAGGCAAAATACTAATCATGTTAAAAAGCGAAGACATATTAAGTGCATATAGCCAAACAAACTGCAAGGCATAAAAATTTGATAGGATCAGAACAAGATTAAGACAGAAGATGTACACGGCAGTAGCAGAAGTAGAACCGCCGGCGTTGGAACCGTCATTGGCCATGTCGTCGAGGAAGAGGGTGCTGATGTCAGGGAAGAAGTCCTCGTCGGGGAAGACGTCGCTATCTGTGAGAGAGTCCGTGACGAAGCCAGTAGTCGCGCTGATAGCGCTCCCCAAAAACCTTATCGCCCTTCTCCCGTCAGACTCGAGCAAGGGGTCTCGGAGGCCCTCTTGTCGGCCATGCACGCCACAAGACGGGATGGGAAGATGGAAGTAGCGCGATGCTCGAACCGGAGGCGCAAGGGATGTGTGGCGGTGTAATCGAGAGGATCGCGACCTCTCTCTCTTATAGGCGCAGGAAGGCGAGGCAGTCAGAAGATGAAGCGAATGGACTAAGTCCACCGATGACCTCCTCAATTCGTATTCATTTAACTCGTATTAAAAGTCCATTCAAAGCAAACGTTTCAACTGTACATCCGTTCATATACCATTCATGCGTGGCAAAATAAAGCTCGCTGGCGAGATTCCCAGAACCATGCTGCCAGCGTGTGGCGGCGAGGAGGAGGAGGCGTGTGGAACTCTCTCCTCCTCCTTCTCATCCTTTTACCAAGTGGTAGGAGAGCTCACCTTATAAGCTGGTACAACTTCCACTCAACTAGCAATGTGGGACTAAACATTTGTCCCAGCTCTTGCCTTGCATGAATGGGCAACATGGGCCTCTAGGATTTTCAGGAATTATTGAAATGGAAAATGAGCTAGACTATTTGGGCCAAAATTCCAACAATCCCCACTGCATCCCGAGAGGCACATGTAATTTGCCTTTGGTTCCAAAACACTGTTTATATACCGGTACTATAGTGGAGACTGTTAAGTTGAACTTCCACCTAGAATTCTATGCTACACTAGGTTGCGACTTGTACAGTGGACTATGCCTTGAACTGCAAGTTTGCTACAATCTAGCTTCACACGAAGTCTTGACCGATACTGGGCTACCATGGGACTTCCCCGCGGGTGGATCTTATACGTCATACTCCATGACCTTTTCATGAGTTTATTAGAGAGCACCCTACTCTCATAGACTGCGAAGTTTTAACAGTCAGACTCATATAGGTGTGTTCTTCAAAAGATGTTCTGCAGGACAACATCTTTGCTTAGGATAAGCCACTTAGAACACATTAAGATAATAAATCAACCTGCCATGCAAAATAGGAAAGTATTGCATCTTTATGGAGTGGTGTTTATTAAAGTAGGGATACTTTCCTCTCAGCTAACCAACAGCTTGTTTCCCAATTCTAATTCACGGGATCTCCGATCACATAGAGTGGTTTGCCACTGTGGAAAGCTCAAATTGTGGGTCTCATACCCATCTCCTTCGATGCATTTTCTATCACGTTGCGTGATAGACCCTTTAATGAAGGATGCCAAGTTTTTAGATGTTTGGATATAATCCAATGCAATAACTCGGAGTTTCTCATTTTCCTCTGATTTCGATCTCCTCTTCACATGTCTTGAGGACTTCATATTATCCTTAGAACTGTTCACCTTAATAATCACGGTTTGATTATCATAGTTCATTGGAATTGCGGGTATAGGTTTTTCAACCACGGTAAGTCCATCAAGAGTTCACGAAGCCACTCTTCAACAAAGGCCGTGTCTAGTCTTTGTGAGTTCTGCTTCCATAGTTGACCTCGTTAAGATGGTCGCTTGCAAGACTTCCAAGAAATACCACCACCAAGTGTGAAAACATATCCACTCGTGGACTTTATCTCATCGACATCGGATATCCAATTTGAATCACTATAACCCTCTAGTACCCTCGGATACCGGTATAGTGTATGACATAGCTCGCATGATACCTTTTAGATATCGCATAACTCTTTCAAGAGCATGCCGTTGATCATCTCCTGGATTTGAGACAAATCGAGAGTTTGCTTACAAAGAAAGGCGATGTCGGTCTCGTGGCACTAGCTAAATACATAAGCGAGCCAATGATTTGAGAGTATCTTAGTTGGTCTCTAGCATTTCCTCGATTCTTTCAAGCAACACACTAGGATCATACGGTGTAGGAGAAAATTGACGCCGCTATACCCGAAACGACTCAAGATCTTTTCCACATAGTGGGGCAAGCAATGTAATTCCACCATCATCATCTCTCAATAGCTTGATGTTCGTGATGACATCGCCTACTTCCGAATCCTTCATCTCAAAGGAACGAGATAAGAAATCTTTGACCTCCTTAATTGCATTAAGGTTGGTTCCAAAATCGATGTCATCAACATACAAACAAAGGATGACTCCTCACCCCACCATGGCGATAGTATACGCTTGTCGCCGTTTACAACAAAGCTGCGCTGTTAAGGTTTTATCAAAATTTTCGTACCCGCTTAGGTGCTTGTTTAATACCATACAAAGACTTGATGGCTTGCACACTTTTCTTTCTTGACCATTTACTACAAAACCATCTGGTTGATCCATATAAATTTCCTCATCCAACTCTCCATTTAGGAAAGCCGTCTTAACGTCCATTTGATGAACGAGAAGACCGTGTGAGGCGAGAGAAAGTAGTACTCGAATGGTGGTCAACCTTGCTACTGGTGAGTAAGTGTCAAAGAAGTCTTCACCTTCCTTTGGGTATAACCCTTGGCCACAAGCCTTGCCTTGTACTTCTCAATAGTACCATCAGCCTTAGTTTCTTCTTGAACACCCATTTACATCCTCGTTTGCACCCATAAGGACGATCGGTGATCTCCCATGTTTCATTAGCTAAGATGGAATTCATCTCACTATGAACGACTTCCTTCCAAAGTCGAGATCGTGAGATGCATAACCTTCAAATGGAAGTGGAGTGCCATCCACAAGGTACACAATGAAATCATCACCAAAAGACTTTGCGTCCTTTTTCTCTTGCTCCTTTTAGGAATTTCATTATCATCCTCCTTAGGACTTTCGAGTGTTCAATCGGAATGGTAGGTTCAGAATATAGCAAATTCACGATTAGATGAACTAGGTATCTCGGATTTGATGAGTTAGTTTTATCCTTCATTGGAAAGATATCCTCAAAGAAAGTCGACTCCATGATTGTACGACATGAATGTCGTACTTGATTTTACTATCAAGAATCTATAACCAATGCTACGAAAAGCATAGCCCGTAAAAACACAATCAATGGTTTTTGGTCCAAGCTTGCGCTTGGGGATTGGTACATTAACCTTTGCCAAACAACCCCAAGTACGTAAGTAAGAGAGTTTTAGTCTTTTCTTCTCCCATTCTTTGAATGGAGTAATTTCTTTGTTCTTTATGGGAACTTCGTTTAGGACATGACACGCGATCAATAATGCCTCCCCACCATTCCTTAGAAAGACCCGATGTGTCTAACATGGCGTTAACCAAATCTGTTAGAGTACGGTTCTTTCTTCGGCTACTCCATTTGACTGGGGTGAGTAGGAGGCGCCCTCTCATGAATTATACCATGTTCTCGCACAAAAGGAATCAAACTCGTTGGAAAAATACTCTCCACCACGATCGACCTAAGCCTCTTAATCTTTCGATCAAGTTGATTTTACGCTCGGCTTTATAGATTTTGAAGAAACTCAAAGCCTCATCTTTTGATTTCGGAAGATACACATGACAATATCTCGTAGAGTCATCGATCAAAGTCATGAAATATTTCTTTCCACCTTTTGTCAACACACCATTCATCTCACAAAGATCGAATGTATGAGCTCTAGTGGTGTTAAATTTCTCACTTCGCAATGTATGTGACTTGCGAGGTTGTTTAGCTTGCAGACTTGGCACTTAGATCCTTAATGTTGAGAAATCAGGGATTAAATTCATTTTGGCTAGCCGCGTCATACAACCAAAATTAATATGACAAAGACGAGAGTGCTAGACATTTGATTCAAAATTTGTGTAAATATGATTAACAACTTTAATACAAATTTCTGACAAAGATAAGCGGAACAAGCCTCTGTATTCATAGCCTTTACCAATAAAGGTTCCATACTTCGAAATTACAAATTTATTGGACTCGAATACAATCTTGTAGCCATCTCGACACAGAAGAGATCCGCTAACAAGATTTTTATTTATTGAGGGAACATGATGCACGTTCTTGAGCGCAGTCTTTCCGAAGTGAACTTCGATCGACCGTACCAACACCATGAATGTAAGCATGCGAGCCGCTCCCATCAAGACGGTTTGAGTCCCTCCGACTGATATGAAGAAAACATGAAAATATCGTAACAGACATGCACATTAGCCCGTGTCAATCCACCAATCAGAGAATGACATAATGAAAGAACAAAGAGGTAATATACCATATCCAACATCTTTCATCTCAACGTCGCCCATGACAACATTAGCGATCTTCTTCTTTCCATCTTGGCGCTTGTCAAAGCGGTTGGAACAAGCAGAGCCCAATGATTAGGATCACGGCACACATGACAAGCACCTTTCCTCTTATCGGTCTTCTTCTTGAAGTCGGTGGATGTGAGGCCGTGTTCTTTCCATCGAACTTTCCTTTATCATCAAACTTTCCTTTGTTCTTAAACTTGTGAGGTTGGAAGTTCCTTTTCTGCATCAGTTGGCATTAGAACCTCCGGTACCTCGAGCACGTGTGTCTTTTGCTCTCGCCTTCTCTTCCACATCAAGAGTCCCAATGAGATCCGACGGAGAACTCTTGTCTCTTGTGCTTGAGAAATAGCAAAATTCCTCCATGACTCGAAAGTTTGGCAATGATGCCTCCGGCAACAAACTTGTCCCAGAACACACAAGTGAAGTGCTCAAGCTCCTGGCAAGTGATCAGATCTCATGAGCCTGCCCACAATGGAGCGGTCATCAATCATCTTGTAGTCATAGAATTGTTCCATGACATACGCTTCATCGCCAAAGATCGAGACTCCAAATTTTCTCTCGGCGCATCCCACATATCTTTGCCATTGCTAAATGACAGATATGAATCGACAATATTGTCGCCAAGGATGCTGATCAAGGCAGCCTTGAAAGTGGTATCAAGTTTTTGGAACGCCTCTTCCTGAGCGGGATTAAGTTCCCCCTTAGGTGCGCCATAGATGGCGTTATAGCAGCTCATGGTCTGAAACCAGAGCACTGCTCTTGCACGCCATCGTTTGTAATTCACACCTTCAAACACAGGTGGCTTCATAGAAGTAACAAAGACACTTGGGGCAAATTGCCTGAAATAAGGTTTTTGGATTGTTGAGAAATAGAGCAATTTACCAAGCGAATTATCCATAATAAACGCTAGATAAAACATGACTAGAAAAATAGGCAAAATACTAATCATGTTAAAAAGCGAAAACATATTAAGGCATATAGCCAAACAAACTGCAATGCATAAAAATTTGTATAGGATCAGAACAAGATTAAGACAGAAGATGTACACGGCAGTAGCAGAAGTAGAACCGCCGGCGTTGGAATCGTCATTGGCCATGTCGTCGAGGAAGAGGGTGCTGATGTCAGGGAAGAAGTCCTCGTCGGGGAAGACGTCGCTATCTGTGAGAGAGTCCGTGAAGCGATGGTCGCTGATAGCGCCCCAAAAACCTTATCGAGAAACTATTCAGACATCCGTTCATATACCATTCATGCGTGGCAAAATAAAGCTCGGCTCCGAGATTCCGCAACTCGAACCAGGCTGCTGTCGTGTGGACGAGCGAGGAGGAGGAGCGCGCGTGTGGAACTCTCTCCTTCTCCTTCTCATCCTTTTACCAAGTGGTAGGAGAGCTCACCTTATAAGCTGGTCCAACTTCCACTCAACTAGCAATGTGGGACTAAACATTTGTCCTAGCTCTTGCCTTGCATGAATGGGCCACATGGGCCTCTAGGATTTTCAGAAATTATTGAAATGGAAAATGAGCTAGACTATTTGGGCCAAAATTCCAACAGGAAGCAATATAAAAATTAGGAATGCATGTTACTTAGCAATCAGAGATTTTCTTACAGATTGGTTGCAAGGATGGCGCGGTAGATCACATCTCCCCTTCGAGTCTATTTGATCCGCCCAAAAAGAATTTTGGCCGTCGTCTCCCAGGATCTTCTATGCATTTGTAAGGCTTCAAACCATCGGAATCTAACATGCCTGCGCTAGAAAAACACGTATCAGTAAAATTGATTTGATATATAAAACAATTATGCAGGAACCAAATACTTTGCCTTCTGAGCGGAGGCCAGATGGAGAGAGTCGGTTCTGGTACCGGTTCCGGTCTCGGCGCCATCACCATCTTCGAGCCGAGGTGTCCGAGGCTATACTGCGATGGCATGGTTCTAGTTTTGAGACAAAATATGGTATAGGCATGGTCGAGTGTGATACGGTACCATATTTGGTGTGACGTGGTCTGAGTATGTTTTATATGCTATGGGACGGACGTGATTAGTGATACTGGTTAAATGGCGAAATTAGCGAGATTAATTGGCGTGAGTTAAGAGGATAGCGAGATCAAAGGAGCCTGATTGACTGACGAAACGTGATCCAGGCAAAGGCAGTACTACGATGGGTTCCTGGTGATTTATTATGGTGTGGCCCACATAATAAAAGGCAGGAGTTTCCGGCGGAAAAGGCAGACGTATGATTGACGAAAGGTGAGGACGTAGTGTATGCCTGGCAGAAAACGGAACAGCTTCGTATGTTTTAGATAGTAGAGATAGGAAGCAATATAAAAATTAGGAATGCATGTTACTTAGCAATCAGATATTTTCTTACAGATTGGTTGGCAAGGATGGCGCGGTAGATCACATCTCCCCTTTGAGTCTATTTGATCCGCCCAAAAAGAATTTTGGCTGTCGTCTCCCAGGATCTTCTATGCATTTGTAAGGCTTCAACCCATCGGAATCTAACATGCCTGCGCTAGAAAAACACGTATCAGTAAAATTGATTTGATATATAAAATAATTATGCAGGAACCAAATACTTTGCCTTCTGAGCGGATGCTAGATGGAGAGAGTCGGTTCTGGTACCGGTTCCGGTCTCGGCGCCATCACCCTCTTTGAGCCGAGGTGTCCGAGGCTGTACTGCGATGGCATGGTTCTAGTTTTGAGACAAAATATGGTATAGGCATGGTCGAGTGTGATATGGTACCAGTTTTGATGTGACGTGGTCTGAGTATGTTTTATATGCTATGGGACGGACGTGATTAGTGATACTGGTTAATTGGCGAAATTAGCGAGATTAATTGGCGTGAGTTAATTGGCGTGAGTTAAGAGGATAGCGAGATCAAAGGAGCCTGATTGACTGACGAAACGTGATCCAGGCAAAGGCACTACTACGATGGGTTCCTGGTGATTTATTATGGTGTGGCCCACATAATATAAGGCAGGAATTCTCGGCGGAAAAGGCAGACGTATGATTGACCAAAGATGAGGACGTAGTGCATGCCTGGCAGAAAACGAAACAGCTCCGTCGGGGAGTTGTTTTGGTGTGTGGTACAGAAAATCGTTACGCCGCAAAATTTTAACTGTCTACATGTGTCAGCCTAGGCAATCTCCTTTGCGGGTAAATCACACACGATGTCACCGAGTTTAATGTTTTGGTCTATTATTATATCTTAATTACTGCTGGGGCCCAACGCTAGTTGGAAAAATAGTGGCTGAACAATGTATCTATAGTACTCTGACAGTAGGCTATGATGTCAGTTAGGATGTACCGTCCACGAGTATCACTAAATCTTTATTATGTTTCTATACTTTCAACGTCTATTATTACCTTTTGTATATCCTATTTATTTTTGCAAAGTTGCTAGTGAAATGTTGGCTCTAGCCTATTTCCATCTGTTGATAAAACCCACAAAAGTTATACGTTTTAGTCTGGTAAACAGAAGTGTTGAAATTTAGGGTAGGTGAGATTTTTTCCCACTAATATGACTTAGTGTGAAATGAGGAAAGGCATTCTATACGTGCGTTCCTCCTCCGACGTCTGCCTCGCCACGACATGCGCGGGTTGCGAGAATCTCGCCGAGCCGATGTGTTCTTATAGGATATTAACGGTTGCAACTGAAACGTTAATGAGAATGAATATGAGCTGAAACGTTTTGTCTTAAGTGCTATTAAGTATGGACATTTTCAGTAATTCATTACAGGCGTGTGCCTATATATTGGAGAGATCACTCCTCTCCAAGAGGCAGAACAGAACCACTGCCTCCACACGCGATTGCTGCTGTCGTTTCCTCTACTTCTGTTGTCACGGGTGATCCCATTTCGTCTACCGCGTACACGGATGACGGAAGAGAGATCAGGTATGGGAGAGGTGCGATTAGGTTTTTGGGGAGCGTCTTCTACACGACAGCTCGCCTTGGATCAACTGCATCCACTATTTTCATGCTTTTATCATCACCATGACCACCGAAGCCGAACAGGCCGCTGGCCGATGCTTTCAAGAGGACGGCCGACGAGGCTGCTGCTGTTGCCTCCGCTGCTGCTACGACCAATTGGCCTACTGGAGGGTACAATATGCTAATCCCTCTCCTGTTTATTTCGGTGTGCATGGTACTAAGTAATTTTGGTAGATGATTCTACGTTCGTCTAGTACTACATGTTTTCATTACCAAATATTAGTATGTGCATGATTTATTTCTGAATTAATAAAATTGAAATATTGTCTAGATTCTTAATAAAAAGTTCTACAAAGTTCACAAGGTCTTGTTGAAAGTAATATTCCTCTCAAGAATTTGACAAACCTAGCTAACTGGTGGGGGGTTGCCGAGGTGACCCTCTCTCCCCACCCTTTAGGGCTCGTTTGGTTGGAGGCTTTCCCCGGGGATCCGCGACTTTTCCCGGGCCGAGGAAACCACGGCTTAAAATTTCCCCGGGCGAACCCACACAACCATTTGGTTGTCATCTGGCCAAATTGACCCTGGCCTTTCCACGCCCTTCCCCGGGAGAACGATCCGCTAGTCCGACGTCAGGGAGGAAACCCTCAAGGTCCTCGTCTGGCGATGGGCACAGAAGCGGCGCCCCCGCCCAGCAGTTGCCCGCCGCCGCCGCTGCTCACTCCGGCCGCCATCTGCCTCCCCTGTCCCCTGCCGTCCTCCTTCATCTCCGGCCGGATCCCTCCGTCCCCGCCAGGTCTCGCTAGCGCTCGCCCGCCTCCGCCCGATCCCACAAGGTCGACGGCGCCAGGAACCTCAGAGTTGGCCCCGTCCCCGCTGGCTGACGCCCTCCTCATCTAACCTCGACTCCTCCGTCCCCCGCCGTCCTCCTTCATCTCCGATCGGATCCCTCCGTCCCCGCCAGGTCTCACCAGCGCTCGCCCGCCTCCGGCAGCTCCTGCAAGGTCGACGGTGCCAAGAACCTCGGAGTTGGCCCCATCCCCGCCAGCTGACGCCCTCCTCATCTGACCTCAACTCCAACCGCTCCTCTACAGTCGATCTCCCGCAAGGTGAGCCTCTCGTTGCTCTCTCCTTAGCTCCTGTTGATTTCTTGTTTCTCTACATGTTGCCATGCTGACTACTGCTTGTAAGTAGTAACATAACCACATAATTGAATTGCGGACCTGCTGGTATCTGGTTCATTTGAAAGTATGCAAATCCTCTATGTCTTGTGGCATCTAGGGGAAATCTCGTCTTATTTGTAATTGGTCAACTTATCCCTTATTCTTTATGGCAGATCACTTGTTAAGTGCAAACCTTATGTTTAAATTAAGTCTGAATATGCACTGCTTTGTTCGTTTTGAAATGCTACTTGTTGAAATCCAAAAGTCAGGTGTTGGGCCCATGTTAAATCCTGCTATCTAGAAATATCGGGATGGTCATCAGAGCATGCACGATCTTGAGACGAGAGCACAGCAGTAACAGATAGATTGTTTTAATGTATACATCAGTATCAGCTTAAGTGAGAAACCGAAGGCTGCATTTACCTCTTGTCCCTTCTTAACCATCACGCCGGTGCCTTCGGGTTCATAAATATGCTCATTGTAAGGCTGCGAGTGAATTATACTAGACCCTGGGCTGTTCGTCGTCAACTCTGGTTCCATCAGTAGCTGAAGAGTACACTTATTTTAGCCACAAATATATTTGGAAATCAAGTTAATGTATCATTCGCACTGATCCAGATTTAGATAGATGCCATGCAGAAGATATACTTTGATAGAGCCAACATTAGTAGCACCGACTGCTGCAATCGCAACAAAACCTTCCTTCCATCGGCCTTCTAGCACTACCCGTCGTTAACAGTGACAGGCCCAGTGAGAACAATAGTGTCAATAAAAAACTGAAGATAAATATTTCTGCTATGGTCTAACAGACTATCTCAAAGAAGATTAAAATAGCTAAGATAGTGGAAAATTACCCTTTCATTCTTGACATATAGGTTCCTGATGGTCCGAACAACACGTTCATTCGTAGGGAAACGATTACCTAAAAACACAGCATAATTTTGATACTCAAGTTCCCACAAAGTTCCATAGGTTACACAGTGAAACAAAATAAATGCAAACCTCTTTCTTATGTAATTTACGTGTATTTGTTGCAGGTCATACCATTACCTTGGATTAATTGTTTCAGGAGTCATCTCGACAATAATCTTGGAGGAAGAAGAGTTAACTGATCCGAAGTGGCAGGTATGCTTGTTGTATCCTTGTCCTATGTTTTCTTATACCTGAATAAGGACCATGGTGGGGTTTGTTGCATTTTTTCTATTTCTTCTCACATTGCAAACAATGAGCATGGATTCATACCCTAAGTAATATTTTGCTCCATTTCTCATATTTTGCATGAAGTATTGAGATCTCAATTTTCTATCAATACCTCAAGTGGACCTTACAAGTGGGACCCATTTCTCCCACAGACTCCTCTACAAATCAATATGGTAATCCCTTCTCTACCGCTCACGATGGTGGTCAGTCCTCTACAAATCTACATGGCCAAGGGCATCGGGATGTTGAGCCTACAACAAGTGCTACCTCTGACCAGAAAGGAGAAGAACCTGTGTAAAAAAGGAAACAAAGTCAGATTGCTCTAGTGCTTGAAGACTACGTAGACTTTCGGAAGAAGCAAACTCAGCAATTTGTCGAGGAGACGAAGGAACCAAAGCAAGTGGATCATTTCTAGTTTCTCCTTGCACCAAACATATGGACACTTCCTGTTCAATGATTCTCGAGAAAAAACTTTAATCTACATGCTATGATCTAAAAAAAATGTTGTTCATGTGTCTTCTGCTATCCAGCATTTTAATCTTATCTTAGTTCTCCAAAAGCACATGCTTCAGTAGCACTACCCCATAGATTCATTCTTGATCATTGGCATGCATTTGTCTCTCAAAGAAATAGTGCACATCAGTTGAAATGAAGAATACAGTCTTGTCTTAAGCAAGATATATCAATGCACCAATAGATGCTCGAAACCTGCTAGCAAAGTTGTTGTTTAATCTTATGGTGTAGTACCTAACTGCCTGTGCAAAGTTGCTCTTTCTACAATGATGCATACATGCATGTAATATTGTCTAGAACATCAAAGTGCTCCGTTCCTGTAATCTTACATTATTCCTTGATATAACTGTCACTTTTACTGTAGCTATAGCTGTCACTTTACTATATAACATCAAAATGACCTGACTAGAATATCAAAGTTTGATGTAGTTGTCACTTTACTGTAGAACTACAATTTATTCATAGCTTCATATTTAGGTTGCAGATTATTTTAACAGAGACATGTACTGAATATTTCTTTATTCTGAAGACAGGGGAGGAGTAGAAGAAGACCATGAAATGAAGCTCATGAAAATGTTCTCAACAAGGTGATGGTAGAAGTTTTAGCGGCGGCAAGGGTGAAAGGACACAGATCATCGCGTGAATGCAACTTTTTCTGAAAGATGTGTTTATTTTTGCAAGAAATTAAAGCTACAAGATGTTCCATAATATTGTGCTATCTTATTAGAATTTCTAGCTTTTCGACTACTTGTGGTTGTGTGAAATTGATATTTAATGTAATTATTTCAAAAGAAATCCATTATCTGTGAGAAATTTAAAAAATATTTAAAACTATGTCATATTTCTTTATTTTCCTGATAATTTTGTACCAAACCTTCTTTCCCTTCCCCAGCCCTCTCCTTTCTACCAAATGGTAACAGGGAATGGGCACATTTTCCCCTACATTGGAGGGGATCCTGTGCGCACGTGAAAATTCCCCGTCGGGTGTTGTTTCCCTGGGATTTTGACATCCTACAACCAAACGAGCCCTTATTCTAGCCATGGATGCTCTGCATGCCATTCTGCAATTTTCTGTGGACCGCGCGCTGCTCTCTAATCTGGGCCTGCACCTTAACATCCCTCCGAGCTTCCATCCGCTGCTCTCTAATCTGGGCCTGCACCTTAACATCCCTCTGAGCTTCCATCCATGTTGAGAACGCAGTGCTTTTATCCACAACTTGTTTGCTGACCCTGAGGATTAAATGACATACAGAAGAGCTCAATAACCTGCATAGGAGTACCCAGCATACGGTTGCGGCGATGAATTGTCAAAGAAGGTGGCTAATCATTTTCAGTGCAACCGCGAGGACCTCCCGATTACATATCTGGGGCATCCCCTCACTACCGGACGCCTACGTCGCCCTGATATTTGGCCCCTGCTTGACAACTGAAAGAGTGTTAACGCTCACACGATCGGTTCCTTATGGCGCTTCCTCTGCACCTGCACTCTGTCCTACCCCTCCCACAACACAATGGGACTTGGACATCATCAATCAAGGCTTTGTTTGGAAAGGAGAAGAAGGAATTAACGGCAGACATTGCCTACTCCCCTGGTGTCGTGTCTGTCGGCCAACACAAGTGGGTGGCCTGGCCTCAGCGTTGTCAGTCAACGACTCTTGGGCATCGCACTTCGCCGCTGGCCGTGGCTAAGACGGGCTCTGGAGCCGTTGCCGTGGACGTTGATCCCTGCCAAGAGTCACAAGGACTCACTGGAGCTCTATAAAGCTGCTTGTTACATTGGGCAACAGAGAGCGGGCCAAGTTTTGGTCAGACAACTGGCTGCCAGGTGGGCGTGCTGTGTAAGACATGGCGCCAATTATCTGCACTTATGGCCACGATTCGGCTATCACGGTCGCCGCGGCTCCAGCGTGTACCACGGACGGATCGGTCAAGTCGGCCTACCAGCTCTTCTTCCTCGCTAACACGCTGTGGACAATCTGGCTGGCCACACACTTTTGTTTGTCCGGCTTTGCAATGCCGAGAACAAGACCGCGCCACAAGACCTGTTCTCTCCTATTTTTGCCTTGCTGTTCCTCACAGCAGGTCTGGCATTGCCTCCGTTCATGGTCCAAGGCTTATTTCCCCATCCCTGCCAATGACTTGCACAGTACTGAAGATTGGTTGCTTGCAGCATCCCTGCCAATGACTTGCACAGTACTGAAGATTGGTTGCTTGCAGCATCGAAAAGAAACCTGAGACTTTGATACTTTCACAATCCTGTTACACTGGAGATTGTGGAAAGGAACTGGAAGGAACCAACACACGCATCTTTCAGCAGGAGTTTAGTGTTGGAGCTCATCATACAAGATTTACACTCTTGGCGACCAGCTGGCTGCATAATCACTATTTAATCAGAGGTCTTAAAACCCAGTGTGTACTTTATTGGTAGTGTCTGTGGTGTGACTGTTGGCTCTGGTGACCAACTCCCACCCAGGCTCTCAGCCGTACACTACCATGTACTCATTGTACACCTTCCTTTCTTTTCTAGTAATAAAGGTCCCGATGGCCCTTCCCAGGATATAGATACAATACAGTTACAATACTACTCCCTACGTCTCAAATAGATGTCTCAATAGTTAAGACATCTATTTGAGACTGAGGGAGTACTAAACTTTAGCAGTTCAGAGATTTTCCTAGAAAGAGAAGAAACCAAACACATTCTAATAGCTGAACACCAGGCACATAATGATAGCAAATCAAGCTCAAGAATTGCCAGCTTATCAGATTTCATCAAACTTCGGTACATTCACTCTTCCATCAAAACCAGTTTTGAATACACTACTCAATACATAAGAAGCAATTACCCCATCCAAATCTGGTTGAGAGCACAGATATGATCCAATTTTCAAAAAGATCGGAAATGGGCGCAAATTCAGACCCTCGACTCTTCAGTGAGAAATGCATAAGATTTCAGGTTCAGATAATCAGAGATATACAGAACGTGGGAGACAGGAGGCCAGATAATACTGGAACTTGGGAAGAGATTGCAGCAAATTGCTTCAAATTTACACCAACAGAATGAAAGAACTTATAAGTAGAAAATTAGGAGAACTTATTGCATCAGTCATCAATAATTTACTCAACCAAACTTATCAATACCTGTTTTCCTTGGCAAATTCCAATGGGAAGTTCAAACAACAGAAATCAGGCACTACCACATGCACTAAAAGGACAACCATGCGACACAAATCAACAGCTAAAAGTAGTTACAAGAAGATGGGAACAAAAGGATGGATCACATTTTCTGAAGCTGCTTCAAATATTCCAATCTTATACTCTAAACAAAGCTAAATGAGGATATTGTAGAAAAACAGCATCAGCTTTTCTTCTTGTTCTTGGTCTGCACAAGTACTACCATCCCTTATTCCCTTGACAAACTAATAACATCTTATAACATGGGACTAAGGGAGTTCTGATATAAGATTTTTGGTAGGCAGCGTCTTATATTTTGCAGTGGGGCAGATGAAGTATCAGTTAACTAGTCTATGATGTTGATTCACATTCTCAAAACGAAATGGCATTGAAGACCCTCAAAGCCTTCCCAGTTTAATCAAATTTTGTACTGAACACAATTCCAGTTTCCATGCAGACTATGTTTAATTTCGGATCCATGTGATAAGACAAATCATGAAACAGCACACAAACATTAACGAATCATAAGAAACATGCATCGAAGAACAATAAAGCAACATAAATCAACTACAAAAAATAGTAACAGGGACATGGAACAACACAAGATGGAACAAATTTCCTGAGCTGCTTCAGATATTTTGCTCTTATACTCACTATGGCTAACCAGAATTATGAAGAAAAGGAGCAACATATGATGTTTTTGAACTATTATGACAGCTTCTTTTGTTGTTCTTGTTCACAAAATGTTTAAGTTCGCAAGTCTAGTTTTACAAATATCTAAACATCCAAAAAGGAACAGTATTCCCCCAACATGGATTAAAATTGCAGGCAACGAGTCTAGCACTTGCTATCCAATCTCCCGTTAAGAGGAATGTGTTCTCCCATTTAACATAAATCACATCGCATCCCAGAAATTAACCACAACGAATCCCACTTCCATCAAATTTGATACTAACACACGATCTCAGTCCCCATGAGGCCTGTGCTTAAATTCAGAAACATGTGACATTCAGATCAACCAAAATTATTGATAAGGGGTAAAACTATGGTTGCAATTACCCAAACTTATGCCGGGAGTGACATTTGCTACAACATCTTAGAAGAACGCTGTTCCATAAGGATCTTTACCACATAATACTCGAACTAGATCTGGAGCAAATACAAAACGCTCAAATCCGGATCACGATCTCGACACTACACCAGGGGAAAACACGGAAACATGCATCACTGACATGATAGATGTATCTAGGAACATAAACGAGAAAAGAGGGAAGAAACATCGACACCGTCTGCCGGGGCCGTGATGCGATGGGAGGACCGTGGCGTAACGAGATCAGTCGTCGCGCTTCTTGAGCTTATCGACGCGCTGCTGGAGGCTGTCGAGCTTGACGACGAGGGAGGTGACGGAGAAGAGGATCCAGTAGAGGAGGAGTGCGGCGACGATGAGGAGGCCGTTGCGCTGGGACTTCATGATGGACTTCTGGTGGCGGAGGTGCTCGGAGGGGGTGCAGGCGTGCTCGTCGTCGCAGGTGGGTCGCATCTCGTACTTCCAGTAGATGTCCATGAGGAGGAAGAGGCAGAAGGGCACTACCGACATCATCGGCTTCAGCGCGCTCCGCACCACCGAGATCATCCCGCGCCGGAGCGCGTCGAGGCCCGGCAGCGTCAGCAGCAGCAGCATGATGGCCTCCGCGCCCGCCGCGTACCCCAGGACCACCCACTCCAGCGCCATCGCGGACGGATCTCCTCCGATTCGCCGGAGATTTCTGGTTCGGGGAGAGGGATTTGGGAGATGGGGAACAGGCAGTCAGGTGTGCGTCTGCGCCGGGGGGTTTCTCGCCTATAGCGAGGGGAGCGGAGGAAAGAGGGCGGTGGATCGGTCCGAAAGAGTTTTGGGGTGGAATTGGTCTATGGGATTTGATCCAGGGAGGATGAAGAGGTTGGAGGGCGGGTTCTTGTAGACGCGGTGCAGGCAGCTGTACCAGATTTAGACGGGGCGACACGTTCGAGGGACTCGATGGCTGAGTCAGTACAGGCCGGATGGGCACGAGAAGCTTCGTGCCGACCACCGGAATGCTCGTGGACGGCTCTGATCGACCACGCGGGCTCGTGTAGTCAGCAGGAAAAGGAGCTTCATACACGTAGGACCAAAGGAAAGAATATAGTAGAAAAAGATTTGCTTCGCTGTTAAGGTTGGGATCTCGGCACGACTGACTACATCGTCGCGTTCGATGCTTCGAGAATCTCCCATGCGTTATTATAGTGCTGATATCGGCATTAGCCACGGAAAAACAAAATTTCAGATCGATTCCTTAAAAAAAACAGATAGAGCTTTTTTTTAATGGCGGAGTGCCCCAAAAGGGGCTAGAACCATGTATTAATACGATAGTGAGGGGTACAATAATTACAAAGGGCCTCATGAAATAAGAAAATAACACATAGGTCCTTAGCATATGTAGAAATGACCTTGCTAAGAGATTGGAAATTACAATCTAGTCCCTCCTCTTCTCCACCATGGAGCAAGGAGCTCATCATATTGTAGCCATGAACAGAGGCGTACGCGGCCACTTGCCCCTGGCCCGGCGAAGCCCTCAACGACTGCACTCGAATAGGGCCTCTCGGTCGAGGTTGAAGTCTTGCAGAAGCTCATTGGCACAAAGAAGGCCATCTTGGCCGAGGATTTCAGCTTCTTGAAAGATGCTGAGAAGGTGCTCCGAAGAAGAATGGTTCGTGAACTTTGACACCACCCCAGCTCGACGCCAGATTCAACAGCTTCTTCATACATCGCCACCTTGGCGCTTGAAGAGAAGAGAGGCGAATCCAGAGAAGAACTAGAGTAGCAGGGGCGCACCAACACTGCAGCAGGAAACACGACTCACTATCAGATCCAGAGCTCCTGCAACGGGCTCGATGAGGCGAGCGTAGATGATAGCGGTGGAGGCAAGACGGGGAAAACCGCTTATTGGAGGGGGGCTTCACCAGATCCGCACACAGCGCCCAGCTACCACCTCGGTGGCTTAACCCAGGGCATCGCCGACAACCGCCCGACGCCGCGGTGAAGCATCAGAACGGGCGGCCTCCAAGGAGAGGGAAAGACGGCCTTATTGTCAGAGATGCCGCGCTCCGAGATTCCCCCTCGCCGCCACTCTTGCCACCAGAGGAGAGCGTTGAGGAAGCGAAGCAGTGGACGCACCGAACCCGGCCGATGGAGCCTGGCTATCTACTCCCATTCGGCACTAGGGCACAACAACTACAACAACTAAACCTACAATATACTCTACTGAGGCCGGCTCCTCTCCTCCGCCTCCGTTGGCCAGCGGTGCCATCGACGGGAGCATCAGATCAGGCCGAGAAATGAGAGTCGACTCTCAAGGGGAGGGGTTAAGAGATGAGAAGAGGGGAGCTGTTTTGGCACTGCCCCATTATGTGCTTTCCTTTGTTCTGTTCCTACCGCTTCACATCGGGAGCTTTCAAATCGAGCTCTTTACCGTCCTCTTTGAATAAGGCTTTCACCAAAGCCGCCTTTAGTCGTCTCACCGGAGCTACCGTCATGTGTCTGCAAGACGAAGGCCGAACAGTAGTTTGTGTGAAAGTAAAAGAGGCAAATGAATCAACCGTGTCTTATTCTATTGATGATGTCAGTATTTATACAACGCAACCGACATACAGATCGTGGAAACGAGAGCGAGAAAACCTTCGATCGTGGGAAGGGAGCGAGGAAACGCACTATGGTTACAACAAGGATTATCTCATATTTATACATTTAAATAAATCCTAACACTTCCTCTAATCTTTGCTTGTCCTTGCGACCGATCATCCTAGGAATAATCTCCTCCAAAAACACTATAGGAAAAATAGAGAAAGATATAATATGCAATGAAAAACTCCTTCCAAAAACACCGTGGGAAAATAAGAAGAAAATGACGTAGTCATTCATGTTTGTACTGATATTGCCTCATTAAAAACCTTACGTGAGAAACCGTTAGAAAAAACTCACAAAGGAAAAGAGTGCAATACCGAAGATCCGATGATCTTCAACGAGTCTTAATCCGAGATTTATCCCCCTAACTTTGCAAGTCACGAAGTCTTATCATACAATCACATGTACATATTTGTGAAACAACGAGCTTAATAAGGACTTGGTAAATAAATCAGCAAGGTTATCACATGACTTTGTTTGTAAAATATTTATTTTCCCACTCTTTTGTAGCTCATGGGGATAAAACAGCTTAGAAGAAATATGATTTGTAATATTACTCTTAATATAACATGTCTCTATCTGTACAATACAAGCATAATTATCCTCGTAGATAATGGTGGACGATTCTAGCGAACCAATCTCACTTGAACCTTGGATAAAGTTCATCATTTTGCGAATCCATACATATTCCCGTGATGCTTCATACAAAGCAATTATCTCAGAATGATTTGTGGACGTAGCCACCAATGTTTGCTTGGTCAACTTCCAAGAGAAGGATGTACCTCCATGTAAGAAGACAAATTCAGTCTGTGATCTAGCATTACGGGGATCTGACAAGTATCCAGTATCACAATACCCCACCATGATCCTCTTTTGATTTTTCTGATAAAACAAACCAAGATATTTGGTGCCTTAAAGATGTCTTAGAATATTCTTCACATCAATCTAATGCATTTTCGTTGGTGATCCGCTGTATCTAGCCAACAGACTAACTGCAAACGATATATCATATCTCGTGCAGTTTGCTAGATATATTAGTGCACCAATTGCACTAAGATATTGGGAAATCAGGTTCCAATATCTCCACATCGTCATCCTTAGGTTTAAGAAGGTCTTTATCTCTATTCATAGATCTAACAATCATAGGTGTTTTCGACGGGTATGCTTTATCCATATTGAATTTCTCCAATATATTTTGGATGTAAGCAGACTGATGAACTAATATTCCTGAAGAAATATGTTCAAGTTGCAAACCGATACAAAATTTGGTCTTATCTAAATCTTTCATCTCAAATTTCGTCTTCATATGATTACTAGCCTCATTTATCTCTTGTGTAGTACCAATGATATTCAAATCATCCATATACATAGAGATTATACAAAATCCATCAATAGATATCTTGATGAACACACATGGGCAATCTTCATCATCCGAGTACCATTTTTTTAAAAAGGAAATCACTCGGTCGGTTGTACCACATTCTACCCGGCTGCTTCAACTTGTATAACGACCTCTGTAGCTTTACGCAATACATTTTGCGATCAGCCTTTAGTTCTGGAATCTTCATTTCCTCAGGGACATTCATGTAGATATGTGTATCCAACGACCCATATAAATATGCGGTCACCACATCCATCAATTGGATATACAGATTCATTTGCACTGCCAATGATATCAAGTATCGGAACATGATTCCACTCATCACAGGAGAATATGTTTCATCGTAATCGATGTCAGGTTTCTATGTAAACTCTTGTGCTACAAGCCTTGCCTTATATATCACCACCTTATTGTTTTCGTTCCTCTTTCAAAAAAAACATTTTGCCCCTACGGGGAAAACGTGCTGAGTATGTATTACTTTAGTAAATACCCCTCTCTTGATAAGCGAGCGCAATTCATCCTCAATTGCAACCATTCATCTGGGTCAGTCCGAGCGTTTCATACACTCTACCATGGTCTTTGGTTCACGGTCTAATGCCAGGTCATCTGCAATCTTTGAGGAGAAAAATATGTCGAAATTTGTAGACTTTTTGTTGAACGTTTCTTCTAATTCAATATAGTTTATGGAAATCTCTTCAGTACCTTTAGACTCATCGTGATTTCCCTCAATGATTGAATCGAGGTGTTCCTGAAGGAGATATGCCCTAGAGGCAAATAATAAAGAGTTTTTATTTGATGTATCTCTTGTTCATAATATGTTTCTTATCGTGCTATAACTACATTAATACGAAACATTAATACACGTGTGGTATGTAAACAACTAGATCTCTAGTTACCTATAGTAAACTAGCTCATTAGGTAAGTGATGATCTTATGGTTTCGAGATCATGGTGATAGTGTCGATTGACAATGAGGTCACATCATTGGAGAATAATGTTATAGACATTCACCCTAAATTTAATCACAATAAGATCTAGTTACTTAAACGTTCATTATTGATGATAACATAAAGACATCATGGCTTATATCCTTCCACTGTGAGATAATGCATAATCACTGTTTTAGAGGGAGACTTTGATAATATCAAGTATCAAGCTGTTAAAGGGTGATCATAAAGGTATTTTTGGGTTTCCTGAAGAAATGGGTTGAGGAGTTTTTATCAAGACCAGGATTTGCTAATCCAAGTAACGGATAAATACACGTGGTCAACTCGGTGACGTCGTATTAATGAAGCTTTCAAGCGTATGACTGGATCATGGAATGCAACGAAAAGAGAACGAGTAAACGAATTCATCGGTAATAAGATCGAACACAAGTATGGATATGTTTGAGATCGAATCTCAGATGACCTAGGTATCATATGGCAAAGGGAATAGGACTACGTAGTTAAGGTTCAAGCAATGAGATTAATCGTGAGGGCACGGGGATCATTATGGTCATCCAGGTCCCGATGTTGATCATTGATACAAGAGAGTCTTGGTCATGTCCGTAGCAACTCCGAGCCAAAGGGTGGCATACTTAAGGGTGGGGACGCTTTGGGATCAAACCGGCACCAAAGGAGAAACGAGAGAGAGAAACCAAAAAGGTTTCGGGTATTATCCGATGTTGATCGAAAGAGGTCCGAAAGGAGTTTTAGAGTGTGAAATATAGTAATATGTGTGTTTTATATTAAAACATATTTTATTTTATAAAACATATTTTATTTTATATTTTATAGGCAACCTTATTGCTATTGGGCCATTTCTAGAAGGGACCAATAGGGTAGGCGCCTAAGGGAGAGAGGGAGAGAGGGGGCCATGATACGCCCAATTTGCATCACATTTCTATATCATAATTTACCTCTACTCATTGATATTTGTCTTATTATGAGGTATTATTTATGGCTTTTCATATGTTTATGCAT
Organism: Avena longiglumis; assembly: GCA_030063025.1. Taxonomy (NCBI): domain Eukaryota; kingdom Viridiplantae; phylum Streptophyta; class Magnoliopsida; order Poales; family Poaceae; genus Avena; species Avena longiglumis. The sequence continues at coordinate 332,335,806 of CP125978.1, forward strand.
GTTGGATGATTCTTGTAGGATGGACTGCCGGAGTCTGGATTCTGATGGAAAAGAAGGCATTTCGGTGCAATTTCGTGAAGATTAGAAAAATACCAGAAAAATATGGAAACATATTATTTTCCCAGATGACAAAGGAAGCCAGAAGGAGGAGCGAAGAGGGGCCACAGGGGGCCCACCCCCTTGGCGCGGGCCCACCTAACCCCGCGCCTAGGGCAGGTGTGGTCCACCTGCCCGGCTCCCGACTCCGCCCCTTCGCATATATCTTCCCTACAAAACCCTAAGGCCACGGGGGCGACCACAGATAGATTTCTGTCGCCTCTAGGGGTGGAAAACACTAAGAGAGAAAGTGTTGGAATTATGCCCTAGAGGCAATAATAAAGATGTTATTATTATAATTCTTGTTCATGATAAAGTTTATATTCCATGCTAGAATTGTATTAAGCGGAAACATTAATACTTGTGTGGTTTGTGAAAAACACCGTGTCCCTGGTACGCCTCTAAGGACTAGCTCATTGATCAATGATGGTTAAGGTTTCCTAACCATAGACATGAGTTGTCAATTCATAATGAGATCATATCATTGCGAGAATAATATGATGGACAGACCCAAACTAAGCGAAGCAATTAGATCGTTTCATCGTGTTCATCTTTGCGAATCTTTTCCTATGTCAAATATTGTATTCCTTAGACCATGAGATAATGCAACTCCCTGGTACCGGAAGAAATCTTTGAGGTCATCAAACGTCATCCTATGAGAGGGTGATCATAAAGGTGTCTCTCAGGTGATCGAAAAGTATCTGTTGGGTTGTATGTATCGAGATGGAATTTGTCCCTCCCAAATCGGAGAGATATACTTCGGGCCCACTCGGTAATCGATATCACCGCTTGCAAGCATGTGGTTAAGGAGTTAATCACAAAGTGATATCGGATTACGGATCGAGTAAAGTACTTCCGTGAGCGAGATTGAACTAGGTATGATGCATCGACGATCGAATCTCGCAAGTAAAATATCGCGAGACGAAGGGAATATATATATGGGATTGATTGAATCTGGCATCGTGGTTCATCCGATATGATCATCGATGAATGTGGGAGTCAATATGGGTGCCAGACCCGTTGATTATTGATAGAAGATCATGTCGCATATTCTCGAACCGAGGTCACACACTTAACGTGTCTTGACGCTAGGATAGATTGGATAATTGGTTTATGAATTTTGTTCGAGTCTCGGATGGGATCCGGGATATCACGAGAGGTTCCGGAATGGTCCGAGAATAAGATTCATATAAGGCGATGCAGTTTTGGAGTTGAATTGTTCCAGTTAATCGGTATTGTACGGAAGCTTCTAGAACCTTCCGGAAGGGACCAACGTGGCCCCACCTTCCGGGAGGGGCATGGGCCTATGAGGGAGTGTCCTGGCGCATTGGGCCAGGGCACAAGGCCCCATAGGGCCCAGCCGATTCTAGAGAGATTTGACTCGTTTAAATCTCGGGATAGAATTTCTAGATAAGGAGAGTTTAAATCGTTTAAACTAGAGATAGGATTTCTAGATAAGGGAGAGTTTAAATTGTTTAAACTAGAGATAGGCTTGGAGGAGGGCAGGCTGGCCGCCTCTATATATAGAGGGTGGTGCGCCTCCCCTACTACACACCTTCCTCCAAGCCCTAGCCTTGCTACCTTCCTCTCTCCTCCTCCCCGTTTGTAGGCGAAGCCTCAGCAGAAATTCTCCACCATATACACCACGCCGTCGTGTTGTAGATATAATCTATCTCTCCACCATACTCGCTGGTCCGAGGAAGGAGGAGACGTCGAGGTGCTGCACGTGTGCATCTCACAGAGGCACCGCCACTTGTGGTGCTAGATCGTATCGGATCACGAGGAGGAGAAGCGAGTACGACTACATCACCCACGCCCGTTAACGCTCACTGCGAATCTTCAAGGGTATGAAGATCTAATCCAATCTCTCGTTGATTGCATCTCCTAGATTAGATCTTTCCTCTGTTCGCATCCGCAGAAAATTTTGATTTACTATGCCGCGAAACCCTTCAATGGTATCAGAGCTAGATCTATGCGTAGATGTGTTTCACGAGTAGAATGCAACATGGTTGTTGCGGGCGTTGATGTTTTCTGTTGCAAGCCTCTTGTTTGTGTTCTTCTTATGACGCGGGATAGTGAGATTGATGCGGTCCGGGCCGACCTTACGCGACGTCGTTCGCGAGACCGGCCCGCACTTGACGTGTGGCTTGTTCCACACATGCGTGGTGGATGTCAGTTTCTCTCACTATAGTTGTCAAGGGATTAACACCGGAGTTTGGCAACCATAATATCACCGTTATGGCTTTCCGTAGGTAAGAATCGTTCTTAGCATCTACTCCCATAAGCCACGTAAAACATGCAACAACAAAGTAAAGGCGTCTAACTTGTTTTTGCAGGAGTGTTTTCGTGATATGGTATGGCCCAAGATGTGATGTGTATATTGTATGCGATGATCATGTTTTGTAATATTTCACGACTTGCATGTCAATGAGTACACAACCGCAAGAGCCATATGGTTGTATTTATAATTGTGTATGACCTGAGTCAACTTCTTATACGCCATGTAATAGCTTCACTTTATCGCTAAGTAGTTAGCAATAGTTGTAGTTGCTATTCGTGGTGGAGGCAATCATGGTGGAGTGATGGAGATCATGCTTAACGCACAAGATGGAGATCATTGCGAGGATTGGCTATACCATGTCACATAAAGTTATATGCATGTGATGTTTATCCCTTTATGTATCTTATTATGCTTAGATCGCGACGGTAGCATTATAAGATGATTCCTCACTTAAAGATCAAGATAAAACTGTGTTCTCCCAAGTATGCACCGCTATGGAAAGTTCGTCGTGTCCAAGCATCACGTGATGATCGGGTGCTATAGACTCTACGCTCACATACAACGGGTGCAAGCCGTTTTGCACAGAAATACTTGGTCTAGCTTGACGAGCCTAGCATGTACGGACATGGCCTCGGAACACAAGGACCGAAAGGGTAAGCATGAGTCATATGAATGATATGATCGACACTTTGTGGTCCACCATTGAAACCACATCTCTTCTCGTGATGATCGGATTAGGTGTGGTGAATTTGGATCGTGTTCACTAAACAACTTGAGGGATGTTGAATTTAGTGGGAGTTCATCTAGTAATTTGATTAAGTTGAACTATTTATCATGAACATAGTCTAAATTGTACTTGCCAATACTGTAGATCACATGGCCAAGTCCAACTTCAACTTCAACGTTTTTCTTTGAGAAGGAAAAGCTTAGAAACAATGGGTCTAACTTCACCAATTGGTTCCGCAATCTAAGAATCATTCTGTCTGGCGGACAAAAGGACTATGTCCTTGGGAAAGCGTTAGGTGACCCCCCTGCTGCAACTGCGCCGGCTGATGAGAAAGATGTCTATCAGTCGCGCAAAGATGATTATGGTGTGATTAAGAGCACCATGTTGTTTGCTATGGAACCGGAGCTTCAAAATTGTTCTGAAACCTATCCCGGGCCCTTTGAGATTCTCGAGGAGCTGAAAATCATGTTTCAGACTCAAGCCCGTTCTGAGAGATATGAGATCTCTGAGAAGTTCTTTAACTACAAGATGGAGGAAGGGAGTTCCGTTAGTGAGCACGCCATAAAGATGTCGGGCTACACTCAACGCCTTGAGCAACTGGAATGCACGATTCCATAGGAGCTCAAGATTGACAGGTTCGCAATCACTCCTCCCAGCTACAAAAGTTTTGTAGTGACTCATAATCAGATTGGTTCCATCACGATCACGAGCTCTTCGCAAAGTCAAGGCTGCGGAAGTGGACATCAAGAAGGATAATCATGTGTTGATGGTCAACAAGCCCTCCTTTAAGAAAGGTAAGGAGCAAAGAAGCCCTTCAAGAAGGAGGCGGCAAGCGCAATGCCCTGGCGAGAAGAAGCTCAGTCTGGTCCCAAGCCGGACAGGTGCTTCTATTGCAAGGACAAGGGTCCTTTGGAAGCACAATGTCCAAGTACTTAGCGGACAAGAAGGCTGGCACCATCAAAGGTATATTTGATATACATGTTATTGATGTTTTCCTTACTAGCCCTCGTTGTAGTGCAGGTATTTGATACCGGTTCGATTGCTAATATTCGTAACTCAAAGCAGCTACGGAATAGGCGGACTTGCGAGGATGAGGTGACGATGCGCGTTGGCAACGGATCAAGAGTTGATGTGATGGCCGTCGGCACGCTCTCTTAGTTTTACCTTCGGATTAGTTTTAAACCTTAATAAATGTTATTATGTGCTGCGTTGAGCATGAACATCATTTCGGATCGTGTTTATTGCAAGACGGCTATTCATTTAAATCGGAGAATAATGGTTGTTTTATTTATATGAGTAACATCTTTTATGGTCATGCACCTCTTGTAAATGGTTTATTTCTTCTAAATCTCGAAGGGATGAAACACACATCCATAACATTGAGGCTAAGAGATGCAAAGTAGATAGTGATAATACTACTTATTTGTGGCCTTCGTCTAGGTCATATTGGTGTAAAGCGCATGAAGAAACTCCATTCGATGGACTTTTGGAGTCTCTTGATTTTGAATCATTTGACACATGCGAACCATGCCTCATGGGCAAGATGATCAAAACCCGTTCTCGGTATGATGGAGCGAGCAACGGACTTGTTGGAAATCATACATACCGATGTATGCGGACCGATGAGTGTTTTTGACGCGGTGGATATCGCTATTTCCTCACTTTTACCGATGACTTAAGTAGATATGGGTATATCTATTTAATGAAACATAAATCTGAAACATTTGAAAAGTTCAAGGAATTTCGAATGAAGTGGAGAACCATAAATAGAGAAAGATTAAGTTTCTACGATCCGATCGTGGGGCGAATATTTGAGTTATGATTTTCTCACGCATCTTAAAGCAAGTGGAATCGTTTCACAACTCACGAACACCACAGCGCAATGGTGTGTACGAGCATGGAATCGAACCCTATTAGATATGGTCCGATCAATGATGTCTCTTCTTGATTTGTCGTTATCATTTTGGGGTTATGCATTAGAAACCACTACATTCACTTTAAATAGGGCTCCATCTAAATCCGTTGAGACGACATTATGAACTGTGGTTTGGTGCTAAACCTAAGTTGTCGTTTCTTAAAGTTTGGGGATCTGAAGCTTCGTCAAGAAGTTGATGCGGACAAGCTCGAACCCAAAGCGAGAAATGCGTCTTCATAGGATACCCTAAGGAAACTATTGGGTATACCTTCTATCACAGAACCGAAGGCAAAGTGTTTGTCATGAAGAACGGTTCCTTTCTTGAGAAGGAGTTTCTCTCGAAAGAAGTGAGTGGGAGGAAAGTAGAGCTTGTGAGGTTATTGAACCTTCTCTTGAATTGGAGAGTAGCGCACCTGAAATTGTTCGATTGCACTCCACCAACAATAGAGGAAGCTAATGACAAGGATCATGATGCTTGGACGATGCTGCTCTTGAGCGTCGCAGTCGACAAGGTCGCGTGCCCTCTGAGTGAATGCAGCCTGTCTTGACTGTCTTGTTAGTAGAAGGCGGTGAACCTCTGAACTATGAGGAAGGCGATGATGAGCCCGGACTCGAGAAATGGCTGAAGCCATGAAATCCAATTGGGATCCATGAGAGAAAACCAAGTATGGACTTTGGTGGACCCTCCTAGCGACCGAAAGGTCGTTGAGTGCAAATGGATTTTCAAGAAGAAAGCGGGGCGGATGGTAATGTTACCGTCTATAAAGCACGGCTTGTCGCAAAAGGTTTTCGACAAGTTCAAGGTGTTGACTACGATGAGACTTTCTCTCCGTAGCGATGTTTAAGTCCATTCGGATTTTATTAGCAATTGCTGCGTTTCATAATTATGAAATATGGCGGATGGATGTCAAGACTGCTTTCCTCAATGGGAACATTGATGAAGAGTTGTATATGATTCAACCCGAAGATTCGTCGATCCTAAGGATGCTAGTAAAGTATGCAAACTTCAGCGTTCCATTTCTGGACTGAAGCAAGCATCTCGGAGTTGGAACCTTCGTTTTGATCAAGTGATCAAGAGCTTTGGATTTGTTCCAAATTGCTCTGAAGCTTGCATCTACAAGAAAGTGAGTGGGAGCTCGGTGGCGTTTACAGTCAGTATGTGGATGACATATTGATTATCGGAAATGACATCAACATGCTTAACGATGTGAAGAGTTATTTGAACAAGTGTTTTCAATGAAAGACCTAGGTGAAGTGCTTATATATTGGGCATCAAGATCTATAGAGATGACAAAGGCGCTGATAGCTTTAAGCGAGTACATACCTAGACAAAGTTACGAAAAGGTTCGTAATGGATAAGGCAAAGAAAGGTTAGTGCCTATGTTGTCGGGTAAGATATTGAGCAAGGCTCGGTGTCCATTCTGATGAAATGATAGGAAGCTATGATCAAAGTGCCTTATGCCTCGGCCATAGGTTCCATCATGTATGCCATCTTGTGTACTAGACCGGATGTGTCCAATGCTCTTAGTTTGACGGCAGATATCAAAGTGATCCGAGTGGAACCTTTGGACAGCCGTGAAGAACATCCTAAAGTACCTAAATAGAACTAAAGAAATGTTCTTAGTCTATGGGGTGATGAGCGACTTGTCGTAAAAGGTTACGTCGATGCTAGTTTCGACACCGACAAGGATGATTCCAAATCTCAGACAGGATACGTTTATATTTTGAATGGAGGAGCTGTGAGCTGGAAAAGCTGCAAGCAAAGCGTGATCGCGGCATCTACAGTAGAAGCGAAATACATGGCTGCTGCAGAAGCGTCAAGTGAAGGAGTTTGGATCAGAAACTTCATCACTGAGCTTGGCGTGGTTCCAAGTGCATTGGACCCACTGGAGATATTGTGTGACAACATTGGCGCCATAGCCTCGCTAAGGAGCCAAGATATCAGCCAAAGACCAAGCATATCAACCGCAAGTTTCATATAATCCGGGATTATATAGCAGATAGAGATCTGAAGATTAGCAAAGTACATACGGATCTGAATGTCGCAGATCCATTGACTAAACCTCTTCCACGTGTAAAACATGATCAACACCTCAGTGCCATGGGTGTGAGATTGTTGCCAGATGTAAACTAGATTATTGACTCTAGTGCAAGTGGGATACTGTTGGAATTATGCCCTAGAAGCAATAATAAAGATGTTATTATTATAATTCTTGTTCATGATAAAGTTTATATTCCATGCTAGAATTGTATTTAGCGGAAACATTAATACTTGTGTGGTTTGTGAACAACACCGTGTCCCTGGTACGCCTCTAAGGACTAGCTCATTGATCAATGATGGTTAAGGTTTCCTAACCATAGACATGAGTTGTCAATTGATAATGAGATCATATCATTGGGAGAATGATATGATGGACAAACCCAAACTAAGCGAAGCAATTAGATCGTTTCATCGTGTTCATCTTTGCGAAGCTTTTCCTATGTCAAATATTGTATTCCTTAGACCATGAGATAATGCAACTCCACAGTACCGGAAGAAAGCTTTGAGGTCATCAAACGTCATCCTATGAGAGGGTGATCATAAAGGTGTCTCTCGGTGATCGGAAAGTATCATTGGGTTGTATGTATCGAGATGGAATTTGTCCCTCCCAAGTCGGAGAGATATACTTGGGACCACTCGTGTCGATATCAACACCGCTTGCAAGCATGTGGTTAAGGAGTTAATCACAAAGTGATATCGGATTACGGATCGAGTAAAGTACTAACGTGAGCGAGATTGAACTAGGTATGACTGCAATCGACGATCGAATCTCGGGCAAGTAAAATATCGCGAGACAGGGAATATATATATGGGATTGATTGAATCCTGGCATCGTGGTTCATCCGATATGATCATCGATGAATGTGGGAGTCAATATGGGTGCCAGACCCACTGTTGATTATTGATAGAAGATCATGTCCGCATATTCTCGAACCCAGGTCACACACTTAACGTGTCTCGGCTAGGATAGATTGGATAATTGGTTTATGAATTTTTGTTCGAGTCTCGGATGGGATCCGTACATCACGAGAGGTTCGAATGGTCCTGAGAATAAGATTCATATAAAGGCAGGTCTTTTTGGAGTTGAATTGTTCCGGGTTAATCGGTATTGTACCGAAGCTTCTAGAACCTTCGAAGGGGACCAACGTGGCCCCACCTTCCGGGAGGGGCATGGGCCTATGAGGTGTCCTGGCACATTGGGCCAGGGCACAAGGCCCCATAGGGCCGATTCTAGAGAGATTTGACTCGTTTAAATCTCGGGATAGAATTTCTAGATAAGGAGAGTTTAAATCGTTTAAACTAGAGATAGGATTTCTAGATAAGGAGAGTTTAAATTGTTTAAACTAGAGATAGTCTTGGAGGAGGGCAGGGCTGGCCCCCTCTATATAGAGGGTGGTGCGCCCCTACTACACACCTTCCTCCAAGCCCTAGCGACCTTGCTACCTTCCTCTCCCTCCCGATTGTTTGTAGGCGAAGCCTGCAAAGTAAATTCTCCACCATATACACCACGCCCGTCGTGTTGTAGATCCAATCTATCTCTCCACCATACTCGCTGGTTGAGGAAGGAGGAGACGTCGAGTCTTTGCGTGTGCATCTCACGGGCACTTGCCACTTGTGGTGCTAGATCGGATCGGATCACGAGGAGGAGAAGCGAAATCGACTACATCACCCACGTTAAACGAACGTTCCGCTGTGCGAATCTTCAAGGGTATGAAGATCTAATCCAATCTCTCTCGTTGATTGCATCTCCTAGATTAGATCTTGGCTTTCCCTCTGTTCGCATCCGTAGAAAATTTTGATTTACTATGCCGCAAAACCCTTCAGAAAGATCTCTCCGGCAGACAAATTTCTACAGGGGGAATTCCTTCCCGGAGAGGGGAGACCGTCGCCATCAACACCATCGTCAATATAGGCTTCATCGGGATCATCATCATCCACACCATCATATCCACCAGCACCATCATCACCACTCCGTCCGGCTATAACAATTGTGTTGGATATTGCTTTAGTTCTTAGGTGAAACTTTCCCGGTGTTGATTACTATTGTAGTTGATGCTTGTGAGTGGAACCATTGGATTATTGTTTATGTTCAGATTGTTATCCATTACCATATAATATTTGATCTTGATCCATATGATGTCTTGTGAGTAGTTCGTTGTGTTCTTGAGGACATGGGAGAAGTCATGTTGTTAGTAGTGAATCTGCGATGAGTTATTATTCAATGGTTTAGTATTTAAGTTATGGTGATATTCTTCTAGTGGTGTCATGTGAACATCAACTACATGATACTTCACCATTTATGGGCCTAGGGGAATGCATTGTGTATTTGGCTACTAATTGTGGGGTTGCCGGAGTGACAGAAACCTGAACCCCCGTTAGGACACCTTTGCACAAGGGAGCGTAGGATCTCAGAGTTTAAGGTTGTGGTTAGATTTATATCTTAATTACTTTTCTATAGTTACAGATGTTTGTAGGGGTTTTAATCACAAGTATGTATTAGTCCAAGTAAGGTCGGTACATTAGCACAAGTTCACCCACACAACACTTACAACACCAGAGAAGAGTACTCAGCTATTTGAAGCGAAAGCACTTGCCAGAATTCCCATGTGTCCTCGAGAATGTTTGGTCCTTATAAGTGTTTCCACCGGCGTGTCCTTTGCTAAGAAAGGATTGGGCCACTTGCTTCGTTTGTTCGTTGTATTTATTACTTGCTCCTTGTTTTGTTGCCTTATCATAAAACCACTAAAAATCCGTTTGCTAAGTATTCACAGGAATTTCCTGCTCCATACCATGTTTAGCACATTCTGCTCCTCGTTGGGATAGACACTCCTATTTATCAAAAGTACTACGATACACCCCTTATACTTGTGGGTCACCAAGACTATTTTCTATATGTTTCCGATGTATCAACATCCCCAAGCTTAACTTCTGCTCGTCCTCAAGTAGGTAAATGATAAAAGAATATTTTTTGATGTGACATGCACCCTCATAGTAAAGATCCAACAATTAGCAAGCATTGAAAGCTGGGATCAAAGAACTCTAAAAATGTGCATGAAAGATGGAGTTCTAACAATAGGACATAGTAACTATGCATGCAACATGACAAGGTACAAACAAAGATCATGAGTAATATGCATTGAAAAACGTTTGTTTGTTTCACATACAGAAAACATAGCATACGTCGGAAACGTATCTATAATTTTTGATGTTCCATGCTTGTTAGTATCTACTTTGAGGTGCTTTTTACATTTTTTCTAGTACTAACATATTAACAAGTTTCCATGGTTCCAATTGCCTATTTTTTGTTGTTTTTGGTTTCAGAAAAGTTAGTGAAGAAATATTCTCGGAATTGGATGGGACAAACTTCAAAGTCAATTACTTTCCGTGGGAAACAAGAAGTCCATAGGGGAGACGAGGAAGCGTGACCATATAATATTTGATCTTGATCCATATGATGTCTTGTGAGTAGTTCGTTGTGTTCTTGAGGACATGGGAGAAGTCATGTTGTTAGTAGTGAATCTGTGATGAGTTATTATTCAATGGTTTAGTATTTAAGTTATGGTGATATTCTTCTAGTGGTGTCATGTGAACATCAACTACATGATACTTCACCATTTATGGGCCTAGGGGAATGCATTGTGTATTTGGCTACTAATTGTGGGGTTGCCGGAGTGACAGAAACATGAACCCCCGTTAGGACACCTTTGCACAAGGGAGCGTAGGATCTCAGAGTTTAAGGCTGTGGTTAGATTTATATCTTAATTACTTTCCTGTAGTTATAGATGTTTGCAAGGGGTTCAATAACAAGTATGTATTAGTCCAAGTAAGGTCGATACCTTAGCACAGGTTCACCCACACAACACTTACAACACCAAAGAAGAGTACTCAGCTATTTGAAGCAAAAGCACTTGACAGAATTCCCATGTGTCCTCGATAACGTTTGGTCCTTATAAGTATTTCCACCGGCTTGTCCTTTGCTAAGAAAGGATCGGCCACTTGCTCCGTTTGTTCGTTGTCTTTATTACTTGCTCCTTGTTTTGTTGCCTTATCAGAAAACCACTAAAAATCTGTTTGCTAAGTATTTACAGGGATTTCCTGCTCCATACCACTGTTTAGCACCTTCTGCTCCTCGTTGGGATCGACACTCCTATTTATCGAAAGTACTACGATACACACCCTATACTTTTGGGTCATCAAGACTATTTTCTGGCGTCGTTTCCGAGGAGTGAAGCCCTATTGAAGAGTGGAACTGGTAAAGGAAACTTTTACTATGAGTATTGTTTCTGTTACTGCTTGTTACTTTGTTTCCAATATGGATAACCCACTTGGTTTTCTGTTTGGGAAAACTACTACCACTGCTAGGGTAGTAGATGAACCACCACCTGTTGAGATAGATCCTTTTAAGATACCTACAAGTATTGTTAATCGTGTTATGGATAATTATTATTTTGGGATGGAACTGTCCATCTTGGTGATCACTTGCTTTTTATCCATGAATTATGCGGGTTGTTTAAGTGTGCAGGTATCACAATTGAACAGGTGAAGAAGAAGTTACTCTCCATATCCTTGAAAGGGAGAGCTGAAGAATGGTATAAGCTGCTGAAGAATGGACAATCCATGGAATGGGAGGAGATGGCATCTCTCTTTTACTCTAAATTTTATCCTCCCGGTGAGATTCATAAGGATAGAAATCTTATATATAACTTTTGGCCTCTTGATGGAGAGAGTATAGCTCAAGCTTGGGGGAGATTGAAGTTACTAATGCTTAAATGTCCTATTCATGAACTCCCTAACAATATTATTCTCAATAATTTTTATGCTAGGCTTTCTCTTCATGATAAAGATTTACTAGATGCTTCTTGTGCTGGGTCATTCACACGTATGAAGGAGGAAGCTAAATGGGATCTACTAGACCGTATTCAAGATAACACTAAGGCTTGGAAGAATGACAAGGGAAGAAAGTCAGGTATAAACTATGATTATGAATGCATTAAATATTTTATGGGAACTGGTGACTTCCGTGATATTAGCAATAAGTTTGGTCTTGATTCCCAAATTATTGCCAACTGTTTAAGGCCTTTGCCTCTTACATTGAAAATCCCAAGAAGAAGTGGAATAAGTACCATGCTCCTTATAAAGATGTTGTTAATCATGTTCCTGTTAAAAGTACTCAAGTTTGTACTACTAATCATATTGTGCCTGAACCTCAAGTTGATAAATTACCTTTTCCAGCTAAGGTAAAGGAGTATTCTTTAATTATTAGTGCAAATAATAAAGGTACAATGAAAACTGTGGATCCTGGTAAGCAATTGAATATTGAACCTGTGGTAGCTATTGTGAAAGACCCTGTCACTAGAATAATAGAGGATGAGCACATTGTCTTATGTGAAGACACTTCTAATATTATCTCTCATCCTAGTAAGGCTAGAAAAGCTAGTGTTCATGTGCTTTCTGTTAGAATTGGTGATCATTGCTACTATGGTTTATGTGATATTGGTGCTAGTTCTAGTGCTATTCCTTATGAGCTTTACAGGGAAATTATGCATGAGATTGGTCCTTGTGAGCTTGAGGACATTTATGTGGTTATCCACCTTGCTAATAAAGAAACCATTTGCCCCATTGGCATTGTAAGAGATGTGGAGGTTATCTGCGGTAAGATCAAGTATTCTGCTGATTTTCTAGTGCTTAATTCAGCAGCTAGCAAAACTTGTCCTATCATTTTTGGTATACCTTTCTTGAACACTTGTGGAGCTATTATTGATTGTAAGAAGGAAAAAGTTTTAACTAAGTTTTATGGAGATTCTTATGAGTTTAACATTTCCAAATTTGCTAAAGCTCCTTGTGAAAACATCTTGCCTAATAAAGATTTCTGGATGGAACAACTTGCTTCTATTGATCCGGTTTATGACCTTGGACCTATTTTTGATGACTGTAAGTATGCCTATTCTGATGATAAAGTTGTTTCCAGTGATAGTTATATTGTCAATTTTATTCAAAGTGCTACTGAAAGTTATTTTGAGAGAGGGAAACATGGTTTTATGCATCTCAATAATGTTAAGTTTCTCCGTTTTATGTTGAAAGCTTTGAAGTTGCATATGTTTTGTCTTCCTATGCTAGTGGATTTTTGTTTCAACAATTCGTTTTCTCATGATACCCCCATGCATAGGAAGTGGGTTAGACTCAAGTGTGTTGGTTATTTGCTTCTTGATGCTCTCTTTCACTTAAAATATATATATCCTATGTGAACATCTTTGAAAGTTTCAAGCCTAACTTAAAGGCATTAAAGAAAAGTACTTGTTGGGAGATAACCCAAGAGTTTTGTCGAGTCTTGGAAGTTATTACTTCAGTAATAACCGCTCCTTATCCTTTTTTTGTTTTGGTTTTTGTGTCAAGTTCAACTACTTTTGTGAAGTAGAGGAGTTCTGAAAAGTGGCTGTCCTGGGACAGATTTTTGTGTTGTATTGTAAAAATTCGTGAGGAATCTCAGTACGTCGGATGGAGCTGCATTTTTCTGAGCTTGTTCTCCAAGTTGTTATCCAACTTTCATCAGTTCTGCACTTTTTGATTTGAGTAACAGAAGGTTTTCGAAAAAATCAATCTTTACCTGTTGATCTGTTTTGACAGATTTCTGCCATCATTTTGCATTTGCCTCTTATAGAAGCTTTTGTGTTGATGGGTTTTTAGTTGAAGTGTGTAACAAAGGTTAGTTGTTTTTTCTTACACTAATGTTGTCATTGAGTTTGTGCAAGGGTTTTGTATGAAGGAAATTCTCAGGAGAAAGAGAAAAGGAATCTGCAGAGTTCGTCTTTGAATAGGTAAAAGTGGTGAAAACAGAAGGTTCGTGAAACCCCAATCTTTTTATATTTTTGATGTTTTTAATACATAAGGAATGCTACGAGACGGAACTGAAGAGGAAACAGTGTCCGGGGGTGGACAAACCCACCCCAGGCCTGGGCCCAGCCTGGCCGCGCCTGGAGGGGGGGTGCCACCCTCGAACTCCGTCTCCGCCTCGTTTCCGTGTCAAAACCTTCCTTATGCCTTGAAACTTCGTAATATATAACCCCCGTGTTCCCCCGAGGTTCGTGCATCGTGTTCTTGTCGTGTTTTCATTTCAATCTGTTTCTGTCAGGAAATCTTCTCAAGTTTAGAGCGCCATGGCCTCCGCCAACGACAAAGGCAAGAAGCTCGTGGATGAGATAAAGTTGGAAGAACAAACCGCCGCATGGACAAGGGCAAGGAAACCTACTTTTGTAGGATCAATTAACATTGGGGATGCTTTTTCTCGTCACATGCAGGGAATCATAGCCTTTGGTCCAGACTTCAGATACTGCCCGAGGCAGCGGAAGCTCTTCGAACCACTGATGAGTTTTGTGAAAGATACTGTTCTTTGAGGATGAAGGTGGATGAACTTCAAGAGGAGAACAACAAGCTTCATAAGATGTTGGAGGGTTTTCTTATCCTAAACAAGGGGGCAACACCACCTCCACCAAAGAAGTAACACACCATCAGGTCTGGCATCCCCTTGGCTTGTTCCAAGCTTGGGGGAGTGCCGCGGTATCACCACCATTATCTTTTATCTTTTACCTTTTTAGTGGATTCATATATGTGGTAGAGAGGTTATCTTATAGTTTGGTTTGCATGTGTAAGTATCTCTCCTTTAGTTGATTATCTATGTATCCCTTGGTGTGAGTGTCTTTATTGAATATTAATGAGAAGTCTCATCTTTTACTTTTTGCACTTCTTATTTTAGTTGGCAATCTCTATTATATGATGGATCTTGTTGATCAGTATTGGCACCACTTTGGGAGCATCAAGTGGATCTAAATTGGTTTTGGCAAACCGAGTTCTGGTCAGTAACATTACTTTGAAAGAGAAAAAGCTTACAAGTATTTTGTATCATTTGTTTTATTTCTTGTTGGCTCATAAGCTTAGTATTCTTTATTTAAGATCTTTTGTGTATTTAAGGAAAATTGCATGTTTGGCTTTATTACTCGTATGTTTGCTTGTTTCTTTAAACTCTCTTGCTTGCTACCCAGCCTTGCTAGCCAAAAACCTATTTTGAGAAGGCATACTTCTCATGTTTCCAAATCCCTTTGAACCAAAACCTGTGCCACTTGTGTCCACCATATCTACCTAGTTGCATTTTTGCTATTCCAAGCAAATTCTCAAGCTTCATCTACCTTTCGAATTAAAAAGTATTTTGCTATGTGAAAACTAGTTAGTAAAGCTCTCACGAACTTGATGGCACATCTTATTTCCTTGCCCCTAATAGACTTGAACCATTGTGCCATCGAATTTTTATATGCTTGCATCTATACGTTGGAATTAGCAGAACCGTGTTGTCACGGGGAACGTTTTCAACATTGCACTTGTACTCTATACACAGTTGATATCTTGCTCTTTTGTCTATAGATGTCAATGGTGTGAAATAAAGAGGGAACTTGCCTAAGCCATGCCTAATCATGGTGGAAACTTGCAGCATCACCATAGTGAGCTATCTATGAAGCATCCTCTATAAAAAGCTATGCATATAGTAAATAAAAAGATCGCTGAGATGCTTATTGTCTGCTTGCCTTGTCATTTTGGTTATGGGAAAGCTCAAGTGCCATGTGCAAGGGGTACCCCGTTGGTGGTTCTCAATGATATGCAAATACTTACAATGACAAGAACTTACCTATGACCAAAGTTGAGTAGCATGAGGAGTGGCCCTCATATTCAAGGGACATGAGATTGCCAACTTATATTTCGTCAAGCATATACTCCATCTTTGTGCACTTTAACCTTAATCATCTCAAGATACCTATGATAGGGGCAATGAGGGCTCAAAGATAGTAAGTACCATAATCTTTTGGAAGCTCTTTATGACTTGTAATCCCTGCTTCCCTCTATAAAGGGACCTTTCTCCCACTTCCAAGTTGATTTAGTAAACCTACTTCCTCTCTATCTCCAGCAAGCATTTGAGTTGTTGTGTTTCAAGCATTCATATGGTGATTTATTCAATCATGTTCTTCGTCTTCCTTGTTTGCACAAAAATCTTATCTATTGAGTATTACTTTGAAAGCCTTCACTTGTGAAAAACCTTTTTGAGCAAAAAGTGCTCCTGTTATAAAACTTCTACAAAAAGCTTTTTGTGAAACTGTTGCCAGTTGTTCTCTAACCAAGAACAACTTTGCCAATTCCAATTATGATTTATCTTTATGCATCTCTATTGTGAATGTTATACTTGGTTGCAAGCTAAGTTATATAATGGTGAGTTGCTTTCTTCTTTGAGTTGTGCAATGGTAAGTGTGATGCTTCTTGTTCGTATTCTTTTATCGACACTTCACTCCATAAACCTGTGGACATGTTTACTGAGCTCAGTTTTCGCTTGGGGAAAAGCAAAGTCTAAGCTTGGGGGAGTTGATATGCCCAATTTGCATCACTTTTCTATATCATAATTTACCTCTACTCATTGATATTTGTCTTATTATGAGGTATTACTTATGGCTTTTCATCCGTTTATGCATGTTGGATGATTCTTGGAGGATGAACTGCCGGAGTCTGGATTCTGATGGAAAAGAAGGCGTTTTGGTGCAATTTCACGAAGATCAGAAAAATATCAGAAAAATATGGAAACATATTATTTTCCCAGATGACGAAGGAAGCCAGAAGGAGGAGCGAAGAGGGGCCGCAGGGGTCCCACACCCCTAGGCGCGGTCCCACCTGACCCCGCTCCTAGGGCAGGTGTGTCCCACCTGCTCGGCTCCCGACACCGCCCCTTCGCCTATATATTTCCTACGAAACCCTAAGGCCAGGGGGCGACCACAGATAGATTTCTGCCGCCTCTGGGGGCGGAAAACACCAAGAGAGAAAGATCTCTTCGGCAGACAGATTTCTGCCGGGGGAATTCCTTCCCGGAGAGGGGACACCATCGCCATCAACACCATCGTCAAGCTAGGCTTCATCGGGATCATCATCATCATCATCCACACCATCATATCCACCAGCACCATCATCACCACTCCGTCCCGCTATAACAACTGTGTTGGATATTGCTTTAGTTCTTAGGGGAAACTTTCCCGGTGTTGATTACTATTGTAGTTGATGCCTATGAGTGGAACCATTGGATTATTGTTTATGTTCAGATTGTTATCCATTACCATATCATATTTCATCTTGATCCATATGATGTCTTGTGAGTAGTTCGTTGTGATCTTGAGGACATGGGAGAAGCCATGTTGTTAGTAGTGAATCTGTGATGAGTTATTATTCAGTGGTTTAGTATTTAAGTTGTGGTGCTATTCTTCTAGTGGTGTCATGTAAACGTCGACTACATGATACTTCACCTTTTATGGGCCTAGGGGAATGCATTGTGTATTTGGATACTAATTATGGGGTTGCCGGAGTGACAGAAACCTGAACCCCCGTTAGGACACCTTTGCACAAGGGAGCGTAGGATCTCAGAGTTTAAGGTTGTGGTTAGATTTATATCTTAATTACTTTTCTATAGTTACAGATGTTTGCAGGGGTTTTAATCACAAGTATGTATTAGTCCAAGTAAGGTCGGTACATTAGCACAAGTTCACCCACACAACACTTACAACACCAGAGAAGAGTACTCAGCTATTTGAAGCGAAAGCACTTGACAGAATTCCCATGTGTCCTCAAGAATGTTTGGTCCTTATAAGTATTTCCACCGGCGTGTCCTTTGCTAAGAAAGGATTGGGCCACTTGCTCCGTTTGTTCGTTGTATTTATTACTTGCTCCTTGTTTTGTTGCCTTGTCATAAAACCACTAAAAATCCGTTTGCTAAGTATTCACAGGGATTTCCTGCTCCATACCACTGTTTAGCACATTCAGCTCCTCGTTGGGATCGACACTCGTATTTATCGAAAGTACTACGATACACCCCTTATACTTGTGGGTCACCAAGACTATTTTCTATATGTTTCCGATGTATCAACATCCCCAAGCTTAACTTCTGCTCGTCCTCGAGTAGGTAAACGATAAAAGAATAATTTTTGAGGTGACATGCACCCTCATAGTAAAGATCCAACCATTAGCAAGCATTGAAAGCTGGGATCAAAGAACTCTAAACATGTGCATGCAAGATGGAGTTCTAACAATAGGACATAGTAACTATGCATGCAACATGACAAGCTACAAACAAAGATCATGAGTAATATGCATTGAAAAACGTTTGTTTGTTTCACATACAGAAAACATAGCATACGTCGGAAACGTATCTATAATTTTTGATGTTCCATGATTGTTAGTATCTACTTTGAGGTGCTTTTTACATGTTTTCTAGTACTAACATATTAACAAGTTGCCACGGTGCCAATTGCCTGTTTTCTGTTGTTTTTGGTTTCACAAAAGTTAGTGAAGAAATATTCTCGGAATTGGATGGGACAAACTTCAAAGTCAATTACTTTCTGTGGGAAACAAGAAGTCCATAGGGGAGACCAGGAAGCATGACAGGGCGGCCAAACCCCCCTAGGCGTGGCCAGGGGTGGGCCCGCGCCTCGGTAGGGTTTGACCCCCTCGTCGCCTCCTCGGCCTCCCCCTTCACGTATAAGAATCCCCCGATGCAGAAACCCTAAGCACCGATCAAATATCCATGAAACCGTTTGTAGCCGCCGCCACCATCGTCCCTAGATCGGGGGGGGGGGGGAGGGTATGAAGGTATTCCCGGCAACCTGCTGGAGGGGAGATCATCCCGGAGGCCTTCTCTCCGGTATGATGCGTGAGTAGTTCCACCTTGGACTATGGGTCCATGTAGTAGCTAGATGGTTGTATCTCCTCCTTTGTGCTTTCATGTATAGATCTTGTGAGCTCCATTCATGATCAAGATCTAATCTATTTGTAATCATGCATGTTGTGTTTGCGGGGATCTGATGGATATTGAGATTATTATGTTGGTTTGATTAATGGTTTTTTCTTTATGATTCTATCATGTCTGTGTTGTTTGTGATCTTGCATGCTCTCCGTTTTTAGTAGATATCTTGGCCAAGTAGTTGCTAGTGACTCCAAGAGGGGGTATTTATGCTCGATAGTGGGTTCATGCCTCTAGTTTCCAAGGGAAGTGACAATAATCTCTTCGAATGTAGATGTGTTGTTGCTACTAGGGAGAAAACAACGGTCTCTTGTTCATGGAACATGTGGACTGTTTACCTTACACACTTTGCTTAAAGCAGTTGTCTGTTGCTTGCAACTTAATACTGGAGGGGGTTCAGATGATAACCTAAAGGTGTACTTCTAGTCATAGATGCAGTTGGATGGCGGTATATGTATATTGTTGTATTGCCCAATCGAATCTCATAGGATCTTTCTAACTTGTAATTGCATTGTTATGTCTTGCTCAGTTCCTGTCAATTGCCCTGCTGTAATTTGTTTACCCTTCATGCCATGTTGTTTATCTAAGGAGAGCACCTCTAGTGAACTATGGACCCCGGTCCAATCTTTATCATTGATATATCTTCCACTGCTACTTGTTTACTTGCTGCAAACCATTACCTTGCACACCATACGTTTAATCCTTTGTTACAGCAAACTGGTGAGCTTGACAACCTCACTGATTCGTTGGGACAAAGTCTTGAGTTTGTGTTGTGCAGGTTTCCACGTTGCTTGCAACACCTTTGAGATGTTTCCTTCCTCCTTCAAGTTCGATAACCTCGGTCTCTACTGAGGGAAACTTGCTGCTGTGCTCATCACACCTTGCTCTTGGGGTTCCAACGAAGTGTCCCACGTCAACACTGGGTGTACGCATCAAGATTTCTGGCGCCGTTGCCGGGGAGGCTAAGGACGTCTTCACAAGGGGAGTCCTTCACTTCCTTTCTCTTTACTTTGTTTTTAGTTTGCTTTGTTTCTTTTGCGTGAGAAATTTTCCTTAGTGGTTTCTTAGTCTAATCCAACCTAGGGTCATAATCCTACAAGCAACACAGTGCTCTGATACCATCTGTAAGACCCCACCTTTATAAAGGTAAAGGTCCCTGTGATTGCAATGCTAGTCCCTGGATCAATTGCTAGCATCCACATTTTAATATGAAGTACACATATACAAAGTTCATTATTACATCGTCATTCCAGAGATAACATAGTCTTTTACAACTCCATAGCCATAGGCTAGTACAAGAGTTTAACTTTTAAAAAATAAACTAAAGTCTTCATCTTCATGTGCCACAGGCAAACATGTTGAGTGTAGACTCATAATCCTAATCCTCATCAGAGTAACCTGCAACATCACAAGTTACAACCATAGTGGGTCAATACAATGGAATAGTATTGGCAAGTGTTACCTTAGAAGAATAATAGTTTCTAACTTCTACATGAATTTGGCTAAGTGTAGCTTAGGCTTGCTTGCTCAAAATAGGTTTTGCCTATCAGTTGAAAACACTAAGTTTTTGTTTGACAAAAACTCCCAAGGAACCACCAATAGACATTGGTGAACCTTTGCCCTTGTTCAACCACAAGTTTTTAACTTAGAAAATTGGGATGAGGAGATCCTTGATAGATTTAGTGCCTTGATGCTCATTTGTCCATTTGGGGATACAACTAAGTACTTAGATTTTTCCTTCTCGAGAGGTGGTGACATTCCCCACAAGACTCGACATGCACCGAGACGAGACCTTTCAGAAGCCTTCCCTTAGACCAAATGGACGCGTTTCAACCTATCACCCTACCATCAACTGTCCATCTGTCTAAGTTATTGCAACCTATATGATCAAGGCAGATCCCATATGCCATGTGGTTGCACTAGAAGCTTCTAAACACTAAGTATCTCAAATCCCTTTGTTCCTGGGTGGCTTTCCACGAGTGTGATACACAAATTAGACCATAGATATGGGCCTTGTGTAACCACTCAACACAACCCAAATATACCATTCCACCCAGGTGATTCATTCACTTGTTTTATTAAGCAAAAACTCAAGTCAAAGACTTAAAAATATTTCCATAGCATGTGTATAATCCACACTTGTTTGCTACTAGCTAGGCTAAGCATTGCAATATAACAAGTATCTTAACTTAGAGAAAATTCTATCAAGACTACAACTACTAGGATTTCCCCATAGCATAGCATATTGACACTTAGCAAAAATATCATGCAAGCCCTATACAAAATATTACTAGTGCACATTCAAAATATTGGGATAAAAACATGAAGCACCACTTTCCTTGGTAGTTGGGAGAGTAGAAACAATTCTCACAATCACAATCACCACTAGCACCAAAATCTACACATAAAATGATAGCACAAATTTACATTAAAATTAATCAAACAAAAATATATGAATGCATGCAAATGCCATGGATGATTTTTCTCTAACCAAACAATACAAGTAAACAGTACTAAACACTAAACTAAACATTTATATACTAAATAAACTCAATATAGTCTTCAAAACATTTTGTAAATAATATATATGCTCAAAGTAGGCCTACAAATGTCTCTGCATAAAATCCCATTTTAACATAAGCAAAATACAAAACCAAGCCTACATATGTGTAGGATTTAATTTTGTGAATCCATTGATATATTATTTGCATTTTTTGGATAAACATAAAAAAAGTTATGAATCTTACAAGTTAATTCATCTAATTAATTCAAATCTGGATTTAAAAAGAACCTGACACCCGGCGGCTCCTGATTGGTCAGTACCACTTCGTGC
Organism: Avena longiglumis; assembly: GCA_030063025.1. NCBI lineage: Eukaryota > Viridiplantae > Streptophyta > Magnoliopsida > Poales > Poaceae > Avena > Avena longiglumis. The sequence continues at coordinate 332,357,514 of CP125978.1, forward strand.
AGATCACACTCGCGAGCCACTGGATCTAAGTGAGATCTAACGGTCCAAATTTTCCCGTACCCTTTCGCTCTCTCTTCCAATCTTAGCCGCTGGATCTAGATCCAGCGGATCTAATTGCTCTGGCACGAACGGGCGGCGCTAATGGCGAGCAATGGTGGCGAAGGCTCTGTCGGCGACGAACTGGTGGCACTAGGGGGTAAAGGGGGAGGTGCAGTGTGTTACCGAGGTCGCGGAGTTGAGGCGGTCGCAGTGGAGGTCACGGGCGAGGGCAGGGCGCTCGGGTTCGGCAGCTATTCCTCACCGGATTCGAGCTCGCTGTCGGGTCCTGGCAGATGTTGACAAAGCCGAGGCTACGAGGCACCAGAAAATGAATGTGAGGCAACATTAGATGCGCGCGAGGGTGGTAAAAAAACAATGGCAACCAGAGAGGGAGGGGTGGACGGAGCTCACCGGGATTGGTCGCCGGAGACGTATGGTGCCGCGTCGGTGTGAGCTCAAGTGTGGGCAGCCTGGTGGCGCTTAGGTAGTAGAGAGTGAGGGGAAATATGTGGGGGGAGGAAGGGGATTAAGTAGCAGGATCTGGGACGAGAATTACGCCCGTAGTTACTCGGAATTCATTCGCGAAATCAAAGGGTAAACGGCAGCGGCGGAGCTGGTCACCGTGTGTTGATTGAGGACGAAAGGCTGAGGTGGCAGTGGGACCAGGGCGTCAGCGAGTGGGTGCGCGCGTTTGCGGTGAGAAACAAAGAGGGGAGAGGGGTTTTCCCGGGTGGGCTAGGTGGGCTGGTAGTTGGGTCGCGGGTGGGTTGGGTTAGATAGGTTGCTGCTGATATTTTTTTCTCTATTCTCTTTTTCTTTTTCTGTTTTGATTTTTCAAATGAAATTTGAATCACCAATTGAACTCCAAATCCTTTCAAACTTTCACCAAAACTTTTTTGAGGTGAATCTAGTGTTTTAAAGTGTGTCAAACACCACTGGTCACTCTAAAAACTCTTCTAGGTTTGAAAAATAAAATAAAACGATACCTTTATTAATATAAAGATATTAGACATATAAATGGTTTTATATTTGAATTTTGTTTTGGAATTTTTGTGCAAGCTTTGCATTCATCTTTGAAAGATTTCTGATCAAACCAAGGTATTACTCATACTTTGAGAGTAATAAAATAGAACCATTGCCTTTCTAACATAAAATAATTAGCATAAAATAATAGGCATATAAATGGTTTCTTATTTTGAAATCTTGTTTGAAGTAACCAAATGCTTATGAATGCATGAATGATATGTAAACTTTTCAAATCATGATTTTTGGGATGTTACGGTAGAGCTTCGAGATGCAACATTTGAGGTGTTGTCTTCATCCCTATACGCCTACCAGCATAAGGTGTGCCACGTTTTTCAAGGGTATGTCTACATTGCACAGATCTTGGTGATTGTGTTCGTATAGGAAGAAAAAAATTGATTTTCTACTGTGAACCCCTTTAGTGCGATCAGAGCCAAATCTATGGGTAGACATGTCATACAGATAGAACACATAGTAGTATGTGGGCGTTGATTCTCTAGTTGCAACCCTCTTTCGTGTTCTTATCATATCATGGGATTGATTGATGAAGCGGTCTGGACCGACCTTATGCGTAAGCTTACGCGAGACTGGTTCCATGCTCAACATACGGCTTGTTTCATATAAGTGGCTAGCGGGTGTCTGTCTTTCTTTCAATAGTTGATATGACCTTTACACTGGAGGGCCCTAAAAGGGGAGAAACATGCAATCATTGAATCAACGTTGTGGCTCAACGTTCGTAGGTGGGAAGGGGTTCTACCATGAAATCCCTAAAGCCATGTAAAACTTGCAAAAGGATAAATTAGAAACGTCTAATTTTGTTTTGCAAGGGCGTTGATGACTGCAAGTGCACAAATCGTTTGTAGCTAGTTTCTAAATAAAGATACAATTCCCATAGGGAGCAGTAGACAAAAGACTAAAATGCTTTTAACTAAAACTAAACAAAGTACTTAAGGAATAATTCTAAGATGTAAGAAAAGTAGAATTGTTTTTGGGTTTTTGATTGAGTAAAGCAATTAAAGTAAAGTAGAACTTAATGCAGAAAGTAGGAATCGCGTATTCAAGAAAGCTTGGAACTGCAATACAGAAAAAGGCGTTCTCGGGGAGTGGTGGATACACTACTAGCAGTTTATACAGAGTAGTCAAGATTATCATAGAAAATATTCTCATGACATATATGTATGTGGGAGGAGATCCATATATGGACGAATAGGCAACAACCACTGCTTACATCTTCCGTCATAACCACAGCTGATAGATAAACGACATCAATCATATTACCTCGCTATTAAGGTATTTATCCCGTGGCATGGACATGTCTTAATGAGTTCTCCTTTCTTCCTCAAGTTAGTACGTAAAGAACGATAACAACTTTATAGTCACAGTAAGTTCCATCATCCTTCTATCTACCAACAAGTAATACCCTTCATCAAGTCCCCGTAATAGGAAAATATTAAGGAGGTGCACAAATTCCAACATCAAGGTGAAGACAATTAACACATACGCATAATGATGTATAACATAATAATCTCTATCCTATCTCAACCATATGCTAGGGTTTATCCATCTCCCCAAGAACTAATGATCTACTCAAACATGGAGGCAATCAACATCATGGCAACGATAATGGAAACAATCGTAGATGAATAGTTCTTGTATAAATTCACAACTAGTACGAGAATTACAACAAGATCTAGATGGGGTGGAGATGAGATGGATGGAGATGATTGTGGTGCAGCGGTTGATGAAGATCGATGCCTTGGCCTCCCAGATCTATGTAGGGCAAAGATGGATCCCTTGGGCAAGTTCCCCCTCTAGATCCCTTCCGGAGGTGAGGTTTCCGGTGGTTTCTTGGTGTTTTGTATGTCGTATCTCTGATCCAGTTGCACGGGGTGAAAATATTTGAGGAGATGGTGGCGGCGCCAACTATACGACAGGAATTATACGGCCGGAGAAAATACTCCCGTCTTATAGTTGGTCGTTAAACCTTATGTATGCTTCGGTCGCTTAGGGTTTTCTTCAAGTGTTATTGATTCTTCCCAAATTAGCGATTCACGTTATTTTTTGACTCCTTTTCGCCCCAATACAACTGCTCCAAGAATTGTGTCCATTGTATCCATCATCTGTCCTGATCCTAGTGAAAATAGACATAAAAGATGCACGCGAATACTGTAAAATACCAAGATCCTACCACTACAGTGCAAAATAATAATATAAAACATGATGAAAATATGCACTCATCAACTTCCCCAAGCTTAGACTCTTGCTCGTCCCGAGCAAGGCTGACTTAATGAATGTGATCCTCATATTCATGAAGCTAAGTCAATAAAATAAATGAGGCAGTTGCAGCATGTGTTTATCATATAAGATACATATGAATAAGTTCATGAATAGTACCTTACTCCAACCATCCGAATAATATTAGCAGGCTTCCACACCTTAGTGATCAACAATTCATAAAAGATTAATCTCAACATGATGTAAAGTGTTTCCGTTCGACCGAATGAGTTAGCGAGATAGTCCCAAGTGTTTTAGGATTAACATATTCACTTGGGATTCAAAATATCAAACGTTCCTTTGTCTCACCACAATACAATGGTGTATGCCTATTTTCTCTTTGCACATTCACTCTTTTTTCTTCTTTCTTTTCTTATTTATTTTTATATATATGCTCACACTTTTGTTGAAGTGTTGTGCAAAGGAGCTAGCCATACATTCCACTTCATGTAGTAATTCAAATTTTAACGATATCAATTTCCAAATTCCAATTGTATATGAAGTATCTTTATGGCTTGAAGACTGTACCTCGACTTGTTCTCACTCTAATTTGATAGAACTTCTAATTTTCCTCTGTTCAAGGTTTCTTTCTCAACTTGACTGATTAGATTATTTTTCCTTTTGTAAATCAAACCATGAACTTACAACATATTGACTAAATTATCTTTGTATGTTCCATTAATACCAATGGTGTGGAAGACTCCTATTTCTATCATCAAGGGCAAGTAAAATTATACTCAAGCCAGTCATATATCCAATAAGACAAGCACAAAATCAATAATGCTCCATATATGATAATAAACTCGAAATTTCATAAATGGGATCGACTATTCTTGAGGGGAATTCAAATGATGCAAACTTTATTTCTAATCTCGAACTAATACAAAACTAAAATAGTAATTTAGAACTTATAAGATAGATTACAAGGTCTTAAGGATCTCCCCAAGCTTGGAATCAAGCCAGGGGGATCAAATACCTCCGTGTTGGTAGCTATTCCTCCTCATGGGTGAGAAGAGTATTGCCTTCTTCTCCTGTGTTGCAAACTTTAGCTATGCTTGCGAGGTAGCTGTTGAGCTCGGTCATGTCGAATTGAAGCTTCAAAATTTTCTTCTAGAGGAATTTCTTCTCATCCGTCAACTCAAAAACAGTTTTAATCAAGAAACCAACTCTACCATCAATGTCATTGACCTTTTTCTCAAGGTCCTTGCTCATCATCCAGTAAGAGTCAATCCCTTCTCCAATAGTTTCAACACATGCTTTAGAAGCTTTTTCCAATCGATAGATCTTATCATGAATCTCATCTTTCCGCACCTTCTTTGGCTTAAGAGGTGACGGACCGAGAGGAGGTTTATAATAAGATCCTATGTTGTGACGATAGGGATTAGGGAGATACTTATCCTTGCTCTTTCTATGCTCTGCTTGCCTCATCATCTCCATCCTCTGCGGAAACATGTCCTCCCAATTTGGAGAGGCTTGATCTCCGACCTAGATGATGATGATTCTTTAGGTTATACTTCTTCGATCCTCTTCACGGGCTTCTCTTATTTCTTCCTACAAATCTTGTTGACAAGGAAAGGCTGCATGACTCTGCATGGACATTGTTAGAAGGGGCTTGTATAAGGATGGCGATGATTTTTCAAGGTTGGAGGTTTTAGCTCTGCGAAAACTTAATGAAAAAGGTTAAATGCGATCAGCCTTAAAAAGGGAGGTCGAAAACTCTAGCCGCCGTCCGTAAGAAGCAACTATACGGGCGCGACCCGTATAGGTCCCTCCGTATAGTTATGAACCGACTTTAGATTTTACTTCTATGGCGGTATCAACTACATAGCCAAAACTATACAGGCGGGAATTGTATTCCTGCCATATGGTTGGTCGTTAAACCTTTTGTATCTTGGAATAAAATTCGGAGATGGGGTAGATAACTATATGTCCGCAACTATACGACCGAATTTTTATTCCGGCCGTATAGTTGGTCATTAAAACTTCTAGAGCTACCAAAAATTATCTGCTTCTGCAAGAATTCTTTATTAATCTGAAACTTAATGAAATACCAAGTTTTGACAGAAAAATGAGAGCTTTAAATTTTCGACCACTATTAACATCCATTGAACGGGATTTTAGCATTACCAAACTTCTTCTACTTTACTAGAGCTTTAAATGTTCCTTATCCAACACAAGCTTAACTAAAACTTAATTGAAAATTTTAAAACTTACTCAAACCTTTATTTCATACGGGTTGCCTCCCATGAAGCGCTCTTTTATGGTCAATAGCTTAACCATGGTGTTGCTCATTTCGTCTCGATTTTATCCTTCTTGTAGTTGTCATTCCTTGTATATCTTTGCTTAATCACCTCTTTTGGGGTGATCACATGTATGGTGACTGCACTTATATCTTCTTTTGCTCAATAATTCTTCAAGCGTTGTCCATTCATCACCCATGAAAGAGAGGGTGTTTTTCCCTGGAGCTTCACTACTCCCGATGAATAAGCTTCTTCAACTATATAGGGGCCTTCTCACTTTGATCTGAGCTTTCCTGGAAACAACTTAAGACGAGAATTATAGAGTAACACCTTGTTTCCAGTTTTAAAGACCTTATTTTCTATTTGTCTATCATGCCATATTTTTACTTTTTCTTTAAACAATCTAGAATTTTCATAAGCCTCACTTCTAAACTCATCTAAAGCATGAATATCTAATAAACCTTTTTCTCCCGCCGCTTTAAAATCATAGTTTAAGTTCTTGATCGCCCAGAAAGCTTTGTGTTCCAATTCTAAAGGTAAATGGCCCGCCTTACCGTAAACCATCTTATACAGTGTCATACCCATTGGATTTTTAAACGCAGTATAGTATGCCCAAAGAGTGTCATTTAACTTGTATGACTAATCTTTTCTTGATTTGTCCACCGTCTTATCGAGTATGGTCTTTAATTCTATATTGAATAGTTCCACTTGACCACTCATTTGAGGATGATATGGTGAAGAAACGCGGTGAGTTACTCCATATTTGTAGAGGATTTTCCTGAAAGTTCCTTTCATAAAATGAGAACCACCGCCAGTGATTAAAAATCTAGGAACTCCAAACCTGGGGAATATGACATCGTTGATTATCTTCACTGAAGTAGCTGCATCTGCGTGGCTTGTTGGAATAGCTTCAACCCATTTAATGACATAATCGACAACAACAAGAATATGAGTGTAACCATTTGATTCTACAAAAGGTCCCATGTAATCCATTCCCCATACATCAAAGGGTTCAATTATAAGACTATAATTCATTGCCATCTATTGTCTTATACCTATATTACCCCTTTTCTGGCAAGCATCACAATATACTACATACCTGTGTGCGTCCTTGAACAAGGTGGGCCAATAGAATCCGGATTAAAGTACCTTTGCTGCAGTTCGCTTGCCTGCATGATGTCCTCCATACGGGCTGTCATGACAAGCTTGCAAAATTGCATTCATTTCATGGTTAGGAACACACTTTCGAATCATTCCATCAGGTCCATGATGATATAAATATGATCATCCCAAAAGTAATATTTAAGATCATTAAAGAATTTCATTCTTTTATTTCTTGTCATACCAAGAGGTAGAAATTTTCGTGCAAGATAGTTAGCATAATCCGCAAACCAAGGATCAGCAATTTTAACATTTTCTAAATATTCTTCTGGAAATGACTCATTTATATGTACGAGGTCAGTAATTATTCCCTCCATCCTAGAGAGATGATTTGCTACCTGATTATCCTTACCCTTCATATCTACTATTTGCAAATCATATTCTTGCACTAATAAAACCCATCTAATAAACCTGGGCTTTGCATCCTTTTTCACAAGGAGGTGACACAAAGCTTGGTGATCTGTATGAACTATTACCTTAGAATTAATGATGTAAGATCTAAATTTATCACAAGAAAAAATTATAGCTAGGAACTCTTTTTCTGTAGTAGCATAATTTTTCTGAATCTTATTAAGAGTTCTACTAGCATAATGAATAATATTTAAGTTCTTTCCATCTCGCTATCCTAACACAACTCATAAAGCATAGTCACTAGCATCACACATGATTTTGAAAGGTTCATCCCATTTTGGATATTGCATGATAGGTGTTGAAACTAATTTGTTTTTTAGGTTTTCAAAAGCTGCAATGCAGTCATGCTCTAATTAGAATGGATTTTATTTCTCAAGAAGGTTGGTGAGAGGAATAGCTATTTTATCAAAATATTTTATAAAACGCATGTCCCAGAAACATTTTTAAGTTTTTTATGTCCTGAGGTATTGGAATATTTTCTATAGCATTTATATTAGTCTTATCTATTTCTATACCCTTCTCCGAAACCTTATGTCCAAAAACTTTACCTTCTCTTTCCATGAAACGACATTGCTCCCAATTCAAAACCAAATTTGATTGTCTGCATCTCTGCAAAACTTTGGTTAAACTGTAGAGGCAATTATCAAATGTTGTTTCACAAACAACATAATCATTTGTTAGAACTTCCATAGTCTTCTCAACACGATCATCAAAGATTTTTAAAACACATTCTTGAAAAGTTGCAACTGCATTACATAAGCCAAACGGAATTAATCTATAAGCATATGTGCCATAAGGAGAAGTGAAAGTTGTTTTCACTTGATCTTCTAGTTGTATAGAAATTTGAGAATATCCGGAATAACCATCAAGAAAATAGAAATAAGAGTTATTACCGAGTCTTTCCAAAATTTTATCCATAAATCATATAGGTATATGATTTTTCCGTGTCTCACGGTTTAGTTTCCTAAAATCAATGGACATGCGATATCAAATAATAGGTCTTACAGGAACTATCTCAGCATCCTCATTCATAGCAACATCAAGAAGCCCTTATCTTGGTATGCAATGAGCTGGGCTAACCCATTTACTGTCAGAAATAGGATATATTATGACGACATCTAATAAGCGTATAACTTATTTTATTACTACTTCCTTCATTTTTGTATTAAGCCTTCTCTGTGTGTCAACTACAGGTACAACATCATCAAGCATGGTAATCTTATGTGTTACAATATATGGATCTATTCCTTTAATATCACTTAGAGTATATCCAAATGCTTCAAGATGCTTGATCAAGACCGAAATGAGTTTATTTGTTTCATTTTTTGATAAATTTTTACTAATTAATAATAGGACATTTATTTTCATTATCTAAAAACTCATACCTCATAACGTCTGGAAGTTGTTTCAATTAAATTGGCGGAGGTTCTTCGTCTCCTTTTCTTACCAGTTCTTCATATCATGTGGATTTTGTGCTTTTGGAACTGAATCTAGGTAATCATCCTTGTATTCTCTTTCCTCATCATCTGGTACCTCCTCCCAATTAATTAGACTCCTCTCTAATTCATCTTGCGGAGTGCTGAAATAAATTGCGGCTAGCTGGGCAATCGTTTTCCCTTCCTTGATATCCTCCTCTTCATATGGCCTCTTCTTTAGTTTAGCTAATTGGAATGTCATTTCATCTTCTCCAAACATCATTGAAATAGTCTCTTTCTTATTATCAATTAAAGCTTTGGTTATGGAGACAAAATGACTTCCTAAAAGAATAGGACAAAAAAAATCTTGAGGCATATCAACAATATGAAAATCAAGGGGGTACATGAGTGATCCAATAAAGACATATATATTTCTAATAACACCTTCTGGTTTTACATTAGTTCTATTTGACAATTTAATAGCAGTGTCTACTGGTTCCACATTTGGATTATTTAAATTGTAGGGAAGTTCCTCATAAAGTGATGAAGGCATAATGTTTATAGTGTAGACCGGCTCACAAATTCTGTATAAGAAGGTTTCTCCACAATATATAAGAGTCATAGGCTTAGAAGTTTCGTTACCTCATACCTTACCTTCGATGAATTCTGAAGTTTCAAAGTCTAGCATAACCACTTCATTATCCATGGTTCGTGCTTCCATAAGATCCTTCAATATAACAATATTCGCATTGATAACATTGGGGTTCTTTTCTGGTTTCTTTAATCTTCTCTTTATGTATTCTTCCTCTATGCACATTTTCTTGATATTCTCTTGAATAGTTTCAGAGGAAAACTCTACCATTGGTGCACTTTCTCTTGCACATTTCTTTTCTTTGAGGGGTTTATAGGGTTTCAATTCTGTAGGTACCTGCAGATGCCCTGCAAAATTCTGTAACATCCCAAAAATATCAAACTTAGATCACCAAAACACTAATCCTCAAGTTTAGGGTTAACAAAAACTTTTCTAAATGAACTCATGAATGCATGTATATGTGTATGCATGAGTTTTGAATTTCTTTAAAAACCACCTTGTTTGTGTGATCCATTGCTTGTAAAATGTTTATTAGGTGAAAATAACATCATATAAATCATTTCCCACCCTTCTCCTAAAGACAAGTAAATCAAAACAAATATATTAAGTGAATGGTCATTTTTGCCAATTTAACTCACATGCCTACTTTGGCTGTCTCAAACTTTCAAAACCTAACAGAAACTTTTCTGGATCTTTGCACCCCTTGAATGTACTCACAACAGAGTATCAAGGCCCACTTTGTGATCATCCAGAAACTTTCAAATGCATAGTTTAAATGACAATTCAAAATTGAATCTTCTTCATATGGGAAGATCCCACCTTTTCAAAACCCACTCAAACAAGCTCAACTTTCAAAACCCAAGCATCTGCAGACTCACCAGAACCAATCTAGCAAACTCACCAAAATTCATTTCAAAATTCAAAACTTTATTTCATGCGGCCATTTCATCAAACAGGTGGCAGACACAAATAAAACAAAACCACAAACACTATGGTATGCAGTGTTTTAAGCCTAACTTGTTCCCTAGTTAGCTCACACACAAATCAGTAGATCATCTAGAAAGATTAGCCCAACACTAGCACCCCTGTGAGCTTGCCATTGCCATTAATGGTGAACAGCCGAGCACCCCCATGTCACCCCAATGTGGATGACAAGCTAGGAGCAGCAAGCCTAGCCAATGTCCGGGAGGCAGCCACCGTCCACCGCCATCTGTCCCGTCCAGCGAGCATTGCCAAGCCCTGGACCATGCGCACAAGCCGCGCCTAGACCATGCCGAGCGTGCGCCAGAGCGCCACCCGCGACCAACGTCCCCAGACCGCGCGCCGCCCACAACGCGCGCACACACGATCACCACCGACCCAGGACACCGCCAGACATCCCCATTAGCAGCCCCGTGCCATACAGCCACCGCCCGCCGTCGAAGACGCCGCCTGCCACAGCGAGCACCGCCTTTCAGACCAAACCACACCGCCCCATGCCTCGCGATCATGTCGTTGAGCATCGCCAGGAGACACAACACCGTCCCCTACCCTTGCCCATGCCATTAGCTGCCTGTAACGTCGCCCCACGAGCTCACCTTGCGCCCGACGGTCCCTCGCCGACTATAAATAGAGGCCACCCGCTATTTCTTCACACCATCTCACTCCCTCTCCCCACGACCGTGCCACACCATCCTCGGATCAAGCGAGCACCACTTCGGAATTTCACCGAGCCCGCCTCTGGAGAAGAAGGGAGCCGATTGAGCCGCCCAGAGAAGCCACGGTACAGGAGGATCGCCGTCGTCGACTTCATCGTTCTCCGCCTCGCCAACCCTCGCCTGCATTCGGTGAGCCCCCAGCACCCTCACGGCGCTAGGTTTCATTCGCCGGAGCTGTCTCGCGTCACGATGACCCTCGGTAGTTAGATTAGAACTAGATCAGACGACCCACGTTGCCCCATACCGCTTCACCCAGCCCGTGTCAGCGAAAGTGGGGACACCCACTTAAGCAGCCAGCGGGAGCACTACGCTTAGCAGGCCCGTTAGAATTTCCATGCAGCCCAGCAATTCAAATCAAACCTTTTCTTTTTAAATTCAAACACACTTCTGCACCCAAATTCAAAAATCAACCCAGATCGATTCAGTGCACCAAATTGGATGAACCCAATTTTGTTGGAAAGATCTGTGAATGCTTAATCCAAGCCCGTTGGATTCAAGTCATTTGGATCTGTGGATCACCCATAGCAAAAATAACAAGACAGAAGCTTTTCTGCATTCAAACATTTTTCAAATTTAAACCATTAAAGCTTTTGAGTTGATTCCAACTCTCAAAAATCACATTTAACCATACCTTTCAGAATATAAAAAAATATATAGGTTTACTTGCAGAAATAATGTTCAAGGAATAAAAGAATGCTACATAAGCATTTCTAGCCACTTTAATTAATTAAAATAAAAGGGTAAAACCTTCTTAAATTTTGACACCACTTTAAATCACATTCCCATGGGCTACAATATGTGGTGATGACCTGTGTCAACATTATCCCATGTTTAGTTTGGAGAATATTAAATCTTAAGTAGTTCTTCATTGAGTAGAAATTACTTTTCTAAAATAAAAAGACTTAAACCAATCCTTAACCTTGTAATGTTAGAGATGATGCTAGATCATCTATAGGACCCTTGTGTGTGATGATTGCAAGTAGTTAAGTATTGTTTGGTGATTGTGTACCTCGTATTTATTCATAGACGCTAGTACCGACCAAGGATACTACGAGGAGGAAGGAGGATACTACGAAGAGGAAGCCGAAGAGAACTTCAACCACTGCTCTGCACAAGGCAAGCTTTACTAACCAAGTTGACCAATGCAAGCTAACACTTGCAAGATACTATACCAGTGCAAGCTAACACTTGCAAGATACCCTATTGTGGCCACAAACCCATGCTTGTGATATGATTACTATATGCCTTAAGCGTATGTGATCATACCAACTTGCTAAACCAATCCTAGTTTTATGGCAACCTTCTTACTTTATTTCTTTATCAAAGCTTACTTAGAGTCTACCTAAGAGTTTGGTAGATACCAGACAGTTGTGCTGAAGGTTGCATAAAGAGCATAAAATTTGGCCTAAGCTAGAAACCTTGATCTCGACCTAAGATATAATGTTGGACTTAGTGAAACTCAACTAGTTACCACCCTCATTATTACCACCCCACCGTAGATGCTAGTGCTAAGCATAAAACTTGATCAACTTTAGATGGGAATACTTGGTGGAAAAATGGTTATGAAAACCTTGGAATGATGGATCATTCTATTGAAATGTTTTGGACATGTGTTTCCAAACACTTGATGATTTTGGTGATGAAAACATTGAGGCATGAGCCTTACCCCTTTATAAAACTGATGGTTGTCTGAATGCGATACCATTCCAATTTTAGCGTATAACCACAATACCCGAATATTGGGTAGGGCTTGACGAAACTTATATACCTTAGTATTAGTTCCTCACGGCCAAGGTCCGAGCTGAGGCTACCTTGTGAAGATTGTCCACATGCAGTACCCAAGATGACAGTGGTCATGGTTGGGAGGCCAAACTCACAGGAGAGGTGCTTATACTAGGAGTGTAATTGAAAGGTTAAGATTGATTATCCGTGATATCGAGTATGGTGAATTCAGGATTTGTTCCTGACGGATGTATCGAATGTTGTGGTGAAAGTGTACAATCTCTGCAGAGTGTCAAACTATTCGAATAGCCGCGTCATGATTATGGACGATTAGATGGCCATCTTGTTCCCCGTCAGACCTTTTAAAATGACTTGTGAAATGAGTTGAGACTTTGACTTGACCACAACAGAGTTGTGACCCGAGTTGCAAGATCCCACTTAGGAGTTATAAAACTATAACTAGTTTTGGGAACTTAGTAGAGATAAACCTGGCTTTTTGCAAAACAACCCTAGAGCCTAGTGTCCCATTATCCAAAAACCCCTTTACTTGTTAGTATTAGTTTGCGAGTACTTAAAGAGTACTCATGGCTTTGTCCCTGGCTATTCCCATGGCCAGACTATGAAGAGGAGTACCTGGAGGATGGACCTCAGGAAGGTTACGACAACTAGGATCATCTCCCATCGTCAGCATTGCCTGTGACCCCGAAGATGGAGCTTCGCCTACGCTACCGTTATTACTACGTATTCCGCTGCTTGATGTTGTATTAAGAACTGGATCATGAGATCCCTATTTGTGTACGAACTTGTATCGTTGTAATGGATGATGTACTATGGTATCCAATTCTGTTATGTCTCGCAAAAATGGTAATCCTGGGATTGCGATGTATGGCATAACAGGCATCTAGGATTGAAAAATCCGGGTGTTGACAAGTTGGTATCAGAGCCATCCTGACCATCGGAGACCCTAGTTAGGTTGGACGTTGAACCAAAAACTTAGTTTAAAAAAAAAACCAAATAAAACAAATATTTACAAAAACCTATTCTCATTCTTATATCTTTAATTCTTTCATAAAATTTCATGTTCCTCAAAAACTCTTGCAAAATAGATAAAATTTTGACACACTTGATCACTCTGCTAATCTACTCATCCTCTATTTTTATAGATGGACGTGAAGTACAGCAAGTTTTATCAACTCGTAAATGGGGGAGACCTTATCTTTGAGAGGGATCTGGATCAGCTTTCAAAACTTCTGGAGCGTCCGCACCCCGAGTTCTTCGTAGCTCAGCTCAATGATCAAGGAGGAGAAGATCTGCAGTGGCTAATTTTTGCAAGTCTCCGAGGAAAGATTGAACCTCCCACTGCGGAGGGAATTCAGTTTACCTTGAGGGAAAACAACTGGCTCGATGGACTTGCGGAGCAATGCGAAGCTCTTTCCGTCTGTGGGCAGAGCATCAATCAGATCAAGGGTACTCGCTTTGAGTTTTTCCCAAGACGTGATGCCAATGGACAACCACTGGAAGCCCCATACCACCCCGAGATGAAGACTCAATTGGACCACCTTAGCTTCATGATGTACGACCGTCAGCAGGAGTTGGACAATTGCCGTGACTATTGCAACCACAAGTCTGCCATCATCAAGACGAAGGATCAGACCATCGCCATGCTAGCCAAGGATTGCAAGTCTCGCCGCCATCAGCTTGACAAGAAGGAGCGCATTATTTCCCGTCTTCGCCATCGCATCTCATCTCTGGAAGAGACCATCCACGAGAGGGACATGCAGTTGGAGGAAAGGGAGAATACCGGAGAAGATCTTCGTGGAGACCCTTACTCCTATCTCAGTGATGACGATGATTTTCTGGAGGATCATGCCATGGACTTCTTCATCGATGAGGATGATTTCGCCTTCATCGATGATCCTAAAGATGATGAAGCCACAAACTCTGAGGAGTAGTAGCACTGAGCACTAGCGTAGTGAGTAGTAGTCGGTCCCACTGTATCGTAGATTCCAGAATGGTTCTTAAAACCATCTGTTTTCCTTTGTTGTGGTGTGTGTTGTACTGTGTGCTATGAGTGAATGAATGAAAAAGCCAGTTGCTAGAAAACTTGAGTCAAACTCCAAAAACTTTTCAAAAACCCAAAACCTTAGCAATTTCCCTCTTTTCTCATGATCGATATCAATCTTCAGATGCCACGTGGAGGAAGTGGTTCAGCCCCGGACCCGATGTTGCAGATCCTGCAAATGTTGACTTCTGACCGCGAAGCTGAAAGAGCGGAACGTCAAGCCAACCTAGTCACTCTGCAACAGATAGCCCAACTAGCCCACAACAACCAATGCCATGGAAACCAGGACAACCACGGATCTAAACTCAAGAATTTCCAGAATACCAACCCACCCATTTTCACCAAGTCAGAAGAACCCCTAGACGCCGATGATTGGCTGCAAACCATGGAAAATAACTTAGAAGTAGCTGGAGTGGAAGCCAACGAGAAAGTATTGTTCGCCACCCATTATCTAGCCGGAGATGCCAGGGCATGGTGGAACAGTGTTCGTGCAATGACCGGAGGCCAGATGATGACCTGGGAGGAATTCAAGGTCAAGTTTAGCAGAACCCATGTGCCACCAGGTTTGATCAAGAGAATGAGAGACGAGTTTAGAGAGTTGAAGCAAGGAAGGATGTCTGTAGTGGAATACCGTGACAAATTTTTGTCATTAGCTAGGTATGCCCCGGACGAGATAGACACCGAAGCCACGAAGAAAGAAAGATTCTGAATGGTGCATGACGAGATGCAGACGGTGTTAATCAATATCCCTTTGTTGATATTGAAGCCCTTGTAGACTCTGCTATCCGGATGGAAGGAAAGATCAACCAGGCCAATGAGAACCGTAAGCCGCATGATGCATCAACCAGAACCCATCGGACCCCAAAGTATCGCCCTAACCCATCTCCGAGATTTGCCCCACGAACCCACGAACCCCTATGACCCGTCGACCTATCCCAACGTGGAAACCCTAGACCCGGAGGAAATCACAACAACCGGCAACTCTAGCAATTTCACCCGTGCCCACCCAAGTTCAACACCAACAATACTACCCAACCCCAACACTGCCCGAGGACTGGAAGCAATCTGTGCTGTCAGCCAAGGACAAGTCACAAGTGACTGTTATGATCAGGAAATAAAGGCCACTATTCCAATGAGTGCCCGAACAAGAAGAATGCTACCGCCCCTAGCCAATGTCCCAGCTCAAAGAACAGCCGTGTCCGACCAGGGAGAAGATTTGCCCAGAATTCAGTCAACCGCAATGGCCGTCTTTTTCTCATGCATTCTGAAGAAGCTCAGGAAGCGCCAGACGTCGTGCTGGGTATGTTTTCGGTTAATTCAGTACTTGCAAGAGTGTTGTTTGATTCTGGTGCATCGCATTCATTTGTCCATGAAGAATTTTGCACTAGTAAAATTCAACCAACCAAATTGAAGCATGTGATGATTGTGCAAATTCGGATCAACCACCAAGGCTAGGCAAATTTGCAAAAGTCCCTATCCGAATCCATGGCATAGATTTTATGCTAACCTAATAGTACTCGGAACTAAAGGTTTGGAAGTAGTACTAGGAATGGATTGGATGTCCAAGCATAAAGGATTGATTACTGTGCCAAGAAAGCCATTACCATGACCCGATTACCACGAGTATCGATCGAGCATATATCCGAAACCTTACCTCGCCAATTCAAGTGTAACAAGAGTCTAGCCCAACCTACCATTGACCAAGTCCGGATAGTCTGAATACCCGATGTATTTCAGATGTTTTGCCAGTATGCCCCATATCGGGATATCGAGTTTATCATCGAACTAATCCCGGAGCAGGACCCATAGCCGGAGACCCTATAGTATGAACCGTCGAACTAGAAGAATCAAGAAGCAACTAGATTCCATGTTGGAAATCGGATTGATTCAACCAAGTGCGTCCCCATGGAGATCACTGTCTTGTTTGTGGACAAGAAGGATGGAGGTAACCGTTTGTGTACGGACTACGTGAAGTTGAATGATGTCACCATCAAGAACAAGTACCCTTGCCTAAGATCGAAGATTTGTTTGATCAGTTGACGGTGCCGGATGTTTTCTAAGATTGATCTTAGAACTGGCTATCATCAACTCAAAATTATGCGAGAGGATATTCCAAAGACTGCCTTTACCACCCGATATGGATTGTATGAGTATACAGTTATGTCTTTTGGATTAACCAATGCCCCCGCTTATTTCATGAATCTCATGAATAAGATTTTTATGGACTTCCTGGATAAGTTTGTCGTTGTTTTCATCGATGACATTCTGATTTATTACAAATCGGAAGAACATGAGCGACACCTAAGGACCATTCTTGGAACCCTTAGAGAGCATCAGCTGTATGCAAAGTTTAGAAAATGTGAATTCTGGTTACAGGAGGTAGGATTCCTCGGTCACATTGTATCAGCCAGAGGAATTGCCGTGGACCCTGCCAAGGTGAAAGATGTAGAAGATTGGCAAGCCCCAACCACTCAAACCCAAGTTCGTGCTTTTCTCGGATTGGCGGGATATTACCGCAAATTTGTAGAAGGTTTGTCGAGTATAGCCCGACCCATGACCCAATTACTGAAGAAAGACAAGAAGTTTGAATGGACAGACAAGTGCGAAGCGAGTTTTCAAGAACTCAAGAGGAGATTGATTTCAGCCCCAATCTTGATCATGCCGTATATCACGAAGCCCTTCGATGTGTATTGTGACGCATCCAAGATTGGTCTCGGATGTGTGCTAATGCAAGAAGGCAAAGTTATATCTTATCTATCGTGACAACTGAAGCAACACGAACAAAATTACCCAACCCATGACCTCGAACTCGCAGCCGTAGTTCTAGCCCTGAAGACATGGAGACATTACCTAATGGGAAACCGTTGTGAGATTTATTCGGATCACAAGAGCCTAAAGTATATATTCACTCAAAAGGAGCTGAATATGAGGCAGAGAAGATGGATTGAGCTAATCAAGGATTACGACCTGGACATTCACTATCACCCTGGAAAAGCCAATGTGGTAGCCGATGCCCTTAGCAGATTGCCGTGCCGCTTGAACTCCATGATTTTGAAGGAGCAACCAAGTTTGCACAAAGAGATGGAAGATTTTCGAATGGAATTAGTAAGTGAAGGATTTTTGGCTAGCATCGAACTTCAGCCCACTTTGATCAGTCAGATTAAAGAGGCGCAGAAGGAAAATGCCAGTATCGACGGAATTAAGCGTCGTATCGGTATAGGCAAAGTACCCGGATTTACCGAGGACGAAGAAGGAGTTTTGTGGTACAAAGGACGCCTTTGTGTACCAGTAGATTCGGAGTTGAAAGAAGTTATCTTGAAGGAGGCTCATGATACTCTTTATTCTATCCATCCTGGAGGAACCAAGATGTATCAAGATTTGAAAGAGCAATTTTGGTGGAATAAGATGAAGAGAGAAATCGGAAGCTATATCGCCAAGTGTGACATATGTCAGGGAGTCAAGGCAGGACATCAACGACCCGCTGGATTGTTGCAACCTTTGCGGATTCCGGAATGGAAATGGGATTCAGTAGGAATAGACTTTATCACTGGACTACCTACTTCTAGTAGGGGAAATGACTCTATTTGGGTCATAGTAGACAGATTGTCCAAAGTCGCCCATTTCTTGCCCGTCAAAACCACCTATCAGAGTTCGAAGCTAGCGGAGTTATACATCGCTAGAATCGTTAGTTTGCATGGAGTCCCCAACAACATAGTCTCGGATCGAGGAACTCAGTTTACCTCGAGATTCTGGAAGAAAGTCCAAGAAGGTTTAGGAACCCGCCTAGATTTCAGTACCGCTTATCACCCTCAGACCGATGGACAAACGGAGGGAGTAAACCAAATACTCGAAGATATGCTTAGAGCATGTGTTTTAGAATATGGATCCAAATGGGAAGACTGTCTGCCGTTTGCAGAATTTTCATACAACAATAGTTACCAAGCCAGTTTGCAAATGGCCCCATTTAAATTTATGTACGGAAGAAAGTGCCGCACCCCTTTGAACTGGTCGGAAGTAGGAGAGAGTCAGATTTTCGGACCCGACATTTTACGAGAAGCAGAAGAGAAGGTTCACAAGATTCGTGAACACCTCAAGACAGCCCAATCCCGACAAAAGAGTTACGCCGACAAGAGACTTCGAGACCTCGCCTTCAACATCGGAGATTTTGTTTATCTGAAAGTGTCGCCATTGAAGGGAATGCAACGTTTCCAACTCAAGGGAAAGTTAGCCCCCAGATATATCGGACCTTTCAAAATCTTGAACCGTCGAGGAGAAGTATCGTATCAATTGGAACTACCTGAAGAGATGTCAGTGGTGCACAATGTGTTCCATATCTCGTTACTTCGCAAATGTCTCGAAGTCCCCGAGAAGACCGAAGTGTTCAAGAATATCGATCACCGGACCATCGAGATCAATGAGGACCTAACCTATCCCGAAGTACCCATCCGTGTATTGGAAGAAGCCTTTCGAACTACCAGGACCCGAAGCATCAAGTTTCTCAAAATTCAGTGGAGCAACCACACAGAAGAGGAGGCTACCTGGGAACGCGAAGATCACATCAAAACGGAGTTTCCAGATCTCTTCAAATCCTAGGTAATATTTTCGTCCTTTTTCAAATCTCGGGACAAGATTTTGTTTAAGGGGGGAAGGTTTGTAACATCCCAAAAATATCATTAGATCATCAAAACACTAATCCTCAAGTTTAGGGTTAACAAAAACTTTTCTAAATGAACTCATGAATGCATGTATATGTGTATGCATGAGTTTTGAATTTCTTTAAAAACCACCTTGTTTGTGTGATCCATTGCTTGTAAAATGTTTATTAGGTGAAAATAACATCATCTAAAACATTTCCCACCCTTCTCCTAAAGACAAGTAAATCAAAACAAATATATTAAGTGAATGGTCATTTTGGCCAATTTAACTCACATGCCTACTTTGGCTGTCTCAAACTTTCAAAACCTAACAGAAACTTTTCTGTATCTTTGCACCCCTTGAATGTACTCACAACAGAGTATCAAGGCCCACTTTGTGATCATCCAGAAACTTTCAAATGCATAGTTTAAATAACAATTCAAAATTGAATCTTCTTCATATGGGAAGATCCCACCTTTTCAAAACCCACTCAAACAAGCTCAACTTTCAAAACCCAAGCATCTGCAGACTCACCAGAACCAATCTAGCAAACTCACCAAAATTCATTTCAAAATTCAAAACTTTATTTCATGCGGCCATTTCATCAAACAGGTGGCAGACACAAATAAAACAAAACCACAAACACTATAGTGTGCAGTGTTTTAAGCCTAACTTGTTCCCTAGTTAGCTCACACACAAATCAGTAGATCATCTAGAAAGATTAGCCCAACACTAGCACCCCTGTGAGCTTGCCATTGCCATTAATGGTGAACAGCCGAGCACCCCCATGTCACCCCAATGTGGACAGCAAGCTAGGAGCAGCAGCAAGCCTAGCCAGCATGTCTGGGAGGCAGCCCACCGTCCACCGCCTGTCCCCAGCGCGAGCATTGCCAAGCCTCGACCACGCACAAGAGCGCCAGACCATGCGGCGTGGGCCAGAGCGCCACCCGCGACCAGCGTCCCCAGACCGCGCGCCGCCCTCACCGCGCGCACACACGATCACCACTGACCCAGGACACCGCCAGACATCCCCATTAGCAGCCCCGTGCCATACAGCCACCGCCCGCCGTCGAAGACGCCGCCTCTGCCGCGCAGAGCACCACCCTTTCCAGACCAAACCACACCGCCCCATGCCTCGCGATCATGTCGTTGAGCATCGCCAGGAGACACAGCACCATCCCCTACCCTTGCCCATGCCATTAGCTGCCTGTAACGTCGCCCCCGACGAGCTCACCTTGCACCCCGACGGTCCCCTCGCTCGACTATAAATAGAGGCCACCCCCGCATGATTTCTTCACACCATCTCACTCCCCTCTCCCCACTGACCGTGCCACACCATCCTCAGAGCAAGGCGAGCACCGCTTCGCCGGAATTTCACCGGAGCCCGCCGCCTCTGGAGAAGAAGGGAGCCAGCGATTGGAGCCGCCCCAGGAGAAGCCACCGGTACCAGGAGGATCGCCGTCATCGACTTCGTCGTTCACCCGCCTCGCCAACCCTCGCCCGTACCCCGGAGAGCCCCCAGCATCCCTCACTGGCCGCGCTAGGTTTCATTCTCGCCAGAGCTGTCTCGCGTCGACGATGACCCTCAGCCGTTAGATTAGAACTAGATCGGACGACCCACGTTGCCCCATACCGCCCGCCCAGTGTCACCGACGGTGGGGACACCCACTTAAGCAGCCAAGGAGCACTGGCTTAGCAAGCCGTTAGAATTTCCCAGCCAAAGAATTCAAATCAAACCTTTTCTTTTTAAATTCAAACACACTTCTACACCCAACTTCAAAAATCAACCCAGATCGATTCAGTGCACCAAATTGGATGAACCCAATTTTGTTGGAAAGATCTGTGAATGATTAATCCAAGCCCGTTGGATTCAAGTCATTTGGATCTGTGGATCACCCATAGCAAAAATAACAAGACATAAGCTTTTCTGCATTCAAACATTTTTCAAATTTAAACCATAAAAGCTTTTGAATTGATTCCAACTCTCAAAAATCTCATTTAACCATACCTTTCAGAATATAAAAAAATATATAGGTTTACTTGCAGAAATAATGTTCAAGGAATAAAAGAATGCTACATAAGCATTTCTAGCCACTTTAATTAATTAAAATAAAAGGGTAAAACCTTCTTAAATTTTGACACCACTTTAAATCACATTCCCATGGACTACAATATGTGGTGATGACCTGTGTCAACATTATCCCATGTTTAGTTTGGAGAATATTAAATCTTAAGTAGTTCTTCATTGAGTAGAAATTACTTTTCTAAAATAAAAAGACTTAAACCAATCCTTAACCTTGTAATGTTAGAGATGATGCTAGATCATCTATAGGACCCTTGTGTGTGATGATTGCAAGTAGTTAAGTATTGTTTGGTGATTGTGTACCTCGTATTTATTCATAGACGCTAGTACCGAGCCAAGGATACTACGAGGAGGAAGGAGGATACTACGAAGAGGAAGTCAAGAGAACTTCAACCACTGCCTGCACAAGGCAAGCTTTACTAACAAGTTGACCAATGCAAGCTAACACTTGCAAGATACTATACCAAGGCAAGCTAACACTTGCAAGATACCCTATTGTGGCCACAAACCCATGCTTGTGATATGATTACTATATGCCTTAAGCGTATGTGATCATACCAACTTGCTAAACCAATCCTAGTTTTATGGCAACCTTCTTACTTTATTTCTTTATCAAAGCTTACTTAGAGTCTACCTAAGAGTTTGGTAGATACCAGACAGTTGTGCTGAAGGTTGCATAAAGAGCATAAAATTTGGCCTAAGCTAGAAACCTTGATCTCAGCCTAAGATATAATGTTGGACTTAGTGAAACTCCACTAGTTACCACCCCTCATTATTACCACCCCCACCTGTAGATGCTAGTGCTAAGCATAAAACTTGATCAACTTTAGATGGGAATACTTGGTGGAAAAATGGTTATGAAAACCTTGGAATGATGGATCATTCTATTGAAATGTTTTGGACATGTGTTTCCAAACACTTGATGATTTTGGTGATGAAAACATTGAGGCATGAGCCTTACCCCTTTATAAAACTGATGGTTGTCTGGATGCGATACCATTCCAATTTTAGCGTATAACCACAATACCCGAATATTGGGTAGGGCTTGACTGGAAACTTATATACCTTAGTATTAGTTCCCTCACGGCCAAGGTCTGAGCTGAGGCTACCTTGTGAAGATTGTCCACATGCAAGACCCAAGATGACAGTGGTCATGGTTGGGAGGCCAAACTCACAGGAGAGGTGCTTATACTAGGGAGTGTAATTGAAAGGTTAAGATTGATTATCCGCATACTGAGTATGGTGAATTTAGGATTTGTTCCTGACGGATGTATCGAATGTTGTGGTGAAAGTGTACAATCTCTGCAGAGTGTCAAACTATTCGAATAGCCGCGTCCGCGGTTATGGACAGTTGGAGTGGCCATACTGTTCCCCCGTCAGAACTTTTAAAATGACTTGTGAAATGAGTTGAGACTTTGACTTGACCACAACAGAGTTGTGACCCGAGTTGCAAGATCCCACTTAGGAGTTATAAAACTATAACTAGTTTTGGGAACTTAGTAGAGATAAACCTGACTTTTTGCAAAACAACCCTAGAGCCTAGTGTCCCATTATCCAAAAACCCCTTTACTTGTTAGTATTAGTTTGCGAGTACTTAAAGAGTACTCATGGCTTTGTCCCTGGCTATTCCCATGGCCAGACTATGAAGAGGAGTACCTGGAGGATGGACCTCAGGAAGGTTACGACAACTAGGATCATCTCCCATCGTCAGCATTGCCTGTGACCCCGAAGATGGAGCTTCGCCTACGCTACCGTTATTACTACGTATTCCGCTGCTTGATGTTGTATGAAGAACTGGATCATGAGATCCCTATTTGTGTACGAACTTGTATCGTTGTAATGGATGATGTACTATGGTATCCAATTCTGTTATGTCTCGCAAAAATGGTAATCCTGGGATTGTGATGTATGGCATAACAGGCATCTAGGATTGAAAAATCCGGGTGTTGACAAATTCTCAATAATTTTATTACTGAGTAAGAATCAATATCGAGGGTTTTAATCATCGCTCAAGTCCTTTCATCTGCAAGAAAATCGTTAACACAAGCATATTCAGAAGAACTATTCATAATGCTCTCCTCATTTTTAAGATTTTCCGTTGTCTCGCTCATTTTCATTATTAATTTCCAGGCTTATTCATAAGTATAAGATAGAAAACTACCATTAGAAGCGGTATCTAGGATCGTTCTATTTTTATTATTAAGCCCTCCATAAAAGGTGTGAGTGATTAACCAATCAGGCAAACGATGATGGGGCAATTATCTAGATAGGTTTTATACCTTAGATAGTTTTCATATAAACTCTCATCAGGACTATTTTTGAAACTAATAATAGTACCTATCATCCTGTGAGATTTGCTTTCTGAGTAATATTTTGATAGGTAATTGGTTGTCAATTCCTTCCAAGTCCTTAGATCTTTTGCACAAAAAGATCTATACCAATTGCAAACATTATTTGAGATTGTTTGTTTTAACAACTGGGTTTTAAACATATCAAGATTACAATTATCGAACATAAAGGAACCAAAAACATCTTCAAAGAATTGTAAGTGCCCATACGAACTCTCTTCATCGGTTCCTGCAAATTTATTAGAGTGTAGTAGTTCAAATAATAAAGGATGGATCTCAATACCATCAGGGTTTATGCTTTTGTTGATAGTTATAAAAATGTCCATGGGCGGACCCATTTTCCTTAATGCCTCAAGCTGGATTAAATGCTGAGTGTTGTCCATTGTTATGGTCCTGCAATTTAAATCAAAATTTATTACAACGAAAGTAAATAACTAAAAGTAAAGTGACTTATAGTGCTAAGCTCCCCGACAATGGCGCCAGAAAATAGCTTGATGACTGCAAGTGCACAGATTGTTTGTAGCTAGTTTCGAAATAAAGATATCGATCCCATAGGGCGCAGTAGGCGAAATACTAAAATGCTTTTAACTAAAACTAAACGAAGTACTTAAGGAATAATTCTAAGATGTAAGAAAAGTAGAATTGTTTTTGTGTTTTTGATTTAGTAAAGCAATTAAAGTAAAGTAAAACTTAATGCAGAAAATAGGAATCGCGTATGTAAGAAAGCTTGGAACTGCAATAGAGAAAAAGGCGTCATCGGGGAGTGGTGGATACACCGCTAGCATTTTAGACAGAGTAGTCAAGATTATCATAGAAAATATTATCATGACATGTATGTATGTCGGAGGAGCTCCATATATGGATGAATAGGCAGCAACCACTGCTCACATCTTCTGTCATAACCATAGCTGACAGATAAACGGCATCAATCGTATTACCTCGCTATTAAGGGATTTATCCCGTGGTATGGACATGGCTTGATGGGTTCTTCTTTCTTCCCCAAGTTAGTATGTAAAGAATGATAACAACTTTATAGTTACAGTAAGTGCTACCATTCTTTCGTCTACCAACAAGTAATCCTCTTCATCGACTCCCCGTAAGAGGAAAATATTAAGGAGGTGCACAACTTCCAACATCAAGATGAAGACAATTAACACATATACATAATGATGTATAACATAATAATCTCTATCCTATCTCAACCATATGCTAGGGTTTCTCCATCTCTCCAAGAACTAATGATCTACTCAAACATGGAGGCAATCAACATCATGGCAATAATAATGGAAAAAATCGTAGATGAATAGTTCTTGTATAATTTCACAACTAGTACGAGAATTACAACAAGATCTAGATGGGGTGGAGATGAGATGGATGGAGATGATGGTGGTGCAGTGGTTGATGAAGATGAAGATCAATGTCTTGGCCTCCTAGATTTGCGTAGGGCGAAGATGGAACCGTGAGGTTTTCGGCGATTTCTGGGTGTTCTGTATGTCGTCTCTCCGATCCAGTTGCACGGGGTGAAACTATTTGAGGAGGCGGTGATGGCGCCAACTATACGGCGGGAACTATACGTCCGGAGAAAATACTCCCACCTTATAGTTGGTCGTTAAACCTTCTGTATACTTCGATCGCTTCGGTTTTTCTTCTAGTGTTATTGATACTGCTCAAATTAGCGATTTACGTTGTTTTTACTCATTTTTGTCCTGATACAACTGCTCCAAGAATTGTGTCCATCTTATCCATTATCTGTCCTGATCCTGGTGAAAATAGACATAAAACATGCGCGCAAACTCCCTAAAATACCAAGATCCTACAACTACAGTGCAAAATAATAATTTAAAACATGATTCAAATATGCACTCATCATGCATATGTCATGACATGGTAATGGTAAGTTTATGAAACAATTGTCCATCGGAGCTCTTGATGGAGATCAAGGTGCTGCAACCATGTCATGGAAACATGCTTATAAAGGATTTCTTTGCACATCTTGCTTGGCATAGTATATTAAGTTGTACGACGGTAGCTAAATAGGATGATCCCTCTAAAATTCCAATGATAGTGTTCCCTTCGTGTGTGCACCGCCAAGAAAGTTCTTCGGTATGAGGCAGACCATGGCGATCGGGTGTTAGACATACCTACGTTAGCATACAGTGGGTGTTAGAAATGTTACACTGTAATACACACGAGTTTGAGTTGGCGAGCCTAGCATGTGCAGGAATGGACTCGGAAAATAGAGACCGACAGGTCGAGCATGAGTCACATGGAGATGTGATCGACATTCAGAATGTCCACCTGTGGAGCTATGTCATCGGCCGTGACAATCGGGGGTGATGTAGTGAAATAGGATCATGTGATCACTAAGACAAATGGAGGGATGTTCGTCTTGAGTGGGAGCCTTGTTAATTTACATTTAAAGGTGAAACTTAAAAATTGTGCTCAGAATATTATGAACATTGTCTAAACTCTTTGAAAATCCATTGTATATGTCTCGCCCACCCACGTTCAACCTTAGCGCTTTCCTAGAGAAGGACAAGGTGAAAATCGATGGGACAAACTTCACCGCTTGGCACTGCACCCTAAGAATCTTCCTAACACCCTACAAGCTCAACTATGTCTTAGAGGCAGAACTGCACGCCAAACCCACAGATACCGCCACTGAGGACGAAAAGAATGTCTGGCAGTCCAAGGAGGACGATTCCTCCCTTATCTAGAGTGGAATGCTCTTTGCCATGGAGCTGGAGCTTCAAAGTCGTTTTGAGAAGATGGTCGCATTTGCGATCCTAGAGGATCTCAAAGCCGTCTTTGCTCCAAAGGCTCGGGCAAAGAGGCATGAAGCTTATGAGCTCTTCTTCCCTGCCAAAATGGAAGAGTATAGTAGTGTGAGCGAGCATGTGGTCAAGATGTTTGGCTACGTTCAACACTTGAACGCCCTGGATTTCAAAATCCCCCGGACGAGCTAGCGATTGATAGGGTGTTGCATCGTTGCCTCTTAGCTGCAAAGCTTTCGTGATGAACTACAACATGCAAGGGATGGTTAAGACCCTTGCTGAGTTGTTCGCCATGCTCAAGACTGCTGAGGTAGAAATCAAGAAGGATCACACAATGTTGATGGTCAATAAGACCACCAATTTTAAGAGGTCAACGACGGCTAAGGGAAAGAAGCCTAAGAGGGATGGCAAGTAAGTTCCCCGTTCCCCTAAGGGCCTAAAGCCAAATACCGGTGGCGTGTTATACTACTGCAAGGGAGACGGGCATTAGAAGAGCAACTGCCCCAAGTACCTCGATGACAAGAAAGCTGGAAAGTTTGCCGCAAAAGACAAAGGAATATATGATATACATGTTATTGATGTTTTTCTTACAAGCACCAGGAGCAACAACTAGGTATTTGATACCGGTTCTGTTGCTCATATTTGTAACTCCCATCAGGAGCTACTGAATAAGCGGTGCCTGGGAAGGACGAAGTGATGATGCGCGTCGGCAACGGATCAAAGGTCGATGTCAAGGCCATCAGTGATTTGTCTCTACGTCTGCCTTCAGGATTAATATTAGCTTTTAATAAGTGCTATTTTGTATCCGTCTTGAGCACGAATATTGTGAGTGGATCTTTCTTATTGGAATATCGTTATTCGTTTAAATCTGGAATAGGTGGTTGTTCTATTTTTTATGAATGATGTCTTTTATGTTCATGCGCGTGTATGTAGAGGTTTATTCTTACTGATGTTTTTCTTACAAGCACCAGGAGCAACACCTGGGTATTTGATACCGGTTCTGTTGCTCATATTTGTAACTCCCAGCAGGAGCTACTGAATAAGCGGTGCCTGGGAAGGACGAAGTGATGATGCGCGTCGGCAACGGATCAAAGGTCGATGTCAAGGCCATCAGTGATTTGTCTCTACGTCTGCCTTTAGGATTAATATTAGCTTTTAATAAGTGCTATTTTGTATCCGTCTTGAGCATGAATATTGTGAGTGGATCTTTCTTATTGGAATATCGTTATTCGTTTAAATCTGGAATAGGTGGTTGTTCTATTTTTTATGAATGATGTCTTTTATGTTCATGCGCGTGTATGTAGAGGTTTATTCTTACTAGATCGTGATGACAGTACACATATCCATAACATTGATTCCAAGCGTAGTAATCATGATGACAATAATACCATGTATATATGGCATTGCCGTCTTGGTCATATTGGCGTAAAGCCCATGAAGAAGCTTCATTCTGATGGACTTCTAGGATCACTAGATTGTGAATCTCTTGATACGTGCGAGCCTTGTCTCATGGACAAGATGACCAGGACACCCTTCTCCAGAACTATGAAGCAAGCAATAGACCTATTGGGAATTATACATACTAATTTATGTGGTCCGATGAGTGTCTGAACATGCAATTGATATCGTTATTTTGTTACCTTCACTGATGATTTGAGTAGATACGGGTATATCTACTTGATGAAGCATAAGTCTGAAACCTTTGAAAAGTTCAAGGAATTTCAGAAAGAGGTAGAGAATCAACTCAACAAGACGATTAAGCACCTCCGATCAGATTGGGGAGGCGAGTACTTGAGTTATGAGTTTGGCATGCACTTGAGGAACTGTGGTATATTACCACAACTTACGCCAGCCGTAACACCACCGCGTAATGGTGTGTCGGAACAACGTAACCGCACTCTATTGGATAGTGTACGGTCCATGATGTCTTTGACTAATTTGTCTATGTTGTTTTGGGGCTATGCATTAGAAACTGCCACTTTTATACTAAACAGAGCACCATCCAAATCCACAGAGACAACCCCATATGAGATATGGCGTCACGAGAAACCAAAGTTGTCGTTCTTAAAAGTTTGGGGATGTGAGGCTTATGTTAAGAAACTACAGCCTGACAAACTCGAACCTAAATTGGAAAAGTGCATCTTTGTGGGATACCCAAAGGAGACTATTGGGTATACCTTCTACAAAAAAGCCGAAGGCAAAATGTTTGTCACTAAGGATGACGTATTTCTAGAGAAAGAGTTTCTCGTGAAAGGAGTTAGTGGAAGGAAGATAGAGCTAGATGAGATCATTGGACCTTCTCTCCAAGTACCGAGTGGCGCAACGGAAACTGTTCTGGAACCTCCCTCTGTAGTGGAAAGATAAATGAATGATACAGATCATAACATCAAAGCTCCTACGGTTCGGAGATCTACAAGGTATCGTGCTATCCTATATTGGTACAATAGCCTTGTGATGTCAGTCTTGTTAGATGAACAAGAGGAACCTAAAACCTACAGAGAAGCAATGGAGAGTGCTGACTCCAAAAAATGGCTACAAGCCATGAAATCCGAGATAGAATCCATGCATGAGAACCAAGTATGGAACTTGGTGATGTCCCTGAAGGTCGAAAGGCCGTGGATAACAAATGGATCTTTAAGAAGAAGACATATGTTGATGGCATGTGATTGTCCATAAGGCAAGACTTGTCGCAGAGGGTTTTCGACAAGTGGAAGGAATTGACTACAGTGAGACATTCTCTCCTATAGCAATGTTGAAATCTGAAAGGGTATTTATGCCCTTCATATTTGTTTTGATGTTTGTTGACAACACTTGGACACGTTTAATCAGCTATTAAATGTTTTCAGGACATATCTATAGTTGTAGCTGAATAATATTATGGCTCACTAAGGGAAAAGGTAGGAGAAAAAGTTTGGGCCAGACTGTCCGAGCGTTCTTAGCCGGAGTATCCGGCCTGGCCGGAATGTCTGGCTGGTTCGTGCTGGAGTGTCCGGCCCTAGGATTCTTTGAGGTGCCTGAGTCATCCAGTGACCCATATCGGACACTAGCCGGACTCTGCCCGGACACTGGCCGGAAACTTTGCCAGGCCGAGTGTCCGACAGGTTCCGGCTGGAGTGTCCGATAGGGCCGGACTGACCGGGCCATTTCTGCCAGACTGTCCAGGTTTAGTGACTTCCAACGGCTACATTTCCAGGGGGGCTATAAAAGGGACCCTTCTAGATTTGGAAGGTGCCCGTTACAGCAAAGAAGACCCCCGCCATTTGAGCCACCAAATCACCAAGATTTCTTCATCGAACCATCCAAAGTTGTTGATCTTTGGAGAATCGAAGGAGGAGGCCTTGATCTATAGCTTTACCAAGAGAGATCTTCATTTCCCCCTCATTCACTTTAGGGCCCCTTGCTATAGTGTTCCATTGGAAACCCTAGTTCTTGATTTGGTTCTTACAAGATTGTATTTGATTGTGTGACAGCTCTCTTGCATTTGGGAGCCTCCAATTCAGTTGTTTATGTGTGCCTCTAACTTGTTGTAAAGGTGTCAGCTTCCACCTGGAATGTTGCCAATATAGTGGAAGAGGTGAATCAAAACATTTGGGGTGAGGTTCATCAGAGAACAAGGGAGGCCTCTCGTGGAGTTGGTGGTTTTAAACCACCCCTCTCCAAATGCATACGTACTTCCCCTCAAAAGGAAGGAAACTGCGAGAAACAAATCTTTGTGTCTCCGCATGCTCCACTTTGGTTACTTCTATACTTT
This sequence comes from Avena longiglumis, assembly GCA_030063025.1. Taxonomy (NCBI): domain Eukaryota; kingdom Viridiplantae; phylum Streptophyta; class Magnoliopsida; order Poales; family Poaceae; genus Avena; species Avena longiglumis. The sequence goes on from CP125978.1 coordinate 332,387,741, forward strand.
ACCGCACTTTACTTATCTTGTTCTTGCTTAGTGTTTGTGCTAGATTGACATATATGTAAAGTCACCATAGTTGCATAATCTACAGAATTTACCTTTTGTGTCAAACCCTAACTTGAAAAATAGTAAAATTTGAAGTAGCACCTATTCACCCCCTCTAGGTTCCCATATGATCCTTTCAATTGGTATCAGAGCCTTAGCTCTTTATTCGGGATTTACCGCCTAAGAGAATATGGGTAGCAAAGAGGGAGAGGTAGGGAGTGATGATAGTAACACGGTGTCCATTGAGGACCTCAAGAATTTGGAATCAAGCTTGAGATCCTCCATGGGCAACAAAATCAAACAATTGCGCGTCCTAGTCGAGCAACTTGTTAAAGATAAATTTGCCTCACCTCCTCCTCCTCCTCAATAGTAACCTCCACCACTTCCAAAGGTGAATGCCTCATCATCACCCACGGTTGTGGTGGTGGGGGATAATGAAAACACTAACCCCTCCACCAAAAAGGATGGTGGGAAGGTTGAGCACCATGAGGCTCAAGGATGGTACTCTCCCGACACTCCAATTCCTCACCCACATATTAAAAAATAGAGGATACCCACCTAAGCTAGCTGCACATACTTTTGCTCAATGGCAAGTTTAATGAAATCTCATGTGCGCATCTCTTGCATTGACTTGTGTAACATTATTGAAGATGGCCTCAAAATTGTGCATCCAAACAATTTGATAACAAGAGAAGTGGTCAATAGTCAACTCAATGCCACCACTTTGCACACGATACAACAAGGGTTGGGGCCAAAAGACTTCCCTCACATTGAATACCTCAACACGGCCAAGGAAGCTTGGGATGCTATTGTTGAGTTGTTTATTGGAAATGATAGCATGAGTAGGAACCGATATGATGCATTGAGCAATGAAGCCGAAGGTTTCTATATGAAGGATGGTGAGGACCATGAAGACATGTATCAGAGGCTCAAATCCACTACCACTGCCTTTAGGAATGTGGGTGCCTCACATGTGGATGATTCTTGGATAAAAAGGAAGTATGTGAGTGCACTCATGCCCTTTGAGCCCACTGACTTGAAGAGTCTACAAGGAAGACACAATTACCATCTCATGACCTCCAATGAAATTATGCAAGAGATGTCTGCTTTTAAGGTTGTTGCTAAGAATGCCAAACATGCCCGTGCTCGAGCCCTTGGAATGAGCAATGGTGTCAACCTTGCCTTAAAATCCAAAGTTGTGGAGTATGTGGATGAAGAAGAAAGTGATGAAGGCTTGTCTATGAGCCACCCCGAAGATGTCAAGGTTGCTCATGGTGAGTATATGGCCTTCTATGCAAGGAACTTTTGTAAAGACCCCGCCAATGCGAAGATGGATATTCAACGAAGAAGCAACCCAAATGGGAGAAGAGACAATGACTCAAAATTGAGAACTTGCTTCAATTGTGGTGACCGCTATCACTTTGTTTCCGGTTGTCCCTATGAGAAAAGAGAAGATCATGGGGGGTAAACTTGTGTTGAAGAATCCAAGGCTCCTTTCAAGAAGCCCTTCATCAAGAAGAATCCTGCCAACAAGAAGACAAGTGAAATTGTTTTTATAACACATGAAGAATTATCCTCCAATAATGAAGATGATGAAGAGGAAACATCAAGTGGTGTGGATGCTATTGCCACTAATTCTACTCCCACTTTCTCACTTTTCGACTCTCCAAATGAGAATATCTCCAACAAGAACATCACTTGACTTGTGGCAAGAGGAACATAGGTATTATCATCTTATCGCCCCACCCTATGATTAATGATGAACTTGATGACGATATATATCTTGAGGTCTGTAGGGGTCTCAACCTAATAAGGTAGATTCCTCCTGTGTTTACAATGCTAGTCCCTGGATCAATAGCTAGCATCCACAGTTTAGATGTAATATCAAGAAACAAAGGTCATAATATAACTTTATAACCAGGAATAACATAATTTTATTACATCCTTACATAGCTCATTTGGCTATTACATTACATTGCAGCGGAATAACTATAGTCATGGGGTCCTTCATATTCAAAGTGCCACAGGCAGATGTTGGTTGTAGACTTTGTAATCCTAATCAATCAATCTTCACTAAAATCAATCAAACCTGCAACATTACAAGTTACAGCCACAAGGGTCAATACATTTGAATTGTATTGGCAAGTGATACTATGGTAGTATAGTGGAATCTATCATCTATATGCATTTGGCTAAGTGGAGTTAAGGCTTGCATTGCTCAAAATAGATTTTTCTTATCATTTTGAAAATACTAAGTTTTTGCTTGACAAAATCATTTTTCTCAATCAAAGATTGAAGATCCTTTCCAAGGCATCTACCAATCAAAGATTTAAGATTTCAAACAACCCTTGTTCAATCCACAAGTTTTAACTTTAGAAATTTGAATGATGAGATTCTTGATTGCGTCCATGTCTTGATGCTCAAATTGTCCTTTACCAGGGACATGGCTAAGTACTTAGATTTTACACTCTGTAGAGGTGGTGCACTTTCCCCACAAGACTTGGTTTCCCAAGACAAGATCTTTCAGAAGCCTTCCCTTAGACCAAAATGGACGCGCTCCAACCTATCAAACACTACCACCCACTGTCCATATGGCTAAGTTCTTGCAACCTATATGATCATGGCAGAGCCCATATTGCCAAGTGGTTGCACTTGAATCTTCTCAACATTTGACATCTCAAATCTCTTTGTTCCTGGGTGGCATACCACAAGTGAGATACACAATCCAAGTCCATGGCCTTGTGAACCACTCAACCAATCACCACCAAGCTACCCCATTCCACCCAGGTGATTCATTAACTTAGTTGTTTTATTAGACAAAATCACAAGTCCTCAGACTTAGAATATTTTTCCATAGTGTGAATATATATTCCACCCATGTTTTCTATTAGCTAGGCTAAGCTTGGTAGTAGTAGGAATCTTAACTTAGGAAAATCCTACTAAGGATTCATCTACTAGGTTTTACTATAGCAAGGTCTATACTTAGCAAAATTTCCATGCAAGTTTTACTTAGCAAAATCACTAATGCATAGAGAAAGTAATGGGACAAAAGTATGAAGCATCACTTGCCTTTTTGGTAGGGAATGGTGGTTCACTCCTTGATCTTGCTAGTCTCACACTTCACTACAAGTCAATCAAGCAAACACCAATTCAATTTACATTCCAAACCAATAATCACTCAAACAAATTCACACACACAAGACAATGGAACCCAATTCATGCATGGGAGCATGCACAAGATAGTTTTATTTTGCAAAGGGGTCTCCATGGGGTTTCTAAACTTTGTAAGATCCAAATTGGTCATTTACCAAAGTGGCAAAAGTCATTAGCAAGAGGGTTTTGTCCAAAAACTATTTTTTAAATCCATTCATCATTTTTTTGTGGTGGAAATTTAGTTTTATCAAATCTAAAACCTTTAAGTCTTCACCAAAGTTTCTAACTCTTAAGAATTGGTGTTTTGGGTCAGTAGCTTTGAATCAAATTGTTTTCCCCAAGGTTTTTATTCCAAAATCATTCTCATAATAAAACCATTATTTTTACTTGGCTAGAAATGGACTAATTCATTTAATCCTTCCTAAACTTTTCCAAATTCATTTTCAAATCATGGGTTGGTTCCTAGGGTCAGTGAGGTCACAACAAACCATTTTGCAAAGGTTTTAATCCAAGAATCATTTTTAAACAATTTTTATACTCTAAACAAGCATACAAATGTTTCTGCAAATTCAAACAAGCTAACAGATACTATTTGTTAAACTAAGGACATGGTTTGCTAGGGCTTGTTCTCCTGAATCCAATGACGTAAAATTTGTAACTTTTGGACTTGTGGTTTGAAAGTTACAGAGGTTTGAAATTGGCTTTTAAATCTGGTTTCTAATTCTGTTTTTAATCAGAACAGGGACACGCGTCGAGCCGTGATTGGCCGGTACCGCTTCGTGCGGATCGCATAGCTGCAAACCGTTGGATTAAAAGGGATCTGTGCGGCTCTGATCAACGCATACCTCTTCGACCTAATCTAATCTCAGCCACTGGATGACAATCCAACGACACACAACCGCTTGACCAGCAATCAGCGGTCTGTGGCGGCGGATCGGCGCGGCTCGCTGCATGACGGTTCGGTGATCTGAGGAGCTATTGGAGGAGTGGGATGGCTCACCGTGCTCGTAGACGCCTGGGGAAACTCAACGTGTTAGTATCTCGTCGAGGGGCGTACGGGAGCGAGGTGGATTGCTCGCCGGAGTTCCAGCTGGCGTCGGTTGCGCGTGGCCGTGGTCGAGGGCGAGGCTGCAGTGCGTGCCGAAGCAAGGTAGAGGGGGCGTTAGACGCGCAAAATCATTGCGGTGATGCGAGCGTGAAGGAAGAGGCGCGGGGTGGTCGAATACTACATGTGGACGTCGTCGGTGAAGAAGACAAACGCGGCGGCGTCGGGAGCTTGTCGTGGTCGACGGTCCGGGGCGCCCACGGTCGAACTAAAAGTGCTGGTAGGTGCGCCTGGGAGTGGGGAAGTTGCTAGGTTGTATAGGGAGGCAAGGGGCGGTGACACTTGGCCGGAATTCGACGAGGAAGGTCGTCGGAACAGAGGGGCTCGGGGAGGAATTGAGGCGGCCTGGGGGCGTGCTTTGGGGAGAAGGCAGAGGGGAATGAGAGAGGATGCACTGGCGTTTAAAGGTGCTTGATCGCTGCGAGTTAAGGTGGCCGTGTTAAGGAGAATTGATGCCGCGAAATCAAATGCCTTGGCGTGAGGATAAGAGGTTGTGCTTGGTGGGAAAGAAGAACGGGGAGTGGGGTTATCTTGTCGTGATAGAAAGAAAGGGTTGGGTCCACGGTCATTGTCTGTGGGTCGAATCTTCGAGTGTGAATCGTTTCCCTCGGGGTGGAAAGCTGGGTTGGTTCTGGGCCTTAGTTGGGCTTGTCCAGTTGGGTCAGGTCCATTTCATATTTTTTCTTCTGAATTCTTTTTCCTTTTCTATTTCTATTTTTCTGTTTTTAATTTCCAAACAATCAAACAAGGTTCAAATCAATTCAAACAACACCCAAACTTTGTAACATTGAAATTAGTTCTATTCAGTAACATGAACCAAAATCCAAATTCAAATTAATAATTTAAATAATAGGGTCCATTAATAATTAACTAAATAGATGTATCAACTATTAAATCCATAGGTTTTGATTTAATTCCAAAGTTCCACTTGGGAACTAATTAATTTTAAACCATTCAGTAGTTTATTTGGAAATAAAGAATATTTGTAAAACTTGTTTAAAACAAAATAACCTTTTATTTTAGGGTCCATTAATAATTAAATAAAATGGGCCTTAGTTATTAAATCAAATAGAGTTTGATTTTATTAATAAAATCTTTATTTGAAACCTAAATATTTTCAAAACCAAATCAGTAGGTTTTATTTGGGAAATATAGAATACTTGGAAACTTGTTTTAAAACAAACAACATTTTATTTAGAGTCCATTATTAATTAAATATAATAGACTTTCATTATTAAATCAAATAGGATTTGTTTTATTAAAATATTTATTTTGAAATCTAAAATAAAACTAAAACACTTCAGTAGGTTTTAATTAAGAAAATAATATACTTAGAAAACTTATTTAAATTAATTTAATAAGTTTTGATGTTTTAATTAAAATGGTAAAACCTTTTATTTAAATAAAGTTGGATATTAAATCCTTATTAATTTATTTAAATAAACCTTTGCTCTTTTTATCCAAAAAATGTTTTTAGTTCAAATGTTTGGCCAAGGTTTAATTTGGTTTTATAAAATATTCTTTATCTTTGAAACTTCTATTTCATTTGAAAACAAAACTTTTCATTTAAGAGGTTCAAAATAGTATTCCCAAATGTTTTTATTTTTCCTTTTATTAAATGTTTATCCTTTTAAATCCTTTTAGGATTTTATTTAATCCAAATAGATTTGAAGTTCCATTTTAAATTCAAAAAGTTTCTTCTGGCTCTGAAAATCAACAAAGTTTTATTTTATTCATTTATTTTCACATTACAAGATTTGGAAAATCTTGGGATGTGACAAGGTCAAAGAGGAATTAGTTGCTTTTGATGTGTTTATGACTAACTTGCAAGGGGAGCACAAGAAGCATTTTGTGAACCTCTTAAATCAACTTTATCACACACAAGATCTTCTTGATGAAAGATGTAAACTAGGGAAAGAGCGCATTAGTGAGATGGATGCTCTAAATAATGCCCTAAAGGGAGAGCAAGAGACTAGGGTGTCTCTTGAAGAAAATCTTGAAGGCCTAGATGAGGAAAATAATCAAATTTTTAATAAACTCATTAAGGAACGTGATCATGCCATTGCTAAGTACAAAAAGGCTAAAAAGGATAAGATTGAGTTTGGTGTTGTTCATGAAAAACTTACCAAGGACTTTAGGAAGCTTGACAAGGCTCACAAGGCCTTGGAGAGTGAACTCTTGTTACTCATAAAGTCTCGTGAAAAACTTAAAACTCAATTGACCAAAATTGCTTCACCTAGTACCTTCATTCTTTCTAGTAGTACAAATACTCTTAAAGAAAATGCTAGGTTTAAGGGGGAGCTTGATAATGCCACATTTCCCAAAGGAAACAAGTCCATTGATGACCTTTTGAATAAGCAAAGGTCAAATAGTGAGAAAGGGGTCATTAACTTTGTCTCCAAAGTGAAGAAGAAGAATAACAAGAAGAAGAAGGCCAAGCCCGCGCAAGCAAAAGACAAGGCCATTGTGGGTAGTAAGACCACAAGTGGCAAAACTATGTCACAAGATGACTTTGCGAGAAGTGCTAACCCTCACTATGTATTAATGCGTGATTATTATAGTGATGTTTATGCACAATATGTTGGCCCGTATGATGGTTATATTGCTTAGTCTATTTGGTTTACCAAGACCGTTGTTTCTAACAAAAGAGGACCCATTGAAAAATGGGTACCTAAAAACTAGTTTGATCTCTTGTATAACTATGCTTCCGGAGGGTCAACGTGGGTGCTTGATAGTGGATGCATAAGTCATATGACCGGAAGCAAACCTATTGTCAAGGATATGATACCAAATGATGATCAAATAACTGTGATATATGTCGACAAGTCAAAGTCTAAGGTAATGGGTTTTGGCAAGGTTGTGGTTGCTCACGATATTACACTCGTGGACGTCATGCTTGTTGAGACCTTTGGATATAATTTACTTTTAGTCCGTGCTCTTGGAAAGATGGGCTTTGCCGTCTTTATTAATAATGATATTGTGGTCCTCATGTGGAGCAAGTCTCTAAAGGTCACTTTCATTGGGTACGTTGAAAATGACTTGTATGTGGTGGACTTTTCGGGGAAAACCACTACAAGTGTGATGTGATTATTCGGAAAGGCCGATCTAGGTTGTCTATGGCATCGCCGTCTAGCCCATGTCAACATGAGAACTTTGCAAAGTCTCCACAAGGGTGACCATATTGTTGGACTAAAATAAAATGTTTTTTTTGCCAAAGATCGTTTGTGCACGGCTTGTATTGAAGGAAAGATGCATGATTCTCCCCACAAGCCAAAGAACTACATCAAGTCCAAGAGGATCTTGGAGCTCCTTCATGTGGATCTCTTTGGTCCTCCATCTCAAGCAAGTCTTGGTGGGAAGAAATATTGTTTGGTGATTGTTGATGACTTCTCAAGATATACATGGGTATACTTCTTCAAGCTGAAAAGTGAGACCCAAGAAAGCTTCATCGACTTCATCAACATGGTTGATAGCTGTGAGATTCGACACATTTTTGATAGTTTCTATCAATGGTTTTCGTTTGTATTTAATGGTTTTCTAGCTTTACCTAACTCTAATACTTCAGTAGCGAAGAAAACTTGGTTTTTAATGTGTGTTTTAGGTTCTGAACATCAACAAAGGGATTTAACAGCAAAACACAATATTCAGACGAAAACAAGCAAGTCCCTTTTTGGAAGCAATCGAGGGGAGGACACAGAAGCTTTAACGAGCAACTATACGGCAGGAATATTTCTCTGTCCATATAGTTCCCACCGTATAGCTGCCATATCCTTCGTCTTATTAAAAGGGACAACTTTTGTGAAGAGGTCGAGGACGAAAACAGAACACACGAGCCGCCATCCCATCCATAAGAGAGAAAGAAGAGATCCGGAGAAGAAGGAGAAGACGTTCTTCATCTCGCTCCACGATCTTCGATCTCCCAGCCACCACACCTCCATAGCCATTACCTGTACTTGAGAGAGAGAGAGAGAGATCTCCACCTTGCAAGATTAGGGTTTGAGATTGTTCTTCCTATCTAGAATTGTGTTGGATTTATTTCTATTTCTTACTGTGGATATCCATGGTAATATCAAGAAGAAACTCCCTTTATTTAATTATATCGAAGATGCTTTCTTCTCTCATGTGTGTGTAAGTTCCTTTGGTCGTGGGAGATGTAGGGGATTGGTGAGATGTGATGTGCCTATATAATTTCCATTAAGTTTGTGGTTGATTTTAATTACTATATTATGTGTGCTTGACTATCTGTGGTATGCTTAATGCCTGTTGTCCTATTAAGGGCCTAGACAACATGATATTTGTTCTACATAGATAGTATCTTGTTTGCTAGCAGACCGGCGACCCTCGAGTGACACGGGGATATCAATGGGAAACTAGTTTGATTCGAGGATAACGAGGAACCACCGAGCTTATTGCATTAGTCCAATCCAAGGAGCTTAATTGCTAAGAAACCTGAAGGATCTTAATCGTCTAGTGACTAACCATGGTTCTGGTAAACAGGCTAGTAGGATTATTGAAGTTGGGATGAAATCTACCAAGAGGAGTTCCGTCTAATTACAGGTTGCTCGCCTACACACATACTTATAGATTATAATTGTTACAATTATCACTCATCCACCTGGCACATTGTAAGACCCCACCTTTATAAAGGTAAAGGTCCCTGTGATTGCAATGCTAGTCCCTGGATCAATAGCTAGCATAGAAAGTTAAGATGTAATATCAAGAAACAAAGGTCATAATACAACTTTATAACCGGGAATAAAATAATTCATTACATCTTACATAGCTCATTTGGCTATCTCATTACAATGCAGCAGAAATAACCATGTAGCATGGAGTCCTTCATATTCAAAGTGCCATAGGCAATCATGTTGGTTGTAGATTTGTAATCCTAATCAACACACTTTACTAACATCAAACAAACCTGCAACATAATAAGTTATAGCCACAAGGGTCAATACATTTGAATTGTATTGGCAAGTGATACTATGGTAGAATAGTGGTATCTAACATCTATTTGCATTTGGCTAATGTAGCATCCCAGTTGTCTAACACCTGTAATGCTACTTGATCTAGTAATAAAAGGGCCACTTCCTACAAATAATTGTTGCATCATCATCATGTCATGTTCATGTCATCATGCCACCTTGCATTTGAGCATCATACAAAAACCCTTTTGTTTTGGTTCTTATCTCATATGCATTAATATTTGTATTTGTCTCTTGATATTGTATTTGGTTCTTGATATATTGATAAGTGCCCAAGTTGTGTTGGGGGCATATCTCTTATTGACTCCACCACCTTTTCTTCACCACCTTATAATTCCACCATCCAACTAAATATGAGCTTTGCACTTTATTTGGTTTTACCTCTAGCTCATGTGGGTTAGGATGGACCCACTTCTTTTCCCCATGCTCTCATCTTAGCATCAGGATGTTTTCACATTAGTGATATATGAGAGCCACATGGCCACCTTTGCATGCCTTGTGAGTGGGACCCTAATTCTAGCTCCCATATGTGTTGATTTTGGGGTTATCATCATGTTGGGATATTTTGTGGGCTTAATAAATATCTAGTGGCATATACACACTAGCAAGTCCCATTGTATTTCAGATATGGTCATCTCCATCTATTCCACATGGGGCATCCTTTTTAATTCTTTTTGCTTGGCCTTTATTCCAATTTTGGGAATGCAAATAATAATGCCATGTAATAACATTGTTTTCACAAGAATCATCAGGGCAATAAATATTTCTGCATGGGCCATGCAAGTACCACCTTTTTGCTTGTCATTTGGATTTTATTTGTTTTGAGTGGATCATCTCTATCTATATCCCTTCCTTTTGGGCTTGATCTAGTTGATCTTGTTTACATCATACCACATCCCTCTCTCTCCCTCTTTTCCTCTTGATCTTGCTTGATCTATGTTTGGAGCATGCATGCTTCTAAAACCCTAGCTCTCACCCCTCTCTCTCTAATCCTCTATCTAAGTTCCCTCTATCACCTACTCCATCATCACCATACCCCCCCATACCCCATCCTAGCTAAACCCTAAGTACCCCCTCTTTCTCTCCTCTAGCCGAGCCACCCCTCTAAACCTACCCTAGCTTGGCCCCACTTGGTCACCCATGCCACCTAGCTACCCCACCCAAACAAACCCTAAACCGAGCCTACCATCTACCCCCCAAACCCTAGCTCTATTCTAACCGAGCCTCCCCCCTCCTTCTCTCTCTGGCATAAGGCCCCACCCAGCCCCTCCTCCACGGCCTACACAGCAGCCCCATCCCCATGCCTAGCTACCCCTGCCCCTGGCCGATCACGTGAGGGAGGACAAAGGTGGCACCGAGGCCACCTTTATCACCTTCCCCTCCCCCACGCAAGCCTCACCTGCCCCCTCCCGTTCTTATCCGCCCCACAGCCCCTCTGCCCTCCCCAGATCCGCCCAGGGCGACGCCCTCGTCCCTCCTTCCTCCCCACCTCCAAACCGCACCGTCGCCGGCCACATCGGTCTCCACCGTTCCCCGTCGATCCAGGAGGCGCAGGTGAGCAGCCGCGTGTCAGCGAGGACGAGGAGACCGCCCTGCTTCGCCCCTGTACCTGCAGACGGAGGAGGAGGACGCCAGGCCAAGGAGCAACCGCGCCGCCCGACGAAACCCTAGCTACGTCGGCCTCTGCCTCGTCGTCGATCGCCGGCGCCTTCCCCCGTTCCAACCACATCAACATCCCCGTGGTGAGTCCCCTAGCCTCCTAGACACGCCTCTGCCCTTCTACGTTTCCTAACGGCGACGTGCGTTCCGTCGAGCACACTCGGTGCCGTGACGTAGCATCTTTCGGATTCCGTGTCGTCTAGCGCCATATCTAGCCACGCCCCCCACCTGACATCAACCCACAGCAACCAAAGGGGCAACCGCCCCTGCTAGCTAGCCCGCGTCGCGGGTTCAAGCCACCTACTCGCCCGCCTTGCCGTGAGCGAGCGAGAAGAAAAAAAGCGGTGGGCCGTGGCCACTTTGCGCATACCCCCCTGTGCTTTTTGCCACTCAACCCGCAGTCCCGTAGCCCCACCGTCAGCGTCGTATGCATATTTGTAAAAAGGCTCCCCGCTTTTCTCAAAACCAACCCGCAGTCCCCCAGGCCCACGTGTTGACGGCGTCGGCTCATTTGGCGGTGCTCTGCATTGGTCCCATCTGCATCCTGGGCTAGCACATGCCACGGTGTCAAACGTCGCCGCGCGCGTGTGACCCAGTCAGCAGAGCGGCCCACTCGTCAGCGTCTAGGGCTAGCTCGTACTGAGTGTAAAAAGTCTGCCTGTTTGTCTGTTTAAATTCAAACTGATTCAAATTAATTCAAATTCAAATATCAATCTGATTTCAAATAACTTTTCAATTATAAATCCAAATAATACAAATAATATATGAATTTGAATCAGAAAAATGTGAGGATTTCAAATATTCTATTCAAATTACCTTTTGCACATTTAAAATTTCAAGTTGAGTAAATTACAACAAATGCCACTGGAACTTAATAAATTAATAACTTTTGATTTATAACTCCGAATTTAACAAATGATATGTCTAAAATGATCAGCTCGACGAGACCTTTCTGTTTATGCTCTCCATGACTTCAATTGCAGCATGCATCATATAAATATAAAGTATACAGCAACTATTATGACAATAAAATGGGACCAAAACCCCATAAAAATGTTATTTCTTGTGTTCTACACCTCACCCATGCCATGCTACTTTATTGCCATGCAACTTGTGCATCATTCATCATGGCATGATTGTTTGCTTGACGCATTTTATTCCTATGCTTGTGCACTTTATTTATGTTGGCCTTGTTTGTTTGGTTCTTCTTCGAATAGACTACGGCGGGGATATATCAAGAGAACCAGGAGCACTACCCAGATCCGTCTCTCGCTTCAACTGAGTTGCCAGGCAAGCACTACCACATGCTTGCATACATACAGTACCTATTGCCTCTATCTTATTCTTGCATCATCGAGTCGCGATTGCATTAAATTGAATCCCAAGTATTGCACAGCCTTTACTTTTAAACCCCACCGAGCTTGTTCCTCCATCCCATGAGCCATTACTACAGGAGTTGTTTGGGCCATGCGAGTCGTAGAACAACATGTGTAGGGTTTGTGAGTGTCTGATGGATAATGAGGTACCTAACCAACTTAATCTGAGTAGTAATGGGAAAACTAATGAAAGTGGCACCGGTGAGCAACATCTGCTATTTGGTTTTTCCTGCTCACTTGTGTCCCGTAAGACCCCGAGTACTTGATTCCTGTTCCAAGAATATTCGCGCTATCCACATCCGGGAGGCTTATGGGACCCCCTGAGCCAGAGCTTGATTCCTTCTTATTTCTTGGGGCCACAAACTAGTTTGAGGTTTTGTTTACTATCCTGTACTTATGCCATGCTACTGCTTTATTTACGTTTGTGCGAGGAGCACACTGTACTGTTTAGGTAAGCGGAGTGTTTTCGCGGTATCGACAAGCCCAGTCACACTTTCGGGTTCCGTCGTTTACACCATTGTCGCAAACCTTGAGTCCGTCTGAGTCATAACCGTTCTTGGTCTACTCAATGGGGTGGCCCCCTGAAATAATTCTGAATCCTATGATTGCTTTGTCGTGAAGGCCTCGTTGGGTTTTGATTTGGTTTTTCCGAGGTTGATCGAGTGTGTGTTGCTATTTGTGCACCCCTGCAGGGTAAAACTTTCTGAAAGCCGTGTCCGCGGTTATGGACGACTTCGAGCACAGTTTCTCGATCATAGACAAGCATAACTAAAGTACCGCTTTAATCTGACTAAGTAATTTGACTAGTAAATAGTGCAACACTCATGGAATGGTTAATAAAATTGCCAACGGATGGGGGGTTGTTCGTCCGCTTCCTCGTTGGTAAGCGAGGAGGAGGATGGATCTGATGAAATTACTGTTATAACTGTTGTTATTAATTGACGAACATCCGTCTATCTTTGGTTAGGCAGATGGTTAGCGAGTATCTATAGAACTGCTAGGGTTTATCTTTTGCTGCAATTGCGTCACCCCAGGTTGTGTCCCCTTTAGAGGCATTAAGACTTGCTGAGTACCCTTAGGGTCTCACACGATAAATTATTGGTTCAGATGAACAGGTACACTCGCAGGACATATACTGGGTGGAAGAGGCTGATGATGTGGGCAACGATCGTTCGGTGTAGAGATTCCGGGAACGGGGATCCGTGAGATCTATGGGCGGGATGTGCTTATTTCTATGGCATCTTATGCCGATTTGCTTCTTATCCGTACTCGGACTTTGTTTTGCCGCTTCCGCTTGATACTCTGATGTGTGATGTATGAGGAATTATCCTAACATATTATATCTATCTAGGTCATTTGAATCTTGCCGTATGGCGTTGCTATATTTCCTTTCTTTCTAGATGGAATGGCTCTGATGTACTTTTGTATGGTGGCTTGCATACATACTCATTTGTGTATGTAGTTGATCCCTTCGCCTGCCGATTACGCCGCCCGTACAGGTCCCGTTGAGTTGGAAGTGGTTGGGACAGCCGAAAGGTCTACCCGTGAGTGGCTTTTGGGGCCCCACCGTACTATTTCAACCACTACCGCTCATCCAGGCTTGTATCTAGGAGCGTAATTCACCGAGGTAGTTACAGCTAAGTGGAGCTTAGGCTTGCTTTGCTCAAAATAGATTTTCCTTATCATTTGAAAACACTAAGTTTTTGTTTACCAAAAATCACCCAAGGAATCTACCAATCATTGATTGAAGATCCTTTAACCCTTGTTCAACCACAAGTTTTTAACTTAGAAATTGGGATGAGGAGATTCTTGATAGCTTCCATGTCTTGATGCTCAAATTGTCCATTGCCGGGGACACGGCTAAGTACTTAGGATTTACTCTCGAGAGAGGTGGTGCACTTTCCCCACAAGACTCGACATGCATCAAGACAAGATCTTTCAGAAGCCTTCCCTTAGACCAAAATGGACGCACTCCAAACCTATCATACCCTACCGCCAACTGTCCATTTGGCTAAGTTATTGCAACCTATATGATCCAGGTAGAGCCCATAATGCCAAGTGGCTTCACTTGAAGCTTCTAAACATTTTACATCTCAAATCTCTTTGTTCCTGGGTGGCATTACAGAAGTGTGATACACAAGGGTAGTCCATTAAAATGGGCCCTGAGTAACCACTCAACATAAACCATTCTCACCATTCCACCCAGGTGATTTATTCACATAGTTGTTTTATTAAACAAAACACAAGTCCTTGACTTAGAAATATTTCATAGCATGAATATAATCCACCCTTGTTTTGTACTGGCTAAGCATGATAGTAGTAGGAATCTTAACTTAGGAAATTCTACCAAGGCATCATCTACTAGGATTTCCCAAGGCATGGCATACTTAGTAAAATTCCATGCAAGTCCTACTCAAAACATCACTAATGCATAGTGAAAATAATAGGACAAAAGTATGAAGAACCACTTGCCTTTTTGGTAGAGAATATAAGTTCACTCCTTGATCTTGCAATAGTCACACTCTTCAAATTTCACTACAATTCAATCAAGGCACAAAATTCAATCTAGCATTCAAACAATTTCATCACATAGAATAAAGAAAACAAAACAATGCATGCAAGCATGCAAACGATTGTTTTATTTGGAGAAGTGGTTTATAATAGGTTATAAACATTTTAAAACATCTATTGGTCATTTACAAAAGTGGCAAAACCATTTGATGTTAAGTTAGTGAAAATGTCCACTTTAAATCATTTTTGTTTTGCTAGAAATGATTTAAATCAAAGTAATAATTTCTAGTGTTAGCCAAAATGTTTTTAAACACCAATATTAATATTTATGGTCAAAGTGTTTTAAAACAAAGTCATTTACAAAAGGTTTCACTCAAAAACCATTTTTAGATCAAGCACCATTTAATTTTGTTGGAAATGCCTTTAATCAAAGTAATAATTCTCTAGGGTTTAATCAAATACATTTTTAAACCCAACACTTTGTGTTTAGGGTCGGAGAGTTTAAATCAAATCATTTTCCAAAGGTTTTACTCAAAAAACATTTTTAGAACATAAACAACATTTTTACTTAACTAGAAATGCTTTTATTCAAAGATTTCTTACCTAGCATCACAAAATATACTTTTAAATCTACAAGTTGGTTTTTATGGTTAGTAGGTTCAAAAAAATCCATTTACAAAAGATTTTACCCAAAAAACATTTTTGGAATAAATTTTATACACAAAATATGCCTACACATGTTTCTGCAAAAACAACCAATTTTACAGAAGCAATTCACTAAAAAAGGGCACGGTTTGATAGAATTGATTTTGCTGATTCCATTGATATAAAGTTTGCAAAATTTGGACGTGTAGATTAAAAGTTATGAATTTTATAAAATCAAACATCTAATAGAATATTTTTGTTTTTAAAACAACAGCTAGGGCCACGTGTCTGTTTCTAATTCGTTGGTACCGTTTCGTTTGGATCGAGCGATACCAGCCGTTAGATCTAAGTCGCATCGCACGACACAGAATCAATCTTATTACTTATTTAATTCTTCCGTTCCTTACCTTATAAAATCCAAGATTTAATTTGGCTTTTAAATATTCCTTATTTATTTCTTCCTTTCCTTACCTTATAAAATCCATATCTTTTTATTTATAGATCCAAAATTGGTGATTCCAATTTGTATAATTTTATTTAATATTTGTTTATGTTTTTAAATATATTTAGGATTATTTTGCTCACAATTTGGTATGGATTTTATATAGGAGCTTTATTATCTTTGATATTTATTTTCTTTACCTTATTAAATTCATAAGTTTTTATCCATGGATCCAAATTAAATGAAACCAATTTCTATCGTTTATAATATTTTTTTATCATTTTTGATCATTTATAAAATGTTTGTTGCTGAATTTTTATATGGATCATATCCATAGTCTTAGAGAGATTTTGGAAATGAATTATTCCATTAGGGTTTTTGGGATTTCGATTTAACTTTTCCAAGTGTTTAAATTTCAAGATTCATTTATTGATGAATGCATTTCACTTGATTTGAATTTTGTTGGATTCCATTTTATTCAAATTTATTCAAGAAGGGTTTTGATGTTTCCAATTTGAAACAAAAATTTTCTTTTCACCCTAAATTTCAACAATTATTTATTTTGTTTATTTATTTTTCACATTTCAAAATTTGGAAATTTTTGGGATGTGACAGGCTACCACCCTTAAAAGAAATCTCGTCCCAAGATTTGGGAAAACTAGAGGTTACAAGTTGGCTTCGAGACAACTAGGGTACTACCATCCTTAAAAGATTTTCAACTAGATTACATCTTGGCTTACTTAGGATCTTGATGTATCTTCTCTGGGCATTTGTTGGCATAATTTCCTTTGTTTCCACAATTGAAACATGTGACAAGGCTGATGCCTCGAGGCATCTTCTTCTTATTTCTGGACAATCATTGGCATAATGTCCTTTGTCACCACACATAAAGCATGTGACAAGGTTGATGTCTCTCATATATTGACTTGTCTTTCTCCTTTTAAGGACAATGTGATGCATAATGGCCTAGCTCTTTGGATTTGTGGCACATCACTTAGCTAATTCCCTTCTTCTTCTTCTTGGGTTTCTCCAAAGCTAGGAGTTCCTCTAGTTCATGTTCTTCATACCTCACTTCAAATGTGGGAAAGCTTCCTCGGTTCCTTGAACGATTCCTTGGATAATACCTATGTTTCCTCTTTTGTCCATCAAGGTGAATCCCAATGTATGGAGGTGCAATCTAAGGTTTTCCTTTATCTTCATCCTTCTTGATAGAAGTATTTTCCTCATGGGGGTTTCCATACTTTTGATGCATTCCTCCTTGTTTCACTTGTTGAACTATAGGATAGATGGGGCATTGGATAGGGACATGATTATTTCCTTCACATAGGAAACAAATAACTTGAGATGTGGGGCATTGTTTAGTTGGATGTTTCTCTTCACAATTAGGGCATTGATCTTTATGCTCTTTAGAAGTGTGTTCCATGTATCCACAAATATTGCAAGCTTGAGTTCCTTCTATAATATCATCCTTGACATCATTGTTGTCACAATCTCCTTGGGAAGAGTTGCTTATCATGCTGATCATTTGATTGGTCATCCTTTGCAACAATTGGGATTGGATTTCCAAAAACCTTTGCATGGTTGGGTCTAACTCATTGTTGTTGGCTAAAAACTGAGTCGTCACTTGATCCAACTGGTCTTGGGTTGCTAGAAGCATATCTTGGTTGTTGTTGTCACCATTATTGATGTTGGAGTTTCTTGGAGAAGTCATTTGTTTGGGTTGGATTGGGATTAGAATAGGCAAAATATTTCTAAAGGAAGAAGTCTAATCACACACAACAATTCATACAAGCAATGTTCAAGCAATCACAAACAAACATTCCACCCAAACAACAAGGTTCAAGCACATTTTTAGGCAACAAAATATTTTTGGCTACACCACATAAGTTGGTGTGTTTGATCTAAATTAACATTAGTATGGTGGTCCAACTATATGGTTTTCTTGAGATCATTCCATTCTTCTTAGTTGTTTCTTATTGAACAAGATCATTGTATCCTTGGAAAAATTCTTGTATCTTGGTCACAAAACTTCAAAGGTGATGATGATTCCTTCTAAGTTATGTTTCTTTAGTCTTCAAGTCTTGAGTATTATTATTGTCTCACTTGTAGTCCTTAGTGATGTCCAAGTTGAAGTCCTTGGTGAAACTAAAGTTGAATTCATTGGTGATGGTGAAGTCCTTTGATCATGTTGAAGTCTTTGCTCATGGTGGTGTTTTTGTCCATCAAGTTTGAAAAGGGAGAGATGTAGAATAAAAAAAATGTTGAGGAAAGAGTTTACAAGATTGTTTGTAAATAAGTTTTGGAACAAATACAACTCCTTTTTTCTAAGGAGTTTTGTCCAATCCTAGGGTTACAATCCTACATGCAACACAGTGCTCTGATACCATCTGTAAGACCCCACCTTTATAAAGGTAAAGGTCCCTGTGATTGCAATGCTAGTCCCTGGATCAATAGCTAGCATCCACAGTTAAGATGTAATATCAAGAAACAAAGGTCATAATACAACTTTATAACCGGGAATAAAATAATTAGTTACATCTTACATAGCTCATCTGGCTATCTCATTACAATGCAGCAGAAATAACTATGTAGCATGGAGTCCTTCATCTTCAAAGTGCCACAGGCAATCATGTTGGTTGTAGACTTGTAATCCTAATGAACACACTTTACTAACATCAAACAAACCTGCAACATAATAAGTTACAACCACAAGGGTCAATACATTTGAATTGTATTGGCAAGTGATACTATGGTAGAATAGTGGTATCTAACATCTTTATTCATTTGGCTAAGTGGAGCTTAGGCTTGCTTTGCTCAAAATAGATTTTCCTTATCATTTGAAAACACTAAGTTTTTGTTTAGCAAAAATCACCCAAGGCATCTACCAATCATTGATTTAAGTTCCTTTAACCCTTGTTCAACCACAAGTTTTTAACTTAGAAATTGGGATGAGGAGATTCTTGATAGCTTCCATGTCTTGATGCTCAAATTGTCCATTGTCGGGGACACGACTAAGTACTCAGGATTTACTCTCTCGAGAGGTGGTGCACTTTCCCCACAAGACTCGACATGCATCAAGACAAGATCTTTCAGAAGCCTTCCCTTAGACCAAAATGGACGCACTCCAAACCTATCATACCCTACCGCCAACTGTCCATCTGGCTAAGTTATTGCAACCTATATGATCCAGGTAGAGCCCATAATGCCAAGTGGCTTCACTTGAAGCTTCTAAACATTTGACATCTCAAATCTCTTTGTTCCTGGGTGGCATTCCACAAGTGTGATACACAAGGGTAGTCCATTAAAATGGGCCCTGAGTAACCACTCAACACAAACCATTCTCACCATTCCACCTAGGTGATTTATTCACATAGTTGTTTTATTAAACAAAACACAAGTCCTTGACTTAGAAATATTTCATAGCATGAATATAATCCACCCTTGTTTTATACTGGCTAAGCTAAGCATGATAGTAGTAGGAATCTTAACTTAGGAAATTCTACCAAGGCATCATCTACTAGGATTTCCCAAGGCATGGCATACTTAGTAAAATTCCATGCAAGTCCTACTCAAAACATCACTAATGCATAGTGAAAATAATAGGACAAAAGTATGAAGAACCACTTGCCTTTTTGGTAGAGAATATAAGTTAACTCCTTGATCTTGCAATAGTCACACTCTTCAAATTTCACTACAATTCAATCAAGGCACAAAATTCAATCTAGCATTCAAACAATTTCATCACATAGAATAAAGAAAACAAAACAATGCATGCAAGCATGCAAACGATTGTTTTATTTGGAAAAGTGGTTTATAATAGGTTATAAACATTTTAAAACATCTATTGGTCATTTACAAAAGTGGCAAAACCATTTGATGTTAATTTAGTGAAAATGGCCACTTTAAATCATTTTTGTTTTGCTAGAAATGATTTAAATCAAAGTAATAATTTCTAGTGTTAGCCAAAATGTTTTTAAACACCAATATTAATATTTATGGTCAAAGTGTTTTAAAACAAAGTCATTTACAAAAGGTTTCACTCAAAAACCATTTTTAGATCAAGCACAATTTTATTTTGTTGGAAATGCCTTTAATCAAAGTAATAATTCTCTAGGGTTTAATCAAATACATTTTTAAACCCAACACTTTGTGTTTAGGGTCAGAGAGTTTAAATCAAATCATTTTCCAAAGGTTTTACTCAAAAAACATTTTTAGAACATAAAAAACATTTTTACTCAACTAGAAATGCTTTTATTCAAAGATTTCTTACCTAGCATCACAAAATATACTTTTAAATCTACAAGTTGGTTTTTATGGTTAGTAGGTTCAAAAAAATCCATTTACAAAATATTTTACCCTAAAAACATTTTTGGAATAAATTTTATACACAAAATATGCCTACACATGTTTCTGCAAAAACAACCAATTTTACAGAAGCAATTCACTAAAAAAAAGGGCATGGTTGTATAGAATTCTTTTTGCTGATTCCATTTATATAAAGTTTGCAAAATTTGGACGTGTAGATTAAAAGTTATGAATTTTATAAAATCAAACATCTAATATAACATTTCTGTTTTTAAAACAACAGCTAGGGCCACGTGTCTGTTTCTAATTCGTTGGTACCGTTTCGTTTGGATCGAGTGATACCAGCCATTAGATATAAGTCACATCGCACAGTACAGAATCAATCTTACCTCTTCATTTAATGAATCTATCGTAGCCGACAGATCTGCATCCTACGGTTCCTAACACTAACCATAATCTGGCGGCGCTCGATGGTGGCGCGCGGCGGCGGCGCTCTGGCTACGGCGGTTTCGGCAAAGCAGGAATCAAGGGGACAATAGAGATGGCTCACCGTGTTCGCTGTGTCGTGGTGAAGTTCGAGGACGTCGTGGGGAGGCCAGGGCCGCACTGGTTCGACGCCAATTGCTCACCGGCGAAGCTTCTGGCGGCTGGCGCTCACTGTCGATGACGGAGGCGACGCTATGGTGCACGGAAAAGCGAGGCAGAGGGTTCGTTAGTTGTGTGAGAGAGAGATAGGAGAGTGTAGGAGTGTCATTTAGAGAGAGAGAGGGGAGGATGTGTCTTACAGGGAGACGTCGCCGGAATCAAAGCAGACGGCAGCGGTGTACTGTCGATGTTGTTGCCGGGCTTCTGGGGCTTGCGCGGGCGAGAGGGAGGAACTGGAAGACGCGCCTGACAATGGGGAACACAACTAGTGGGTGCCAGGGAGCAAGGGGAGGCGTGGACTGGCCGGAATCATCACCGTAAGTTCGTCGGGGTCAGTGGCTTGCAGCGAGGAATTGGCGCATCTTGGGGCGGTTGTGTGTGGGAGAATGGGGGAAAACAGAGAGGGGGAGCAGGTGATTAAGATGGCGTGGTTACTGGGAGGAATTGATCGCGACATTCATTCGAATTGATGCGAGAAATTACAGGCAGAAAATGGCAGAGAGAGGGAATAAGCAGTCACGGGCGGGTGAGAACGATGACTGGCAGGTGGGTCCTGGTGGTCAGCTAAAGAGAGAGAGAGAGGGTGCAGTGGGGTCAGCAAGTCAGCGACTGAGTGGGTTTAAACGCGAGTGAGAGAAAACGTTTCGGGGGAGGGAGTGGGAGGTGGGCTCGCTGGGCTTAGTTGGGCCAGGTTGGGCTGGGCTGGTTTTTCTTATTTTTTTCCTTCCTGTTTCTTTTTCTTTTTCTTTTTTGAAACTGTTCAAACAATTCAAACAAACATTTGAATTCAGAACCTTCCAAACTTTTCAGTAAGATTTTAATATTGTTTATCAATGTATTTAATTTCCATTCTAGAATAATTCTTTTATTCATTTATGGTTTATTATTTATTTAAAATAGGCGCTTGTCTTTATTTAAGTAAGATTTAAATATATTTTCAAACTCTTATTTGAATTTTAATTTCCACCAAACCTTTTTCAGTAAGTTTTAATTATTCAAGAAGTGTGTTAAATAATTCAAAATATTTTAATATGATTTATTAATCATTTAAATTGGGCAATTGTCTTTATGCAAATAAAATCAAATATGGTTTTAATTCCATATAGATTTTATTCAAATGATTCTTTTATTCCATTTAAGTTAATTAAATAACTTTTATATCTACCTTGGGAAATTCCACTTTATTATTTTCTCATGATTTAATTAATCATTTCCTTTAGGGATTTTATCTTTATTCAAATATAATTAGAATATGGTTTACTCCCATATACTTTTATTTAATTATTCTTTATCCCTTCATTTTATTAGGATTTGGATTATCTTTGTTCCATTTTCTGATGGATTTAATTCAAGGTCTTAATTTTTCTTCTAAATAATTTTTTACTATTATTTAGTTTAGGCAATTTGTCTTTATTTAAATAAAATGAATATGGTTCTAAGCCCATATAGTTTTATTTAAATAATCTTTCATTTATTTTTATTATTTAATATCTTCCATTTGTTCATGGATTTGGCCAAGATTTAATTTGGCTTTTAAATATTCCTTATTTATTTCTTCCTTTCCTTACCTTATAAAATCCATATATTTTCATTTATAGATCCAAAATTGGTGATTCCAATTTGTATAATTTTATTTAATATTTTTTTATCTTTTTAAATCTCTTTAGGATTATTTTGCTCACAACTTGGTATGGATTTTATATAGGATCTTTATTAGCTTTTCTATTTATTTTCTTAACCTTATTAAATTCATAAGTTTTTATCCATGGCTCCAAATTAAATGAAACCAATTTCTATGGTTTATAATATTTTTGTTTATCATTTTTGATCATTTATAAAACTTTTGTTGCTGAATTTTTATATGGATCATATCCATAGTCTTAGAGAGATTTTGGAAATGAATTATTCCATTAGGGTTTTGGGGATTTCGATTTAACTTTTCCAAGTGTTTAAATTTCAAGATCCATTTATTGATGAATGCATTTCACTTGATTTGAATTTTGTTGGATTCCATTTTATTCAAGAAGGGTTTTGATGTTTCCAATTTGAAACAAAAAGTTTCTTTTCACCCTAAATTTCAACAATTATTTATTTTGTTTATTTATTTTTCACATTTCAAAATTTGGAAAATTTTGGGATGTGACACACATTCACTATCACCATGAACTGAATCTCCCCGCACCTACTTTGTCATTTGCAGAAACCAACACACAAATCGTTGTTTACTTTTATGCTTTCTATTTCTAAAGTTTACATCTTAGTTTTATTTAAATACTTTCGTTTAATCAAAAATCTATTCTTATTTCAACACTTGCAGTCAATTCACTCGAAGACCTGTGACAACTTTGGGTGTGACAGAGCCTTCACCAATAAACACTTACCTTTGGGCTCCCTGTGGGATCGACATCATAACTTTGAAACGAGCTACAAACGATCTGTGTAGTTGCAGCCATCAAGCTATTTTCTGGCGCCGTTGCTGGGGAGCTAAGCTCTAAGTGTTTGGTTTCTTGACATTTCAGGTGTTACTATTACAAGATGGTATCCCTAGGAGACAAAGGGTCTACAAGCTCTGATAGGGCTTATCTACCAGATTATCTTGAACGCATGCCTACTCAAAGGTGCGAGGAAATTATTGAAAAACTTTTGAGGTCGAATAAAGTTGCAGTTGAAAACCTAAGTGACTTCATGGAAATCATGTCCATTCATAGGACAACTCCCAAGAAACCTAAGAAGACTCTCAGAGAATACATTGCTCCAAACTCTGCTTTTCTTAAACAACCAATAGAATTTCCTAATCCTGGAGTTAGGGAATATCGATTTGATGGTGAGATTATTAAAATTTTGCAGGAAAAATCTTTCAGCAGAAGGGAAGGTAAATACCCAGGAAGACATCTTAGAGAGTTCAACGATGTGATAATATCACTTGGACCAAAAGGTTTGCCTAGAGAACTATTTCGTTGGTCTCTCAAAGGTAAAGCTCTAGACTGGTTATATTCTCTCCCTCACCATTATATTAAATGTTTGGAAAACTGCATTGTTAAATTCATAAACAGGTTTAATCTTTTTACAAAGGTAATAGAACTTAGAAAGAATATAGACAACTTTAGTCAAAACATGGGAGAAAATTACCCACAAGCCTGGGAAAGATTTTTTGGAATGATCAATAGTATTCCTAATCATGGTTATTCCGAGTCAACTGTTTTCCACTTATTTTACCACGGTCTTAATACCCAATACAAAGAGTTGCTAGAATCATCAGCAGGAGGATCGATAAATACTTTAACTGCTAAAGCATGTTTGGAATTGATGTCTACTAGGGCTAAGAATGATTCTCTATATAATCATGATTTTGGCAGTAAGACAGAAAAGGGAATACTTCGTATTAATCCTGATCTTATGCCTAAAGTATGCAAAACCATGAAAGAAAAAGGTATACCTTCTGAACTTGTCAAGGAAAAAAAAGTAGATTTGTTACAAGTTTTTACTAAAGAGGATGAGACTAGAAAAGTTTTTCAAGAATTGAAACATCGACAAGCCAAATGTTACAATAGCTTGCATAACAAATTTCAAAGACACAAAAAGATTTTGGCCGAACTCACAAAAAATTATGAGGAAATTGGCCAAACAATAAAATTGTTTCATAAGTACCTTAGTATGATTTAAATTCAATGTGAACAAATAGAATCTGGTTATCATTTTTTCTTCATGATGATATAAATATTTCTATTTCTACTAACGTTGTTACAAGGAGAGGTGCAGTTATTAAAGGACCATTAGGACCACCTGAGTATGATGCTGAAAAAGATCAAAGGGAAAAGGCCTTTCTCAAATCAAGCCAAGAAGATGATACATTGGTGGATCCTCAAGATGAGACTGCTTAAGACACACAAGATCAAACCTTGGAGGAGAAGAATGAAGCACATGATGATAGTTATAACTCTGATGCAGAGACTGTTGATCCAAGAGAAGAAGACACAAATATGGAAGATGAAGTTGTTGCAATCGAAAAGAAGAAAACTGATAAGCAACGACAAAAGAAAGCGAATAAAGAGCCTGGCCCTCCACAAAAGGTATAAGATACAGGTAAGAAACTTCCATATCCAGATCGTAAAAAGAAAGCACCGGATGAGGTAATCTATAACTCTTTTACAAAGGCATTAAGTGATCTTTGTCTAGAAATTCCATTTATGTATGCAATAAAAGTGCCTTCCTATTCCAATTTTCTCCGTGATATTCTTAGTAGAAATAAAGAGATAACTGAAACCGTTGCCATTTTGACTAGTTACCCTGCTAATGGGAGGCTAATGTCTAAGTCAGGAGATCCCGGGATACCAACTATTTCATGTTCAATAGGCAAAACTGATATTCATAATGCCTTATGTGATTTATGTGCAGGAGTTAGTGTAATGCCATACTCCCTCTATAAAAGGTTAGAATTAGGAGAGTACTCCCTCACTTCTATCACTTTATAGATGGCTGACAAATCCACTAAACAACCTGTTGGTATCATTGAGGATGTTCTACTTAGAATAGATGAGCATGTTATTACCACTAACTTTATTATTCTTGAAATACCGGAGGATGAAAAATTAACTATAATTCTTGGAAGACCTTTTCTTAGCACTGCAGGAGCGTTAGTTGACTGTGCTGAAGGGAAAATAATCTTTAATGTTTATGATGCTAAAATAATCCGGTATTTTCTAAAGAAACTAGAAGAAGGAGAAAGGTATGTTCCACCGAAAAACGAGTTCATGTGGTAAGTGCTTTTGATAAAGGGCAACCAAAGGTAAGAATTCAAGAATATAGAAAGGGTTGAAATATTCAACCATTCTTAATAAAATTCTTAATGGGATTCAATCCATCCTATCAATAACCTAGAGTTAGTAATAAAAAGTTCATCGCATTCCTACAACTTTTTCACAGACATTCTTGCGGAAGCACGCCCGTAAAAATGCAGCTGTCAAAAAGTAGTAGAAATATTGACTGAATGAATATAGATTTAGCATAGATTTTTGAGTTTTATATGTAGAAACTAGCATAATATCATTGTTCAGTAAAAAAGTGCATCTCTAAAAATTTGGGTGAAAAGCATGTTCCAGGAGTTGTAATGACCAATTATACGGTGAGAATTTTTATTCCGGCTGTATAGCTATGACCGTATAGTTATCGACAAATTTCTCAAAACTTGGGGTTCGGAGACAGAAAGTTTGACGACCAACTATATGGCGGGACCATTTGGTCTGGCCATATAGTTGCGGCCATACAGTTGTGATCTGGCGTTGGGAAAACTTAATCCTCGTCGCCGCCACAACTATATGGCGGGAGCTACTTCACCCAGACGTATAGTTCCCATCGTATAGTTTGTCCCGACCACTTAAGCGGGTCGGGGCAGGCTAGGGTTCTTCCTCCCCTCATTATTTCTTTCAAATTCTCTCTCCAAAACTCTCAAAACCTCTCTAGAACTCACAATTTTTCACGGATTTCGTTCATTTGAGTGGGGGAATCAATAGATCGGTATGTTTCTCTTCCTATCCATGATTTATTTTCAGAATTCCATGGTTAAAATCTTCTCATTGAATTATTGGATGAACTCAAGCTTGATTGATTTTATCTTTTAATTTCTCATGTTAGGATTGAATTCCTTCACGTAGAATCGTTCATATATCATATAGAAACTATATGCCTAAGGTTTTATGTTGAAAATTCTCGGTGCATCAAGATGAACAAGCTTAGTGGAATTTTTCGCAAGAGCAAGCGCCAACATGGTGAAGGCTCGGGGCTCCGGGTTGAGCTCGACAACAAGTACGCCATGGTTTTGGCGAGGAAGGTTCTACGCACACGATGGGCCGATGACGGCTTTCTCAACTGATGATGGGCGTGTTGATGACGCCTTGTTGGGAGACCCCAAGAGCAAGGTGTGATGAGCACAACGATAAGTTTTTCCTCAGTAAGAAACCGAGGTTATCGAACTAGGAGGAGGAAGGAAACGACTCAAAGGTGTTGCTAGCAACTTGGAGACCTGCACAACACAAACTCAAAACTTTGCCCCAACGAACAGTGAGGTTGTCAATCTCACCGGTTTGCTGTAACAAAGTATTAACTGTGGTGTGGAAGGTAATGGTGGTTTGCAACAAGTAAATAGTAACAGTGGAAGATGTATCAATGGTAAAGATTGGACCGTTGTCCATAGTTCACTAGAGGTGTTCTCCTTAGATAAACAAACATGTCATGCTGGGTAAACAAATTACAGTAGGACAATTGACAGGACTAAGCAATGCATAACAATGCAATACTAGACATTCATGATCCTATGAGATTCGATTGGGCAATACAACAAGATACATAGACTGCCATCCAACTGCATCTATGACTAGAAATCCACCTTCGGGTTATCATCTGAACCCCCTCAGTATTAAGTTTCAAGCAACAAATAACTGCTTTAAGGAAAGTGTGTAAGGTAAACAATCCACTTGTTCCATGAACAAGAGACCGTTGTTTTCTCCCTAGTGGCAACAACACATCTACAACCTTAGAGATTTCTATCACTTCCCTTAGATTAAATAGAGGCATGAACCCACTATCGAGCATAAATACCCCCCTCTTGGAGTCACTAGCATCTACTTGGCCAAGATATCTACTAGAAACAGAGATCATGCAATATCTCAAACAACACAGACATGATAGAATCAATAAGACAAAACCATTAATCAATCTGACATAGTAATATCAATATCCATCGGATCGCCGCAAACACAACATGCATGATTACAAATAGATGAGATCTTGATCATGAACGGAGCTCACAAGATCTAAACATGAAGGCATAAAGGAGGATATACAACCATCTAGCTACTACATGGACCCGTAGTCCAAGGTGGAACTACTCACGCTTCATACCGGAGGCTGGCATGATGAATAAGAAGGCCTCATGGATGATCTCCCCTCCGGCAGGGTGCCGGGAAGAGCTTCAGATCCCCCCGATCTAGGGACGATGGTGGCGGCGGCTATAGATGGTTTTGTATATTATTGATCGGGTACTTAGGGTTTAGGAATTGGGGGTATTTATAGGCGAAGAGGCAAGGCAGGGGGGTAGCCAGGGCGACCGCACCCCTCAGGCGCGGGCCTACCTTGGCCGTGCGGCCAGGGGGTGTGGCCCCCTGGTGGCTCTGCTTCGTCTCGTATTCAGGCTTCGTGTTCCACACGGTAAAATATTGACTTTGGCTTTTGTCCCGTCCAATTCCGAGAATATTGATTTTCTGCCTTTCTGGAACCAAAATTAGAAGAAAACAGGCAATTGGCACCGTGGCATCTTGTTAATATGTTAGTACCAGAAAACATATAAAAAACACCTCAAAGTGTAGACAAAGCAAAGCAAAGTAGTTACTAAACAATCATGGAACATCAAAAATTATAGATACGTTTCCGACGTATCATCAACTCAGCAGGGTTGAGGGCGGACTTCGAATACCTGTGTGCAAATGCAGGGCTCTCTAGCCTCGCCAATGCAAGCCACTACACCTACGAAGATCTCACCCATGAGTTCCTCGCCTCCTTCTATGACGACTACAGGGACAAAGGTAATGCATGCATGATAAATTTCACCATTAACCAACGGTCATATCAAATTACCTATCAAAATTTTTGTGAGTCTTATGGATTCCCTTGTTGGAGATATGCCCTAGAGGCAATAATAAATTTAGTTATTATTATATCTTTGTGTTTATGATAAATGTTTACATTCATGCTATAATAGTATTAACAAGGAAACATTAATACTTGTGTGATTTGTAAACTTAATTTGAAGTCCCTAGTATAGTCTCTATACTTCACTAGCTTGTTGGTTGATTAATGATTGTGGTTTCCCTATCATGAACATTGAGATGTTATCAACAACAAGATCATATCGTTAGGAGAATGATATGGTGGACATACTCCTATAGATAAGCGTAGCATAAAGATTAAGTCATTTCAATAGTTCAATTGCTATATGCTTTCTGATACATAGTAACCTAATTCCTTCGACCATGAGATCATGCATATCACCTTTACCGGATGGATGCTTTGATGACATCAAACACCACACCGTGGCGGGTGGCTATAAAGGTGGCATTGAGTGTTCGGAAAGTAATGGTCAAAACACATGGATCAAGAGTGGGATTTGTCCATCCATATGACGGATAGATATACTCTGGGCCCTCTCGGTGGAATGTCATCCAATTAGCTTGCAAGCATGTGACTGGGTCACAAGGGATCACATATCACGGAACGAAAAGAGTACTTATCGGTACGAGGTTGAACTAGGTATGCAGAGATCTGCGATCATAACCTCGGATAAGTAAACTATCGTGAGACAAAGGGAAATTGGTATCGTATGTAAGTGGTTCATTTGATCGCAAAGTAATCATAGAAATATGTGGGAGCCATATGAATTTCCAGATTCCTCTATTGGTTATTGTTCGGAGAAGTGTCTCGATCATGTCCGCATAATTCACGAACTGTAGGGAGACACACTTAAGGATTGACGTTGTTTTGAGTAGTTATGGTATTATGAGAAAGAGACCGAATGTTGTTGAGTCTCGTATGGGATCCGGGATATCACGAGGTGATCCGGAATGGTCCGGAGAATAAGATTCATATAAGGAAAGTCCGTTTGAGTTCGGGAATGATTAGGTGTTTTCATCGGGAATGTTCTAGAAGGTTCGGATTGTCCGGCACTCGGGGGAGGGTACATGAATGTGTCATTGAATGATTTCATCATGTACTAAGTGTTCTTTCTGTTCCAAAACTGAAAAGTCAAACTGCCAATTTGAAAGTCAAGCGGCTAAAGCAGCTGGAAAAAGCTGGGAAGCAGAAGCTGTGGGAAACAAGCAAGAGGAGGTTGAAACCAACTTGGAGGAGGAGTCCCTCCTCTCCAAGCCGGCGTCCCACCTAGACCGAGTTGGGGAGGGACTCCCCTCCCTCCCCTGGCGCGCCGGCCCCTCCACCTATAAAAGGAGGGACAGGGCCTCCTCCTCTAGACACACAAGTTCCTATCCTCTAATCTCCGGTTTAGAGCCGTTTTGGTTTAGAGCTTCTAATTGCTTTAGCCTGCGGTTTAGAGCCTTCTAATTGGTGTGTCTAATCTCTAGACCACTAATAGTCCTCTCTCATACTCCACCATACTCGCTCCGGCTTAAGGCGAAGCCTGCGGATTTCCCTCTACTTAGGTACCACGCCGTTGTCTTTGCGAGGAGAGTGCTACAACCTCTGCTTTCTTTGGAACAAGGGAGAGGAAGGTCTTTGTCGAGTATCAACGTGTGACCGATCAAGCGAGCGCTTCTTAGCAGCCGGAAGGATCGTCTACGATCTTGAGATCGGAAGAAATGCGACTACATCACCCACGAATCCGCTCTCGTTAAACACTTTGGAATCTTCGAGGTAAGTTATTCCATCGACTCGTTGCTACAATCTAGTAGATAGATCTTGGCTTGTTTGTTTGTATGCGATAGAAATTTTTGTTTTCCATGCTACGAACCCCTACGTGGTATCGAGCCGTGTCTATATGTAGATCTGTTGCACGAGTAGAACACAATGGTCATTGTGGGCGTTGATGCTTTATTGTCGATTGCTTTTGTGTACTTTGCATCTTGCGGTATGTTGGGATGAAGCGGCCGGGCTAACCTTACATGACATCGTTCATGAGACTTGCTCACGCTTAACATGCAACTTGTATTGCATAAGTGGCTTCGGGTGCCTGTTTCTCCTAGCATAGTTAAGATCCAATTTACAACGGTGATCAACAATGCTAGTATCAATGTTGTGGTTCTTGTTCGTAAGTTAGAACGACACTTATTGAAAGCCCCAAACCACGTAAAATATGCAAAGAAAGTAGAGGCGTCTAACTTTGTTTTGCGGGTGTGCAATGATGTGATATGGCCATGATTGTGATTATATTTGATGTATGCAATGTTCCTTATTGTAAGTTGGCAACCAGGGGAGCCATATGGTTGTCTTTAATTTATGTTAAGACCAGCGTGTCTATTCAAAGTAGTTGTAATAGTTGAAGCCGGTGGGCGACAACCATGGAGAAGCGTCATTGACCTTGATGCAATGCGGTGATGATGGAGATCATGTTCGTGCTTGAAGATGGAGATCGGAAGCACAAAGAAGAAAGGCCATATCATATCACATATTATTGAATTGCATGTGATGTTAATCCTTTATGCATCTTGTATTGCTTGGTAGCAGCGGTAGCATTATAAGATGATCCCTCATGCACATCAATTTCAAGTCATAAAGTGTTCGCCCTTAGTTAGCACCGTTGCTAAAGCTTGTTGTTTGAAGCACCACGTGATGATCGGGTGTTAGATTACGCAAGTGTATACAACGTGAGCAAGCCAGATTTGCTCATGCGAAACTAAGGTTTGATCTTGACGAGCCTAGCATGCAGACATGGTCTCGGAACACGGATCACCGAAGGTAAAGCATGAATCGTATAGTAGATATGATGAACATGACGATTGTTCGCCATTGAAACTATATCAACTCGTGATGATCGGTGTTGATGTAGTGGATTTGGTTCGTGTGATCACTAAAACAATGTGAGGGATGTTGTTTTGGTGGGAGTTCACCTAGTTTAATTTCATCAATTAATTTGAACTCAATTTGTCATAAACTTAGTCTAAACTATTGCAAATATGTTGTAGATCAATGGCAGCCTACCATCAATTTTAATGCGTTCCTAGAAAGAAAAGTTGAAAAACAATGGAAGCAACTTCGGATTGGTTCCGCAATTTGAGGATTGTCCTCACAGGTGGTAATTTGACCTATGTCTTTGGATGCACATGGGTGACCCACTGCGGTGATGCTCCCGATGAAGTAAAGAATGTTTACCTCGCTCGGAAGAATCGTACTCCATAGTTCGATGTGCTATCTTGTATGGTTTGGAATCGGAGCTTGAGAAAAGGTTTGAAGAGTCGGACCCATATGATATTGTCGAGGATCTCAAATTGATTTTGAGACTCATGCGGCAATTGAAAGCTATGAGGCTTGAAAAGTTCTTTAAGCGCAAGATGGAAGAGGCAGCTCCGTTAGTGAGCATGTGCTTAAGATGTCTGGGCACGCATAAACAAACTTCAAAGCTTGGGTATAGTGATTCCTAATGCTTTGGGGATTTACCATGTCCTCCGATCACTACCACCAAGTTCTGTGAACTTTGTGATGAACTACAACATGCAGAACATGAACAAAGAGTTGCGAGAACTTTGCTATGTTAAAGTGCGAAGTGGAGATCAAGAAAGAGCACCAAGTGTTGTTGGTCAATAAGACCACCAAATTCAAGAAAGGAAAGTCTAAGCAAAGGGACACTTCAAGAAGGGTGGTAAGAAAGTTACCACAAAGCGAAGAAGACCAAGCTGGACCAAGCACGATCTTGAGTGCTTTTCTTGCAAGGGAGAAGGTCACCGGCGGAATTGCCCAAAGTACTTGGCGGATCTGAAGAACGCAACATCAAGAAGAAAGGTATATCGATATACATGTTATTGATGTGTATCTCACTAGTACTCGTAGTAGTGCACAGGTATTTGATCTTGGTTCGGTTGCTCACATTTGTAACTCGAAGCAGGTCTTTGCGAATAAACGGAAGCTAGCGAAGAACGAGGTGACGATGCGCGTGGGAAAGCGGATCAAAGGTTGATGTGATCGCGGTCGGCACGCTACCTTCATCTACCATCGGGATTAGTTTTATACTTAAATAATTGTTATTTAGTGCCTGTGTTGAGCATGAACATTATATCGGGATCTTGTTTATTGCGAGACGGTTACTTGTTTAAGTCAAAGAATAATGGTTGTTCGATTTATATGAGTAATATGTTTTATGCACATGCACCTTTGATAGATGGTCTATTCTTATTGAATCTCGATAGTGGAAATACACATATCAACAACATTGAGGCTAAACGTTTGAAATCAGCGATAATTACCTATATGTGGCACTGTCGTCTTGGTCACATTGGAGTGAAGCGTATGAAGAAACTCCATTCGATGGACTTCTTGAATCACTTGAGAATCACTTGAAGCATGTCGATGGGAAAATGACTAAGACTCCATTTTTACGGTATGATGGAGCGAGCTACAGACTTATTGGAAATCATACATACCGATGTGTGTGGACCAATGAGTGTAGCATCGCGCGGTGGTTGTCGTTATGTTCTTACCTTCACGGATGACTTGAGTAGATATGGGTATATCTATTTCATGAAACATAAGTCCGAAACTTTCGAGAAGTTTAAGGAGTTTCAAAGTGAGGTAGAGAATCAACGTAACAAGAAGATTAAATTTCTGCGTTCTGATCGTGGAGGTGAATATCTAAGTTACGAGTTTGGCGAGCATTTGAAGAAATGCGAAATACTTTCACAGTTGACACCGCAGGGAACACCATAGCGTAATGGTGTGTCCGAACGTCGTAATCGAACTCTTTGAGATATGGTTCGTTCTATGATGTCACTTACAGATTTACCGCTATCATTTTGGGGTTATGCATTAGAAACAGCCGCATTCACTTTAAATAGGGCACCGTCTAAATCCGTTGAAACGACACCGTATGAATTATGGTTTGGGAAGAAACCTAAATTGTCGTTCCTTAAAGTTTGGGGATGCGAAGCCTATGTAAAGAAGTTACAGCCGGACAAGCTTGAACCCAAAGCGGAAAAATGCGTCTTCATAGGATACCCAAGGAAACTATTGGGTACACCTTCTATCATAGATCCGAAGGCAAAATCTTCGTTGCCAAGAATGGATCCTTTCTAGAGAAGGAATTTCTCTCGAAAGAAGTGACTGGAAGGAAAGTAGAACTCGACGAGGTTGTCGAACCTTCTCTCGATATTGCGAGTAGCGCAGCACCGGAAGAAGTTCCTGTGGTGCCTGCACCAATTAGAGAGGAAGATAATGATGATGATCATGAAACTTCGGTTGAAGTTGCTACAGAGCCTCGGAGGTCAACGAGAACTCGTACCACTCCAGATTGGTATGATCCGTTATGAGTGTCATGTTGGTGGACAAAACCGATGACCACGAGACATACGAGGAAGCGATGATGAGACCAGATTCCAATAAATGGCAAGAAGCCATGAAATCCGAGATTGGATCCATGTACGAAAACCAAGTATGGACTTTGGTGGACTTAGGATGGCGGAAGGTCGAGAACAAATGGATTTTCAAGAAGAAAACAGATCTTGATGGTAATGTTACATCTATAAAGCTCGACTTGTCGCAAAAGGGTTTCGACAAATTCAAGGAGTTGACTACGATGAGACTTTCTCACGGTAGCGAAGCTAAAGTCTGTGAGGATTATGTTAGCAATCGCTGCATATTATGATTATGAGATATGTCAGATTGATGTCAAAACAGCATTCCTCAATGGAGATATTGATGAAGAGTTGTATATGATGCAACCCAAAGGTTTTGTCGATCCTAAAGATGCTAACAAGGTATGGAAACTTCAACGGTCCATCTATGGATTGAAGCAAGCATCCGAAGTTGGAATCAACGTTTTGATAAGGTGATCAAAAGTTTTGGTTTTATACAAATTTATGGAGAAGCTTGTATTTACAAGAAAGTGAGTGGAGCTCTGTAGCATTCTTAATACTATATGTGGATGACATATTGTTGATTGGGAATGATGTAGACCTTCTTAATAGTGTCAAGGAATATTTGAATAATAGTTTTCAATTAAGGATCTTGGCGAAGCACTTACATATTAGGCATAAAGATTTATAGAGATAGATCAAAGCGCCAAATATCATTGTCACAGAGTACATATTTGGACAAAGTTCTAAAGAGGTTTGGAATGGAAGAAAGCAAGAAAGGGTTCTTGCCCATGTTTTTAATCGACCTTGAGTAAAACTCAAAGTCCGACATCGAGAAGATAGAGAAAGGATGAGTAAGACTCCTATGCCTCAGCCATAAGATCTCTAATGTATGCCATGCTATGTACTAGACCCGACATTGCATATCTTTGTTAGTTTAACTAGCAGATATCAAAGTGATCCAGAGTGGATCATTGGACAAGGTCAAAAAACATCCTTAAGTACTTGAGAAGAACTAAGGATATGGTTCTTTCTTATGGAGGTGATGAACATTTCGTTGTTAATGGTTACACCGATGCTAGTTGGAACACCGATCCGGATGATTCTAAATCACAATGGATACGTATTTATTTTGAATGGTGCAGATTAGCTGGAGGAGTGCAAAGCAAAGCGTTGTGGCGAGATCTTCAACTGAATCGGAATACATGGTCGCCGGAGGCTTCACAAGAAGCGATATGGATGAAAGAGTTCATTACTGAGATGGGTGTGGTTCCTAGTGCTTTGGACCCAATGTCTATCTCTTGTGATAACATGGGCGCCATAGCCAATGCGCAAGAACCAAGGTCACACAAGAAGTCAAGATATCAAGCTGCGTTTTCACGCTATTCGAGAATATATCCGGGATGGGGATATAAAGATTTGCAAAGTACACAGATCCGAATGTGGCGGATCCGTTGACTAAACCTCTCCAGGGCAAAACATGACCAACACCAAACTGCCATGGGTGTTCGGTATATTACCATGTAATCTAGATTAGATGACTCTAGTGCAAGTGGGAGACTGTTGGAGATATGCCCTAGAGGCAATAATAAATATAGTTATTATTATATCTTTGTGTTTATGATAAATGTTTACATTCATGCTATAATAGTATTAACAAGGAAACATTAATACTTGTGTGATTTGTAAACTTAATTTGAAGTCCCTAGTATAGCCTCTACACTTCACTAGCTTGTTGGTTGATTAATGATTGTGGTTTCTATCATGAACATTGAGATGTTATCAAC
The DNA here is from genome assembly GCA_030063025.1 of Avena longiglumis. Taxonomy (NCBI): domain Eukaryota; kingdom Viridiplantae; phylum Streptophyta; class Magnoliopsida; order Poales; family Poaceae; genus Avena; species Avena longiglumis. The sequence continues at coordinate 332,423,457 of CP125978.1, forward strand.
AACAAGATCATATCGTTAGGAGAATGATATGGTGGACATACTCCTATAGATAAGCGTAGCATAAAGATCAAGTCATTTCAATAGTTCAATTGCTATATGCTTTACGATACATAGTAACCTAATTCCTTGACCATGAGATCATGCATATCACCTTTACGGATGGATGCTTTGATGACATCAAACACCACACCGTGGCGGGTGGCTATAAAGGTGGCATTGAGTGTTCGGAAAGTAATGGTTGAAACACATGGATCAAGAGTGGGATTTGTCCATCCATATGACGGATATATATACTCGGGCCCTCTCGGTGGAATGTCATCCAATTAGCTTGCAAGCATGTGGGTCACAAGGGATCACATATCACGGGAACGAGAAAAGAGTACTTATCGGTAACGAGGTTGAACTAGGTATGCGAGAGATCGACGATCATAACCTCGGATAAGTAAACTATCGTGAGACAAAGGGAAATTGGTATCGTATGTAAGTGGTTCATTAGATCGCAAAGTAGTCGTAGAAATATGTGGGAGCCATATGAATTTCAGATTCCTCTATTGGTTATTGTTCGAGAAGTGTCTCGATCATGTCGCATAATTCATGAACCGTAGGGAGACACACTTAAGGATTGACGTTGTTTTGAGTAGTTATGGTATTATGAGAAAGAGACCGAATGTTGTTGAGTCTCGGATGGGATCCGGATATCACGAGGTGATCCGGAATGGTCCGGAGAATAAGATTCATATAAGGAAAGTCCCGTTTGAGTTCGGGAATGATTAGGTGTTTTCATCGGGAATGTTCTAGAAGGTTCGGATTGTCCGGCACTCCGGGGGGAGGTACATGAATGTGTCATTGAATGATTGCATCATGTACTAAGTGTTCTTGCTGTTCCAAAACTGAAAAGTCAAACTGCCGGTTTGAAAGTCAAGCAGCTAAAACAGAAACTGTGGAAAACAGAAGCTGTGGGAAGCAGAAACTGTGGGAAACAAGCAAGAGGAGGTTGAAACCAACTTGGAGGAGGAGTCCCTCCTCTCCAAGCCGGCGGCCCACCTAGGCCGCGTTGGGGAGGGGGTCACCTCCCTCCCCTGGCGCGCCGACCCCTCCACCTATAAAAGGAGGGGCAGGGCCTCCTCCTCTAGACACACAAGTTCCTATCCTCTAATCTCCGGTTTAGAGCCGTTTTGGTTTAGAGTTTCTAATTGATTTAGCCTGCGGTTTAGAGACTTCTAATTGGTGTGTCTAATCTCTAGACCACTAATAGCCCTCTCTCATACTCCACCATACTGCCCGCTTAAGGCGAAGCCTGCGGATTTCCCTCTTACGGTACCACGCCGTTGTCTTTGCAGGAATCGCGAGGAGAGTGCTACAACCTCCATTTTCTGGAACAAGGAGAGGAAGGTCTTCGTCAAACCGAACGTGTGACCGATTATGGAGCTGCGGAACACAGTACGGAAGGATCGTCTACACGATCTTGAGATCGGAAAGAGTACGACTACATCACCCACGAGAATCCGCTCTCGTTAAACACTTTGGAATCTTCGAGGGTAAGTTATTCCATCGACTTGTTGCTACAATCTAGTAGATAGATCTTGGCTTGTTTGTTTGTATGCGATAGAAAATTTTTGTTTTCCATGCTACGAACCCCTACATCCCTCCATAAGGGGAATCAACTGTTACAAACTTGTATAGCGTCTCGAGTGCAGATACTTGGGAGGTTATTTCTGTTAATGGTGGTAGAGACTTCTATCAGAATAAGATGTCCACCATTCAGAACCCAAACATCCGTTACTTTGCTATGTTTCTTACTAACACTTTGTTAGGAAGAGGAGATACCGGCTCGATGGCCAATGCAGATATGGCCATGATCACCAAGGCGCTCTTCCCTAATGCACCGCAGAGTCCCACTCCTGCAGCTCTATTCCTCCAGCACCTCCGCCACCAGAGCAACAAACAGAAAGGTGATATTCGCATTGGTGGATTGGTAACCCACGTAATCCAAGCTCTCGAAATTGCAATTCCTATTGTGCAACCTGTTGATGGCTCCATACTTATGGATGTCAAGTATATAAATGCTTGTGTCTTCCTCGGTGTTTACCGAGGTAATAGGAGGCTCCGAGCCTATCAATTTGGTTATCTTGATGTTGTGCATGATGATCAAGTGTCATTGCCTTGCCCGCAAGCCTTCGATGTTCAAGGAAGGGACAAATGGATCCTCGCCAAGGATCAAGTGACTGAAGTCATGGAGGCACTCTATCTTGACTCCGAGGAAGAGGAAGGAGGGTAGCAGAATGAGCAGGAGCAGTAGCAGGAGGAGGAGTACAACCCTGCTGGGAGGGACAACAACAACATCAACAAGATGAGAAACCTTGGGACCAATGGCCCAATCAGCCACATCAGCAGCAGGGGTTCAACAATGTCCCCTACCAAGATTTTCTGCAGCTCAACCAACGCGTTGGGGAGATCGACCAGACTCTGCATGGAGTAAGTGAAGATGTGAGTGCCTTAACTCACACCTTTGGTAACTTCATGACCTACTTCCCCGACTACTACCAACAGCACCAGCAACCGCTGCCGAATGGCGCAACAACTAAGCATGGCAACAACCTAAGCTTGGGGAAGGTTTTGAAAACCTCCAAACTTGCATTCATATTTTTATTTCTTCTTTTGATTTGTTTTATTCGCAAGAATAGCATGTTTACTTTCAGTTTGCATTCTTAAAAACCAAAAACACACAAAAACTTAGCTGTAACTTTTATTGCAATTTGTTTCTTTGTTTTTCTCAAAGATTTCTCAATTTTAGGTGACTTGGCAATAGGGAAATATAGAGGGGATTCAACTCAAGTATGAGAACGAATCAAGCAAGAGGAGGTATCATATTCCTTTCATCACCCCTTCTGCAACCTTAAATTGATCTTACAATTATTTACTCGCTTGCACTTGAGTCACTCCCCACCTAGCTTGTTATCCTATAAATTAAATTCCCTTGCCAGTGTCTACCTTTAGCTTTGAAACAACAAGCAATGACCTTGGTTTAAATATTTCCAACATTTCTACAACAAGAAAAATCATCCAAGAGATGATGAGTCCATGTTTATCCTAGAGGATTTGATTTTATAAACTACTCAACCCCATTGAGATTAATGTAAATAGACTCGATATCACCGTTGAATGGAATTGTCTGATAAAATGGATGCTTTTAAGTAGTAGAGATTATGCCACTGCTCGTTCTAATAATTCTAGTACGATATTGCTTTACGCGTGTCACTACAATACTATCGTACTCCATGGGGAACTATAAACTCCGCTGGCCAATGAACGATCTAAATGTGGGAAACCACTTGATTTCGGCTATTGAGTTATGTAAACGTTTGTAGCAGCAATACTATGACGGGTAAAATTTTAGTATCCTCGTGGTTTAACGTTCCAAGTGAAGTTTTAGTACTCCTATGACCCACTATTGCTCAACGACTATCTATTGGCATGGTCACGAGTGTGCAACACAGCCCCAATTAACATGTTAAAAACAATGGCATGATTTATCTATGAAAGAGATGAAAATTTTGAAAAACAAGGAAAGGAAAATGGTGCTTTGAGAGTCTTGCAATTTTGACGTGGGAATATATGAGTTGTTCTTAAATTAAATTTTAGTGGTTCCAACTTGAGTACTCTTAATCGATTAAATGAACAAGAGCAAAAAAGTTTTCATCTCTCAATAAGAGAGAAGCCAAAAAGATTTGTTTCACTTTCCTAGCTAAAACTTTTGACACTAGCTCGGGCATTTGATTTATTTGATAGAAAGATATATGTGGCTAGGAAGTGAACTCAGTGCAATCTTGTCAATACTTGTATGATCATGTTTAAGGTTGCAGGAATTGTGAAGAAAAGAATTTGACACCAAATTGAGCTTGCAAGTTCTTTTATTTAAGTCTCAAATCTCCATTATCCTTTCTTATTTACTTATCACTCGAGGACTAGCAACATCTAAGCTTGGGGGTGATGACCCACAAGTATAGGGGGTGTATCGTAGTACTTTCGATAAATAAGAGTGTCGAATCCAACAAGGAGCAGAAGGGGTTGACGAGCGGTTTGGATCAAGGATTCACTGTAAATACTAGCAAACGGATTTTTAAGGGTTTTTGATAATGTAGATAAATAAAGTGCGAGTAAATAAAAGACAATAATAATAATTGCAGCAAGTGGCCCAATCCTTTCTTCAGTAAAGACAAGCCGGTTGTATTACTTAAGATGACCAAACGTTCTCGAGGACACATGGGAATATTGTCAAGTGATTTCGCTTCATATAGTCGATTAATCTATAAGTGTTATGTGGGTGAACCTATGCTAATGCACTACCCCATACTTGGACTAATACATACTTGTGATTATACCCCTTGCAAGCATCCGCAACTACAAGAAAGTAATTAAGATAAAAACCTAACCACAACATTAAACTCTGTGATCCTACACTCCCTAATGCAATGGTTTCCTAACAGGGATTTAGGTTTCTCTCACTGCAGCAACCCCACAATTAGTAGCCAAATACACAATGCACTCCCCTAGGCCCATAAAGGTGAAGTATCATGTAGTCGATGTTCACATGACACCACTAGAAGAATAGCACCACAACTTAAATATCAAACCATTAAATATTACTCAACATAATTCCACTACTAACAACATCACTTCTCCCATGTCCTCAAGAACTAAACAAACTACTCCCGAGACATCATATGGATCAAGATCAGAGATGAAATAATGATAAGTAACAATCTAAACATGAACAATAATCCAATGGTTCTATTCAATAGCATCAACTACAACAAGTAATCAACACCGGGAAAGTTTCCCCTATGAACTATGCAAGATTCAACCCAATTGTTATAGCAGTACGACGTGGTGATGATGGTGCTGGTGGAGATGATGATGAGGATCCCAATGAAGCCTATCTTGATGATGGTGTCGATGGCGATGATCTCCCCTCTCTGGGAAGGAATTTCACTGGCAGATTTCTGCCTGCCGGAGAGCTCTTTCTCTCTCTGTAGTTTCTGCCCCACAGTGGCTGTGGAATATTTCTCTGATGGCTCCTCCGAGTCTTAGGTTTTCGGGGGGTAGATATGAGTGAAAGGGTGGCACCGGAGGTGGACCAGGGTGGCCACACCACCTGGTGGCGTGGCCTAGGGGGATGATGACCCACAAGTGTAGGGGATCGCAACAGTCTTCGCGGGTAGTATTACCCAATTTATTGATTCGACACAAGGGGAGCCAAAGAATACTTGCAAGCCTTAACAACTAAGTTGTCAGTTCAGCTACACCTGGAAATAGTTCTTGCTCACAAAAGTTTGTCAGTAGTAACAGTTTGTAGTAGCAATAGCAAAGCAACAACAACAGTGAAACAGGAGCAATAATAACAGTAACGGTAACAGTAGGATTCGAGTACGGTAGGCATATGGAGGGATGGACGGGCATTGCATGGACAAGTCTAAACATGTAACTTAAGAACTAGGGCATTTCAGATAAATAATAACAAGCATCCAAGTACTAAACAATCCTAGGCATGTGCTCCAAATATAGTCATACGTGCTCGTAATGAGAACTTGCACAACATCTTACATCCGGCCCGGTAGTGGCATGGGCCTCTGGGGAACTACTGGCAATTAAGGTGCTCCTTTTAATAGAACACCGAAGAAAAGCATTAACACTCTGTGAACACATGTGATCCTAACACCACAGCCATCCCCTCCGATTGTCCCAATTATTATCACTTTGGGGCCTTTGGATCCGAACAATGATATGTGTACACAACTTGCAGATAAGATCACAAACAATAATATCATGATGATTCAATAATAAGTTCAGATCTGAGATCATAGCACACGAGCCCCAGTGACAAGCATTAATCACAACAAGTTGCAACAAAGTAAAATATCACTAATAGAGATACTAGGCACTATGCCCCTAACAGATCTTATTCGATTACATGATAGAACTCATTCAATCCCTACCATCCCCAAGCCTACAGCGGGGGATTACTCACTCATGGATGAGGGAAACATTGGTGGTTGATGGAGATGCGTTGGTGATGACGATGGCGATGATCCTCTCCAAATTCCCTGTCCCGGTAGGGTGCCAGAACGGAGTTTCTAGATCCGAATCTTGGTTTCTCGTGGCAGCGGCGGAGCGGAACTCTTTCTGGAAAACTATCAAACCCGCCTCTGTTTTTAGGTCATAAGGAAATTTATAGGCGTGGAGGGAGGCCGAGGAGATGCCGGGGGTGGCCAGACCTCCCCTAGTTGCGGGGTCAGTGGGCCCGCGCCTGGGCCCCCCAGGCCTCCTCTCTATCTCCCCTTCGGGCTCCGTGGATCTTATGGTGAGAAATTGTTTTTGGCATATTTTCCGGGATTTTTCCTGATAGTTCATTTTCTGCACAAAAACAAGTACCAAGGTAATTATGTTGAAAACAGCGTCAGTCTGTGTTAGTTGTATCCAAATCACCCAAGTTTAGAGAAGAAACAATAACAAAGTGTTCGAGAAAGTAGATACGTTTTGGACGTATCAGGGGACCCGCGCCTAGGGGTGGCATGGTCCCCCTGTGGCCCATCTCCACTCCATCTTATGGCTTTCTCCGTCTTCTGGAAAAATAGGAATTTCCACATATTTTCTGGGATTTTCTGATCTTCGAAAATATTGCATATGGGCAGCGCTTTTCCATCAGAATCCTGACTCCAGCAGTTAATTCTCCAAGAATCATCAAACATGCAAAATAGATCAAATAACATAATTATCATATCAAAATATAAAATTTATCAATGAATAATGGTAAATTATAATATAAAATAGTGATGCAAAATGGACATATCAACTCCCCCAAGCTTTAGACCTTGCTTGTTGTCACATCCCAAATTTTAGATCTGGTTCCGCATATCATTCATGGCATTGCACCATAATCATCCATGCAAAACTTTCGATTGAGATGTTTCGGCAAAACACTATTTTCAAAACCCTATTTTATTTTACTAAAATGCTCCTACGAGAGGGTATACTAAGACTTATGTTTTCCACCCCTGTAAACTAGTGGAACCAAATACCACTTGACCCTAGGTTGATCTCCTAGATTTTATAAAAAATTAGGAACAAGTTTCATCCAATTCGGAGTTCGTATGAAAAAGTTACGGTGGAAATACTAAACAGAAATTAGAAAAAAAAGAACAAAAAAAAGAGGAAAGCAGCTCGGCCCGACTTCTTTGGGCTGGCCTTGACCAACCAGCCTGTATCTTGATCCGCGCCTTACGGCAGATGGTATCCGCCGCGCCCCGCCCGACCACCGGCAGTGGGGCCCCACTGTCGGCGCCGACATCGCCGCCGCTGCGTCCGTCACGGACTCCAACCCGCGCCGTTTACGCCTCGGGCAGCGTGGACCCTCCCTTCTTAGCCCTCACGCCTCTCCCGACGCCCGCATCGCGCCGCCGCGCCGCATCACGAGCCGCCCGCGCCGCCCGGCCGCTTCGCCACCGTTGCCCGCGTCTCTCCGCCCTCGCCACGCTGCGAGGAGGACGCCCGACCCGCCGACCCGTCCGCCTCCGGCCGCCGGAACCGCCGCCGTCGCCGCCGCCAACCTCACCGGTGAGCACCACCTCGCCGCCACCTCTCCCTGCCGCACGATCTGCCACGAACGGCCTAGATCGGCCGTTGACTGGTCAGCCCAGGCACTGACCAGTCAACCGCCCAGTCAGCCGCCACGTCGGCCAGTCAAAGTCGAAGTTTGACTGGGCGATTTCTTAAATAAATTTAATTGGCAGATTCTAGGTAAAACTTGTAAATTGCGTACAAATTAATCTACTGGGCAAAAAATTGTAAATAAAATATGTGTAGACTCAGTAAGTCGTGTAGAATCTTGCTGTACCATTGTTTTACACTTTTGCAGCAAGATTTTGTCCATATTAATTAAATGAGTTAATGCCCTTTTTGGAGTAATTAATTCGTAGAAAAAGATCTGTAACTCCAAAAATTGCAAATAATATGTCCCTGGAATCAGTAGAACAAGGGGAATCTCAAAGTGAATTAAAAGGTTAGGGTTACAGTAAAAACCTTTGCAGAAACTATTTAATGGCTTTCTGCAGTATTTTAATTACTCAGGGAGTTATATAATTCCTTTTTGAGAAATTCCAATTGGTACTGTTCCTAAATAGCTTTGCCTATACAGTAGATTTTTCCCAAGATTTTAAAAATAGTATGTTAACAGTAGTGAATTATTTAGTTCCTAGCTCTACTATTGAGCGAAATAAATTGCATAATAGTTTTCCTTGCGCTAAAATTATTTTCCATGCATGCATTCAGTAGCCTTACTAAATAAGATTATATGGTGCTGCTGTACCATCAATCCACTTGTCATGCATACATCTTGCATCATCTTTGCTTGCATATGCTTGTGGATGGTTTGTTTATGAATGCAATTGTATCGTGTAGATTGTGACGAGTGCAACGCTTGCTCGTGTGTGGATTTCTCTTCCGACAGCTACAACCAAGGCAAGTAGATGCTACCTTGTTCATGATATCGTCCTACTATTTTCAATGCATTATCGTGTATTTTGTAGATGCATGTGTAGGAAGATAGTATCGCTATGCTATGTCCTATTATGTGGTAGGGCTCTCCTTGTAGATGAACCACCGTTTGTAGATGTGCTTAGCCATGCTTTGTTGAACGAGGGCTGGGTTACATCACTGAAATTTGTTTCTAAATGTGTTGGTTTGCGAAAACTAAAACAACTTAATCAATGAATCTCCTGGGTGTGATGGGATTGATAAATTTTGGTGGTATCATTGCGGAAAGGCACCCAGGTATCGAGAGAAAATGATTGGCTTCTTTATGTTGTAGCTTACGTGTACAACCATGTGCCAACAATGGAATGGGCGGTTGGTTGGACTTAGTAGGTTGTGGTAACTCGAACCCGCGTATTCAGAGATGTAGAATTTTGGTAGGTTGGACCGGTGCGCGTCGGGATTGGGGAGCTACTTCCCGAACAGTCTCTTCTTGGAATTATCCCTATCATCACCCAAAATGAGAGTGATGGTACGAGCTGGGCTGGCCAAGTCACATGGGTAAAGTGTACTAACCCCTGCAGGGTGTATAATCTAATCGATTAGCCGTGTCCCCGGTTATGGACATCTGAGTTGCCTGATATTGATTCCGTGACATGTTTCTCGCTCATTCTAATTTCATAATTGCTTTAATGTTGTTGGGTTAACTTAATTGGGATCTTTTCAAAGAAAATCAAAAACTGTTTATGAAAGTAGGACAAAGGTATTTGCAAATGCAAGCGGAACCTCTCAATTTCCAAATATGCATGTAGATGTTAGCACTATTGTCTCCTTTACTAGCTCTACTTGCCATACATTCCATGTATTGACCCTTCGGGGATGCTATGTTTCATGTTGCAGGATATTCCGATTCTGAGTAATCGATATAGGCCATGGTACTCCACTCGGCACTTGTTCACTTGTGGGCAATTTGAAGAATGGAGGATTTGCTTTATTTATGTTGCTACCTGAATAATTTGAGCTAGCCTTGAGCTAAGATTTTATTGTAATAATGGTACTCTGGATCTTCGTTATTTATGATAGACAGATATTTTTCTATGTTATTCATCTTATTCTATTGTGGGCCAATGAACCGATCCACGGATTGGCATGTCACATAGAAGCCACGGTCTTTTCAGAACCGTGGTGTTTCACTTGTCCCCAAGCAAAAACTAAACTCAGTAAACAAGACCACAATTTTATGGAGTGAAGTGTCGATAAAAAGAATACGGACAAGAAGCATCAAATTTATCAATACTCAAATCATAATAGAAAGAAAATCACTCTTATACAACCTAACTTGCAATGAGTAAGGTAGTCACAATAAAGGTGCACAAAGAAAATCATAATTGGTGATGGCAAACTTTGTTCTTGGTCAGAGAACATTTAACAAATTATACTTATTTTTGAGCAAATATTTTATAATGAAACTTATATTGCAGGAGTCTTTTGCTCAAATATAACGGTTTCTTCACCAACAATGATAGCTTTCAAAGTTATAGTCATTCGGATAAGAGCATTGTGCAAAACAAGGAACATAAGAAACAAGATTGAATAAATCAACATATAGATGATTGAATCACAACAACTCAAATGCTTGCTTGAGATAGAGAGGAATAGGTTTATTGACTCAACATAAAAGTAAAATATAGGCCCTTCGCAGAGGGAAGCAGGGATTAACAAGTTTCATAAAGCTTCCAAAATTTATGGTACTCATTAGCTTTGAGCTCTCATTGCCCCTATCATAAGCATCTTGAAGTGATTAAGGTTAAAGTGATGGCAAATATGAGTTATATGCTTGACAAATCATAGTTGAAAATCTCATGCCCCTTGAGTACGAGTACTGTTCCTCATGCTACTCAACTTCAGTCACAATAAGTTCTTGTCATTGTAAGTATGTGTATATCATAAAGAACCGCCAATGGGTTACCCCTTGCCCCATGACAGAGGATCTATCCCATATCAAAATGACAAGGCAACAGACAATAAGCATCTCAGCGATCTTTTTATTTATCATGAGCATGGTTTTTTATCTTTTTTATTTTATTTTATTTTTTTCGAAGATGCTTCATAGAATGCTCATTATGGTTATGCTGCAAGTTTCCACCATGATTAGGCATGGCTTAGGCTAGCCGCCCAGGCGTTTCTCTAACACATATACAAACTCCATGGAGTTACAATCTCCCCTTTTATTTCACACCGCTGGCATACATTAACAAAAGAACATGATATCAACTCAATATATATGTACAATGTCGAAAGCGTGCCCCATGACAGCATGGTTCTGATAACTCCCAACTTATAATTTGCAAGCATATAAGCAACATAGATGGTCACAATGGTTCAAATTTATTAAGTGTAAGAAAATAAAGTGTGCCGTCAAGTTCGTAAGAGCTTTACTAACTAATTTTCTCATAACAAGTTTTTTTAATTTGGAGGATAGATAAAACTTGAGAATTTACTTGGAATAGCAATGATGCTAGTAGATAGATATGGTGGACACATATGGCATAGGTTTTGGTTCAAGGTTTGGATGCACGAGAAGCATTCCCTCTCAGTACAGGTTTTTGGCTAGCAAGGCTGGGTAGCAAGCATAAGAGTTGAGTGAAACAAGCAAACATACATGTGATAGAAACAATCATGCAATCTTCCTTGGAAGCACAAACGATCTTAACTTGACAATACTAAGCTTATGATCCAAGCAAGAAATAAAGATAATGAAATATATCTATAAGTACCTTTTCTCTTTCCTTCTCAAACCTCAAAGTATTGTTTCTACTTACCAAAGCTAAGTTTGCCAAAACCAACTAAATTTACTTTAGGCTCCCAAAGTGATACCAATACTAATCAACAAGATCAATCATATCACAGAAATTGCAAACTAAAATAATATGTGCAAAAAGTAAATGATAAAACTTCTCATTAATATTCTATAATGGCACTCACACCAAGGGATACATAGATAACCAACTAGAGGAGAGATACTTCCACACTGCAAACCATCCTATGTGATAACTTCTCTACTCATGATATGACTCTACTAAAAAGGTAAAAATATAAAAGTTAATGATGTGATACCGTGACACTCCCCCAAGCCTCAAACAAACCAAGGGGAGGCCAAAACCTGATGAGGAATTACTCCTTCGGTGGTGGTGTTGTTTTCTCGATAAGCTTTTTAATCAATTTCTTCAAATCCTCAATCTCGACAGTGAGATTACGAATCATCTCCAAATTGTGCTCAATACGGTTCATGATCATGTCGGACTGTGAGTCTGGCTCTTGTGATTCTTTCCCCTCTCTTCCTCCTTAAAGTATTCTTTCCCTACATGGTTAGAACGATACATATCCCAATTGGAGGGTAACTTTTCTTTAGGCATCTTTTGGAATTGCTGCTCATGTATAAGAGTATGGAAGGAGTTCTTGATGCGTGAGGAAGTGACCGTGGAGCTAAGGAATGAAGCGGATCTTTCCCTCTAGTGGACATCCATGTAGTCCTCTTGAGCTTGACAGGGTTTTCCACCACTCCAATGATTGCAATGGTGGTGCGGGTGTGCAGACGTTGATCTTCCTCCGGTTCTTCTTCTACTTCAACCCCGATGTCCTCCTCTTGCTTGGGGTCTTAGATATCATCTTCCATAAGCTTCTTTCCCTTTTCGTCGTTGGCGGAGAACATGGTGCTCCTAAACTTGAGAATAGCTCCTAACAGAAACAGATCGAAACGAAAACAGAGCAAGAAAACGATATACGGACCTCCGGAGATCCGAGTGATTATACTCTCTCCGTTTCAAAGTATAAGATGTTTTAGGTTTGTGAAGAAAATGAATCTAGACTTGTTTTAGTATGTAGATTCACTCAACTTTAGGATGAATCTACACACTAAAACAAGTCTACATTCATTTTCTTCACAAACCTAAAACAACTTATATTTTGAAACGGAGGGAGTATATCACAAAATTTAATGAAAAAATAAGGTACTGGGAGGAAACCGGTCGGAGACGAGCTCCGAGGTGGCCACACCATCTAGTGGCGCGGCCAGGCTGGCCCGCGCCCAGGGGTGGTGTGAGCCCCTCGGGCTCTATTTCCGTCCCTCTTTCGATTCATTATCTTCCTTATTAAATAAAAAATACAAAAATATAAGCTAGAAAGTTTTTCGCGAACTTTTTCTTACCAGAACTGTTACCTATTCGAAAACGGGCTCTGCAGATTCCTGAATTTGGTCTTTAATAAATTCTTCCGGAGTCACCACTTGAATAATATCAATATATTCATTATAATAATCTCCAGAAATATAATTTTTGATCCTTTTACCATTCACCACTTGTGTAGCATTTTCTCTTAATGAAGAAATTTTTATTGCACCTGAACGATACACCTCTTCAATAATAAAGGGTCCTTCCTATTTTGAGAGTAATTTTCCTACACAATAGAACTTTCTCACCAACATGGAACTCTCTCTTAAGAATTCTCCTATCATGCCATTTTTTAAATTTTTCTTTAAATAGTCTAGCATTTTCATAAGCTTCACTTCTCCACACATCTAAAGAACTCAAGTCAAGCAATCTTTTCTTCCAACAAGTTTAAAATCTCTATTAAGTTCTTTCACTACCCAATAAGCTTTGTGTTCTAATTGTAAAGGCAAATGACAATCTTTTCCATAAATCATTTTGTAAGGAGATATTCCCATAGGATTTTTATAAGCAGTTCTATAAGCCCATAAAGCATCATTCAACTTTTTAGCAATTTTTTTCTAGATCTATTAACAGTCTTTTGCAAGATAGATTTAATTTCTCTATTTGATAGTTATACTTGCCCACTGGTTTGGGGATGATAAGCTGAAGCAATTCTATGGTTAACATCATATTTAGCAAGGGTCTTTCTAAAACCACCATGAATAAAATGAGAACCTCCATCAGTCATAAGATATCTTGGCACTCCAAACCTAGGAAAAATAACATCCTTAAGCATTTTTAAAGAGGTCTCACCATCAACACTTTTTGTAGGTATGTCTTCTACCTACTTAGTAACATAATCAATAGCAACAAGAATATGAGTATAACCTTTTGAAGGAGGAAAAGGACCCATAAAGTCAAATCCCCAACAGTCAAATGGTTCAACAATAAGAGAATAACTCATAGGCATTTCATTGCGTCTAGAAATATTACCAACTCTTTGACATTCATCACATGATAAAATAAACTTTCTTGCATCTTTAAAAAGAGTATGCCAATAAAAACCTGATTGTAGAACCTTTTGTGCGGTTCTATCTCCAGCATGATGCCCTCCATAAGCACTACCATGAAATTTTCTCAATATCTCTCGTTGTTCATATTCTAGACCACATCTTTGCATAATACCATCCACTCCTTCTTTATATAAGTGTGGGTCATCCCAAAAATAATGCCACAAATCATAAAAGAACTTCCTTCTTTTCTAAGCTATAAAGGTCGGAGGCAAATACTTAGAAACAATAAAGTTAGCATAATCAGCATATCAAGGACTCTCTCACGAGATCAGCTTTATTGCAGCCAACTGTTCATTTGGAAGACTATCATTAACAGGCATAGGATCAAAAGAGATGTTTTCCAATCGAGACAAATTACCAGCAATAGGATTTCCAGCACCTTTCCTATCTACAATATGTAGATCGAACTCTTGTAAAAGCAACATGTGGCATCCCGCAAAACCACTACTAGAAAATCGCGTTGAATTTGTGCATTGCATCGTCATCATCATATGTTGCTTGCCAAAAACTATTTTCGCAAAGCCCGTTTTGTTTTCTAAAAACGCCCCGTCTTGTTTTCAAATTCAAACCCGGGTCGCCGGAATATTTTGTTGTCTATTATTGGTTTGCAACGGTGCGATTAAATTAAATAAAAACATTTATTTGTTTAGCGGGGCAGTCGAACGGGCCGATTGACCCGAACGACCACCCCAGGATTTTAAATCGGTCCACCTCTAATCCTATATCTACCAATCTTCCTACCCAGCCCTCCCCTCCACATCACTCCAACCAACCCCTTGTGCCACCTCACCATCTCCTCTCCCCCTAGCCTATCAAAATCTGCCAACTCACCCCTCCCTCTCTCCTCTTCCCTCTCTCTCTCCTAAACCCACCCCCACTCAGCCCACCCCTGGCCCCACTACCCAACCCACCACACACACCCCACACACACGCAGCCGGCACGCTGCAGCCGCCCACCCTCCGTAGCCCCGCGTGGCCCACCCCGGTCCCACCTGGCGCGCCCACCTCCCCCGAGCAGCCAACCTCCTCACCCTCTCCCTGACGCGCAGGCCCCACCGCGTGGACCCGGTCCTCCCCTGCCCCGGACCCACCTGCAGCCTCCCCACCGCGTCTCCCACGCGGACGCGTCTTCCACGCGGACGCGTTCTTCCCACCGCGTCTTCATCCTTCCGCCATGGCACTCCCCACCTCTCCTCACCACGCAGTGCCGACCCGCCCGCATCCTCTCTGGCCCCCTAGACCGCTCTCGGCCGCCGCCGTTTCCCCCTCCGCCTCTCCCTGTCCAGCCTCCTCGCCGCCCACCGCCTCTACCCCGCCTCGCGCCCTTCTCCCTCCTCCACCCTCCTGGCTCGCCCCGTCCTGCTCCTCTCCGGCCGCGGCCGTGCCTCCCCGCCGGTTGCCGCTCGCCCTCCCGCCTAGCTCCTCCGCGGGCCTCCGCGCCCGGCTGCGCCTCCGCCTCCCGCTCCGCCCGCCCATGCCCAGCGCCGCCGCCTCCGTCCGAAGCCTCGGCGCGACGCCGTGCCTTCCAGCGCCCAGCTCCGCCGCCCGCCTCAGGCCGCCCGCCCGCCGCTGGCCTCGTCTCTCGCCCGAGCTTCACCCCGCCGTCTCGGCCCGCTTCGCCCGCCCGTCGCCGTTGACCTCCTCCACTTCGTCCTCCGCCTCGGCCGGACCTCGCCGCCGGGCAGCGCCCGCGTGCCGCGCCCTCGGCCGCAGCGGCCCCTCCTCCGCTTGACGCGCGTCCCACTGCGACCTCGCCGGCGCGCCCTCCCAGTCCCCGGCGTCCCCTCCGCGAGCTGCTACCCCGCGTCCGGTCGCCGCCAGGGACGCCATCCTCGCCGGCATGCCCCGAGCTCCGCTGCCTTGCGCCCCCTCGTCGACCCGCCCAGCTCTGCCGTCTGTGTCACCAGTCGCCGCGCCTCCTGGTGCAAGGTCGCCGCCGTCGCCAAGCCTCGCTGTCGCCGCCCTAACTACCTAGGGCTTCAAGATGGAACTCCCAAGTTTTGAACCGAGGATATGACAAGATCTCCGGCCCGATGGACCACGTCAAGCACCGCATGCTCCGTAGTCCGTACCGTACCCGATGTACCGGAGACCGGACCCCGGACACGCCAAGCACTTCCTCTCGGACGCCAAGGCCCGGACCCGGGAACCGCCAAGGTCTTCATCGAAACGCCGAGAACTTCTGCCGGAGTCCAAAAAACCCCGAAGGCCAAACCCGAGGGCTCGACATGATCTTCCTCAGGGGACGACAAGACACCGTCGAACCCCGCATACCGAACCCCGGTACCGGACAAGTTCGCCATCGACCTCGAGGACGCCTACACGAAACGACAAGACCGCCACACGGACGCCGAGACCCCTGGACCCTGAGTCCCCGAACCGAAGGTCAATCTGAAGCGCCAGGACCTAAATCTGCAGAATGCCAAGATCGCCGAGAACGCCAAAATCTTCACCCCGGACACCGAGACCCCGACGCGACAAGTGCTCCATCCCGAACGCCACGACCGTCGACATGACCCGAAGACCGCGAATGCGACAAGAACGACACCAAACCAAGTCCTTCCCGGAGCCCGAGAACGCTTCCGCCGAATCCTGAACCCGAGACCGACCCCGTACCCCGAACCCCCCGGATCCCCAAGATCGTCGAGACCCCTAATGTGTGACCCTTTTCCTCGATACCCTATTTTATAAATGATATCAACTTGTTGCATATTTAATTGTCTTGCATGCATACATTCATGTGGTTTGGGGGCCTTATGCCGATTCACCTAATAATTAAATATGGGGCCCATATGCGGGCAAATCTAGCCTTATATTGGCCTCATTTAAACTTGTGTAGCAAACCGATATCTTATTCTGCCTTGTTAAACAACATTTAATTGCGGGGTTTTCTAAACAACATGAACCACCTAATTAATTGTCGGGGCCCCGGTTCCGCTTAATATGACCTAATTGCATCGCATCTTTGCCACGTCATACATCATGCATGCATCATGCCGATCTTCTGCCGTTGTATTAAATATTGCATCCGGTGTTTCTTCTAGTGTTTTGCTTCTTCGCGGATAAGGCCGTTGAGTTGATGTGAGCTTCGCCCCGATCTTCGGTTGAACCTCCGACAATGTTTTCAGGCGAGCATCTCCCCCTTTCTACCTATCTTACTTTTATAGTATTTACTCCCTCCTGTTGATCTATTGCTATCTGTGTTGCGATGCTTTAGTTTTCCGTACCTGTGATATACCGTGCAGCCCTATATTGCCTTGGACACATCCTATTACCTGTTGTTTGGTAGATAGTTGGACTTGCGCGTCTTAGTCGCTGTTGCCATCGTTCGATTACCCACGATTGTTGATGTATTGCCGCATGTTGTTGTTGAAGATGATCATAGCTTTACTTACCGTTCACTTTAATTCCTGTTTAACAACTAAAATTGAAGTAAGCAGAGGCATCGGTGGGTGATAGAAAATATTTGGTTTCCGAACGCCCACTTGTGTCCCGTAAGACCCCGAGTACTTGATACCTGTTCCTTGATTTATCGCGCTATCCACATCCGGGAGGTATATGGGACCCTCCTGAGCCAGAGCTTGATTCAGTCTTATTTCTTGGGGCCACAAACTAGTTTGAGGTTTTATTTACGATCCTGTACTTATGCCATGCTACTTTCTGTATTTACGATTGTGCGAGGAGCACCTTTGTCTGTTAGGTAAGCGTAATGTTTTCGCGGTATCGACAAGCCCAGCCACACTTTGGGTTCCCGATCGTTTCTGACCATTGTCGCAAACCTTGAGTCCGTCTCGAGCTTGCTTACTCCGTTCTTGGTCTACTCAATGGGTGGCCCCTGAAATATTCTGAATCCTGATTGTTCAGTCGTGAAAGCCTCGTTGGGTTTTGATTTGGTTTTTCCGAGGTTGATCGAGCGTGTGTTGCTATTGGTGCACCCCGGCCGGGTAAAACTTTCTGAAAGCCGTGTCCGCGGATATGGACGACTTGGAGCACAGTATCTCGATCATAGACAAGCATAACTAAAGTTTATTGCTATAAATTTGACTTATAATGACTAGTAATCAGCTTCACTATAATGGAATGACTAATTAATACTGCCCACAATTGCTTGTTGGAGTGTCGCTTGCGACCCTTGTACCTGACTAGTAAGTATTGCAACTACAACGGAATGGCTAAATGAAAGTACCAACAACTGCTGGGTTTACGGGTTATCTCATGCCAATTGTATCTGACTAGTAAGTGTTGCCACTATAACGGAATGGTTAACTAAAAGTGCCCACTGCTTATTTTGTCAGGATGATAATCTCAATCTGACTAGTAATTGCTGCAACGATAACTGCATAAGTAAAACTGCCAACGGTGTGAGTTCCTCGGTTGACTTCCTCGTTTGGTCTCGAGGGGGGAACACCAGGATGGGTTTGTTTGGTGTTAGCTTCAGGTTGGATCCGGATAGGTCATTCTCACCCCCCCTCTGATAACCGCCAGTTGTATCGAGTCTCTATAGGTTGTTTAGTGCATCTTGCCGCCATCCACCATACCTATGTAGGCGAGGACGCGAATTCTAGCCTCGCTGCCGTGTCTTGGCCTCGATCGACGCTCCTCTTTTCCTTTGCCTTTGTCGGCACCCCTTTTGTTTAAGCAGGTTTTGAGATCGACGTCGTTAGCAGGGTTACCCTTCCGGCTTGGCCTGGGCAGGGTTATGGACGCCATTGGTTATTCTTCAGGGCTCTTAGCCCCATTTGCATCTTGTCCGTAGCTGGACGCTATATCGTTCTCAAGGTGATTTGGATCTATGTATTGTATATATGTATTCTTGACTCATGGAGTCGCTGTTATATATATCTGTTCTGTGGGTCCCATCGAGGACTGTTGTGTAATGTTATTACTTCGTTTTCCACCCGCACGAAAGTGCCTGGTGGGCACCTTTGAATCGTTTCTATGCGGGTTTGGCGAATTTTGCTCAAACTTGCATAGGACCGATTCTGAGGGTGTTACACAACACCCATCTAATAAGCCTAGGCTTAGCATATTTCTTTGTCATAAGGTATTTAATTGCATCATGATCAATATGAATAGTAACTTTTGAATCAAAAATATAAGGTCTAAACTTATCACAAGCAAAGACTACAGCTAAGAACTCTTTTTCAGTAGTAGCATAATTCTTTTGAGCAGCATCAAGAGTCTTACTAGCATAATGAATAACATTCAGCTTCTTATCTACTCGCTGTCCAATCAGGTGGTTGGACAATAGGAGCAGTAGTTAAATCTTTCTTTAGAGTTTCAAAAGCTTCCTTACAATCATCACCAAAAACAAAAGGTACATCTTTTTGGAGAAGATTAGTAAGAGGCTTTGATATCTTGGAGAAATCTTTAATAAACCTCCTATAGAAACCAGCATGACCAAGGATACTATGAATACCTTTAACATCCCTAGGACAGGGCATTTTATCAATTGCTTCCACTTTGGCTCTGTCAACTTCAATACCTCTTTCAAAAAATTTATGTCCAAGGAAAATTCCTTCATTAACCATAAAGTGGCATTTCTCCCAATTAAGAATAAGATTAGTTTCTTCACATCTCTGCAAAACTTTACCAAGATTATGCAAAAAATTATCAAAAGAAGTTCCATAGACGGAGAAATCGTCCAGGAACACTTCCACAATTTCTTCACAAAACCCATGAAAGATAGCGGACATACATCTTTGAAAAGTAGCAGGAGCATTACACACACCAAAAGGCATACGCCTATAAGCATAAGTTCCATAATGTAAAAGTGGTTTTGTCTTGATATTTCTTTCTAACAGCAATTTGAGAGAACCCAGAATAACCATCTAGAAAACAAAAATGAGTCTTCTTAGACAACCTTTCTAACATTTGATCAATAAAAGGTAAAGGATAATGATCTTTCTTAGTAACTTTGATAACCTTTCTAAAATCAATGCACATCCTATAACCAACTACTACTCTTTGAGGAATAATCTCATTATTTTCATTAGGCACAACAGTAATTCCTCCTTTCTTAGCGACACAATGAACATGACTAACCCAATTTCTATCAGCAATAGTAAAAATAATACCAGCATCAAGAAGTTTTAATACCTCATTTCTTACCACTTCCTTCATCTTAGGATTTAAACGGCGTTGATGTTCAACAACTGGTTTTGGATCTGGTTCTATATTAATAGCATGCTGACATATAGTAGGAGAAATCCCTTTTAAATCATCAAGAGTATAACCCATAGCTCCTCGGTGTTTCTTTAATACTTCCAACAATCTTTCCGCTTCCTTTCCTGAAAGTTTAGAACTAATAATAACAAGATATATTTTCTTATCATCAATGTAAGCATATTTAAGATCATCAGGTAGAGGTTTTAGATCGAAAACCAGATCCTTTTTAGGTGGTAATATGGTACCCAAATCTTCCACAGGTAGATTATACTTAAGCATATTAGGTTGACAAAGAAGAATATCGTCAATCTCATTTATTTCTTCCATGAAGATCTCACTTTTGTGATCTTCCATATATTGCTGCAAAGCATTGTTACGAGAACGAGCAATAGAAGCAAGTTGTTCAACTCTAAAATCCTCATTAGGAAATTTATTTTCATAAGGAGCTTTAGCAAATTTGGAAAAATTAAACTCATAAGATTCTCCATCAAATTTAGTTAAAATTTTCTCCTTCTTGCAATCTATAATAGCTCCACAAGTGTTCAAGAAAGGTCTACCAAAAATGATAGGAAAAGTTTTACTAGCAGCTAAACCAAGTACTAGAAAATCAGCTGGATATTTAGTCTTACCGCAAAGAACTTCCACATCTCTCACAATACCAATTGGAGAGATGGTCTCTCTATTAGAAAGATGAATAACTACATCAACTTCCTCAAGTTCACAAGGACCAATTTCATGCATAATTTATTTGTAAAGCTCATAAGGAATAGCGCTTGAGATTGCACCAATATCACATAAACTATAATAGCAATGATCACCTATTCTGACAGAGAGCACATGGATACTAGCTTTCCTAGTTCTACTAGGATGTGAAACAATATTAGAAGCATCTTCACAAAAGATAATGTGCCCATCTTCTACATTTTTGGTGACAAGATCTTTCACAATTGCTACCGCAGGTTCAACATTTATTTGTTCATCAGGTTCTACAACTTTCTTTGTACTTTTGTTAAGCACACTAGTTATCATAGAATGTTCCTTTACCTTAGCAGGGAAAGGTATTTTCTCAATATAAGGTTCAGGAAAAATATGACCAATAGTACGAACTTTAGTATTTCTAGCAGGAACACAATTAACAATAGCTTTATATGGAGCATGGTGCTTGTTCCAATCCTTTTTTTGGAATTTCAATATAAGAGGCAAAAGACTTAAAACAATTTGCAAGAATTTGAGAATAAATACCATAAACAACACTAATATTATGAAAGTCGTTAGTTCCCATAAAATATTTAATGCATTCATAATCATAATTTATACCTGACTTTGTTCCTTTGTCATTCTCCCATGCTTCAGTATTTTCTTGAATACGTTCGAGAAGATCCTATTTAGCTTCTTCTTTCATACGTGTAAATAATCCAGCACAAGAAGCATCCAATAAATCCTTATCATGAAGAGGAAGCCTTGCATAGAAGTTATTAATAATAATATTATTAGGGAGATCATGAATGGGACATTTGAGAATTAGTAACTTCAATCTCCCCAAGCTTGGGCAATACTCTCTCCATCATGAGGCCAAAAGTTATATATTTGATTCTGATCTTTATGAATCTCACTAAGAGGATAGAATTTATAATAAAAGAGAGGTACAATTTCCTTCCATTCAATAGATTGGCCATTCTTTAGCAGCTTATACCATTCCTCAGCTCTGCCTTTTAATAATAAAGAGAATAACTTTTCCTTAACTTGATCCATTGTAATACATAAACACTTGAACAACTCGCATAATTCATGTATAAATAGTAAATGATCACCATGATGGGCAGTTCCATCCCCAAAATAGCAGTTATCCATAACACAATCAACAATTTTCGGAGGTATTTTAAAAGGATCCAATTCAGCAGGCGGGGGTTCATCTACTACCTTAGCAGGGATAGTAATTTTCCCAAATAGGAAACCAAGTGTGTTATCCATAATTAAAATAAAATAATAGACATAAATAAAAAAATACTCGCAGTAGAGTTTCCTTTATCAATTTCCACTCTTCAATAGTGCTACACTCCCGGGCAACGGCGCCAGCAAATAGTGTTGATGACCCACAAGTATAGGGGGTGTATCGTAGTACTTTTGATAAATAAGATTGTCGAACCCAACGAGGAGCAGAAGGTGTTGACGAGCGGTTTGGATCAAGGATTCACTGTAAATACTAGCAAACGGATTTTTAGGGGTTTTTGATAATGCAGATAAATAAAGTGCGAGTAAATAAAAGACAATAATAATAATTGAAGCAAGTGGCCCAATCCTTTCTTAGCAAAGGACAAGCCGGTGGAAATACTTATGAGGACCAAACATTCTCGAGGACACATGGGAATATTGTCAAGTGCTTTTGCTTCATATTGTCGATTAATCTATAAGTGTTATGTGGTTGAAACTATGCTAATGCACTACCCCATACTTGGACTAATACATACTTGTGATAATACCCCTTGCAAGCATCCGCAAATACATACTTGTCATAAAACTCTGAGATCCTACACTCCCTTATGCAATGGTTTCCTAACGGGGGTTCAGGTTTCTATCACTCCGGCAACCCCACAATTAGTAGCAAAATACACAATGCATTCCCCTAGGCCCATAAAGGTGAAGTATCATGTAGTCGACATTCACATGACACCACTATAAGAATAGCACCACAACTTAAATATCAAACCATTAAATATTACTCAACATAGTTCCGCTACTAACAACATGACTTCTCCCATGTCCTCAATAACTACTCCCGAGACATCATATGGATCAAGATCAAAGATGATATAATGATAAGTAACAATCTGAACATGAACAATAATCCAATGGTTCCACTCAATAGACCAACTACAACAAGCAATCAACACCGGGAAAGTTTCGCTTATAAACTATGCAAGATTCAACCCAATTATTACATCCGTACGGCATGGTGATGATGGTGCTGGTGGAGATGATGATGAGGATGATGATGATCCCGATGAAGCCTAGCTTGATGATGGTGTCTATGGCGATGATCTGCCTCTCCAGGAAGGAATTTCCCCGGCAGATTTTTGCCTGCCGGAGAGCTCTTTATCTCTCTGTAGTTTCTGCCCCGCAGAGGCGGTGGAATATTTCTTTGATGGCTCCCCCGAGTCATAGGTTTTAGGGGGGTAGATATACGCGAAAGGGTAGCGCCAGAGGTAGACTAGGGTGGCCACACCACCTGGTGGCGTGGCCCAGGGGGACCCACGCCTAGGGGTGGTGTGGGCCCCCTGTGGCCCATCTCCACTCCATCTTCTGGCTTTCTTCGTCTTTTGGAAAATTAGGAATTTCCGTATATTTTTTGGGATTTTCTGATATTCGGAAATATTGCATCTGGGCAGCGCTTTTTCCATTATAATCCTGACTCCACCAGTTAATTCTCCAAGAATCATCAAACATGCAAAATAGATCAAATAACATAAGTATCATCTCTAAATATGAAATATATCAATGAATAACAGTAAATTATGTTATAAAATAGTGATGAAAAATGGACGTATCAGGGGGAGTTGATAGTTGTGAGATTCAACACATTTTTTATGGTATCTATCAATGGTTTTCATTTGGATTTAATGGTTTTCTAGCTTTACCTAACGCTAATACTTTGGTAGTGAAGAAAACTTGATTTTTAATGTGTGTTTCAGGTTCTAAACATAAATAGAGGGATTTAATAGTAAAAACACAATATTCAAACGAAAACAAGTAAGTCTCTTTTTTGGAAGCAATCAAGGGGAGGACACAGAAGCTTTAACGAGCAACTATATGGCGGGAATATTTCTTCGGCCGTATAGTTCATGTTGTATAGCTGCCATCTCCTTCGTCTTATTAAGAGGGACAACTTTCATGAAGAGGCCAAGGATGAAAACATAATACACGAGCCGCCATCCCATCCAGAAGAGAGAAAGAAGAGATCCGGAGAAGAAGGATAAGACGTTTTTCATCTCGCTCCACGATCTTTGATCTCCCAGCCATTACTTGTACTTGAGAGAGAGAGAGAGAGATCTCCACCTTGCAAGATTATGGTTTGAGATTGTTCTTCCTATCTTGAATTGTGTTGGATTTATTTCTATTTCTTATTGTCTATCTCCACGGTAATATTAAGAAGAAACTCCCTTTATTTAATTATATCGATGATGCTTTCTTCTCTCATGTGTGAGTAAGTTCCTTTGGGTGTGGGAGATGTAGGGGATTGGTGAGATGTGATGTGCCTATATAATTTCCATTAAGTGTGTGGTTGATTTTAATTACTATATTATGTGTGCTTGACTATCTGTGGGATGCTTAATGCCTGTTGTCCAATTAAGGGCATAGACAACATGATGTTTTGTTCTACATAGATAGAATCTTGTTTGCTAGCAAACCGGCGACCCTCGAGTGACACGGGGATATCAATGGGAAACTAGTTTGACTCGAGGATAAAGAGGAACCACCGAGCTTATTGCATTAGTCCGATCCAAGGAGCTTAATTGCTAAGCAACCTGAAGGAACTTAATCGTCTAGTGACTGACCATGGTTATGGTAAACATGCTAGTAGGATTATTGAGGTTGGGATGAAATCTACCAAGAGGAGTCCTGGATAATTACGGGTTGCTCACCTACACACATACTTATAAGATTATAATTGTTACACTTATCACTCATCCACCTGGCACATTCACTATCACCATGAATTGAATCTCCCCGCGCCTACTTTGTCATTTGCAGAAACCAACAAACAAATCGTTCTTTACTTTTATGCTTTTTATTTCTAAAGTTTACATCTTAGTTTTATTTAAATACTTTCGTTTAATCAAAAATCTATTCTTATTTCAACACTTGCATTCAATTCACTCGAACACCTGTGACAACTTCGGGTGTGACAGATACTTCACCAATAAACACTTACCTTTGGGCTCCCCGTGGGATCAACATCTTAACTTCAATACTAGCTACAAACGATCTGCGCACTTGTAGACATCATTTGTACAACGTCAATACAATGTCCCTATGTTGGTAATAAGAAGTGACAATGACACCAAGTTCGAGAACTACACCTTGAATGGATTTCTTAGTGATGAGGGGATAAAACACCAATATTCCGCTGCATATACCCCTCAACAAAATGGTGTAGTTGATAGGAAGAACCAGACTCTTATTGATATGGCTAGGTCCATGTTGGCGGAGTTCAAATCTCCCTACAACTTGTGGGCTGAAGAAATCTCCACAGCATGCCATGCATCAAACCGGCTCTACCTCCGCAAATAATTGATCAAGAATCCATATGAAATTATTACCGGTAACAAGCCCAACGTTTCATACTTACGGGTGTTCGGTTGTAAGTGTTTCTATCGCATTAAGGGTGTTCGTTTGTCCAAATTTGGTTCCAAAGCATTAGAGGGTATTTTTGTTGGCTATGGTCTCGAATCCCACACTTATAGAATATATGATAAACTCTCTAGAGTTGTCATAGAATCTTGTAGTGTGGTTTTTGAAGAATATGATGGTCCCCAAGGGGGCGTGTTTATGTTTGTGATGTATATGATAAAATGCCTCAAGATGCCATAAGAAGAATGGTGCGGGATTCATCTGCCCCGTTGAGGAACCCCTTGTGGCGGATTGAGAAGAACTATGCTCTACTCAAGTGGAGCCCTCATCTTCACAACAACAATAAGCTCCTTCTATTGAGGAGAATAATGACCCAAGCCAAAGAAAAGTTGAGAACCCTCAACAATTTGATCAGGCCAAAACTTCTAGCCAGGATGAACAAGATTCTCCACTTACCGGATTGTCCAGCACTACTCAGTCCATTGTTCAAGGAAGATTTATAGAATTAGCCAGAAGATCATATCAACTCCTATCTAGAAGTGTGCATGATCAAGACCAAGGTTAATCTATGCCTCATGATGATGAGAATGATCCCATTGAAGATCTAGGTCAAGATAATGGTCAAGACGAGGACCAAAATGATGAAGAGATGCCCACAAGAGATAACAAGGAGATCGAAACTCGTCACAAAGCTAGAGTGGGTAGAATATTGGAATTAAGAGACCACACTCTTGAGAATGTGGTTGGTGATCTAAGAAGAGGAATGTCCACTCGAGCTCAACTGAAGAGTTTTGGTGAACATCAAGCACATATATCCATGTGGAGCCAAAGAAGGTGTGGGAAGCTCTTGAAGATTCAGATTGGTTAGGAGCAATGCATAAAGAGATCAACAACTTGGATAGAAACAAAGTATGGAAGTTAGCTAAAAAACCCAAAGATTGCCGCAATGTTACTGGTACTAAGTGGATATTCAAGAACAAGCAAGATGAGCATGGAATTGTGGTGAGGAACAAGGCAAGATTGGTTGCACAAGGGTTCTCTCAAGTTGAAGGCATTGATTATGGAGAGACATATGCACCCGTGGCTCGCCTTGAGTCCATTTGTATCCTTATTGCTTATGCGGCACATCATAACTTTAAATTACAACAAATGGATGTAGAAAGTGCATTTCTTAATGGTCCATTGCATGAATTGGTATATGTAAAGCAACCCCTGGGGTTCGAGGATCCCAACTTCCCAAACCATGTATACAAACTTGATAAGGTGCTCTATGGGCTCAAACAAGCTCCACGATCGTGGTATGAGCACCTTAGAGAGTTTTTTTTAGACCGTGGGTTTGAGGTTGGGAAAATTGATCCTAGTCTTTTTACTAAGAAGGTTAATGGGGAGCTTTTCGTATGCCAAATATATGTTGATGATATTATCTTTGGATCATCTTACAAATCTTTTAATTATGAATTCTCAAAGCTTATGACTAATATGTTCTGGATGTCTATGATGGGAGAGTTGAGAGTATTTCTTGGTTTTGAGATCAAGCAAGTGAGAGGAGGAACCTTCTTCAACCAATCCAAGTATACTCAAGACATGCTCAATAGATTCAACATGAAAGATCTAAATCGAGCTCCTACTCCCATTTCAACCAAGACTCATCTTGAACTAAATCCAAATGGTAAAGATATGGATCAAAAGGTATACCGGTCTATGATTGGTTCTTTGCGTTACCTTTGTGCATCTAGACCCGATATTGTGTTGAGTATAGGAGCGTGTGCAAGATATCAAGCGACTCGTAAAGAAAGCCATTTGATGACGGTCAAAAGAATCTTTCGATATTTGGCTCATACCCCAAACTATGGTATAAGGTATCTAGGGACTCAACATTCTCTCTTTGTGGATGCACGGATTCAGATTGGCTAGTGATAAGGATGATAGAAAATCAACCTCCGGGTCTTGCCAATTCCTTGGTAGGTCCTTGGTATGTTGGTCATCTAAGAAGCAAAATTGTATATCTCTCTCCACCACCGAAGCCGAATATGTGGCAGCTGCTAGTGCTTGCACTCAATTGCTATGGATGAGGCAAACTTTAAAGGAATATGGTGTCCATTGTGACACAGTGCCTCTTCTATGTGACAATGAAAGTGCTATCAAGATTTCCTACAACCTGGTGGATCATACAAGGACAAAGCATATAGATATTCGTCATCACTTCATTAGAGATCATGTTGCTCGAGGTGATATTGAGCTATCCTATGTGTCAACCAAAGGCCAACTTGCCGACATATTGATGTCTACGCACTTATATTCTTGTAGACAGTTGTGGGGCCTCCAAGTGCGGAGGTTTGTAGAAGAGCAGCAAGTTTCCCTTAAGTGGATTACCCAAGGTTTATCGAACTTAGGGAGGAAGTGGTCAAAGGTATCCCTCTCAAGCAACCATGCAATCAATATACAAGAAGTCTCTTGTGTCCCCAACACACCCAATACACTTGTCACGTGTATAGGTGCACTAGTTCGGCGAAGAGATAGTGAAATACAAGTGGTAACGGTGCCAGAAAATAGCTTGACAGTGAGGTAAGGACTAAAGGCAAAAAGATGGAAGCAAGCAAACATGCAACAAATCTAGATGCAAACGGTGTTTCAATGCTTAGAAACAAGGCCTAGGGATCATACTTTCACTAGTGAACACTCTCTCATAAATATATTCTCTTCATGATACTACTCTTAACTACTCTCTGGTTGGAAACTCTAATCCATGGTAGGGCTATAACAACACTCCTCAAAGTCCGCCTTCCCCATCTAGATAACCCCACACTGTCAGCCTGAGCGCTAGAGGGTTCCAACAAACACCACAATTTCATAAAGACATCCAACTCCAAATATACTCATGATAAATATGTATATAACCTAGCTTAAGTGCCACACACGGTGTGCATGCTGTCACTTTCACACATGTGGGGAAAAGCATAGATCTATTAAAGCATGATGAGTATTTATGTAGACCCTAGCCTAAGTGCCACCATCGCGTGCACGCTGTCACTTTCACACACATGGGGAGAGTAGAGATCTATTGAAGCACTTGAGTAACAGAGTAGATCTACTTGATTACAAAGCTCATGACCACAACAAGATCATGCATATAGAGAGAAATGAACACATAGCTACCGGTAGAGCCCTTAGCCTCGAGGAAGAACTACTCCCTCCTCATCAAGGGAATCAGAAAGAGTGATGAAGATGGCGATGGAGATCGATGGATATGGCTCCGGGGGCACTTCCCCGTCCCGGCAGGTAGCCGGAATGGAGACTTTCTATCCCCCGAATCTCCCCTTCGGTGGCGGCAGCTCCGCGGAACTTTTCATGGCTTTCTGGTCGGGTGTTTAGGGTTTAGGCATCGGGGGCTTCTTATAGGCGAAGAGGCGAGGTAGGAGAGCGGCCAGGGGGCCCACAGTCTGCCTAGGCACGGCCTAGGGTGGGCCCATGCCTGGGGTGATGCGGCCGCCCTGTGGCTCCCCTCCATCTCTCCTCTAGACTCTGTGTTCTCCTCGGTGAAATATTGACTTTGTCTTTTGTCCCGTCCAATTCCGAGAATATTTCCTTACTAGATTTTCTGGAACCAAAAACCGCAGAAAACAGTCAACTGACACTGTGGAAACTTGTTAATAGGTTAGTACCAGAAAACATATAAAAAAACCTCAAAGTGTGGACAAAGCAAAGCAAAGTAGATACTAAACAAGCATGGAACATCAAAAATTATAGATACGTTTCCGACGTATCAAGCATCCCCAAGCTTAACTCCTGCTCGTCCTCGAGTAGGTAAGTGACAAAAAGAATAATTTTTGAGGTGATATGCACCATCAAAATCAAGATCAAACCATTTGCAAGCATTGAAAGCTGGGATCAAAGTACTCTAAACATGAGCATGAAAGATGGAGTTCTAACAGTAAGACAAAGTAACTATGCATGCAACATGAAAGGTTACAAACAAAGATCATGAATAACATGCATTGAAAAACGTTTTTTTGTTTCACATACAGAAAACATGGCATAGTGGCAATCAGATTGTCCCTCATGGAGTAGAAAATAAATGCATAGGACACCTTCAAAGTTCATAAGGGTGACTAGATACAAATAGTTCAAGAACAAGCAATATCAACAATATGAATCAATCAATAAGTTTTGGGAAAATGCACATAGAACTAAGAATAGGAACTATGCTCTCTTAACTGGTGCCTAAGGATAGAAGGTGGAGACTCAATATAAAAGTGGAAGAAAGGCCCTTCACAAAAGGGAAGCAGGGATTTCAAGTTTCAAAAAGAGCTTCCAAAAATTATGGTACTTGTTAGCTTTCAGCTCTCATTTCCCCCATCATAAGCATCTTGAAGTGATTAAGGTTAAAGTGAAAAAACTATGGAGTATATGCTTGACAAAGTATAAGTTTGCAATCTCATGTCCCTTGAATACGAGGGCCGCTCCTCATGCTACTCAGCTTTAGTAAAATGTAAGTTCTTGTCATAGTAAGTACATGTGTATCATAGAGAACCGCCAATGGGGTACCCCTTGCACATGGTATAGGAGCTATCCCATAACCAAAATGACAAGGCAAGCAGACAGTGAGCATCTCAGCAATCTTCTTATTTACCATGGTAATATGGTGCTTTTTTCTTTCTTTCCTCTTTTCAAAATGTCTATCTTTTTTTATAAGAATAATGCTTCATAGA
This sequence comes from Avena longiglumis, assembly GCA_030063025.1. Taxonomy (NCBI): domain Eukaryota; kingdom Viridiplantae; phylum Streptophyta; class Magnoliopsida; order Poales; family Poaceae; genus Avena; species Avena longiglumis. Next base: position 332,453,493 of record CP125978.1, read on the forward strand.
TGTCACTATGGTGATGCTGCAAGTTTCCACCATGATTAGGCATGGCTTAGGCTAGGGGCCCAAGTGTTTCTCTAACACACATACATAACTCCATGGACTTACAAGCTCCCCTTTTATTTCACACTGCCGACATCCATAGACAAAAGAGCATGATATCAACTATGTATAATGTATAAGTGCAATGTTGAAAGCGTTCCCCATGACATCACGGTTCTGCTAATTCCAACGTATAAGTGCACGTATATATAACATAGATGACACAATGGTTCAAGTTTATTAGGGGCAATAAATATAAAGTGTGCCATCAAGTTCGTGAGAGTTTTAATCACTAAGTTTTCACATAACAAAATACTTTTTAATTGGAAGATAGATGAAAACAAGAATATACTTGGAATGGTGTAACACACCATGCATAGGAATTTATAGTGAACACTTTGGAATAACTTGGTTTCTTGGGAGTTGGAATCATGAGTAGATCTTACTCATACAAGTGGAGGCTAGCAAAAGACTGGGAGCGACCAACTAAGAGAGCAATAATGGCCATAATCATGCACAGCGATAAAACATTATCAATCAAAGCATAAAGTGGTACTAAAAGTCTAGGACTAAATGATCATATAGGATAAGCTGACTAGTTCATAGTCATAACATGTTGTGAGCATGTGCCAAGTCAACCCAAACAAAGCATCAAAGGAGAAAACCAGAATACTATGTTTTTGTATGCTAAAACAACGCATGATTCTTTCAAGGCACATTAAGCAATCCCAATTGTTTGGAACAAGTCATGCTATAGCAATAATCACTAAGCATAAGGTCAAAACAACATCTAGCATGACATGATAAAGTCTAAGTCATAGTCAAAGCAAGCTCCCTTTTGTACCACTATAAGCATGAAACTTTCTACTCTTTTCCAACACCAATCAACTTATTTGAAACAACTCACGAAGATAATAATCAATAAATACCAGTGAGCTTGTCTCACAAATCCACAAAGAATAAATTAAAAGTTCTAAGCAAATAGCATAAGAAAACTAAGGCTAAACACAATGCTAGCAAAAGAGAACACTCACAAGACAATAAGAATGAAAACTAAGTTTGTTGTAATCCAACCAACTTACTCAAGAAAACTAACCAAAAGAAAACTAAAAACTAAAACTAATATGCTCCAAGAACAACACAAAAGTGCATGAAACAATAAAAACAAAGTGTCTAGAAAGACTTGAGATTTTTATTGATGAAGAAGGGGATGCCTTGGGCATCCCCAAGCTTTGACGCTTGTACATCTTGAATATTTCTTGGGGTTACACGGGGTGGCATCCCCGAGCTTGAGCTTTTTTCCATCCTTCATATCATTACATCATTCTTTCTCTACACCTGAAAATTTTCCTTCATACAAAACTTCACACAATCTTCATTAGCAACATTAGTGTATTCAAAAGATAATAGACCATTGGTTTTAGTTTTAAAACAGAAAAACTTTCACTAAAAACACAAGCTACTGAAGCAATTTCCCTCAAAAATCTCAATTTCCCAAAAAGAACCCAAAAAGGAATCAATAAGAAGCAAATGCAAATAATGGCAGAAATCTGACAAAACAGACCAGCTGGTAGAAACCGATTTTTTAGAAGACCTAATGTTGCTCAAATCAAAAAGTGTTGAACTAGAGAAAGTTAGCTAACATACTGGGGGTTTTATTAACAAAATATAAGCTCAATACGACTTATAGAGATTCCTCAAGAATTTTTATGGTGGAGCACAAAAATCTGTTTCGGGATAGCAACTCCCCAAATCTTACTTCCCTCTCATTAGAGGTTATTCTTGGCACAAAAAGCAAACAAAAAGGATAAGGAGAGGTCATTACTAAAGTAATAACTTCCAAGACTCAAGAAAACTCTTGGGTTATCTTCCAACAAGTACTTTTCTTTAACGCCTTTAAGTTAAGCTTGATAGTTTGAAAAGATGCTCACATAAGAAATATGAATTGAAGTAAAAGAGAGCATCAAGAAGAAAATTTAAAAAACATTTAAGTCTAACCCACTTACTATGCATAGGAATCTTATAAAGAAACAAGTATTTAAAGCACAAAGCAACACACATAGGAAAGAAAAACAAGTGCAACTTCAAAATTTTCAACCTAAAGAGGAGAAACTTAATATTTTTGAGATGCATAAGACCATGTTTCCCTCTCTCATAATAACTTTCAGTATATATATTAACATAAAACTAGCTTCCCCAAGCTTAGACGTTCAAATGCACATACTTATCATGAGCCACATGCATAAAATAATTATTACTCTCCACATAAGAATAATCATTCTTATTAATTGTAGTGGGAGAAAATTCAACAAAATAGCTATCATTATTATTCTCATCATCATAATCATAAAATATAGGAGGCAGATTGTAATCACAATTAACTTTATCCTCAATAGTAGGTGGACTGAAAATATCATATTCATCATTGTAATCATCATATATTGGAGGTAAAGTATCATCAAAGTAAACTTTCTGATCCGTGCTTGGGGGACTAAAAAGATCATTTTCATAAAAACTAGCTTCCCCAAGCTTAGACGTTCAAATGCACCCTTGAAGGCAATAAATTATTAAATTTGTTCCACATCATAAAAGTCATAATTTCCTTTAACATAAGAGGATATGGTAACATTATCATTATACTCACATTGAAAAGGCAGGTGTTTATACCTCCTACAGCAACAAGATTTATCAAAGCAATAAGTAACATTATAAGTAGAGCACACGTCTCTAGCAATAGTATTCAACTTACCAATTTTTTCCCATAAGTGTTTCCCTTTTTGTGACAAACGGTGTTCCTTATAATAATACTTTTGTTCTTCCGTGAACCCACCTTGACAATAAGAACTAGTTTCAAAGAAACCATCCATTGATAGAAAGCATGACCAAGCAAGGCAATAACAGACCACCAACTAGAGTAGGAACTAATTTTTTTGTGTTTTTGAATAAATAAAGCAAACCAAACTAGACTAATTTTTTTGGGTTTTTTGAAAAGAGGCAAACAAAACCAAGCAAAAGAAACAAAGCAAACTAAAAACAAAGTAAAGATAAAGGAAGTGAAGGACTCCCCTAGTGAATACGTCCTTAGCCTCCCCCGGCAACGGCGCCAGAAAACTTGTTGATGACTCCTTGATGGCGCCAGAGAACTTGGTGCTTGATGCGGAGTCTTGTTGGGAACCCCAAGAGCAATGTGTGAAGAGCACAACAACAAGTCTTCCCTCAGTTGAGACCGATGTTATCGAACCAGAAGGAGGAAGGAAACATCACATAGGTGTTGCAAGAAACGCGGAGACCTGCACAACACAAACTCAAGACTTTGCCCCAACGAATCAGTGAGGTTGTCAATCTCACCGATTTGCTGTAACAAAGGATTAAACATATGGTGTGGAAGGTAATGGTTTGCAGCAAGTAAACAAGTAACAGTGGAGGATGTATCAATGATAAATATTGGACCAGGGTCCATAGTTCACTAGAGGTGCTTTCCTTAGATAAACAACATGGCATGAAGGGTAAACAAATTATAGTAGGGCAATTGACAGGAACTGAGCAAGGCATAATAATGCACTTACTAGCTAGAAAGATCCTATGAAGTTGATTGGGCAATACAACAATATACATAGACTGTCATCCAACTGCATCTATGAGTAGAAGTCCACCTTCAGGTTATCATCCGAACCCCCTCCAGTATTAAGTTGCAAGCAACAGACAACTGTTTTAAGCAAAGTGTGTAAGGTAAACAGTCCACATGTTCCATGAACAAGAGACCATTGTTTTCTCCCTAGTAGAAACAACACATCTACAACTGAAGAGATTTCTGTCACTTCCGTTGGAAACTAGAGGCATGAACCCACTATCGAGCATAAATACCCCCTCTTGGAGTCACTAGCAACTACTTGGCCAAGATAACCACTAGCAACGGAGAGCATGCAAGATCACAAAAAACACAGACATGATAGAATCATAAAGATAAAACCAATAACCAAACCAACATAATAATCTCAATATCCATCGGATCCCCGCAAACACAACATGCATGATTACAAATAGATTAGATCTTGATCATGAACGGAGCTCACAAGATCTATACATGAAAGCACAAAGGAGGAGATACAACCATCTAGCTACTACATGGACCCATTGTCCAAGGTGGGACTACTCACGAATCATACCAGAGAGAAGGCCTACGGGATGATCTCCCCTCCGGCAAGGTGCCGGGAAGACCTTCAGATCCCCCGATCTAGGGACTATGGTGGCGATGTCTACAGAAGGATTCGTGGATTTCTGATCGGGTACTTAGGGTTTCTGCATCGGGGGCTTCTTATAGGCGAAGGGGCGAGATTGGGAGGCGGACAGGGCCACCAAACCCTAGCCAGGCACGGGCCCACCTGCCCCTGCGCCTGGGGTGGGTCTGGCCCCCTGGCGGCCCCTCCGGCTCTCCTCCGGACTTCTTGTTCCCCACGGAAAGTAATTGACTTTGACGTTTGTCCCTTCCAATTCCGAGAATATTTCTTTACTAACTTTTCTGAAACCAAAAACAGCAGAAAATAGGCATCTGGCACTGTTGCAACTTGTTAATAGGTTAGTACCAGAAAACATGTAAAAAGCACCTCAAAGTGTGGACAAGTAAAGCAAAGTAGATACTAAACAAGCATGGAGCATCAAAAATTATAGATACGTTTCCAACATATCAGCATCCCCAAGCTTAACTCCTGCTCGTCCTCGAGTAGGTAAGTGATAAACAGAATAATTTTTGAGGTGACATGCACCCTCACAATAAAGATCCAACCATTTGCAAATATTGAAAGCTGGGATCAAAGAACTCTAAACATGTGCATGGAAGATGGGGTTCTAACAATAGGACATAGTAATTATGCATGCAACATGGCAAGCTACAAACAAAGATCATGAATAACATGCATTGAAAAACGTTTGTTTGTTTCACATGCAGAAAAGATAGCATAGTGGCAATCAGCTTGTCCCTCATAGAGTAGCAATATAATGCATAGGACACCTTCAAAGTTCACAAGGTTGACTAGAAAAAATTAGCACAAGAACAAGTAATATCACAATATGCATCAATTAATAAGCTTTGGAACACTGCACACAGGATGACAACTATGCTCTCTTAATGGTGCCTAACGGTAGAAGGTGGAGACTCAAATAATGGTGGAAGAAAGGCCTTTTTGTAAAGGAAGCAGTGATTAAAAGTTTGAAAAAGAGCTTCTAAAAATTATGGTACTTGTTAGCTTTCATCCCTCATTTCCCCTATCATAAGCATCTTGAAGTGGTTAAGGTTAAAGTGGCAAAGCTATAGTATATGCTTGACGAAGTATAAGTTGGCAATCTCATGCCCCTTGAATACGAGGGCCACACCTCATGCATACTCAACTTTGGGTCTAGGTAAGTTCGTGTCACTATAAGTATTTGCATATCATTGAGAACCACCAACGGGGTACCCCTTGCACATGGTACATGAGCTTTCCCATAACCAAAATGATAAGGCAAGCAGACAATGAGCATCTCAGCAATTATTCTTATGTACCATGGGAATATGGTGCTTTTTTCTCTCTTTCCTCTTTCCTCTTTCCTCAATGTGTCTCTCTTTTTTTAAGAATAATGCTTTATAGATGTCACTATGGTGATGCTGCAAGTTTCCACCATGATTAGGCATGGCTTAGGCTAGCGGCCAAGGCATTTCTCTAACACGAGATACAAACTCCATGGACTTACAAGTTCCCTCTTTATTTCACACCGGTGACATCCATAGACAAAAAAACATGATATCAACTGAGTACAACAAGGTACAAGTGCAATGTTGAAAATGTTCCCCGTGACATCACAGTTCTGCTAATTCCAACTTATAAGTGCAAGCATATACAACAAAGTTGTCACAATGGTTCAAGTTTATTAGGGGCAAAGGATAAAGTGTGCCATTAAGTTCGTGAGGCCTTTAATCACTAAGTTTTCACATAACATAATAGTTTTTAATTAGAAGATAGATGAAAAAAAGAATATACTTTGGAATGGCATAACACACCATGCATAGGAGTTTATAGTGGACACTTAGGAATAACTTGGTTTCTTGGGAGTTGGAAGCATGAGTAGAGCTTACTCATACAAGTGGAGGCTAGCAAAAGACTGGGAGCAACCAACTAAGAGAGCAATAATGGCCATAATCATGCAATGCAACAAAGCATACTAATCAAAGCAAAGAGTGGTACTACTAGTCAAGGACTAAATGATCATAGAGGCTAATGGTGACTTGTCATAGTCATAACACGGTGTGAGCATGTGCCAAGTCAACCAAGCAAAACATCAAAGGAGAACACCACAATGATATGCTTTTGCATGCTAAAAAAACACATAATTTCTTAAAGGCACACTAAGAAATCCCAATTTTTTGGAACAAGACTTGCTACAACAATAATCACTAAGAATAATGCTAAAACAACACCTAGCATGTCATGCTAAAGTCTAAGTCATAGTCAATGCAAGCTCCTCTTGCACTTCAAGCAAGAACTTACTACTCGTTTCCAAACACCAAGCAAACTTATTTGCAAAGCAACATAGCGAGAACGGGGGTCCAAACTACTAGAGCAAACTAAAAAACCTAAGCAAAGCAAACGAAAACTAAGACGCTCCAAGAACAACACAACTGTGCATGAAACAATAAAAACGAAGTGTCTAGACAGACCTGAGCTTTTTTATTGATGAAGAAGGGGATGCCTTGGGCATCCCCAAGCTTTGACGCTTGTACCTCTTGGATATTTCTTAGGGTGACACCATGGTGGAGTCCCTAAGCTTGATCTTTTGTCCATTCTTCATCTCATTGCATCATTCTCTATCTACACCTGAAATATTTCCTTCACACAAAACTTCACACAATCTTCATTAGCAACATTAGCTTATTCAAAAGATATTAGACCACTATCAAAGCTTTGGAACAGCAAGGCTTTTCACTAAAAACACAAGCTACTGTTGTAACCCCTTCAAATAAACTCAATTTACCTGAAGAGAGCTCAAAAAGGAATCAATAAGAAGCAAATGCAAATAATGGCAGAAATCTGTCAAAACAGACCGACAGGTAGAAACGAATTTTTTCGAACATCTTTTGTTTCTCAAATCAAAAAGTGTTGAAATAATAAAAGTTAGATAACATACTGGGGGATTTATTCGAAAATTTTGAGCACAATCCGAGTTACAGAGACTCCTCACGAATTTCTTTTGGTGGAGGACAGAAATCTGTTTCGGGACAGCAACTCCCCAAATCTTACTTCCCTCTCATTAGAGGTCATTCTTGGCACAAAAAGCAAACAAAAAGGATAAGGAGAGGTTATTACAGAAGTAATAACTTCCAAGACTCAAGGAAACTCTTGGGTTATCTCCTAACAAGTACTTTTCTTTAACGCCTTTAAGTTAGTCACAGGAAGCTTGAGAAGATGCTCACATAAGAAATGTTAATTGAAGTAAAAGAGAGCATCAAGAAGCAAATTCAAAACACATTTAAGTCTAACCCTCTTCCTATGCATCGCAATCTTGTACACAAATAAATTCACAAATAACAAAGTGGCAAGCATAGGAATATAAAACAAGAGTAACTTCAAAACTTTCAGCACATAGAGAGGTGTTTCAGTACCATGGAAAATTCTACACCCATACTTTTCTCTCTCATAATAATTTTCAGTAGCATCATGAATAAACTCAACAATATATCTATCACATAAATCATGCTTTTCATGATCTACAAACTCATAATTTCTATCAAGCTCAAAAACATTGGGATTAAAACCTCTACAGGTTTTATCCAAAGTAGATATTTCAAAAGGATCCACAGGAACATAACATTCATCCCCCTTTGGTAAGCATGGGGGACAATCAAATAATATAAGAGGTAAAGAGTTACTCTCATTAGAAGGTAGACATGGGTAGATCCATTGTTCCTCCTTTTGTTCATCACTCTCTTCCTCTTTTTCATCTAATGAGCTTCCAGTTTCAACAATTTCTTCTTCCATAGGCTCCTGCAATGCATTAGTCTCTTCCGGTTGTGGAAAGCACCTATTAAAATATTCAAGAATATAGCCATTTGCTTCCTTGTAATTTTCAAAGAAAAATTTAAGTATCTCATAAGCCTCATGTTCATAAGGTGCATCATCAGTATTTTCAAGCAAACTAGCAAGTTCAAATGCACCCTTGAAGGCAATAAATTCTTCAATTTGTTCCATATCATAAAAGTCATAATTTCCTTTAACATAAGAGGATATGGTAACATTATCATTATACTCACATTCAAAAGGCAGGTGTTTATACCTCCTACAGCAACAAGATTTATCATAGCAATAAGTAACATTATAAGTAGAGCACACGTCTCTAGCAATAGTATTCAACTTACCAATCTGTTCCCATAAGTGTTTCCCTTTTTGTGACAAACGATGTTCCTTACTTTTGTTCTTCCGTGAACCCACCTTGCCAATAAGAACTAGTTTCAAAGAAACCATCCATTGATAGAAAGAATGACCAAGCAAAGCAATAACAGACCAACTACTAGAGTAGGAACTAATTTTTTTTGTGTTTTCGAATAAAGAAAGCAAACCAAAATAGACTAATTTTTTTGGGTTTTTTGAAAAGAGGCAAACAAAACCAAGCAAAAGAAACAAAGCAAACTAAAAACAAAGTAAATAGAAAGGAAGTGAAGGACTCCCCTAGTGAAGAAGTCCTTAGCCTCCCCGACAACGGCACCAGAAAACTTGTTGATGACTCCTTGATGGCGCTAGAGAACTTGATGCTTGATGTGGAGTCTTGTTGGGAACCCCAAGAGAAAGGTGTGAAGAGCACAACATCAACTCTTCCCTCAGTTGAGACCGAGGTTATCGAACCAGAAGGAGGAAGGAAACGTCACACAGGTGTTGCAAGCAACGCAGAGACCTGCACAACACAAACTCAAGACTTTTACCCAATGAATCAGTGAGGTTGTTAAGCTCACCGGTTTGCTGTAAGAAAGGATTAAACATATGGTGTGGAAGGTAATGGTTTGCAGCAAGTAAACAAGTAACAGTGGAGGATGTATCAATGATAAAGATTGGACCGGGGTCCATAGTTCACTAGAGGTGCTCTCCTTAGATAAACAACATGGCATCAAGGGTAAACAAATTATAGCAGGGCAATTGACAGGAACTGAGCAAGGCATAACAATACAATTACTAGCCAGAAAGATCCTATTAAGTTGATTGGGCAATACAACAATATACATAGACCGTCATCCAACTACATCTATGACAAGAAGTCCACCTTCAAGTTATCATCCGAACCCCCTCCAGTATTAAGTTGCAAGCAACAGACAACTGCTTTAAGCAAAGTGTGTAAGGTAAACAGTCCACATATTCCATGAACAGGAGACCGTTGTTTTCTCCCTAGTAGCAACAACACAGCTACAACCAAAGAGATTTCTTTCACTTCCCTTGGAAACTAGAGGCATGAACCCACTATTGTAACATCCCTAAAATCATTTTTTCAAAGCTTTGCATATCATCCATGCATTCATGATCATATTAGGATCATTTTCAAAGTTATTACAAAAACGGAAGCATTTGAATGCTTATTATTTTATGTAAGCAAAGCATTGATCCAATGCTACTCTCTTTACATGAGATTGATTATTTTAAAACAAATATATTGTTACTATGGCTGAATGTTGTATGCCAAAGCTTGGATAAAAATTTCAAAGAAACAAAATATGATTTTAAAACTACTTTTAGATCTTTATTAAAACATTTACAAAGGCACTGTTTTCTTTGAAAACTCCAAAGGACCAAGCAGGTTTGGTGAAACAACATGGTTTTATACTTAAATATGTGCAGGTTTCACTTGATAAAAATCCAGAAAGAATTTGAAATAAAACACATTTGAATTCATTTGAAAATGTTTCCTGAAAATAAAAATAGAAATGGAAAAGGAATAAAGAAAACAGAAAAGTCTGGCGCTTCCAATTTGGCCAAACAATGAACCCAACCCACTAAGCCCACTCGGGGTCTTCCTCTCTCTCTCTCTCTCTCACGCGACGCAGACCTACCCCGCGCACGCTGACCGGTGGACCCAAACGCCATGTGGTCGTCGTCCCCAAACCCCACACCCCGACCACGTCGACGCCGCCGTTACCTCCATCACTGTCGCGAATGAAGCGGGCTTAATTGCCGATCAATGCCGCGCGATCTCCTCGCCCCTCACTGGCTCTTTTAACCCCCTCTCCTCTCCGCATCTTTCCCCTCACTCAGCGCCTCTTCTCCGCCACCAGGCTGCCCACAATTCCACTTGCACCGCCGTGGTACCGAGCGCCTGCGACGACGCATTCCGGTGAGTACAGTGCCCCTCTTCGACTCTGGTTCATGCGAGCGTGTACGCCTAGCTTCTGCGCATCACCTCATACCATTCGTTTGTTCTGTATTGCACCAGGACGTCGCCTCCGTCCACCTCTGCAAACAACAGAGCCGCCGCTCAACTCCAACGAGAAATACCGGTGACCTCTGAGCGCCCCTTGCTTCCTCTTTGACCCTGTCGTGTTCGCCACAACCTTGCGCATCCTCTGACACAACTGGTTCGTGCTAGGATGATCTTGAAGGGTTTCGCGGCATAGTAAATCAAAATTTTCTACGGATGCGAACAGAGGGACAGCCAAGATCTAATCTAGGAGATGCAAACAACGAGAGAGATTGGATTAGATCTTCATACCCTTGAAGATTCGCACAGCGGAACGTTCGTCGGAACGTGGGTGATGTAGTCGTACTCGCTTCTCCTCCTCGCGATCCGATCCGATCTAGCACCACAAGTGGCGGTGCCTCCGTGAGATGCACACGTGCAGCACCTCGACGTCTCCTCCTTCCTCGGACCAGCGAGTATGGTGGAGAGATAGATTGGATCTACAACACGACGGCGTGGTGTATATGGTGGAGAATTTCTGCTGTAGGGCTTTGCCTACAAATGGGAGGGAGAGAGGAAGGTAGCAAGGCTGCTAGGGCTTGGAGGAAGGTGTGTGTAGGGGGAGGGGCGCACCACCCCTCTATATATAGAGGGGGGGCGGCCAGCCCTTGCCCCTCCTCCAAGCCTATCTCTAGTTTAAACAATTTAAACTCTCCCTTATCTAGAAATCCTATCTCTAGTTTAAACGATTTAAACTCTCCCTAGAAATTCTATCCCGAGATTTAAACGAGTCAAATCTCTAGAATCGGATGGGCCCTATGGGGCCTTGTGCCCTGGCCCAATGCGCCAGGACACTCCCTCATAGGCCCATGCCCCTCCCGGAAGGTGGGTCCACGTTGGTCCCTTCCGAAGGTTCTAAAGCTTCCACAATACCGATTAACCCGAACAATTCAACTCCAAAAACTGCACCTTTATATGAATCTTATTCTCCGGACCATTCGAACCTCTCGTGATATCCCGGATCCCATCCGAGACTCGAACAAAAATTCATAAACCAATTATCCAATCTATCCTAGCGTCGAGACACGTTAAGTGTGTGACCTAGGGTTCGAGAATATTCATACATGATCTTCTATCAAAACTCAACAGCGGGGTCTGGCAACCCATATTGACTCCCACAAAATCATCGATGATCATATCGGATGAACCATGATGCCAGGATTCAATCAATCCCATATATATTCCCTTCGTCTCGCGATATTTTACTTGCGAGATTCGATCGTCGGTATCGTCATACCTAGTTCAATCTCGTTCACGAGAAGTACTTTACTGTTCGTAATCCGATATCACTTTGTGATTAACTCCTTAACCACATGCTTGCAAGCGGTGTTGATATCGACCGAGTGGGCCCAAGTATATCTCCGAATTGGGAGGGACAAATCCCATCTCGATACATACAACCCAATGATACTTTCCGATCACCGAGAGACACCTTTATGATCACCCTTTCATAGGATGACGTTTGATGACCTCAAAGCTTTCTTCGATACCGGGAGTTGTATTATCTCATGGTCTAAGGAATACAATATTTGACATAAGAAAAGCTTCAAAGACGAACACGATGACACGATCTAATTGCTTCGCTTAGTTTGGAGTGCCCACCATATCATTCTCCCAATGATATGATCGCATTATCAATTGACAACTCATGTCTATGGTTAGGAAACCTTAACCATCATTGATCAATGAGCTAGTCCATAAAGGCGTACTAGGGACACGGTGTTGTTCACAAACCACACAAGTATTAAAGTTTCCGCTTAATACAATTCTAGCATGGAATATAAACTTTATCATGAACAAGAATTATAATAATAACATCTTTATTATTGCCTCTAGGGCATAATTCCAACAGTCTCCCACTTGCACTAGAGTCAATAATCTAGTTTACATTTGGCAACAATCTCACACCCATGGCACTGAGGTGTTGATCATGTTTTACACGTGGAAGAGGTTTAGTCAATGGATCTGCGACATTCAGATCCGTATGTACTTTGCTAATCTTCAGATCTCCATCTGCTATATAATCTCGGATTATATGAAACTTGCGGTTGATATGATTGGTCTTTGGATGATATCTTGGTTCCTTAGCGAGTGCTATGGCGCCAGTGTTGTCACACAATATCTCCAGTGGGTCCAATGCACTTGGAACCACGCCAAGCTCAGTGATGAAGTTTCTGATCCAAACTCCTTCACTTGACGCTTCTGCAGCAGCCATGTATTCCGCTTCTACTGTAGATCCCGTGATCATGCTTTGCTTGCAGCTTCTCCAGCTCACAGCTCCTCCATTCAAAATATACACGTATCCTGTCTGAGATTTAGAATCATCCTTGTCGGTGTCGAAACTAGCGTCAACGTAACCTTTTACGACGAGCTGTTCATCACCCCCATAGACTAAGAACATTTCTTTAGTCCTATTTAGGTACTTTAGGATGTTCTTCACGGCTGTCCAGTGTTCCACTCCTGGATCACTTTGATATCTGCTCGTCAAACTAAGAGCATTGGACACATCCGGTCTAGTACACAGCATGGCATACATGATGGAACCTATGGCCGAGGCATAAGGCACTTTTCTCATAGCTTCCCTATCATTTACCGTAGCTGGACACTGAGCCTTGCTCAATATCTTACCTGACAACATAGGCACTGAACCTTTCTTTGCCTTATCCATTCTGAACCTTTTCAGAACTTTGTCTAGGTATGTACTCTGGCTTAAAGCTATCAGGCGTCTTTGTCTATCTCTATAGATTTTGATGCCCAATATATAAGCAGCTTCACCTAGGTCTTTCATTGAAAAACACTTGTTCAAATAACTCTTCAAAACGTTAAGCATGTTGATGTCATTTCCGATAATCAATATGTCATCCACATACAGTACTAGAAACGTCACCGAGCTCCCACTCACTTTCTTGTAGATGCAAGCTTCGTAGCAATTTGGAACAAATCCAAAGCTCTTGATCACTTGATCAAAACGAAGGTTCCAACTCCGAGATGCTTGCTTCAGTCCATAAATGGAACGCTGAAGTTTGCATACTTTACTAGCATCCTTAGGATCGACAAAACCTTCGGGTTGCATCATATACAACACTTCATCAATGTTGCCATTGAGGAAAGCAGTCTTGACATCCATCTGCCATATTTCATAATCATGAAACGCAGCAATTGCTAATAAAATCCGAATGGACTTAAAAATCGCTACGGGAGAGAAAGTATCATCGTAGTCAACACCTTGAACTTGTCGAAAACCTTTCGAGACAAGCCGTGCTTTATAGACGGTAACATTACCATCCGCGTCGGTTTTCTTCTTGAAGATCCATTTGCACTCAACGGCCTTTCGGTCGCTAGGAGGGTCCACCAAAGTCCATACTTGGTTTTCGCTCATGGATCCCAATTCGGATTTCATGGATTCTAGCCATTTCTCAGAGTCTGGGCTCATCATCGCTTCCTCATAGTTCGCAGGTTCACTGTCTTCTAATAACAAGACATTCAAGACAGGGTTTCCGTACCACTCAGGAGGGGCACGCGACCTTGTCGACCTGCGATGTTCAGTAGCAGCATCGTCCGAAGCTTCATGATCCTTGTCATTAGCTTCCTCTATTGTTGGTGCAGGCGGCACTGGAACAATTTCAGGTGCTGCGCTACTCTCCAATTCAAGAGAAGGTTCAATAACCTCGTCTAGCTCTACTTTCCTCCCACTCACTTCTTTTGAGAGAAACTCCTTCTCAAGAAAGGAACCGTTCTTTGCGACAAACACTTTGCCTTCGGTTCTGTGATAGAAGGTATACCCAATAGTTTCCTTAGGGTATCCTATGAAGATGCATTTCTCCGCTTTGGGTTCGAGCTTGTCCGGCATCAACTTCTTGACGTAAGCTTCGCATCCCCAAACTTTAAGAAACGACAACTTAGGTTTAGCACCAAACCATAGCTCATACGGTGTCGTCTCAACGGATTTAGACGGAGCCCTATTTAAAGTGAATGCAGCGGTTTCTAATGCATAACCCCAAAATGATAACGGAAAATCAGTAAGAGACATCATTGATCGGACCATATCTAATAGGGTCCGATTCCGGCGTTCAGACACACCATTGCGCTGTGGTGTTCCGGGTGGCGTGAGTTGTGAAACGATTCCACTTGCTTTAAGATGCGTGAGAAAATCATAACTCAAATATTCACCTCCACGATCGGATCGTAGAAACTTAATCTTTCTGTTACGATGGTTCTCCACTTCATTCTGAAATTCCTTGAACTTTTCAAATGTTTCAGATTTATGTTTCATTAAATAGATATACCCATATCTACTTAAGTCATCGGTAAAAGTGAGGAAATAGCGATATCCACCGCGCGTCGAAACACTCATCGGTCCGCATACATCGGTATGTATGATTTCCAACAAGTCCGTTGCTTGCTCCATCATACCAGAGAACAGGGTTTTGATCATCTTGCCCATGAGGCATGGTTCACATGTGTCAAATGATTCAAAATCAAGAGACTCCAAAAGTCCATCAGAATGGAGTTTCTTCATGCGCTTTACACCAATATGACCTAGACGATTGCCACAAATAAGTAGTGTTATCACTATCTACTTTGCATCTCTTAGCCTCAATGTTATGGATGTGTGTTTCATCCCTTTCGAGATTTAGAAGAAATAAACCATTTACAAGAGGTGCATGACCATAAAAGATGTTACTCATATAAATAGAACAACCATTATTCTCCGATTTAAATGAATAACTGTCTTGCAATAAACACAATCCGAATAATGTTCATGCTCAACGCAGCACATAATAACACTTATTAAGGTTTAAAACTAATCCCAAGGTAAAACTAAGGAGAGCGTGCTGACGGCCATCACATCAACTCTTGATCCGTTGCCAACGCGCATCGTCACCTCATCCTCGCAGTCCGCTCATTCCGTAGCTCCTGTTTCGAGTTACAAATATTAGCAACTGAACCGGTATCAAATACCCAGGCACTACAACGAGGGCTAGTAAGGAAAACATCAATAACATGTATATCAAATATACCTTTGATGGTGCCAGCCTTCTTGTCCGCTAAGTACTTCGGACAGTTGCGCTTCCAGTGACCCTTGTCCTTGCAATAGAAGCACTCAGTGTCCGGCTTAGGACCAGACTTGAGATTCTTCTCAGCAGGAGCATTGCGCTTGCCGCCGCCCTTCTTGAAGGGCTTCTTTGCTCCCTTACCTTTCTTAAAGGAGGGCTTGTTGACCATCAACACATGATTATCCTTCTTGATGTCCACTTCCGCAGCCTTCAGCTTTGCGAAGAGCTCGGTGATCGTATCAGTGGAACCAATCTGATTATGAGTCACTACAAAACTTTTGTAGCTAGGAGGGAGTGATTGCAGAACCCTGTCAATCTTGAGATCCTCTGGAATCGTGCATTCCAGTTGCTCAAGCCGTTGAGTGTAGCCCGTCATCTTAATGGCGTGCTCACTAACGGAACTCCCTTCCTCCATCTTGCAGTTAAAGAACTTCGAGATCTCATATCTCTCGAGCGGGCTTGAGTCGAAACATGGTTTTCAGCTCCTCGAGAATCTCGAAGGGCCCGGGATACTCTTCAAAACGATTTTGAAGCTCCGTTTCCATAGCAAACAACATGGTGCTCTTAATCACACCATAATCATCTTTGCCGATGACAGACTTTCTCATCACGGTCGGTGCGATTCTGAGGGGGTCACCTAACGCTTTCCCAAGGACATAGTCCTTTTGTCCGCCTGACAGAATGATTCTTAGATTGCGGAACCAATTGGTGAAGTTAGACCCATTGTTCCTAAGCTTTTCTTTCTCAGCAAAAACGTTGAAGTTGAAGTTGGATTTGGCCATGTGATCTACAGTATTTGCAAGTACAATTTAGACTATGTTCATGATAAATAGTTCAACTTAATCAAATTACTATATGAACTCCCACTAAATTCAACATCCCTCAAGTTGTTTAGTGAACACGATCCAAATTCACCACACCTAATCCGATCATCACGAGAAGAGATGTGGTTTCAATGGTGGACAACGAAGTGTCGATCATATCATTCATATGACTCATGCTTAACCTTTCGGTTCTTGTGTTCCGAGGCCATGTCTCATACATGCTAGGCTCGTCAAGTTAGACCCAAGTATTTCAGCGTGTGCAAAACTGGCTTGCACCCGTTGTATGTGAGCGTAGAGTCTATAGCACCCATCACGTGATGCTTGGACACGATTTAACTTTCGCAACGGTGCATACTTGGGGAGAACACAATTTTTATCTTGATCTTTAAGTGAGGAATCATCTTATAATGCTACCGTCGCGATCTAAGCATGATAAGATACATAAAAGGGATAAACATCACATGCATATAACTTTATGTGACATGGTATAGCCAATCTTCGCGCAATGATCTCCATCTTGTGCGTTCCGGCATGATCTCCATCACTCCACCATGATTGCCTCCACCACAATTAGCAACTACAACTATTGCTAACTACTTAGCGATAAAGTAAAGCTATTACATGGCGTATAAGAAGTTGACTCGCATGTCATACACAATTATAAAGACAACCATATGGCTCCTGCCGGTTGTGTACTCATCGACATGCAAGTCGTGAAACATTACAAAACATGATCATCGCATACAATATACACATCACATCTTGGGCCATACCACATCACAGAAAACACTCCCTCCAAAAACAAGTTAGACACCTCTACTTTGTTGTTGCATGTTTTACGTGGCTTATGGGAGTAGATGCTAAGAACGATTCTTACCTACGGAAAGCCACAACGGTGATATTATGGTTTCCAAACTCCGGTGTTAATCCCATGACAACTATAGTGAGAGAAACTGACATCCACCAGCCACATGTGTGGTACAAGCCACACGTCAAGTGTGGAGCCGGTCTCGCGAACGACGTCGCATAAGGTTGGCCTGGACCGCTTCAATCTCACTATCCCGCGTCATAAGAAGAACACAAACAAGAGGCTTGCAACAGAAAACATCAACGCCCGCAACAACCATGTTATGCTCTTCTCGTGAAACACATCTACGCATAGATCTAGCTCTGATACCACTGAAGGGTTTCGCGGCATAGTAAATCAAAATTTTCTACGGATGCGAACAGAGGGAAAGCCAAGATCTAATCTAGGAGATGCAAACAACTAGAGAGATTGGATTAGATCTTCATACCCTTGAAGATTCGCACAGCGGAACGTTCGTCGGAACGTGGGTGATGTAGTCGTACTCGCTTCTCCTCCTCGCGATCCGATCCGATCTAGCACCACAAGTGGCGGTGCCTCCGTGAGATGCACACGCAAAGACTCGGCGCCTCCTCCTTCCTTGGACCAGCGAGTATGGTGGAGATATATTGGATCTACAACACGACGTGGTGTATATGGTGGAGAATTTCTGCTGCAGGCTTCGCCACAAACAATCGGGAGGGAGAGAGGAAGGTAGCAAGGCTGCTAGGGCTTGGAGGAAGGTGTGTGTAGGGGAGGCACCACCCTCTATATAGAGGGGGCGGCCAGCCCTTGCCCCTCCTCCAAGCCTATCTCTAGTTTAAACAATTTAAACTCTCCCTTATCTAGAAATTCTATCTCTAGTTTAAACGATTTAAACTCTCCCTTATCTAGAAATTCTATCCCGAGATTTAAACGAGTCAAATCTCTCTAGAATCGGCTGGGCCCTATGGGGCCTTGTGCCCCTGGCCCAATGCGGCCAGGACACTCCCTCATAGGCCCATGCCCCCTCCCGGAAGGTGGGGCCACGTTGGTCCCCTTCGGAAGGTTCTAGAAGCTTCCGGTACAATACCGATTAACCCGGAACAATTCCGAACTCCAAAAACTGCACTGCCTTATATGAATCTTATTCTCCGGACCATTCCGGAACCTCTCGTGATATCCCGGATCCCATCCGAGACTCCGAACAAAAATTCATAAACCAATTATCCAATCTATCCTAGCGTCGAGACACGTTAAGTGTGTGACCCTGCGGGTTCGAGAATATGCAGACATGATCTTCTATCAATAATCAACAGCGGGGTCTGGGCACCCATATTGACTCCCACACATTCATCGATGATCATATCGGATGAACCACAATGCCAGGATTCAATCAATCCCATATATATATTCCCTTCGTCTCGCGATATTTTACTTGCCCGAGATTCGATCGTCGGTATCGTCATACCTAGTTCAATCTCGTTCACAGCAAGTACTTTACTCGTTCCGTAATCCGATATCACTTTGTGATTAACTCCTTAACCACATGCTTGCAAGCGGTGTTGATATCGATTACCGAGTGGGCCCGAAGTATATCTCTCCGAATTGGGAGGGACAAATCCCATCTCGATACATACAACCCAACAGATACTTTCCGATCACCTGAGAGACACCTTTATGATCACCCTTTCATAGGATGACGTTTGATGACCTCAAAGCTTTCTTCCGATACCAGGGAGTTGTATTATCTCATGGTCTAAGGAATACAATATTTGACATAAGAAAAGCTTCGCAAAGACGAACACGATGACACGATCTAATTGCTTCGCTTAGTTTGGGTCTGTCCACCATATCATTCTCCCAATGATATGATCGCATTATCAATTGACAACTCATGTCTATGGTTAGGAAACCTTAACCATCATTGATCAATGAGCTAGTCCATAAAGGCGTACTAGGGACACGGTGTTGTTCACAAACCACACAAGTATTAAAGTTTCCGCTTAATACAATTCTATCATGGAATATAAACTTTATCATGAACAAGAATTATAATAATAACATCTTTATTATTGCCTCTAGGGCATAATTCCAACAGATCTACATCATCGGCAACATCTTCATCTGCAAGCACCCGATGACGTTCGCAAGTCCGACGAGCCCCAGCAACCTCTACATCACACCCCGACCCTGCCCGTTTGTACGTTGAGCTTCCTCGTGGCATCGCGAGTCTGGTAAGCCCCTCTGCTGAACCCAGCCCCCCCGTAGTCGCCGGAACATCACTGGCAGAGCCACGCCACCGCGTCGCCATTGCTAGCGCCGACCATCCGTGGTCGCTTGCTCGATAGCCGTTGGATCTAGATCCAGCGCATAGGAATAGATCACTTATCGAAGGGGTACGTGTTAGATCTGGTCGTGCGTTTTCATTTAGATCCTGTGGCTCTCGTTGATCGATCAAGCTGAAACGGTATCAGCCAATCAGGACATGACGCGTGGCCTGCTATTCGTTTTAAAAATAGAATTTCGATCTATTAGTCAATCAAACTTGCAAAATTCATAACTTTTGATCCACACGTTCAAATTTTGCAAATTTTATATCATTGGAATCAGGAGAAAGAATGCTATCCATTTATGCAATGTGTTTAATGTTTTTCTTCTGTAAAATTGGTTATTTTTGTAGAGACATTTATAGGCTTATTTTGAGTATAGAAATGATTTTAAAAATGATTTAAAGATCAAATAAAGTTTATTTAGTGTGTCTTGACCTTGTTTATGACTCAGTACCGTATAATTGTCTTGTTTGGTGTAGAAAAAAATCATCACATGGCATTTGCATGCATTCATATATTTTTGCTTGTATATTTTTGATATGTGAATTTGGTGCCATTATTTTATGTGTAGATTTTGGTGCTAATAGTGATTGTGGTTGTGAAGATTGTTGCTACTCCCCAAACTACCAAGGCAAGTGGTGCTTCATGTTTTTATCCCTATATTTTTACCTATGCATTAGAAATATTTTGTATAGGACTTGCATGATTATTTTGCTAAGTATCTATATGCTATGCTTGGGAAATCCTAGTAGTTGTAGAAATGTTAGTATTTCCTCTAAGTTAAGATACTTGCTATTGCCATGATTAGCCTAGCTAGTAGTAACCAAGGGTGGCTTATATAATCATGTTATGAGAAATATTCTAAGTCTTTGACTTGTGTTTTTCTTAATAAAACAACTAAGTGAATGAAACACCTGGGTGGAATGGAAGGATTGTTTTGTGTTGAGTGGTTACACAAGGCCCATTTCTATGGTTTACCTTGTGTATCACACTTGTGGAAATCCACCCAGGAAAAAAGGGATTTGAGATGCCAAATGTTAAGAAGCTTCTAGTGCAGCCACATGGCATTATGGGCTTTGCCTGGATCACATAGGTTGCAATAACTTAGCCATTTGGACAGTTGGTGGTAGTGGGATGATAGGTTTGGAGCTCGTCCATTTGGTCTAAGGGAAGGCTTCTGAAAGGTCCTGTCTTGGTGAAAATCAAGTCTTGTGGGGAAAGTGCACAACCTCTACAGATGGAAGAATCTAAGTACTTAGCCATGTCCCTGGTATTGGACAATTTGAGCATCAAGACATGGAAGCTATCAAGAATCTCCTCATCCCAATTTTCTAAGTTAAAAGCTTGTGGTTGAACAAGGGTGAAGGTTCACCAATTTCTATTGGTGGTTCCTTGGGAAAGTTTTGTCAAAGAAAAACTTAGTGTTTTCAACTGATAGGTAAAACCTATTTTGAGCAAAGCAAGCCTAAGCTACACTTAGCCAAATTCATGTAGTAACTAGATGTTATTATTATACTAAGGTATTACTTGCCAATATTATTCCAATGCATTGACCCACTGTGGCTGTAACTTGTGATGTTGCAGGTTACTCTGATGATGATTAGGGGTTATGAGTATACACTCAACATGCTTGCTTGTGGCACATGAAGATGAAGACTTATTTATATTGTTAAAATTGAACTCTTGTATTAGGCCTGTGGCCATGGAGTTGTAAAAGACTATGTTGTCTCTGGAATGACTTGTAATAATGACCTTTGTTTCTGTGTACTTCATCTTAAATTATGGATGCTAGCATTGATCCAGGGACTAGCATTGCAATCACAGGGATCTTTACCTTTATAAAGGTGGGATCTTACAGATGGTATCAGAGCACTGTGTTGCCTGTAGGATTATGACCCTAGGATTGGATTAGAAACCACTAAGGAAAATTTTCAACAATTTCCACACTTGTCTTTTTCTTCTCGTAAACTTTTCTAATTCTTCTTTCTCATATCTATTTGTAGATGAACTCCATCAACGAAGCTGTAAGGAAGGGACCACTCATGACCATGACCCTAGAGTGTGAGACTGAATTTCCAAAAGCCCTCAAGAACCTTATGGTTACCATGGGGATACATGGTGCAACTGTGTACAAAGGTTTCCCTGTGATGGATGAAGGAGAAGAATATTGGTTGGTGCAACTTCACTTGTATAAAAACAAGGAAGACAACCACAAAGAATCAATATTCTGCATGGTCACCAACTCAGTGATGCACACCACATTCTTTGATTCTGCAAGGTATGCAGCTTGGAAGGCCATCAAAGAGCTTGGTGATAGACTCAAGTGTAGAATGCTTAACACCCAAAATGACCTTAGGGAATAAAAGAAGCATACCCAAGAGTTGGAAACTACCAACCAACAACTAAGGGAAGACATCACAGACTTGATTTGGGAATCTTGTGAACAAGATAGACAGATGGCTACTAAGGATGCTTTGAGAGCCATTTTTTCTAGTGAGTGAGAGTTGTAAAGTACTCCGTTAGTTGGACCACCACACTTATCATTTTTATTTCCAAAATTTTGTCTAAGTTATGTTGAACCTTGGATGCTTGTAATGAATTTTTGTATGCCATGACTTGTGTGTTTGATTGCTAAAGATTTGCATGTGATGCTTTGCTTTGTGATTTATCTCTATTGAAGTTGAATCTAACTTTTCTTTATCTTATAAAATAGATTCCTAATGTTACTATCAGCACGGCTGAAGAGTTCAAGGGAACTCGTTTTGGCACTCGTCTTATTGAGCTCACTAGTGTGCTCAATCTTCCGCTTCCTAGCATCATGATGCTTCCCCTCACCAAGTTTGAGAGGAAGGAACTTTGGGGCTTCAAAGTTACTCAGCCAGGACGTCAGACTGAGCCAGCCATGGAGGCCATCACTTTCAAGCTAATTCATGACGACAAGGAGAGAGGCTTAGAGGTAGTCATGCAGGATTTACTTGGGCGCCTGTTAGGGAGGCACTCCAGGGAGCTTAGAGGTACTCACTTCCATGCCTTCGGTAGACGCGACGAGGATGGTGAGGCTATTGAGTTCGAGGATGCAGCTAGAGAGACGGCAGAGCCGATTCGTATGTACCTTCAGGACTTAGAGGTTCTTCTTAGGCACCTAGATACTGATAGGACCAACGTCATGCTTAGCAATGACGAGCTCCAGTTGCAGCTTCGTGAGAAGGACAAGCTCTTCGTGGAGCAAGACGAGATAGTCAAGGAAATGGAGGCTAAGTTTGAGAGCCAGGACAGGAAGTTCAAGAGCCAAGAGAAGAGAGTCCAAGATAGGAACAAGAGGGTTCGAGAGATGAAAGGAGAACTATAGGCCAAGGACTTCGAGCTCGAGCATCAGCAGGGTGTGATTGAGAGACTTTGTTCACAGAAGAGGGCTCTCAAAGCCAAGGTAGAGGCCTTGACTACCAATGTCGAGGAATACAAGACTGCTATGGAGAATGCAGGTCTTACACTTGTTGATGAGGAGGTTGATGCAGAGGAGTAGTGATGACTACTCATTTATCATGCATATGATTGTTGAGTCGCAGTGACCATCCAACATGTGGATGGCTTGCTATGGTGTGTTTTAATTTTCAAAACTTGTTGTTTATGTTGTTGAACCTTATCTTATTTTGATGTTGTTTTAGTGATTGTCTATGTGATGTTTGTGCATAATAAGCATCTATGGGTATCTCATTCTTATCCTTATGAAAACCACAGATGCCTCCTCGACGTGCCAACCCCAACCCAAACAACAACAACGTCACCCCCGAGATGCAGCAGCTGATGACAGCACAGGCACAGCTGATGCAGATGATGACCACTTTCACGCAGAATCATAATAATAACAACAACAACAACAACAACAACAATAACAACAACAATAACAACAACAACAACAACAACAACAATCAGAACAATCCACCAGGCTTTGACATGCTCACCAGATTCCTAAGACTGGGGCCTGCAAAGTTCTCAGGAACTACTGATCCCATGGTGGCCAATGATTGGCTACGGTCAGTGAACAAGGATTTGGTAACTGTCGTCTGTACTGATGAGGAGAAAGTCAGGTTTGCAGCACACTTGTTGGAAGGACCAGCAGCTACTTGGTGGGATAACTTCCAGATCACCACTCCCATTGAGGATGTGACATAGGCTATCTTTGAGGATGGTTTTCGTACAGCTCACATCTCATCCGGAGTGATGAGCTTGAAGAAGAAGGAATTCCATAACCTAAAGCAGCGCCACCGCAGCGTGGCTGAATATATTGAGGAGTTCAACAATCTAGCATGTTATGCACCGGATGAAGTTGATACTGATGCCAAGAGGAAAGAGAAGTTCCTCGAAGGACTAAACAATGAACTGAATCTGCAGTTATCTGTAGCCTATTTCCCCACCTACCAATCCCTTTGTGACAAGGCTGCCATCTTGGAGAGCAAGATGAAATAGGTTGAAAGCAGAAAGAGGAAACACAACTCTAACAAGAACAGCTCGGGATCATCTCACAAGCGTTCCCATTATGATGATAGTGGGAGTTCTGGATCCCACAAGCATGGAAAGTACAACAACCACCACAACCACAACCACCATCATGACAACACGCATCACCGTAGTCATGACAATGACAAGTACAAGAACCACAAGGGTGGATACAAGAGCCACCACAATGGAAGTGGAAGTGGTAGTGGAAGCCAGCCTGTCAAGAAGGATCTCATCCAGATTGAATGCTTCAAATGTAATAAGATGGGGAATTATGCAAATGAATGCCCAGAAAATAAAGTTGAAGGACCCAACAAGCCCAACCCTTTTCAGAAGGGACAAATGAACCACATCGATGTGGAAGAGATTTATGAGGAGTCTGATGCTGTGGCTGGTAAGTTCAAACTCAATTCTATTCCAGCACTTGTTTTTTTATACCGGTGCATCACATTCATTCATATCAAAAGCATTTGTTGATAGAAGTGGGTTTCCAACTGAAAACATTTGGTGTCCAATAAAAGTAAGTTCTCCCGGTGGGAGATATGATAGTGAGTCTTGGATGTCGTGATCTAGTGATAGAATTTGGAAAGGATAATTTTCCAGTAAGTCTGATAATCCTAGATTGTCACATCCCAAGATTTTCCAAATCTTGTTATGTGAAAAATAAATAAACAAAATAAATTATTGTTGATTTTTAGGGTGAAAAGAAACTTTTGTTTTTAAATGGAAACTTAAAATCCCATCTGGAACAAAATTTGGTTAACATTTGAATCCAACTAAAATTCAAATCAAGTGGAATGCTTTCCTCATTAAATGCATCTGGAAATTTAAACACTTGGAAAATAAATCCAAACCTTAAACCCTAGTGGAATAAAAATCATTTCCAAGTTATCTCCAAGCCTATGGATTTGATCCATATAAAATCTGTCAACAAACATTTACAAGGGATCAAGAAAGACAAATAGAAATATTATAAGACTATATAAGTTGGTTTCACTTAATTTGGAGCCATAGATAAAATCTTATGAATTTAATAAGATAAAGGAATTGAATTCCCAAAGCTAATAAAGCACTTACCTAGAATCCATACAAAATGGTGAGCAAATGATCCTAAAGAGATTTAAAAAGATAAACAAATATTAAACAATATTTTATAAATTGGAATCACCAAGTTTGGATCTTTAAAATAAAAAAAATATGGATTTTATAAGATAAGGAAAGAATTATTAAATAAAGAATATTTAAAGACCAAATTAAATCTTGGAAAGACCATAAGCAAATGGAATAAGATAAAATCCAAATCCAAATAAAATAAAAGGATAAAGAATTTCCAAAAATAAAATAAAATGACATTAACCATTCTATCCCTATTTTAATGAAGACAAATCTCTAATAAGAATAATTATATAATTCATGAGAAAATAGTATTTTGGAATTTACCCAAGTGGAATAAAAGTTGTGTAATTAACTTAAATGAAATAAATCTTCCAAATAAAATTATGGAAATAAAACTATATTTAATTCCATTGGAATTAAAACAAATACCCAAATCAAATGATTTATGAATCATATTAAATACTTTCCAAGTAATTCAAGTCGAATTATTTGACCCCCTATTAAACAAATAAAAACCTACTGAAAAGATTTGGAAGGATTTAGAAATTTAAATGGTGTTTGAATTATTATTAAATCCTACTTGAATTAAAACAAGGGCCTAATTAAATAATTAAAAGACCCCCAAAAGAACAAAGTTTTATTCAAAAATTGACTTCAGATTACATTACTAATCAGTATTTAAACCTATACAAAGTTTGGTTTAGATTTGAATTCAAATTAATGTTTGAATTAATTAAACAAAACCAAAACAGAATAATATCAATAGAAAAAGAAAAACAAAACAGATCAGCAAAAATGAATCTGGTCGACCCAGCCCAGCCAGCCCACTAAGGCAGTCCAGCCCACTCCCTCTTTTCTCCCGCAGAAAACGTTTCGAACCAGAGAACTCACCCGCTGAGTCTATGACGCGTGGACCCCACCCCCACACTCTCTCTCTCACTGACCGTCGGACCCCACAGTGTTATTCATCGTTTCCACCCACGCGAAGACCACGCCTGGCCATTTTCTGTCGTTGAATCCTCGCGAGCAATTCGCCATAATGCTGCGTTTAATCCTCGCAGTGACACCTCCCTCTTAATCGCCTCCCTCTTCTCCCTCTTCCCCCCAGACGCCACGCCACCGGAGCCCTCAGGCCGCCCGTATTGCTCGCAACGACCCCCCTGTCTCCGACAAGCTCCGGCGACAATTCCGGCCAAACCCTGCCGCCCCTCGACTCCTCGACCACACGAAAACATTTCCCAGTCGCTGGCGCACACTCCAGTGCCTCCAGCTCTCTCTCGCTTGCCCCCACAACCTCGCCTCCGTCTTCGCCTAAGCGCCACCGAAGAACACCGCAACTCCGGCAAGCACTACTGGTGAGACTAGCCGCCCCTTTCCCCCTCTTGGATGCTCACATGATCGCGACTTCCATACGAACCTAACGGTGCCTTTTATTTGCTTTAGCACGCCGTATATCGTCGCCCCCGTCGACGAACAGACAAGCCCGAGGCGCAGCGCAACTCTGGCGAGGAATCCACGCCACCACCGTGCGCCCCTTGCCTTCTCGCGAGCACGACGAGCATCAGCGACACCACGCGAACCTAGTGAGCCCTTCCTCTTCCTCCCTTGCTTCCTATTTCGCCAGCTATGCCGCTAGCCGAGCGTCGCCGCCGCGCGCTGCCACTGATCGCTGCCAGAGTTTGGTCAGATCGTCTCCAGCCGTTAGATACAGATCGTAGGGATACGATAGGTCACTTAACTGAACCATTTTTGATCGATCTGTGCCGCACGATCGTCATTAGATCCAACGCCTCACATTGCTGATCCACGCAAAACGGTACCGACGAGTAAGAACACGACACGTGGCTCAGTCCGTTTGAAATAAAAACAGAAATGTCTATTAGATGTTCCAATTTGAAAAATTCATAACTTTCAAACCACACGTCCAAATTTTGCAAATTTTATATCAATGGAATCAGCAAGACAAGTACTTTCTGACCATGCACTTTGTTTAGTAAAAAGCTTCTGTTAAATTGATTGTTTTTGCAGAAACTTGTGTATGCATGTTAAATTGTTCAAAAATGATTTTGGTGATAAAATATTTGGCAAATGGTTTGTTTTGAACCTACTGACCCTAGAAATCAATTGGTGGTTTCAAAAATATATTTGGTGAAACAAAAGAATGAATCTTTGATTTAAAACATTTCTAGTCAAATAAAAATATGGTTTAATTATTAAAAATGGTTTTTGAAGAAAACCTTTGAGAAATGTTTTGGAAATAAACTCTCTGACCCTAAACACAAGGTTTTATGGTTTGAAAACATATTTTATGAACCCTATAGAATGTTGCCTTATTAAAAGCATTTCTTCACCACATAAAATAATGACT
The DNA here is from genome assembly GCA_030063025.1 of Avena longiglumis. Taxonomy (NCBI): domain Eukaryota; kingdom Viridiplantae; phylum Streptophyta; class Magnoliopsida; order Poales; family Poaceae; genus Avena; species Avena longiglumis. Next base: position 332,481,014 of record CP125978.1, read on the forward strand.
TGGGTTAAAAATGGTTTATGAAGTAAAAAATTTTGCAAATGAGTTTGCCACTTTATAAAATGATCATTAGGTGTTTTCAAATGTTTATAACCTATTAGAAACCACTTCTCCAAATAAAAAAAATCTTTACCAGGCTTGCATGCATTGTTTTGTTACTATGATTCTATGTGATGAATTGCTTGAATGGTGGATTGAAATATTGTTTGCTTGATTGAATTGTAGTGATTTGAAGTGAGTGAACATTGCAAAGATCAAGGAGTGAACTTATACTCTCTACCAAAAAGGCAAGTGATGTTTCATACTTTTGTCCCATTATTTTCACTATGCATTAGTGATATTTCTAAGTAGGACTTGCATGGAATTTTTGCTAAGTATAAACTATGCCATGGGAAATCCTAGTAGATGAAACCTTAGTAGAAATTTTCTAAGTTAAGATTCCTACTACTATCATGCTTAGCTTAGCTAGTAGAAAACAAGGGTGGAATATATATTCATGCTATAGTAAGTCTGAGGACTTGTGTTTTGTTTAATAAAACAACTAAGTTAATGAATCACCTGGGTGGAATGGAAGGAATGGTTTGTGTTGAGTGGTTACACAAGGCCAGGGGACTGGTGAACCTTGTGTATCTCACTTGTGGATGGCCACCCAGGAACAAAGAGATTTGAGATGTCAAATGTTGAGAAGCTTCAAGTGCAGCCACTTGGCATTATGGGCTCTGCCTGGATCATATAGGTTGCAAGAACTTAGACAAATGGACAGTTGGTGGTAGGGGTTTGATAGGTTGGAGCGCGTCCATTTTGGTCTAAGGGAAGGCTTCTGAAAGATCTTGTCTTGGTGAAACCAAGTCTTGTGGGGAAAGTGCACCACCTCTGCAGAGTGTAAAATCTAAGTACTTAGCCATGTCCCTGGTAAAGGAAAATTTGAGCATCAAGACATGGAAGCTATCAAGAATCTCATCATCCAAATTTCTAAGTTAAAAACTTGTGGTTAAACAAGGGTTGAAAGGATCACCAATTTCTATTGGGGAATGCCTTGGGAAAGATTTTGTCAAGCAAAAACTTAGTGTTTTCAAATGATAAGGAAAAACTATTTTGATCAAAGCAAGCCTAAGCTCCACATAGCCAAATGCATATAGATGATAGACTCCACTATATTACCATTGTATCACTTGCCAATACAATTCAAATGTATTGACCCTTGTGGCTGTAAATTGTTATGTTGTAGGTTTGTTTGATATTAGTGAAGTTTAATGATTAGGATTACAAGTCTACAACCAACATGTCTGCCTGTGGCACCTTGAAGATGAAGGACCCCATGTTATTGTTATATTTTGCTGCATTGTAATGAGATAGCCAAATGAGCTATGTAAGATGTAATAAATTATTTTATTCTTGGTTATAAAGTTGTATTATGACCTTTGTTTCTTGATATTACATATTAACTGCGGATGCTAGATATTGATCCAGGGACTAGCATTGCAATCATAGGGATCCTTTTCCTTTATTAAGGGGGGATCTTACATAGATTCCCAAGGATTGGATGTAATTTTGGGAATGGATTGGATGACCAAGTATGAAGGAGTACTAGATTGTGCCAATCGTACGGTCGCACTCACAACCCCGAAAAAGAAAGGGATTAGATTCAAGTCCAACTTTGAATCTAAAGGGAGTAAGCTAAATTCTCTTAAGGGGGTTAGCATTGACAGTGTGCCAATTGTGAGTGAATATCCGGATGTGTTTCCGGAAGAATTGCCAGGAATGCCACCAGATAGAGATGTGGAATTTCTGATTGACTTGCTGCCAGGATCAGGACCAATAGCAAAGAGACCTTACAAGATGTTAGTTGATGAGTTGAAAGAACTTAAGTAGCAACTTGGAGAACAGTTGCAGAAAGGATTTATTCAACCAAGTTCTTCATCTTGGGGAGCACCAGTCTTGTTTGTGGAAAAGAAAGATAGAAGTCAAAGGTTATGCATAGATTACCGTTCACTCAATGAGGTGACTATCAAGAACAAATATCCTTTGCCCAGAATAAATGACTTGTTTGATCAGCTAGAAGGAGCATGTGTGTTCTCAAAGATTGATCTTCGGTCAGGTTATTTTCAGCTTAAGATAAGGGAACAAGACATACCTAAGACAGCTTTCACCACTAGGTATGGATTGTATAAGTACACCGTGATGCCATTTGGTTTGACCAATGCACCAGCTTACTTCATGAATATGATGAACAAGGTGTTCATGGAGTTCCTTGACAATTTTGTTGTTGTTTTCATCAATGACATTTTGATCTAATCCAAGAGAAAAGAAGAGCATGAAGGACATTTGCGTTTGATACTTGAGAAGCTTAGAGAGCATAAGTTGTATGCCAAATTCAGCAAATGTGAATTCTGGCTAAATGAACTTGGATTTCTTGGACACGTAGTGTCAGGAGATGGTGTAGCAGTTGATCCCGCAAAAGTGTCAGCTGTAACTGAATGGGAATCTCCTAAGTCAGTAAAGGAAGTTCGTAGTTTCCTTGGCTTGGAATGATACTACAGAAGATTCATTGAGAATTTCTCCAAGGTAGGTAAGCCAATGATAGATTTACTATAGAAAGACAAGAAATTTGCTTGGTCTGAAGGATGTGAACTCAGTTTCCATGAATTGAAGAAGAGACTAGTGACAGCACCAGTTCTATGTCTTCCAGATTTGGAGAAAGATTTCCAAGTGTATTGTGATGCATCTCATCATGGATTAGGTGCAGTTCTAATGCAAGAAGGGAAAGTTGTGGCTTATGCCTCGAGACAACTCAAAACACATGAAGTAAATTACCCTACTCATGATTTAGAGTTAGCCTCTGTTGTCCATGCACTCAAAACATGGAGACATTATCTTTTGGGAAAACGATGTGAAGTGTTCACAGATCACAAAAGTTTGAAATATATCTTCACTCAGAAAGAAATCAACATGAGACAAAGAAAATGGCTAGAACTCATCAAAGACTATTATTTGAGTTTGCAATACCGTCCCGGTAAAGCAAATGTTGTAGCTGATGCACTAAGCCGTAAGGTATTTGTGAATGGACTTACTAAGGGAGAGTTGCCAGATGATCTATGTGCCCAATTTAGAGACCTTAGATTGGATATTGTGCCTGAAGGACATCTCATGTCATTGGATGTTCAACCCACATTGTTGGACGAGATCAAGGAATCCCAAAAGATGGACAAGGAAATAGAAGAGATTAAAGAAAAGATTGGCAAGGGAAAAGCCAAAGGATTCCATGAAGATGAACATGGTACTTTATGGTATGGAAAACGTATATGCGTTCCGCAAGATCCGGAGCTTCGGAAACCGATTTTACAGGAAGCACACAACTCACCATATTCCATTCATCCGGGTAACACCAAAATGTACATGGATATGAAGGAAATATTTTGGTGGAATAATCTCAACAAGGACATTGCCGAACATATTGCTTTGTGTGATGTATGTAGTAGAGTGAAAGCAGAACATCAGAAACCAGTAGGATTGTTGCAACCACTACCTATTCCTGATTGGAAGTGGGACAAGATTGGCATGGATTTCATCACAGGGTTGCCAAGGACCAGGTCAGGATATGATTCTATTTGGGTAGTAGTGGATCGCCTCACTAAAGTGGCTCATTTCATACCCGTGAAGACAACCTACACAAGTGCTAAGTTGGCTAAGATCTATATGAATAGGATTGTGTGTCTGCATGGAGTACCCAAGAGTATTGTGTCTGATAGGGGAACCCAATTCACTTCTCATTTTTGGAGGCAACTACATGATTCATTGGGAACGAGATTGGAATTCAGCAATGCTTTTCATCCTCAGACTGATGGATAGATAGAAAGAACCAACCAGATTCTAGAAGATATGTTGAGGGCATGTGCCCTAGACTATGGATCCAGTTGGGATGAAAGTCTGCCCTACGCAGAGTTCTCTTACAATAACAGCTATCAAGCCAGTATTGAGATGGCACCATTTGAGTTTCTCTATGGGAGAAAGTGTACTACCCCATTGTTATGGAATGGTGTGGGAGAAAGAAATTTGTTCGGACTAGAACTGATTAAAGAGGCTGAAGAGAAAGTCAAGTTGGTAAAGGACAGGTTGAAGATAGCACAGTCCTGACAAAAGAGCTACGCAGATCCTAAGCGTAGAGAAGTCACCTATGATGTGGGAGATAGAGCTTATCTTAGAGTGTCACCACTTCGTGGAGTGAAGAGATTTGGAGTCAAAGGAAAATTAGCCCCAAGATATGTTGGACCATTCAAGATTATGAGTCGTAAAGGAGAAGTAGCTTATGAAATTGAATTGCCAGAATCATTGTTTGCAATTCACAATGTGTTTCATGTGAGCCAGTTAAAGAAATGCCATCCAGAAATGGAAGAGACTTCTTTGAAGGATACTATACCATTGGAGTAGGTCCAATTGGAAAGTGATCTCACTTATGAGGAAAAACCCATCAAGATTCTTGAGACTGCAGAAAGATTTACACGGACTAAGACTATTAAATTCTGCAAAGTTCAATGGAACCATCATTCCAAATAAGAAGCAACATGGGAAAGAGAAGATGATCTTCGGAAAGACCAACCTCACCTATTTGCTAGCCAATCCGAATCTCGAGGGCGAGATTCACCTTAAGGGGGTTAGATTTGTAACATCCCTAAAATCATGTTTTCAAAGCTTTGCATATCATCCATGCATTCATGATCATATTAGGATCATTTTCAAAGTTATTACAAAAACAAAAGCATTTGAATGCTTATTATTTTATGTAAGCAAAGCATTGATCCAATGCTACTCTCTTTATATGAGATTGATTATTTTAAAACAAATATATTGTTACTATGGTTGAATGTTGTATGCCAAAGCTTGGATAAAAATTTCAAAGAAACAAAATATGATTTTAAAACTACTTTTAGATCTTTATTAAAACATTTGTAAAGGCACTGTTTTCTTTGAAAACTCCAAAGGACCAAGCAGGTTTGGTTAAAAAACATGGTTTTATACTTAAATATGTGGAGGTTTCACTTTATAAAAATCCAGAAAGAATTTGAAATCAAACACATTTGAATTCATTTAAAAATGTTTCCTGAAAATCAAAATAGAAATGGAAAAGGAATAAAGAAAACAGAATAGGCCGGCGCTGCCAATTTGGCCCAGCAATGAACCCAGCCCACTAAGCCCACCCGGGGTCTTCCTCTCTCTCTCTCTCACGCAATGCAGACCTACCCCGCGCACGCTGACCGGTGGACCCAAATGCCACGTGGTCGTCGTCCCCAAACCCCGCACCCCGACCACGTCGACGCTACCGTTACCTCCATCACTGCCGCGAATGGAGCGGGCTTAATTGTCGATCAATGTCGCACGATATCCTCGCCCCTCACTGGATATTTAACCCCCTCTCCTCTCCGCATCTTTCCCCTCACTCAGCGCCTCTTCTCCGCCACCAGGTTGCCCACAATTCCACTTGCACCTCCACGGTACAGAGCGCCTCCGACGACGCATTCCGGTGAGTACAGCGCCCCTCTTCGTCTCTGGTTCATGCGAGTGTGTACGCCTAGCTTCTGCGCATCACCTCATACCATTCGTTTGTTCTGTATTGCACCAGGATGTCGCCTCCGTCCACCTCTGCAAACTATAGAGCCGCCGCTCAACTCCGACGAGAAATACCGGTAACCTCCGAGCGCCCCTTGCTTCCTCTTTGACCCTGTCATGTTCGCCACAACCTTGCGCATGCTCTGACACAACTGGTTCGTGCTAGGGTGATCTACATCGTCGGCAACATCTTCATCTGCAAGCACCCGACGACGTTCGCAAGTCCGACGAGCCCCAGCAACCTCTACAGCACGCCCCGACCCTGCCCGTTTGCACGTTGATCTTCCTCGTGGCATCGCAAGTCTGGTAAGCCCCTCTGCTGACCCCAGCCCCCTCCGTAGCCGCCAGAACATCACTAGCAGAGCCGCGCCACCGTCGCTAGCGCCGCCCATCCGTGGTCGCTTGCTTGATAGCCGTTGGATCTAGATCCAGCGCATAGGAATAGATCACTTATCGAAGGGGTACGTGTTAGATCTGGCCATGCGTTTTCATTTAGATCATGTGGCTCTTGTTGATCGATCCAGCCAAAACGGTATCAGCCAATCAGGACATGACGCGTGGCCTGCTATTCGTTTTAAAAACATAATTTAGATCTATTAGTGAATCAAACTTGCAAAATTCATAACTTTTGATCCACACGTTCAAATTTTGCAAATTTTATATCATTGGAATCAGGAGAAAGAATGCTATCCATTTATGCAATGTGTTTAATGTTTTCTTCTGTAAAATTGGTTATTTTTGCAGAGACATTTATAGGCTTATTTTGAGTATAGAAATGATTTGAAAAATGATTTACAGATCAAAAAAAGTTTATTTAGTGTGTCTTGACCTTGTTTATGATTCAGTGCCGTATACTTGTCTTGTTTGGTGTAGAAAAAAATCATCACATGGCATCTGCATGCATTCATATATTTTTTCTTGTATATTTTTGATATGTGAATTTGGTGCCATTATTTTATGTGTAGATTTTGGTGCTAATAGTGATTGTGGTTGTGAAGATTGTTGCTACTCCCCAAACTACCAAGGCAAGTGGTGCTTCATGTTTTTATCCCTATATTTCTACCTATGCATTAGAAATATTTTGTATAGGACTTGCATGATTATTTTGCTAAGTATCTATATGCTATGCTTGGGAAATCCTAGTAGTTGTAGCAATGTTAGAATTTCCTCTAAGTTAAGATACTTGCTATTGCCATGCTTAGCCTAGCTAGTAGAAACCAAGGGTGGCTTATATAATCATGCTATGAGAAATATTCTAAGTCTTTGACTTGTGTTTTGCTTAATAAAACAACTAAGTGAATTAAACACCTGGGTGGAATGGAAAGATTGGTTTGTGTTGAGTGGTTACACAAGGCCCATTTCTATGGTTTAACTTGTGTATCACACTTGTGGAAAGCCACCCAGGAACAAAGGGATTTGAGATGCCAAATGTTAAGAAGCTTCTAGTGCAGCCACATGGCATTATGGGCTTTGCCTGGATCACATAGGTTGCAATAACTTAGCCATTTGGACAGTTGGTGGTAGTGGGATGATAGGTTTGGATCTCGTCCATTTGGTCTAAGGGAAGGCTTCTGAAAGGTCCTGTCTTGGTGAAAATCAAGTCTTGTGGGGAAAGTGCACAACCTCTACAGATGGAAGAATCTAAGTACTTAGCCATGTCCCTGGTATTGGACAATTTGAGCATCAAGACATGGAAGCTATCAACAATCTCCTCATCCCAATTTTCTAAGTTAAAAGCTTGTGGTTGAACAAGGGTGAAGGTTCACCAATTTCTATTGGTGGTTCCTTGGGAAAGTTTTGTCAAAGAAAAACTTAGTGTTTTCAACTGATAGGTAAAACCTATTTTGAGCAAAGCAAGCCTAAGCTACACTTAGCCAAATTCATGTAGTAACTAGATGTTATTATTATACTAAGGTATCACTTGCCAATATTATTCCAATGTATTGACCCACTGTGGCTGTAACTTGTGATGTTGCAGGTTACTCTGATGATGATTAGGGGTTATGAGTATACACTCAACATGCTTGCTTGTGGCACATGAAGATGAAGACTTATTTATATTTTTAAAATTGAACTCTTGTATTAGGCCTGTGGCCATGGAGTTGTAAAAGACTATGTTGTCTCTGGAATGACTTGTAATAATGACCTTTGTTTCTGTGTACTTCATCTTAAATTGTGGATGCTAGCATTGATCCAGGGACTAGCATTGCAATCACAGGGATCTTTACCTTTATAAAGGTGGGATCTTACAACTATCAAGCATGAATACCCCCTCTTGGAGTCACTAGCAACTACTTGGCCAAGATAACCACTAGCAACGGAGAGCATGCAAGATCACAAACAACACAGACATGATAGAATCATAAAGATAAAACCATTAATGAAACCAACATAATAATCTCAATATCCATCAGAACCCTGCAAACACAACATGCATGATTACAAATAGATTAGATCTTGATCATGAACGGAGCTCACAAGATCTATACATGAAAGCACAAAGGAGGAGATACAACCATCTAGCTACTACATGGACCCATAGTCCAAGCTGGAACTACTCACAAATCTACTGGAGAGAAGGCCTCTGGGATGATCTCCCCTCCGGCAGGGTGCCAGGAAGAACTTCAGATCCCCCCGATCTAGGAACGATGGTGGCGGCGACTATAGACGGTTTCGTGGATTTCTGATCGGGTACTGTGGTTTCGCATTGGGGCTTTATAGGCGAAGGCGAGACGGGAGGCCAGGCCACAAACCCTAGCCAGGCGCGAGCCCACCTGCCCCCGCGCCTAGGGTGGGTCTGGCCCACCTGGCCGGCCCCTCCGGCTCTCCTCTGGACTTCTTGTTCCCCACGGAAAGTAATTGACTTTGACGTTTGCCCCTTCCAATTCCGAGAATATTTCTTTACTAACTTTTCTGAAACCAAAAATAGCAGAAAACAGGCATCTGGCACTGTTGCAACTTGTTAATAGGTTAGTACCAGAAAACATGTAAAAAGCATCTCAAAGTGTGGACAAGTAAAGCAAAGTAGATACTAAACAAGCATGGAGCATCAAAAATTATAGATACGTTTCCAACGTATCAAGCAGAGATCTATTGAAGCACTTGAGTAACAGAGTAGATATACTTGATTACAAAGCTCATGACCACAACAAGATCATGGATAGAGAGAGATGAACACATAGATACCGGTGGATCCCTTAGCCTCGAGGAAGAAATACTCCCTCCTCATCATGGGAATCAGCAGCAATGATGAAGATGGCGATGGAGATCGATGGAGATGGCTCCGGGGGCACTTCCCCGTCCCGGAAGGGTGCTGGAACAGAGACTTTCTGTCCCCTGAATATCCCCTTCGGTGGCGGCAGCGCTACGGAAATTTTCATTGCTTTCTGGTCGGGTGCTTATGGTTTAGGCATCGGGGGCTTCTTATAGGCCAAGAGGCGAGGCAGGAGGGCGACCAGGGGGCCCACACCCTGCCCAGGCGCGGCCTAGGGTGGGCCCATGCCTGAGGGGTACGGCCGCCCTGTGGCTCCCCTCTGTCTCTCCTCTGGACTCCGTGTTCTCCACGGTGAAATATTGACTTTGGCTTTTGTCTCGTCCAATTCTGAGAATATTTCCTTACTAGCTTTTCTGGAACCGAAAACAGCAGAAAGCAGGCAACTGGCACTGTGGCAACTTGTTAATAGGTTAGTACCAGAAAACATATAAAAACACCTCAAAATGTGGACAAAGCAAAGAAAAGTAGATACTAAACAAGCATGGAACATGAAAAATTATAGATACGTTTCCGACATATCACATATTCACGAAGCCACTTAATGGAGCAAGGTTTTGTTATTTGAGGAATGAACTAAATATCATAGATTCAAGGATCTTGCCTTGACCACCTTGCATACTCACCTATGTCTTGACTCTTATTTGGTTTAGGTGCAGGCATGGAGATAGGGGGAGTACGGTCCTCATATATTGGGCTATCTCTCCCCCATAATGCCAACATTAAGAAAATCAGTTCTCTTAGTATCATTTTGTGATATGTTAGCTTCATTGATGAGTAATGGCATGAACCCAGGGATAATTCTTCGCAGTGTCATCCCACAAACTCTTACATGGTGGCCACCGCCCTCTTCATGATGAAGAGTTGGTTCTTGGTTCATTTTATTTGGAGCCTAATTTGACATCTTCTTGGATTTTTATGGTTTCTTGGTTCTTCACAGTACATCTTCTAAAACCCAGGCCTATTCTCACCTTAAAGCATGCTCTCCTTGCCACACATTTGTCCAAATACTTGTCTCAGGGGTCCTGGTCGAAGGGGACCGGACTGTCCGCCCTGAACCAACCGGAGTCTCCGGCTAGCCCGGACTCTCCGATTGGTTCAGACTGGACATTTCGGCTGGACCGGACACCCCGACTTGTTTCGCCCGATCACTCCGGACCTAGCAGTATCAAACTCACAAAAGGGGTTGGGAAGAAGTGGACAGTTCAGTCCTTCTTCTCCTCCCCGACTCCCTCTTGCCCTCAACTGCTGCCCCCAACCAGGAGCACCACCGAGAGGGCACCTCCACCCCGGATCCAGCCGTTGCCACTGGACATTGACTTCTCTTCACTGTTGGGAACCTTTCCCCTCTGGTGGAGACCTCCATGGACGCTGGTAAAGTTCCCCTCCCTTTCTCCATCTCTAGGCTCCCCCTAGATGAATTTTTGAGGAATCTTTCTTGCCTAAATCCATGGACACATCTTATATGTCTGCAATGTTCATCCTAGAGTAGTCCTAGCAATGCCAATCTGCTCTGTTGAAATCTCCCTGTACTGTCCGAGGAATCACCATGGCTCTAGACGGAGTCTTCGGCGTGTATGCGCTGGACACTCCGGTCCACCGGAATGTCCGGTGCATACACACCGGAATGTCTGGGCCAGGCGGAGTCTCCGGGGTGATCCCTCCGGCTAGTCCGACGATATTCAGCTAGTACAGATTCAGTATTACTTTGCTTGCTACTATTTGTTTATATCTCCTGGACAAATGTGCTTACCCCATATGCTACCTCCCTCCCCTGATTTCACAGGTGGTTCTCGTCCTCGCCGGTCTCGGGCTGGTCAAAAGGCTCACACTCACAAGTTCTGATATGATGAAGAGAGAGATGTGCACATGGATCCTATTGTGGTCAGGCAGTCAGCACGTGACCGTGCAGCGGCTAAGCAAAAAAAGATCCGGAAACTGAAAAGGGATGAAGCCAAGCGCATGAAATTAGAAGCCTTGACTACATTGGCAGATTTGGGCAGTGAAGAGTTTGTGGAGATGAGAATCCAGCAGTTCTATTCTCTGCCACGCACCTCTACTGATGATCTCTTCTAGAGGAATGAACAATTCCTCCTCTATTCTGAGGGGTTATGTGGTTTCAGGACTCCTGTTTTCCCTATGCAGTGGTTGGATCTTGAGAAGCTCCATGCTCATAGCTACTTTTAGGATGCTCTTTGGGTGGCTGAGAAGATGGGACTGCATACCATCTTTCAAGCAAGATAAGACTACAATATTCAGTTGGTCTAGCAGTTCTATGCCACGGTTGTCTTTAGGGACTCTGTGGATATTCCCCTTGAGTGGATGTCTGGCACTTCTAGGTGTTGTTACAACATGGTTCAGTTTGCTCAAATTCTTGGATTGTGTTTCAATCCCAATGCTCCCAGTGGTTTCAGGATGCATGTTCATGGACAGGCCTATGACAAGAAATAGTTGGCTCCGATTTACTCTCAGCATGGTGTGGTTGGCCAAACCACCAATATCAAACTCATCTACAACATTCTGCTTCGCATGTTCCTCCACACTCTCACTCCCAAGGCGGGCAATAAGGATGAGATGAGAGGTGCAGAAATCAATCTTGTGGCCCATGCTCACTTAGTGTATACTCATGGCCCAAACCATCCAGGTAGTGCTATTGATGACATAGACTTTATCTATCAAGACTTGTATAAGTGCATTATAGACAAGAAGTGTCCTCTTTTTGCTCCTTATGTGATGAAGCTCATAGATGTCCACACTCTAGCAACCCCTTGCTATACAATGAGCTTGTCCCGCACCTTCCTGCCAAGATTCAGAGAAAGGATGACCCTTCCTCCAAGGCTCCCGGTGGCTATCCCCCAGCTCAGGAAACTTTTGAGGATGATGATGTGGATGCAGATGATACTGACAGTGATGATGAGTCTGAGGAGGTGCAGGAAGTTGTGACCCGTGGCCATCGCATGAAGCATGCTAGCAACAATATCGCTTTGACACCTCGAGAGAGGAAGTGCACAATAAGGTGAAGAAGGCCTCTTGGTGGAAGAAACTGCTCCTCTCTCCGAACATTGACATTCTCCATGGACAGTATGGCGCATACAAGGCCAACAGGAATGTCATGAAGGAACTCAAGAGAATCAACCAGCCCATGGATGTTGATCCCTCACAGCAGGAATCGGATGGGACTCTCTCCTATGGTCACTAGAGTCAGGGACGCGTGGATTGGTCCATGTTTGAGGATGTGTCTTCCTCTTCTCGCCCTCATAGCCAGAGTTCGGCTCATGATGATTATGATGATGAGGACGGCGATGAGGATGAGAAAGACGATGAGGACGACGACGATGACTTCCGGGGCTAGAGTTGGTTTGGGACGATTTTGTAGTGCTCTTCTACCTTTTTGGTATCTCGATGCCAAAGGGGGAGAAGTATACCCTTTTATTAGGTTGCTTCCAGGGATTTGCATGGGTACACAAGCTTCACGTTATTTCGATTTGCCTCTTTGAAGATTCATGTCTTTATATTATTTGTTTGTGAACTACGTTGTGTTGAACTCCGTTGTGTGTGTTAAGACATGTGTACCCGGTTTGAATACTATGTTGTGCCTAGCCTATTTGTCTAGTCTCTATATTATTATCATGTATTATCTTGGTTTGGTTACAATATCTAGTGAGGGTGTTGATCCTAGGTTGTGTGATCTTAGATTCAAAAGCATATTAAAAAATGGTCACACATCTAGGGGGAGCTCTCCTATATTTTGTAAACCATTTGATGCATAGATCATTTAGTTATTGTATACCTTCTATGCAATCCTTGGGTTGTCATCAAACACCAAAAAGGGGGAGATTGAAAGGGAATTTATGCCCTTCATATTTGTTTTGATGTTTGTTGACAACACTTGGACAGGTTTAATCAGCTGTTAAATGATTTCAGGACATATCTATACTTGCAGCTGAATAATATTATGGCTTACTAAGGGAAAAGACAGGAGAAAAAGTTTGGGCTGGACTGTCTGAGCATTCTTAGCCGGAGTATCTAGCCTGACCGGAATGTCCGGCTAGTTCACGCCGGAGTGTCCGACCCTGGGATTCTTTGAGGCGCCCGAGTCATCCAGTGGCCCATCTCGGATACTATCCGGACTCTGCCCGGACACTGGCCGGAAACTTTTCCAGGCCGGAGTGTCTGGCAGGTTTCGGCCCGAGTGTCTGGTGGGGCCGGACTGTCTAGGCCATTTCTGCCGGACTGTCTGGGTTTAGTGACTTCCAATGGCTACATTTATAGGGGGCCTATAAAAGGGCCCCTTCTTCTACCTTTGGAAGGTGCTCGCTCTAGAAAAGAAGACCCCCACCATTTGAGCCACCAAATCACCAATATCTTTTCATCCAACCATCCAAAGTCGTTGATCTTTAGAGAATCGAAGGAGGAGGCCTTGATCTATAGCTTCACAAAGAGAGATCTTCATTTCCCCCTCATTCACTTGAGGGCCCCTTGCTCTAGTGTTCCATTGGAAACCCTAATTCTTGATTTGGTTCTTACAATCTTGCCTTTGATTGTGTGACAGCTTGCTTGCATTCGGGAGCCTCCAATTCAGCTGTGGATGTGTGCCTCGAACTTGTTGTAATGGTGCCGTCGTCCACCTTGAAGGTTGCCGATATAGTGGAAGAGATGAATCGAACCCTTTGGGGTGAGGTTCATCAGAGAAAAAGGCAGGCCTCTCGTGGTGTTGGTGGTTTGAAACCACCCCCTCTCCAAATGCGTGCGTACTTCCCCTCAAAAGGAAGGAACTATGGGAAACAAATCCTTGTGTCTCCGCATGCTCCACTTTGGTTACTTCTATCCTTTACCACACTTTATTTATATTGTTCTTGCTTAGTGTTTGTGCTAGGTTGACATATAGGTAAATTCACTTGCATAATCTAAAGAATTTACCTTTTGTGTCAAACCCTAACTTGAAAAAGAGTAAAATTTGAAGTAGCACCTATTCACCCCATCCCTCTAGGCGCCCATACAATCCTTTAAAAATCTTTCCGGATTTTACTAGCAATTGCTGCATATTTTGATTATGAGATATGGCAGATGGATTTAAAGAACGCCTTCCTCAGTGGTCACATTGATGAAGAGTTGTATATGATGCAACCAAAGGGGTTTGTTGATCCTAAGGATATTTGAAAAGTATGCAAGCTTGAGCATTCTATTTATGGACTAAAGCAAGCATCTAGGAGTTGGAACAAGCGATTTGATAAAGTAATCAAGAATTTTGGATTTGTCCAAAATAATCAAGAGGCTTGTGTTCATAATTAAGTGAGTGGGAGCTCGGTGTCATTCCTACTAATATATGTGGATGACATACTACTGATTGGGAATGATGTGGATTTATTAGGGAGCGTGAAAAAATATCTAAGTAGTCGGTTTTCCATGAAGGATCTAGGTAAAGTAGCCGATATATTGGGCATCAAGATCTATAGAGATAGATCAAGACGTCTGATAGCGTTAAGTCAGAGTACATACATAGATAAGATTTTTAAGAAGTTCAAAATGGAAAATGCCAAAAGGGTTTTATACCTCTTGTGAAAGGTGTGCCATTGAGTAAGACTCAACGTCGAGCATCAGATGCTGAAAGAGAAATGATGGTTAATATCCCCTATGCCTCTTCCATAGGTTCTATCATGTATTCTATGCTATGTACTCGAACTGATGTGGCCTTGGCTCTCAGTTGGACAGGTCGTTTACAAAGTGATCCAGGAGTAGAACATTGAATAGCTGTAAAAAATATCCTGAAGTATCTGAAAAGAACTAAGGATATGTTCCTAGTCTATGGAGGTGATGATGTAGCTCTAAACGTAACTAGTTAGGTGGATGCGAGATGGAACACAGACTCCGGTGACTCAAATTCTCAGACAGGATTTGTCTTCTTGGTGAATGGTGGCGCGGTAACCTGGAGAAGCATGAAGCAACCAGTAGTGGCACAATCTTCAATGGAGTCGGAATATATCACAGTTAATTCTGCGGCGAATGAAGCTATATGGCTATGGAATTTCGTCATCAAACTGGGAATTGTTCCTAATGCGGATGACCATATGATAATCTATTGCGACAACACAGGAGCCATAGCAAATGCATCATACACTCTACTATCCAATGTCGGATCATCCTTAATTGCAACCATCCATCTGGGACAGTTCAAGCGTTTCATACACGCTGCCATGGTCTTCGGTTCACGGTCCAATGCCAGGTCATCTGCAATCTTTGAGGAGAAAAATATGTCGACATTTGTAGACTTTCTGTCGAACGATTCTCATGATTCAACATAGTTTATGGAAATATCTTCAATACCTTTAGACTCATCGTGATTTACCTCAATGATTGAATCGAGGTGTTCCTGAAGGAGATATGCCCTAGAGGTAAATAATAAAGAGCTTTTCTTTGATGTATCTCTTGTTCATAATATGTTTCTTATCATGCTATAACTGTATTAATACGGAATGTTAATACACGTGTGGTATGTAAACAACCAGATCTCTAGTTACCTCTAGTAAACTAGCTCATTGGGCAAGTGATGATCTTATGGTTTCGAGATCATGCTGATAGTGCCTATTGACAATGAGGTTACATCATTGGATAATTATGTGATATACATTCACATTAAAGTTAATCACAATGATATCTACTAACTTAAACATTCATCATTCATGAAAACATAAAGACATCATGGCTTATATCCTTCGACTGTGAGTTAATGCATAATCACTATTTTGGAGGGAGACTTTGATAATATCAAGTATCAAGCCATTAAAGGGTGATCATAAAGGTATTGTTAGGTTTCCTGAAGAAATGGGTTGAGGAGTTTTTATCAAGACCAGGATTTGACAATCCAAGTATCGGATAGATACACGTGGACAACTCGGTGACGTTGCATTAATGAAGCTTGCAAGCGTATGATTGGATTATGGAATGCAACAACACGGGAAATAGTAAATGAATTCATCATTAATGAGATCGAACACAAGTATGGAGATGCTTGAGATCAAATCTCGGATTAACTAGGTATCGTTTGGCAAAGGGAATATGACTACATAGTTAAGGTTCAAGCGATGAGATTAATCGTGAGGGCACGGGGATCATTATGGCCATCCAGGTCCCGATGTTGATCATTGATACAAGAGAGTCTTGGTCATGTCATAGCAACTCCGAGCCGAAGGGTGGCACATTTAAGGGTGGGGACGCTTTGGAATCGAACCGGCACCGAAGGAGAAACGAGAGAAACCGAAAAGGTTCCGGGTATTATTCGATGTTGATCGGAAGAGGTCCGAAAGGAGTTTCGGAGTGTGAAATATAGTAATATATGTGTTTTATATTAATTAGTTGAATTAATATTAGAACATATTTTATTTTATATTTTATAGGCAGCCTTATTGCTATTGGGCCGCTTCTAGAAGGGCCCAATAGGGTAGGCGCCTAAGGGAGAGAGGGGGTGAGGGGGCCACTAGCCGAAACCCTAGGGTTTCCCTGTTGGAGATATGCCCAAGAGGCAATAATAAAGTGAGTTGTTATCATATCTTCATACTTATGATAAATGTTTACATACCATGCTATAATTGTATTAACAGGAAACATTAATACTTGTGTGATTTGTAAACTAAAATAAGAGTCCCTAGTAAAGCCTCTTGTTAAACTAGCTTGTTGGTTAATATATGATCATGGTTTCCTGATCATGAACATAGAGATGTTATTAACAACAGGATCATATCATTAGGAGAATGATGTGATGGACATACTCCTATAGATAAGCGTAGCATAAAGATCAAGTCATTTCAATAGTTCAATTGCTATATGCTTTCTGATACATAGTTACCTAATTCCTTCGACCATGAGATCATGCATATAACCTTTACGGATGGATGCTTTGATGACATCAAACACCACACCGTGACGGGTGGCTATAAAGGTGGCATTGAGTGTTCGGAAAGTATTGGTTGAAACACATGGATCAAGAGTGGATTTGTCCATCCATATGACGGATAGATATACCCCTCTCGTGGAATGTCATCCAATTAGCTTGCAAGCATGTGACTTGGTCACAAGGGATCACATATCACGAACGAGAAAAGAGTACTTATCAAGAAACGAGGTTGAACTAGGTATGCAGATACCATCATAACCTCGGATAAGTAACATATCGTGAGACAAAGGGAAATTGGTATCGTATGTAAGTGGTTCATTCGATCGCAGTAATCGAGAAATATGTGGGAGCCATATGAATTTCCAATTCCTCTATTGGTTATTGTTCGAGAAGTGTCTCGATCATGTCCGCATAATTCACGAACCGTAGGGAGACACACTTAAGGATTCGACGTTGTTTTGAGTAGTTATGGTATTATGAGAAAGAGACCGAATGTTGTTCGAGTCTCGGATGGGATCCGGATATCACGAGGTGATCCGGAATGGTCCGAGAATAAGATTCATATAAGGAAAGTCCGAGTTCGGAAATGATTCCGTTTTCATCGAATGTTCTAGAAGGTTCCGGATTGTCCGGAGGGTACATGAGTGTGTCATTGAATGATTGCATCATGTACTAAGTGTTCTTGCTGTTCCAAAACATGAAAGTCAAATTGCCATTGAAAGTCAAACGGCTAAAACAGAAACTGTGGGAAAATGAAAAACTGGAAACAAGCAAGAGGAGTTGAACCAACTTGGAGGAGGAGTCCCACCTCCAAGCCCTAGGCCGAGTTGGGGAGAATCCTCCTCCCTCGGCACGCCAAGGCCCCTCCACCCATAAAAGGAGGGCAGGCCTCCTTGAGACACACAAGTTCCTATCTTCTACCTCCGGTTTAGAGCCGTTTGGTTTAGAGCTTCTAATTGCTTTAGCCTTCGTTTAGAGCCTTCTAATTGGTTTAGAGCCTTCTAATTGGTGTGTCTAATCTCAGACCACTAATAGTACTCTCTCATAATCCACCATACTGATCTCCCTCTACTTGAATCGCGAGGAGAGTGCTACAACCTCCGCTGCTTGGAACAAGGAGAGGAAGGTCTTCGCCGAAAATTTACGCGTGTGACCGATTGAGCGCTGCCCGAACGGCGCCGCCGGAAGGATCGCTCACGATCTTGAGATCGAAAGAGTATGACTACATCACCCACGAGAATCGCCTCTCGCTAACCGGAATCTTCGAGGGTAAGTTATTCCATCGACTGCTACAATCTAGTAGATAGATCTTGGCTTGTTTGTTTGTATGCGATAGAAAATTTTTGTTTTCCATGCTACGAACCCCTGTATCGAGCCGTGTCTATATGTAGATCGTAGAACACAATGGTCATTGTGGGCGTTGATGCTTTTATTGTCGATTGCTTCTTGTGTACTTTGCATCTTGCGGTATGTTGGGATGAAGCGGCTAACCTTACATGACATCGCTCATGAGACTTGCTCCACGCTTGACATGCAACTTGTATTACATAAGTGGCTTTATTTCCTAGCATAGTTAAGATCCAATTTACAACGGGTGATTAACAATACTAGTATCAATGTTGTGGTTCTTGTTCGTAAGTTAGAACGACACTTATTGAAAGCCCCAAACCACTTAAAATATGCAAAGAAAGTAGAGGCGCCTAACTTTGTTTATGATGTGATATGGCCATGATTGTGATTATATATGATGTATGCAATGTTCCTTATTGTAAGTTGGCAACTATGCTTGTCTTTAATTTCTGTTAAGACCGCGTGTGTATTCAAAGTAGTTGTAATAGTTGACAACCATGGAGCAGCGTCATTAACCTTGATGCAATTGATGATGGAGATCATGTTCGTGCTTGAAGATGGAGATCGGAAGCACAAGAAGAAAGGCCATATCATATCACATATTATGAATTGCATGTGATGTTAATCCTTTATGCATCTTGTATTGCTTAGTAGGCCGGTAGCATTATAAGATGATCCTCATGCACATGAATTTCAAGTCATAAAGTGTTCACCCTTAGTTAGCACTGCTAAAGCTTGTAGTTTCAAGCACCACGTGATGATCGGGTGTGTTAGATTCTACAAGTGTATACAACGTGAGCAAGCTTTTGCTCATGCGAAACTAAGGTTTGATCTTGACGAGCCTAGCATGCATATGGCCTCGTGAACACGGATTACCGAAAGGTAGAGCATGAGTCATATAGTAGATATGATGAACATGTTGATTGTTCGCCATTGAAGCTATATCAACTCTCGTGATGATCGGTTTTGATGTGGTGGATTTGGTTCGGTGATCACTAAAACAATGTGAGGGATATTGTTTTGAGTGGAGTTCACCTAGATTAATTTAATTATTAATTAGAACTCAATTTATCATAAACTAAATCAAAGTGAATTTGCATAGTTGTTGTAGTCATTGGCATCCGCTACCACCTTACGCTTAGTTATAATTGAGATGATAGAACTATAGAATTCTGGTTAGTTACTTTACGTATCGTATTGTTTTGAAGTGTTAATCTAAAGTTTAAAAGTCCTATTGCAAACTTTCAAGAAGTTCCTTACTCCATGAAGTTTAATAATTGGTATTAAAACAAGAGTGACAATTCCAAAGTGTTAGTATATGAGTATCATGTTTGTCTCCATGATTCTTGATATTCAAAAGATTATCTTAATATCAAGGTTATCTAGGATCTGAAAGAGTTGTTTCAGAAACCATGATGTGTGGAAGATATTGTGATATCTGAAACGAAGTTTTGGTTACAACATGATTGAGTATAATATGGCAAAGTTCATGTTCTCATATTTTGATGAGAATTTGCAAAAGTTTGGAGACACTTGTTGTCCTAATCCTCCAAAAGGTTTTGGATAGCAACATTATACTCGTAATTCATCGTTATAAGCTAAAAGTAGCTTGATCATGGACGATTCCATGATAAGGATGAATAATTGATGTAGGTAAAATGTTTACTACACCAAGAGATTACTAAAGAAAGGAATTTGAAAGAACACCAAACATTTGATGATGGTGATCTACTTTGCAAGTCCAAAGACATTGGTATTTAACTATACACGCTTTGGACTATGTGTCATATGAATGACTCCATGATGTTGATAGATTCTTTCAAATGTAAAAGGAGATACCGAAAGAGAGTCTCATAAATATATGGCGAAAAGAAAAGACTAGAATTGTTCATTTAAGTATATAGATGATATACATGTTATGGCTATATTCTTTGCTTATTAAACAATGTGGTTCTTAAGTATTTGATACTGAATTTGTTGGTGAATAGTCATAAAACAATGTAATTCATGAACTACAATGGCCTAAGTAACTAGCAAAAGAATATGTGATGATGTTCATTGAGAACAAATAAAGGGTTATTGTGTTGCTCGTTAAAACATCAAAGCTTGCCTTCAAGATTTGTTTTATCAGGTATTATGAGAACAAAAGGGTTGTTCAAATAATTGCCGTAATCCATAAAAGATGGATGATTCACAAATCTCGTTGGAAAAATCACATCCATAAAATTAGTGCTAAAATGTCGAAAGACAAATTGATTGAAAGATCACTTAGGAAGTGACATCGCCGTTTAAAATTATAATGGAAAGAAAACATGAAGAAAATCCATATGGATGGAATTTTGGAGTCTTTTGATTTTGATCAAATGACGCCAGAAACTTTCCTAGAGATAATTAAAACTTCGCTCATAGGCCAAAAGGAACGAAAGACTAGCTTATTGGAATTTGTACATATTGTTGTATAAGTCCATTATGTGTAGTCAAGAGCGATGGATTTCAACTTCATATGCTTTCTCCAAAATTTGAGTGAATATATGAATATTTGCTTAATAAGGATGAAGTATGAAACATTTGAAAAGTTCAAAGACTTTCAAGATGAAGTGCAAAATCATTGTAACAAGAATATAAACAGTTTATGATAAAGATCATAAAGGAAGATATTTGAGTTACAGAGTTTAGCATAATACCTAAGATTTAAGGAATCGTGTTGATTTGCATTTCCAAACACCATAAGAGTATGGAGCATTCGAGATATGTAATTAAACCTTGTTTGACATGGTGAGATCAAAGGTGTAATTCATAAAATTGCCATTGTATTTTAAAGATTAAAAGCTTTAGAGATTACCGAAAAGAGCTTCATCATAATCCGCTGAAATGACACCATATAAGGTTATGGTTTGGGATAAAACCCAAGTAGTCCTTTCTTAAACATTGGTATGCTATACATAAGAAAGATGTTTGCAACCAAAGTCGGATGAATCTGCTTTGTTAAGTATTTCTCCATAACACCGAGACAAAAGTGTTTGTCGCTAGAACGCCAAGTTTCTTTAAGAAGGAATTTTCGTGAAAAGTTAAGTGGAGGACAATAGAACTTTGATAAGGTTAAAAGAACCTTAGCTATATGTGAAAAGTGTTCGGAGGCAACAATGCTCATGGCTCACGTGCCTCAAAGGTTGTGGTTACAATATTCAAAGTTTCTATTGAAACAAGTAGGTCGGTAAACAATCAAATACCTAGATTTGGGAGTTAAATCATTATTTGACAATAATGATCCGACTACATGCAAAGAAGCGATGATGGGCCCCGACCAAATGACTTGAAGCCATAAAATCCGTGATAGTTCCATACACGAGAAATCAAGTTTTGAACTTGAAGGACCCTCGAGAAAGGTGTAAGACCTTAGTTTGGATCTATAAATAAATAGACATGGATGTTGCACATCTATGAGATAGTCGACATGTTGGGAAAGAGTTCACAACAATGTTCAAAAGGTTGACTATGACAAGATCTGATCTTTCATAGCGATATTTAGTCTAGACGGATTAATGTAGCAACCACTACATATAATTTGTTATATGGTAGTTGAATAAACAAAACAAGTTCTTCTAATAGAATCGTTACCTAGGACGTGTGCATGACACGGTCCATAGGGTTTTATTAATTCAAAGGATGCTAAAAGCATATGCGAACTTCAATGGTTGAAATGAGCATCGCGGAGTTGGAATCTTCACTATGATGAAACTGTTAAAAGAGTTTAATTTCATCAGAGACAATGAAGATGCTTGAGTTTGCAAGAAATTAAGTGGGAGCGCTAAGACATATTTCTAATACATTATGTGGAGGACATATTGTTGATTAGAAAAGATGTATATTTTGTTAACACATATTAAGAATTTCATCCCGATGAAAGACTTAGGCAAAACCCAAATATTTGGCATCAATAGACGCTAATATGGTTGTGCCGTATACATAGACAAGATATTGAATGAGTTCAATATAGAAACTACAAGAGGTTCTTGTAAAGGATTGAATGAGTTCAATGTTGATGATATATTCAAGTGTATTGACATTTGGTAAAGTGAAACAAATAATCAAGTATAGATTGATACTTGATGTATGAAATCACAAAGAGTAGTTATATCAATCATCTTGTGATATGTACAAATCCAGATATGTCCTATGTCAAATGTTGTGAGCATATACCGTAATGATTCGTAAGATGATCATTGGACAATAGTAAGGATATTCTTATGATCTTTTGGAAGAACTAAGAGTATATTATTTGTAGAAGTGACAAATAGATGGTTAGTTCATTGTAAAAGTACTACATTGATACTAGCTTTGTCACAAAGTACAAATTAAGTTTATCTCAATCTAAACTAAGGGTGGCACAATATAATGGAAGGTGAGTTCCATAATGGATTTGGATGAGTTCCAAAGTTAAGACATTGTGAGAGATACTACAACAAAAGGCCAAGTATATAACTGCTATTTTAGCAGCAAATGAGGGCATTTGTGTCAAGTAGTTTGTTATCAAACTAGGTGTAGTTCACAGTGGGATAATACTATGAAGATATATTGTGCGACAATATTATCAACATGTTTTAACCCCAAAGAGCTAAAGGTCACACCGAAAGACCAAATTTATACAAAGCCATCTCATTAGAGAATGAGTGATGCGTAGAGACGCAAAGACATGCAATTACACACGGACCTGGAAGTGTCAGATCCGGAGATCAGTTGACCACTAGCAATCGTGTACATACAACACCGGAAAGCCATAGGTGTTATATAGACAAAGGTTTGAAACTAGATTATTGACTCTAGTGCAAGTGGGAGACTGTTGGAGATATGCCCAAGAGGCAATAATAAAGTGAGTTGTTATCATATCTTCATACTTATGATAAATTTTTACATACCATGCTATAATTGTATTAACAGGAAACATTAATACTTGTGTGATTTGTAAACTAAAATAAGAGTCCCTAGTAAAGCCTCTTGTTAAACTAGCTTGTTGGTTAATATATGATCATGGTTTCCTGATCATGAACATAGAGATGTTATTAACAACAGGATCATATCATTAGGAGAATGATGTGATGGACATACTCCTATAGATAAGCGTAGCATAAAGATCAAGTCATTTCAATAGTTCAATTGCTATATGCTTTCGATACATAGTTACCTAATTCCTTCGACCATGAGATCATGCATATCACCTTTAGGATGGATGCTTTGATTACATCAAACACCACACCGTAAATCGGTGGCTATAAAGGTGGCATTGAGTGTTCGGAAAGTATTGGTTGAAACACATGGATCAAGAGGGATTTGTCCATCCATATGACGGATAGATATACTCGGCCCTCTCGGTGGAATGTCATCCAATTAGCTTGCAAGCATGTGACTTGGTCAAGGGATCACATATCACGGAACGAGAAAAGAGTACTTATCGAGGTTGAACTAGGTATGCGGAGATACCGATCATAACCTCGGATAAGTAACATATCGTGAGACAAAGGGAAATTGGTATCGTATGTAAGTGGTTCATTCGATAAGTAATCGAGAAATATGTGGAGCCATATGAATTTCCAGATTCCTCTATTGGTTATTGTTCGAGAAGTGTCTCGATCATGTCCGCATAATTCACGAACCGTAGGGAGACACACTTAAGGATTCGACGTTGTTTTGAGTAGTTATGGTATTATGAGAAAGAGACCGAATGTTGTTGTCTCGGATGGGATCCGGATATCACGAGGTGATCCGGAATGGTCCGGAGAATAAGATTCATATAAGGAAAGTCCCGCTTTGAGTTCGGGAATGATTCCGTGTTTTCATCGGGAATGTTCTAGAAGGTTCCGGATTGTCCGGAGGGTACATGAGTGTGTCATTGAATGATTGCATCATGTACTAAGTGTTCTTGCTGTTCCAAAAACATGAAAGTCAAATTGCCGTTTGAAAGTCAAACTGCTGGGAAACTGTGGGAAACAAGCAAGAGGAGTTGAACCAACTTGGAGGAGGAGTCCCACTCCTCCCAAGCCCTAGGCCGAGTGGGAGGGAATCCTCCTCCCTGGCGCGCCCTCCACCCATAAAAGGAGGGGCAGGGCTCCTCCTTGAGACACACAAGTTCCTATCTTCTACCTCCGGTTTAGAGCCGTTTCGATTTAGAGCTTCTAATTGCTTTAGCCTTCGGTTTAGAGCCTTCTAATTGGTTTAGAGCCTTCTAATTGGTGTGTCTAATCTCCAGACCACTAATAGTACTCTCTCATAATCCACCATACTGATCTCCTCTACTTGAATCGCGAGGAGAGTGCTACAACCTCGGAACAAGGGAGAGGAAGGTCTTCGTCGAAACCGAAACGTGGGACCGATTTGCGGGAGCTTGCCCGAGCAGCTGGCGAAGGATCGCGATCTTGAGATCGGAAAGAGTACGACTACATCACCCACGAGAATCGTTAACCGCTTTGGAATCTTCGAGGGTAAGTTATTCCATCGACTCGTTGCTACAATCTAGTAGATAGATCTTGGCTTGTTTGTTTGTATGCGATAGAAAATTTTTGTTTTCCATGCTACGAACCCCTACATTCCCACCCGCGGGGTGGGGCCCAGGGCTGACGGAGGCAACCCACCCACCCCCCCCCCGGGCGGTGGCTTGGGGGATCCCAAGCCCTAGGGTTTGACCCTACCCTCCCTACTATAAATAGAGGAGCCCCTTACCCTCTATTTTCATCCCAACAACAAGTTCTCTCCTCTCCCCCTAAACCCTAGAGATCTCTCCATTAGATTGGATCTAGCCTCTTGGTTTAGTTCTCCACCTCCGTACTACCGTCGTGCGCAGGACGGTCCGACTTCTTTCTTCTGCTGCTTTGCTGGATCAGATCTCGGGAGATGTCCCTACACCGGACGTGTGTAGAGCTTCGAGGCGCAACATTTGAGGCGCTATCTTTATCGCTATACGCCTACCTGCATAAGGTGTGTCATGGTATTCAAGGGTATGAAATCCATTCTTCATCTCCGTTACTTATGTCTACATAGCATAGATCTTGGTGATTGTGTT
Organism: Avena longiglumis; assembly: GCA_030063025.1. Taxonomy (NCBI): domain Eukaryota; kingdom Viridiplantae; phylum Streptophyta; class Magnoliopsida; order Poales; family Poaceae; genus Avena; species Avena longiglumis. Next base: position 332,506,181 of record CP125978.1, read on the forward strand.
CATATAGGAAGAAAAAATTTGATTTTCTGCTACGAACCCCTTCAGTTCCAATGTCCCAACACCTATATTTGTGTTCGCACTTGTGCTAGGCCCTGGATAATGAACATCCTTTAGGTGTCTTTCTTCAACACTAGGGTTCAGTGCACTAGTTCCCTACTAGGTCCCACCTCTTCCAACCCTAGCTATCCCCCTTATTATATAAGCGATGGCTAGCTATGTTACACCCCTTTGGGTCCTAGGGTTACTATTTTGATCTTGGTCCTTACTGTACGGTCCGGGTCATGGGCTTGTACTAAGCCCAGTGGTCCAGTCCATAAAGCTAGACAGCTAACGGTCTTCACGTACGTCGCCTCCAGTTCCTTTGGCGTTATTCAGTAACTTTGTACATCAGCCCTCGCTTTAGGAGTCACACGACTCCTTTCATGTCACCCGGCGTCGCCCTTCTCTTTTGACTGCGCTTTAATTAGGTCCCTCCTAAACCTCACTCAAAAAGGTGCTACACGTCCTATCTGACTCGGCCCTTACTCGTAAGACTCAGCTCGTGAGTTCCTGCAAGACCAACAAACTTGTCTTATATGGGCTGACATAGGGTCTATGTCGGCCGCATATGGCCATTTTACCCGGTCGTCCATACCCGGCTTGGTCCTTTCTTTACTCGGCGTAAGCCAAGTTGGGCAATGTTTTACCCCTTGTGACCCTACCAGGGGTTATCCCCCTGACAAATTTTCCAGATGCATTGAAGTGCATACAAAACCTGAGGATTTGGGGAAATTATCAACCGTTATGTTGTGTCCAATTGAACCATCAATAATTTTCCTCATTATACCCACATCAGGATGACCCAGGCGATCATGCCATATATTGAATTTATCAAGATTTTGGAAATTTTATTTTATACGCCAAATATGGCTCTGGCTTTATGTATGTATAATACAACCTAGAAAATAGAGCAGGAAGTTTCTCAAGGGTCTTCCTTTCGGAACCCTTTTTCCGAGTTATGAGTAGGCTTTCAACTTCACCATCTTATTGAGTTTCGATATGGTAGCCATTACCCCAGATGTCCTTAAACTCGGCAATGTACGAGTTGAATCCGTATAAACAATACCTCCTAGATCATAAGCTTCGTATCATTTGGGAGTGTAAATGTGGCCCACTAGAACTAACAATGATGGTGTCGCAACCACTGATATTCATGACACTCCCCTTACTCTTTTTCAGAGTTTGGAAGTATTTAACCTCCCGTAATATTATGTTAGAGGCACCACTGTCCTCTAAGCAAATTTCCTCCTCATTGGATTTTCAGAAGATTTCTATAGAGTAAAAATAATAAAATTTAGTATTTTATCCTAACTCATATATAATATACACATACAATACATACTATGTATGTTTGCTCATGTATCAAAATACATTATGGTCGACTGCATAATTATCACGATACCATATGTCTTATGACACAAATATTTTACAACACACAATATATGTAAGGACATCATCACAATACTTATGACACTACAAGGAGTTTAAAGTCGGTCTCCATATATGTCACTTGTAGAAGTGAAATCCACCAGCATGTTGTAACATGAAGTGTTTGTCCTTCCTTTTTCTGAGGCTAATCATGGTTCTCTATGTTCTCTTGAACACTGTTCGGTTGAACACCTTGGTAACACTCGACCATCAGTCTAGTGAAGTGAGATTCGTACTAGTGCCCTTTAGCCTTGTTGCCTTTGATTGATTGTTGATACAGCGCCACCAAATGCTTAGAAGTTGTACACTTCTTTGCAATATGAGTGTTACAACCACATCGGTAACAACCTTAAGAATTGTTACCCCTATCATTTCGCTTGAAATGATTCTTGCCCTTTTGTACTCCATGGCTATTATGATTCTCATTGCACTTCCACTTTCCCTTAGACCTCATACGGTTCTTGTTTGAACCATGTAATTTTTGATCATTGTAAGAATTGAAATGTGCTTCAGGCAGCAGCAATGTTCCCGTTGGACGGGAAATATTATTATTATCAAGAATTTCATTGTGTTTTTCTGCCCGAAGAAGTGCATATATTAATTTAGAATGATTCCTATACTTTTCGTTACGATGTTGTTCAGCAATCAACCTCATATTAGGATGGAAAGTAGAGAGTGTCTTCTCAATGAAATCCGCATCCAAAACTGCACTGTTGCAGAATCTGAACTTAGAGTTGATTTGAGCTGTATGTTGCAATGGACTTGAAATCCTGAAAATGGATAAGTGTCCATTGCCTTTGCGCTTCAGGCAACATCACCGATCTCTGTTGATCATAGCGCTCCTTTAAGCAGTCCCACAACGATGGAGGAGTTTCCTCCATCATGTACTCATCTTTCAGAGCGGGATCAAGGTGATGTCGAATGAAGTGTAAAGTAGCATAATTTGCCGGTTCTATTATAGCAGGAGAACCTTGAGCAGGTGTGGTTATAGTGCTGATCAAATTCCTGGATGACAAGTTAATCTTGACATCCATCACCCAGGTCAGATAGTTTGTGCCATCAAGCGCAAGTTTAGCAAATTCTTTCTTGGATATGTTATCCATAGCCTGCATAAAAAAATATCATGCCCATTAATTTATTGACAAGTAAATTAATTATGTGTAAAATAACATGCTTGATCCACTTAAAGGTCTAGAAAAAGCCTATCCGACTCATGATATGACATTCCACAAATAAATAATCACCATACATGGTGTAGATCATATTTATAGAACACATGGAGATAGTCACTACCGAGTAGTGTAGATCTCACTTACATGTGTACTTTCATTTTTCTTTAAACACAAGGTAATCACTACAAAGTAGTGTAAACCGACCTCTTATGGTACTTCACACAACCTTGTGTTTAATAAAACACATTGAAGATAGTCACCAACTTGGTGGCGTAGACCTCACAGTTGTGTATAAAATGATTTATTGATATTTAATCAATCCATAAGTCGTGTGCAAATTTGAAAATTTTCATATTATTTTATCAAACATAGTAAACATAGAGCAATTAAAAATTGCAAACAGTATAATATTGATATTTGAATATGCAGACACAACATAATCAATGCTAGAAAATACTAACATGCACATTATGTACAAAAACTGAAGCTAAAAAGCTAAACAAAAAAATTAACTATTGGACCGAATCTACACATCCCAATATAGTGACCAGTCTTTTTTTCATCGGGCAGCCCTACACGTCCCCCAGGGGATATGTGCTTTTTATCCCCCGCGTCCCCAGCCAACCACGTGTCCTCTTTTTGGATCAAAAATCCTGCTTTTGCTACATTTGCCCCGCTTTTGCTACATTCTAGCAAAAAACGGTTCGCTCTAGAAAATAGAAAAACAGACCGGATCTCGCAGTAGATTTCGCCGGAGACCTCAACGGCGACCGTGTAGCAAAAAAGTCGTGCTAATGTAGCAAACTTGACTTCATCGAAGACCTCACGGAGACCTCTCCGGAGACCTTGTAGCATAAACTTTGCGCTAGTGTAGCAAAATTAAAAAAAATATTGTAGCAATTTTTTTGCAAAATGTAGCAAAAAATTCATTTCGCCAGAGACATCGACGGGACTTTGTAGCAAAAATATTTGCTACCATAGCAAAAACTACTTCGCCGGACATCTTGTAGCAATTTTTTTGCAATATTGTAGCGAACACATAAACAGTTGTAGCAAAACAAATACATGTATGTAGCAAATCCCCATCACAGCAAAAAAAATCCAAACACAACCCTCGTCGTCGGTAGCACCTCCAGGTAGCAAGTCGAGCGCGTTAAGTAGCAACATCAGACGCTTTATGTATCACCACCGCTGGCCATAGGTAGCGCCGCCGTCGACTTCAAATAGCAAACCTTAATGTCGTGGTTGTAGAAGCCATAGCCGCTCCTCGCAGAGAAGCACGTCTTCCTTGGACTCCATTGCGCCGTGGACTCCATGACTCCGTGAGGTTGAGGGAGGTGGCGCAGATCGTCATGGACGGAGACGAGGGAGGCAATCCACATGGCAGCACGGTGTCGGGATCCCGGGGCATCAGACTCCTAGTCCGGCGAGATCCACATGGCAGCACGTCCGCGGCGACGGGATCCCTTGGCAGCACGGTGGCGGTGGATTTCGGCGCGGGGGGTCCAAGGACGAGGAGGCAGAACATGTACGTGGGTCGCCGCCCTATGGAGGAGGGCCTAACGCCGGTGAACTTGGTCACAGCGGCGCTGTCGGCAGCCATGGGGAGGCGGCGGCAGGAGCTGTCCTGCAGCAGACGTACGGCAGCGGGAAAAAATTAGCGATGGAACGAAAGGACACATGCGAAACAATAAGGTGGGTCAGGACGTGGTGCGCGTGGGTTGACCCGGGGGATGCAAACACGTTATCCCCCGGGGAGGGTATCATTTTCCTTTTTTCATTCACTAGTTCAATGCCCGTGCGTTGCCACGGGTTTCCAAATTTTTAGTCATCCCACGCCAATAAAAAATATAATTAGTGGACTTCATGGTCATCCCAATCTAACATCAAAACTGGACTCTGCACGAAATTTTCTCATACTTTGGCAAATTTTCAATAAAACGCAAAAGACCTTTCAGTTCTATTTCAAGGAAAAGATAAGAGTTTTTACATCCTCCTAGAAGGGAGAGTCATATACAATACAAGAGATTTAATGGACATCCCAGGTGGCTGGAAGAACAACTCGAAGGTCACACGCTATTAATTGTGTGCCCAAAGCCCATGACTTTGGAGTTGGTACGGTTGTATGTGCTTCCTCAACTATTGTGATCTACTTTTCACACACACTTTGGATAAGCGACCCATGCATTGTCCCTCTGCTCCAGCATGGCGCTCATTCTTATTGTGTTTCTCTCACCTTAATAGTAAAGATATTGTATACATGTAACAATTAAAACCTGCATCCCTCTATATTTAGAGTTAGCAGTGTGGATTGTGGAATATATAAATTATAACACTGGATATACTTCACTGGTTAGCCTAGTTGAATTCATTACTGAATCTGAATCCACGAGTTTACCCCAACTATTGTGGCACTCTATAATATGTTTTCATAGGTCGCAAAGAAAATTATCAAAACAATATCAAATCTCTATGAATTATACTATACTGAAACTATCAAATGTGGCAAGGTCATATCAGGTCGGACGCATAAGCGTAGGAGTGAATAACTTGAAAAGGTCAACTCAATGAAAACCATACAAATAAATTTTAGATAACGAGCATCATCGATTTTCATTAAATAAACAAACAAAATTCTTGCAAACGACAAGAAAAGAAAGTAAGTCCGAAAGTGAGTAGAGTCTGGCTAAAGCATTAACAACCCTTGGTTCTCAAACAGGTCTTCGTCCACTTCGTTTAGTGATCTTTCCAGGCTTCTAGCTAGTGTCCTCCTCTAAAGTCTTTTTTTGTGTTGCTCTTTCTGTAATGTAAAGTTATGTTAAAATATTAATTAACTTTGTAGGATTAACAAATGTAGTAGCATTTAAATAGTTATTAGCTCAGCTAAAAGGACCTCAAACATCACGTGCATGCAAACAACAAATAAAAACACAACATATAAATAAGTAGCATGTCCAATATGAATTGCACTTGTAATCTTGCTAAGTTTCAGGGCTCTTGATATTCTCATTTGGATCCTTTTCACATAGAACATAACCTATTTGTCTTGAGCATTGAACTGGGTGAAGATCTCACCGTATGCACTTCATTATGATTTTAGACACAAGCATGGATGGTATAAAATTTGAGAACCACTTTACCGTTTAGACTTTTCATATCTCAAATTATTGGGTAGGACGCACCGGTGCCAATATCTCTAAAATACCAACTTGAGTCTTGAGGAGACATACATCATGCAAGTATCTCAACCAATCTTCTTTCGAAAATTTTAGAAAAATGAAGAACAAAGGGGAGCATGTGATCTGTGCAAAGAAAATCAATAACAACCTATTGGGGTGAGATGAGAATTAGACCACTACTTCCTATGCAGTGTACCTCACAATTCCTCTAAGCTACTTCCCTTGTCAACTTTTTCCCACCAAGTAAATCAATCTGATGTGAATAATTTTGACCATAGCAGTAATAAGGTTCGTGCTTCAACAGGACGAATAAACCATGGGTTAATATTAGCTTTGTTTAGAAAAATATAAATTTTATTCCTTATATTGCACTATCTAATAAAGTAGCAGCCTACATAAAACATCTATCACATGTACTTCCTCCGTTTCAAAATATAAGATGTTTTAAGTTTGTGAAGAAAATGAATCTAGACTTCTTTTAGTGTGTAGATTCATCATAAAATTGAGTGAACCTACATACTAAAATAAGTCTAGATTCATTTTCTTCACAAACCTAAAACATCTTATATTTCGAAACGGAGGGAGTATATCAATATCATGGTTACTGAAGCTTTCCCAAAGAGGATACAACAGTTAGATGAAACATTAGTAATAATTGGTGGGTTTTTTTGGTTAATCTGAAGAATTAGTAAAGCAAAATTATTCTGATGTTGCAATTATAAGAAATGCTAGTGTTACGCAGCAAAAAAAGGGAAAACACAACATATATTTAGTAACTCTGAAATCGTGTCTCTCAAAAAATCTAGCATGACAAACATAAAATCGGTAACTATATCAATCAACTACTTTCCGGCAACAAATTTACGATCTACATTTGAATAAAAATGCACATCATTATCATTACCAGTACAAAATTGCCATGGAATTTATATATCCAAATAAATCAATGCATTGCATCATGGTATCAGGACAGAAATTGCCACGAGATTGAGGTAAATTTCACTTCATACTTGTGTGAAGAGAATATCAAACCTTCGAAGATCAACTCCTTTCAACAAACATCATCACATTTCTCTAATTTACATGCCCAATTCAACACCTATTGTGGTAATGACAAATGAATTGCCAGGACCTCCTTTTAGAATCTTCATCCATGTACAAAGCACATGCATAGGTAATCTGCACTAAAAAGAACAACTATCAATACGAGAAAAAGAATCAACAACACTCATAGTGCGTAACACTTTAATTTACCTCAGAGCAAAGAAAATTATACTTATTTTGTGAGAACTGGAATCATACTACGATGGTTTGGTCTCTTATTGGCCCAATCAAGCCGTACATGTATATCTCCCTATTGCTAGCTTGTTACTCTCTTCGAATGGAAATAATTAACTTGTACTTCATCCGTTTCAAAATATAAGATGTTTTAGGTTTGTGAAGGAAATATATCTAGACTTATTTAGTGTGGGTTTAGAGTGAACCTACATACTAAAAGAAGTCTAGATACATTTGCCTTACAGAGCTAAAACATCTTATATTTTGAAACGGAGAGAGTATTTGTTTAGATTCGCATGTATCTTGACATGTTTTAGTGTGTAGATACATACGAATCTAGAAAAATCTGAGTAATTTATTTTACCCGCAAAATTCTCGACCGAAGAAGTATTTGATATTTGTATAGCTCGGTACTTAATTTTATTCCATTGAAAATTTTCCTGTACATTGTTTGGCAATTTGCTTAACTGCATTCATGTACAGTACCTAAAGAAGTAATTTGGTTACATGCTTTAATTTGAGGATACATAGTAGCAACTAAAAATTGTAAAAGTTCACCTCATAATATGAATATGGAAGCTTATAAATGCAAGTACATCTAAGTGGCATCAAATGAAGAAAATGCACTTGTAATTCTAAATGTAACCATTGATTGTAATACTTACAATCACAAAGCCAGGTAGATGATATACTGAAGTTATGTGTTATTTCAATGGAGTTGAACATATGAGGTAGGACAGAAGAAGCAGCACTACATATCATCATTACCATGACATGATCACATCTGACTTTGATGGCCTCTACCCATGCTCATGGGCAGCTGATGTCAGCCTCATCGTCGACCACCAGCCATCTTCCCAGCACATGCCGTTGTTTCAGACACCATCTCCCACCAAGGCCGTGGTCACACCGCCCAAGCCTCTGCTGTGTGGAGTTCAATGGGGAGAAGGTGTGATTCAGAATAAGCAGACCAGCATGGATGACTCCATGTTGGCCTCACAAAGAATTTAGATAGTACATGACTGCGTCGCAACACCGTACCTCAAGCATTAGAAAGCAAAAATACTTTTTCTATTGGATTTTTATTTCATCACTTGCGCTACAAAAATATTACTTTTGCTATTTAACATGGATGCCTCTCAATTTCCATGAAATAAAAATCAGAAAACATGTCACAACACGGCATCCAAACAGAGATATGTTGGATAGCCTTCTATTTTTCATTGCATTCTTCCGCAGGATAGGTTCAAATGCTCAAACATATCTCCACTTGGATGCCTCTCAATTGCCATGTTTTCTTTCAGCACAACACCATCCTGTAGCAAACAAAAAGATATTTAGTCTTGTCAACTTGCCGCATCATTAAATCAAGTCAAATGTAGCACTAATTTTTGGATCCAGCACCAATTGTTATATTGTGTTCAGCAAAACGACAGAATGATTTATGTAACACGCCAATCCTACCAGGATATGGTGTAGAATATAGTGAAGCTAATCGAATGCAGAGTCTACACACAGTTCCAAAAAATTATTAAAAACTAAAAACTACAATAATATGAAAAGCAACATTTGGAAGTCATCAAGAAAAAAACAGAATCGTACACTACTCTAGCCATATTTGGTCGTCATCCATACGGCACAACCCAATTTTTTTACAACAGTTTTGACAAAAAAAACCTTTAGGATTGAGTGAGTCTGAACAGAACAATAACAAGGTGACCTCTTCATCGCTCTGGGTTGTCGTTCCCAACACCGCCACCGCCACATCCTTATCATCGGGATCCTCTCCTTCGGCTACTTCTTTGATGTCGCTGCGGTTTCTGCCAGCAGGCAGGCCACCTAATGATTGCACTAATCTGTCTTGCTCTTCAGATCATAATAGGGAGACAATATTGAATGGCTCTACATGTAGCTCTCGGCCGCCGCCGCCGCCTGAAGAGACTTATTCGGGAAGAAAACGTTGGTGCGGCTGTACATGATCACCAGGGTACTATGGTGGCATCGCTCAGTCAGCGGATTGGCTCGTCCCAGAATGCAGAGGAATGCGGCAGCAACCTCAACCTCAACCTTTCCCAGGTGGTCTCAGACAGCACCCTTGCTGTTGCGGCTATGAACTCGTCTACAGCTAACTGCTCACATTCATGGAGCATCTACAAAGACATCGATCATGCTCTATCTGCCTTGCCTCTATGTTCTGTTTCTTACTCTAGGAGAAAGCTCAATGTTGTAGCACATGAGCCGTCTTGCTAGTCGATCAAGGGTTTGTAACCTGTGGCCTACGCTTCCAGCGGTTGTTATCGAACTCGCTATGCATGATGTTGTAAACACTATGTGTAAGTAATATAATGAGTTTCCCCCTAAAAAAAATGAGGTTTAATTCAGCATGGCTCCCTAACATTTTGCTTGATACACAATTCTGCATGGCTCCGTAATATCTTGCTTGATACACAATTCCGCCAGGCTCCCTAATATTTTGCTCGTTCACAATTAATATTTTTACTGTAGTACTCCCTCCGTTTTATAATATAAGATGTTTTAGCTTTGTGAAACAAATGAATCTAGACTTGTTTTAGTATCTAGATTCACTCCAAACATGAGTGAACCTATGTACTAAAATAAGTCTAGATACATTCTTTTCACAAACCTAAAACATCTTATATTTTGAAACGGAGGGAGTATGTAACAACACAACATTTAATACAATACACACAACAACATCAACCCCTTGGTAGTCGGTACTACAGATAGTGTTATCTTTTTTAGGTCGAAAAGCATGTTCACTAAATTGGGATTGAGAATTTAAGTGATCCATCGAAGTGAAGTGTTGAATATGGGACATTTATCTTCGGAGGTAAGACTGGAAAAAACGTGAGATATAGTACTTTCTTATTCACCAAAAGATTAATGAGTAGCAGAAGATCGAATCAAACACTGCCCCACGGTCTCCATTTAAACCAAAAGTAAATAATCATCAGTCCAAAACTATCAGATGAAAACTGGAATTATTATGCCTGGAGGAGGCACCATTACCATTACCTCGAGGAGGCACGCTGGTGACAACATGTCACACCGTGCATCACATGCTCAGGGGCCCTCTGCGTAGAGTAACATTCTTAAACTTTCCACCGGATTTGTCTCTTCGTGCCTGTAAATTTTGACCAGGGCCGAACACTATCAATACGCAGCAATAAACACACAATTTCATACGAATTCAAACTTTACGCACTGTCCGATCAGAATCATGTCATCTAAGACCTTACTTGTCGCATGGTATTTAAAATGTGTTTAATTAGCATAGCGCAGGTTCAGATTAACAAGAAAAACTCCAAATTTAGTAGGGCCCAAACCCTTCTACTGCTGCAAACACACTCTGATCCTGAGTCGATTCCTCCATGAAGGCAACGCGGCGTGATCCAAACAAGCGGCAATGTGTAAGATCTAGAAGCAATGCAGTAAACTCACCAAAGTCCTAAGTGTTTTAGGGTATGGTAACACAATTTCAATGTTTTCAATATGAATAGAGAATATACAATGAAACTGAAACACCAACCTTGTAGAACAGATTCTCCTCCCTCTCCCTGATATTCCCTGGAGGTTCACAATGTAAATGGTGCTGCTGCAAAATGTGTGTGAACATGGACTACTTGTGATACCAAAATATAAGTTAAGTGCTAAGCTAGCTAGAAACATATATCTTTGCTTCGTGGGAGGCAAATTTTGGACATGTATATGAGATGGTTGATGGGAAAATACTAATTCAAATAACAAAAAAGATAAGCAGTTTTGCGTGCAGAAACCAATCATTTAGCTCTATGACCCAATCAAAGGCAACAAATAAATGTATATGTGTACAAAGACCATACAATAGCCTTCTGTGCTCAAATGCATGTGATGCACTATGTCATAAGCTCAATAAAATCCATGGCCTCCATGACCTGTTACCGGCACGGCCGCCCACTCGATCCACTGTTCTTTAGAAATAGTGTTTGAATTAGGCAATGAATCACTTTGCACGCTTGCACCCAACATTGTAGAGCAACTACCAGGTAGTCCAGGCCGATCTTCATGTATTCTCGCTGAGCTAGCCTTCGACAAATATGCTTCTGGCGTCACCACATAGAATGCAATGGAATCAGCTCGATACCATCATGATAGCCTTCCTAAATTAGAAGCTTCAAAATGCACGATGAATTAAGAACCTCACTAATCATCTGATCTCGTGCTGGTATGCATCCGCTCGCTGCTGCGCTCGAGGGCATCACCCGGGCGAAATCGCTGCCGCCACCTCTGCCAAATCCCCATGGCATCCTGAGGGAGGCTTACAATTTTGTGCATTGCAACGCACAGACAAAGATATACTAAGTCAGGTTACATAGTGTGATTCAGTCGTAGTGCAACAGTGCTAGATTACAAGTTGAATATCAAAAGAGATAAAAAGGAAGTTAAAAGCAATAGTGAGGTTTCCAAATGTTAATGCACAATTAAGACGAAGCTGAATAGCATGTACGTCCATCAACAAGCAATTGGTATACAGCCATCAACAACCAAAGATCGTTGAGTACATAAAAAACGTTGATCATCGGCGTGAAGCCGTGATAGAAATCCACAATTTCAGCACGAATTCAAGATCAAATCCACAATTGGTAAAGTCTAGAGGAGGAAGGGTTACACCTTAAACTTATACCGCCCAGGACCAGGAGCGCCTAGATCCCGACCAATTCAAGCAGAGGGATGGGAGGGGGGGAGGAGGGCAGTAGGCGCTTACTACTCGGGAATCATGGCGAGATCAATCCATTGAGATCCTTTCCTCCCGTGGTCGTCTGATCTCGCGGTGGTACACGTCTGATCGCTATTGCCCTCGGGAAAGGATGGCTCTACCGGTTGCTAGAAGGGGAGGACGGCAGCGGCGTCCTAGAGAGGAAGGGGCGGCGGCCTAGAGAGGAGGGCGGCACCGCTGGAAGGTGCAGGGGATGGAGGCGGGGGTCGGGATGGAGGTCGGCTCGGGAAGGGGCGAATGAAGCGGCGATGATGCGTTAATTTAGCGAGGCCCAGTTTAGGAAGGAGACGACAGGAGCGTGGAGTCGGACGAAAAACGACGTAGTGGCGGATGGCAGAAAACGGAACCACAAAGTTCTTTTTAGATAGTATAGATAGATATAGATATAGAATATTTTTTCTTTTCTCACGTACGTGACTAGTCGTATATGACTACTATCAAGTCGTAAATGAGCCGGATTCATTTAGAAAACACTCGATTCCTCTCGAACCATGACCTAGCGAGTAGATAGATAAGGCAAGGTTTGGCCGCATCTGGCGAGAAAACTCCCCACCCCTCATGTTTCTGTGGCGGCAATCGCTCCACCGTCCGCCTGCCCCGCTGCCATTCTTTCAATGGCGAGAAGCCAAAGTCCGCGACGCCCAGTCCTCCTCCTCTGAAGAAGATTTGCCAGGAAGATGTGGCCCGGGCACCACTCCATTGGTGTGGCCGTTGGAGAGGCCATGCCTCACCGGGCTCTGCTCCTCCGGCCGTTGACCGGCTCGGCTAGCCTCCAGCATGGAGCACGAGACGATGAAGTGGATGCGGTGTCGTGGAAGTGGTGAAGGGGCGGCGAAGCTTTCGGCTCCGTTGGCAAAGGAATCTCTGAGCGAGTTCACCGGCGTCGGGAGATAACGCTCGATGCTCGTGCTTGACGAGGCAGCGCCAGCGTTCACCAGTTCATGCCCCAGATTTGGGGACAACACGCCCTGAGACATTGGTAGTGAGGGCGCCGCGGGTGCCCTCGGGCGCCTAATTTGCTGCAAGGCGTGGGCAGGCCTAGCCGAGCGTGCAGCATGGCGATGGTGGAGGCGGGTCAGCGAGCTCTGGGTCATCCACTTCCATCTCGTCACCTTCCGGCTCCATCTCCTCGTCGACGTAGAGGTTCGGCGCCGCTGGTCTGGCGAGTATCCACACCGGCAGCGGCAACGCCTTCGGCATCACGAACAGCGTGAGAAGTTGAGCCTGGGTGCCTAATGGTCCAGTGCCATCGTCACCACTGCGGCTGCGGGGACCTCCAAACCGGCGGCGACGGTTGTTGGAGATGCTACACATTCCGGTTGTGGCGACGACGGCCACCAGCGCCATGGCGGCGACGATGACCGTCCTCTCGAAGAAGGCAAAGGAAGAAATTGCTAAATCCTTCCGCGGGCATTCTTACCTTTTCTTTCTTGGTTTTTTTTCTTACCTTTTCTTTCTTTGTTTTTTCTATTCGTTCTTTTTCGTAAAGACAGTGCTGATAAAAGGGCAAATGAATCAACCGTGTTTTATTCATTGATGATGTTGTTAGGTTTTATTTAAATACAACAAATAGGAGATAATCCTTGTAAATGTACCATATCTCTCTCCCTTCCCACGATCGGGAATTTTCTCGCTCCCGTTCCCACCCGTTCCCACGATCCCTATATTGGTTTTCTTGTTTAAATACTCAATTCATCGATGGAATAAGCATTGTTGATTCATTCACCACTTTTACTTTCACATATATCAGCACTTTATTCTGTCGAGAGTAGGACGAACGGAAAAAAAAGGTAAGAATGCCTGCAGGAGGATTTAGCAACTCCTTCCTTCGTATTCTTCGAGAGGACGGCCGTCGTCGCCGCCATGGCGCTGGTGGCCGTCGCCGCCACAACCAGAACCTGCAGCATCTCCAACAACTCGGTCTTCGTCACTGCCGGTTGGGAGGTCACCGCCGCCGCGGTGGTGATGATGCTGCTGGACCATCAGGCATCCAGGCCCAACCGCCCGTGCCATTCGCGATGTTGGAGGCGCGGCCGCTGCCGGCATGGATACTCGTCTGACCAGGGGCGCCGAACCTCTACGCCGAAGGAGATGGAGCCGGAAGGCGACGAGATGGAAGTGGACGACCCGACGCTCGCTGCCCCGCCTCCACCACCGCCATGCTGCTCGCAAATCAGGCTCGCTGCCCCGCCTCCACCACCGCCATGCTGCTCGCAAATCAGGCGCCCGTCGAGGAGGAGGCCAAGCCCGTGCCGCCCATGGCTCCCGCGGCACCCTCACCACCAGGGTCGCCGGACCTGCCGTCCCCGACTCCGGCACACGAACCCGTGGGCACCTGGATTGGCTCGTCAAGCACGAGCATCGACCGTTACCTTCCGGCGCCGGTGAACTCGCTGGGAGATGTCTGGGAGATGTCTTCGCCAACTGAGCCGGAAGCTCTGCCGCCCCATCACCGCCTCCACACTGCCGCATCCGATTCGTCGTGTCGCGCCCAGGCCAGCCGAGCCGGCCGACGGTCGGGGGAGTAGAGCCCCATGGAACTTGGGCTCTCCAACGGCCACGCCAACGGAGTGGTGCCTGGAATGAGCTTCCCGGCGGATCTTCTTCTTCAGAGGAGGATGGTGCGCCGGGATCCGCAGCTCCTCGCCGTTGAACGGCCGCTACTGGTGGTGTCGATTCTAGACCGGCCGCCACCGCAGAAACTGGGACGCGTGTTTTTGGGGAGCGGTTTCCGTGGGGAACGTGTGCGCGCGTAGAGCTGTTTCCGTGAGGTAACGCGTGGAGTTAAAACTGCTCCCCTCTCTTTGCCTTATCTGTTCGATGTTTCGAGTAATCCAACTCACATACGACCTGGTGGGAGTCACGTACGACTGGCCTGTGTATGTGAGAAAAAAAAGAGCTAAACGAAGAAAAGTGGCCGGGGCTACTGCATTGGGCTGTATAGATTCGGCCCAATAGTTAAAATTTCGTTTTTCCTTTTCTGTTTAGCTTTTTAGGTTAAGTTTTGTACATAATATGTATGTTTACTATTATCCAACACGGACTATGTAGTGTCTTATATCCAAATGTCAACATTAAACTGTTCGTAATTTTTAATTGCTTTGTGTTGACTATGCTTGATAAAATAACATGATAAATTTCAAATTTACGCACAACTTATGGATTAATTAAATATCAATGAATCACTTTATACACAACTGTGAGTAGGGATGTAAATGGCACTTAAATGGCATCCACGAGTCCCGTTTATTCAAAATCTTAGTTCTTTGTTTTAGAAAAGACAAATTTTATTGAACTAGATTACTAATAAACGGTATTACGCGGGATTAAATGGTGTGTCACTTACATCCCTAACTGTGAGTCTACGTCATCAAGTTGGCGACTACCTTCAATGTGTTTTATTAAACACAAGGTTGTGTGAAGTACCATAAGAGGTCGGTCTACACTACTTTGTAGTGATTACCTTGTGTTTAAAGAAAAATATAAGTACACATATAAGTGAGATCTACACTACTCGATAGTGACTATCTCCATTGTTAGAATACGTACACAACTAGAGATAGACTAGGACTTTAGAGATCATCTTGTATTCCAAGTCATAGACTTCTTGCCCTCCAAGTTCAACAAGAAGAGCTTCGATCCAAATTAATTCAGCTGTGGCATTAACCAGAGCCTTGTATTCAGCCTTAGTACTGAAACGCGACATTGTAGCTTGCTTGCGAGCACTCCAGGAGACCAAGTTTGGTCCAACAAAGACAGCAAAACCATCAGTGGAACGTCGATCATCAAGAGAGCCAGCCCAGTCGGCATTAGCAAAATCACTAAGGAGAGTAGAAGAAGACTTTGAGAAAGTAATCCCAAGCTCCAGTGTATCCTTCACATATCTGAGAATACGTTTTGCAGCTGTTCCATGTTCTGTAGTTGGAGCATAAAGGTACTAGCATACTTTATTTACTGAGAAAGACAAGTATGGATGTGTCAAGGTCAAATACTGTAAAGCTCCAACAGTACTTCTATATTTGGTGCTATCTTCAGGGCCAAGAGGAGTACCAGCTGTTAGAGACAATTGCTCAGAGGAAGATAATGGTGTGGGAGCCGACTTACAATGGCGCGGACCAGCATTAGCAATCAAATCTGAAGCATATTTTTCCTGAGTCAATAGCAAACCATTTTGCACCTTTGTAACCTCAATACCAAGAAAGTAATGTAAGTCACCAAGATCCTTGATAGCAAAGTACTTGTTGAGATCTTGAACAAGAGCTGTAATGGCATAATCTAAGGAGCTAGTCACTATAATGTCATCAACATAAATCAGAACAAAAATAGTGACACCGGACTTGTTGAATAGAAACATTGATGTATCAGCCTTGGATGGTGTAAAACCAAGATCACAGAGCTTGGAGCTCAATCTAGAATACCATGCTCGAGGGGATTGTTTCAATCCATACAATGCTTTGTAAAGTTTGCAAATATGATGTGGAGCATGAGGATTTACAAATCCTGGGGGTTATTTCATATAGACCTCCTCTTCCAGAACACCATGAATAAACGCGTTCTTGACATCTAGCTGTCGAAGACTCCAACCACGGGAGATAGAAACAAACAACACAACCTGGATAGTTGCAATCTTCACTACAGGACTAAAAGTATCATCATAATCAATGTCATATCATTGCTTAAAATCTTTTGCAACCAATCTATCCTTATACCTGTCAATGGAACCATCTGCTCTTCTCTTGATACGATAAACCCACTTGCAGTGAATCAAATTTTTGTTACTGCTGGGGGAACAAGATGCCAAGTCTTATTCTTAATCAAAGCATTATATTCCTACTCCATTGCTCGACGCCAATAGGGATCATTAAAGGCCTCAGAAGTTTAGATGGTTCACCTGTGGACGAAAAAATACCATAGCAAATAATGCCATCTGTATACTATTTGGGGTGACGTATACCTTTTTGAAGTCAGGTGCGGACACCAGGTGGCGAAGGAGGTTGAGCATCATCAATATTTTCTTCATTTTCTCCACTAGAAACAGAACTGGCTGTGGTGACCCAGCATACCACTGCATGTATAGTACACTATAGTCGTGGACATGACATCCACAGAACACCGTTCTGTAAATATCACATCCCTCAGAGTGGTACAACAGAAACATTGCGGGTCCATATTACAAACATCCACATATTATTATTATTACAATACCAGAGGTTCAAGACTTCAAAAGGATTCAACTTACAAACCAAAATATAAAGTGTTTCAGCAGAATTTAAAAGTAGCAACTCCCACTAGGAGTTGAGCTCAGCAGCTTATTCTATAGAGTTCATGGTGCTCGGCTCCGCTGGTTACTTCTAACTAGCATACTTAGTTGGATTCGTTATCATCGACACCATAGCGGATTTCGTAATCCACTCTTTCAACACCTCCTGACAGGTCAGGATCTTCGTAGAACACATCTTCTTGAGATTCAACTGCATACATTCAGGGGCGGAGCCAGGATTTGGACATAGGGGGGCGAGATGAAGCCATGAATTTTTTTAACAATGCTTTTGACACATATTTAATTGTCTTACTGGGGTAGTTTCATGTGAGACATGTTATTATGCTATATTTGGAGAAATTGAATGAGAAATGCCCATATATCAGTATGTCGATATGTTAGTATGATATAGCCGTAGAAACTGATAAGAGGGGATATGAATAAACTCAAGGAAAAACGGATTGTTGTGCCATAGGAAGGATATACTAATTCGGTATAATCAAAATACACCTTTGGTACAAAATTATTTTGGAATCAAGCTTAATTGAATCTCCTGCTCCAAGTATAATTTCGGTTTAGATATGAACCTCTTCAAACATATTGCTATTCGATTCGATGATCTCTATTTTTAACCATCGTTGTAATCAAAATATGTTCTATCAATTATGTGCGTAAGATCCATTGTCTAACAAGGTTTGTACTACTAATTAGGCGGACTACTAGGCCGTAATCCATCAAAACAAAGCTCTTGGCAGAATGTGTATATGCTATGCTATGCTTTATCGTACCTATAAATTGAGTCCTTGTTGACGGACTGGAGGGCGCAACTTCATGGACATGACATGCAAGATCAACAAAGCGGTGATTTGGGTGATATTCTAGCGCTTGAAACCCGATGGTTGGCGAGCTGGGCGAGCTTGTAGCGCCGCCATAGGAAGTGGTATTTTTAGGGTATACAACATAGTAATTATGTATCTAGATCGATCAATCACAAGGACAGAAGGAATGGACGCAAGAGTCATGGCTTCGATCTAGGCTTCCTACTCACCTACGATCGGTAATGGCATGTACAGATGGGCTTTTTTGCCTGTTGGGCTTTGACGCATATATACACTATAGATTAACATTGACTTTAGGCTTAAATACTGATTATCTATAGCCATTATCCCACATAGTATGGCCTGGATATGTTGAGGGGGGTTGATTGTTGAGGGGGGTCTAGCCCCTGCTCGCCCCCCTTGTCTCCGCCCATGCATATATTGTCACGTCTTCGGGATCCTCAGAGTCTAAGCAAGGGATCAAAGGAAAGGATGAGTAACAACGTTAACCAACAAGTTCATTATATGCAAGATGGGAAGTTTGATGCTTTAACTACCACCTCGGACTATAAATCCTTGGCACTATGCAGATTTTGTAAATATTTCTTCAAAGATTGATTTTATTATGAAAATCTATGACCATCAGCCTTCACAGGTTGACTAGAACTTTCATGGAGTTCCTTTCCTGCCGCGTTCGTAGCTCCTTTCCGGAACAGGGAGTAACAAGTTACAATTCTTAGACTCTGTAGAGGTGCGTTACTTTACCCATGAGAGATCAACTCCTTGTTGCACAACCGGGCGTACTTTCCCGTCCACAATTCCATGATGTGGGGCCCAGTAGTTGGTCCAAACCAATCACTGCCCCTTCGCGACCTCGCATGCCTCCTTGGTGTACACCATGCCCACATATTGAATTACGGCAATGGTTTGTACAAACCGTTAGATGCCAGAACTATTGTGGGACGATGAGGGTTCCCACCCATATGTTGCATATCCTCTATGAATTACCAATTAATATGCACACTACAAGGATAACAGCCACGACCTGCACATCCGGCTACATGCGAGAGGAAGAAGATACAACTGACTTCTCTGTCCCATTACAAATCTCATGGTTAACGCGTAATATACGGCGCTAAAATCATTGATGTCAGGGGTTATTAAGTCCCTAATTGATCATCATTGTTGCAAATAGAACCCTAAGTTCTATTGCTCCATTATATCATCACTTAGGATGATATCTATGATATATTTATTTGTAAAAATATTATTTTCTTTCTTTGGAGTATATATGATAACACACAATTTGCAAATACTTTGATAAAGACTCTTCAAAGGAGCAAGTGATGAACTTGCCTTGTGATTACAAGGTAGTGAAGTCTGATGCTTGCACTGGACCTTGAGCTTCTATGTAACATCCCAAAAATACTAAACTTAAATCATCAAACTCTAATCATCAAAAGGGTTAACAAAAACTTTTCTAAATAAAATTATGAAAGCATGCATATGTGTATGCATTTCATTTTGAAATTCTTTTGTACCACCTTGTTTGTGTGTTTCTTTGCTTGTGAAATGTTTCTTAGGTGAAATAAACATCATCTAAACATTTCCCAAACTTTTCCCAAAGACAAAAAAATCAAAACAAAGCTAAATGAGTGAATGGTCATTTTGACCAATTTAACTCCCATGCCTACTTTGGCTGTCTCAAACTTTCAGAACCTAACAGAAACTTTTCTGGATCTTTGCACCCCTTGAATGTACTCATAACAAAGTATCAAGGCCCACTTTGTGATCATCCAGAAACTTTCAAATGCATAGTTTAAATGACAATTCAAAATTGAATCTTTATCATATGGGAAGATCCCACTTTTTCAAAAACCACTCAAACAAGCTCAACTTTCAAAACCCAAGCATCTGCAGACTCACCAGCACCAATCTAGCACACCCACCAAAAATCTTTTCAAAATTCAAAACTTGATTTCATGCGGCCATTTCATCAAACACATTGCAGACACAAATCAAACAAAATCAAAACACTATTGTGAGCAGTGATTCTTGCCTACTTGTTCCTTCTCTGGGCACCACTAGCCTTAGTAGATCATCTAACAACCTTAACTAATCACTAGCACCACTGTAAGCTTGGCAATGCCATCAATGGTGAGCAGGCCGAATGCACCATTGTCACCCCCATGTCGACAGCAAGCTAGGAGGAGAAACAAGCCTAGCCAGCATGTCTGGGAGGCAGCCCACCGTCCACCGCCACTCCCTGTCCACCGCTCGAACCTTGCCAACCCCTGGACCACACGCACGGACCACGCCCAGACCGCCAGCGACCATGCCGAGCGTGCGCCAGAGCGCCACCGTCGACCGAAGCCCACAGACCGCGCGCCGCCCTCGCCGCATGCATATACGATCACCACCGACCCAGGAGACAGCCAGACATCCCCGTTCGCTGCCCCGTGACGTACATCCACCGCTCGACGTCGAAGACGCCGCCTCTGCCGCGCAGAGCGTCGCGTGTTCCAGACCAAGCCGCACCGCCCCATGCCTCGAAACTATGTCGTTGAGCATCGCCAGGAAACACCGCACCGCCCCCTACCTTCGCCCATGCCAATAGCCGTCTGTACCATCGCCCCAGCAGGCTCGCGTCGCCTGTCGGTCCCCTCGCTCGACTATAAATAGAGGCCACCCCCACTCGAATTCTTCACACCATTCTACTCCCCTCCCATCACTGATCGTGCCACACCATTCCCGGAGCAAGGCGAGCAACACTTCGCCGGAATTTCAACGGAGCCCGCCGCCTCTGGAGAAGAAGGGAGCCAGCGATTGGAGCCGCCCCAGGAGGAGCCACCGGTACCAGGAGATTCGCCGTCGTCGACTTCGTCGTTCGCCCGCCTCGCCGACCCTCACCTGCACCCCGGTGAGCCCCCAGCAACCCCCACTGGCCGCGCTAGGTTTCTGTCTCGCCGGCGTTGCTCAACGTCGACGATGACTCTCAGCCGTTGGATTAGAATCAGATCGAACGCACCACGTTGCCCCGTACCGCTTCGCACACCTCCTGTGTCACTGACGAGTGGGGAAACCCACTTAAACAGCCCGCGGAAGCGCTATGCTTAGCAGGCCGGCCCGTTAACTTTTCCCCCGCAGCCCAGTTATTTGAATTAAACCTTTTCTATTTTATTTCAAACTCACTTTTGTACCCAACTTCAAAAATCAACCCAGATCGATTCAGTGCACCAAATTGAATGAAACTAATTTTGTTGGAAAGGTCTGGAAATGCTGAATCCAAGCCCGTTGGATTCAAGTCATTTGGATTTATAGATCACCCACGGTAAAAATAACAAGGCAGAAGCTTTTGTGCATTGAAACATTTTTCAAATTTAAACCATGATAGCTTTTGAGTTGATTCCAACTCTCAAAAATCAAATTTAACTATACCTTTCAGAATATATAAAAATATATAGGTTTACTTGCAGAAATAATGTTCAAGTAATAAAAGAATGCCCCATAGACATTTCTAGTCACTTTATTTAATTAAAATAAAAGGGTAAAACCTTATTAAATTGTGACACCACTTTAAATCATATTCCCATGGACTAAAATATGTGGTGATGACATGTGTCAACATGATCCCATGTTTGGTTTGGAGAATATTAAATCTTAAGTAGTTTTCCAATGAGTAGAAATTACTTTTCTAAAAATAAAAGGAATTAAACCAAGCCTTAATCTTGTAATGTTAGTGATGATGTTAGATCATCTATAGGACCCTTGTGAGTGATGAATGCAAGTAGTTAAGTATTGTTTGGTGATTGTGTACCTCGTATTTATTCATAGACGCTAGTACCGACCAAGGATACGAGGAGGAAGGAGGATTCTACGAAGAAGAAGCCGAGGAGAACTTCAACCACTGCTCTGCACAAGGCAAGCTTATATTGACACTAATGCAAGCCTAATACTACTAGTTAAATGTGCAAGCTAATACTTGCAATTTAGCAATCTTATACTAATATTGATGCAAGCCAATACTTGCTTGTTACCATGCCAACTATATGCCTTAAGCATATATGATCATAACCACTTGATAAACCATTCTAGTTTTACCTACAAGCTTTATACTTTATTTCTTTATCAAAGCTCTTACTTAGAGTTTACTTAAGAGATTGGTAGATACTAGAAAGATATGTGAAGGTTGCAGAAAGAGCATAAAATTTGGCCTAAGCTAGATAGTCTTGATGTCATCTTAAGGCATGAGATTGAACTTAGTTAGAACTCCACTAGTTTACCACCCCTCATTAATTGCTTACCCCCACTTGTAGATGCTAGTGCTAAGCATAAAACTTGATCAACTTTAGATGGGAATACTTGGTGGAAAATGGTTATGAAAACCTTGGAATGATGGATCATTCTATTGAAATGTTTTGGACATGTGTTTCCGAACACCTGATGATTTTGGTGATGAAAATGTTGAGGCATGAGCCTTAGCCCTTTATAAAACTGATGGTTGTCTGGATGCGATACCATTCCAATTTTATCGTACAACCACAATACCCGATAATTGGGTAGGGCTTGACTGGAAACTTATATACCTTAGTATTAGTTCCCTCACGGCCAAGGTCTGAGCTGAGGCTACCTTCCCAAGATTGTCCACATGCGTACCCAAGATGACAGTTGGTCATGGTTGGGAGGCCAAACTCAGGAGAGGTGCTTATACTAGGCGTGTAATTGAAAGGTTAGGATTGATTATCCGCATACTGAGTATGGTGAATTCAGGATTAGTTCCTGACGGATGTATCGAATGTTGTGGTGACAGTGTACAATCTCTGCAGAGTGTCAAACTATTCGAATAGCCGCGTCCGCGGTTATGGACAGTTGGAGTGGCCATACTGTTCCCCCGTCAGACTTCTCAAAATGACTTGTGAAATGAATTGAGACTTTGACTTGACCACAACAGGGTTGTGATCTGAATTACAAATTCCCACCTAGATGTTATAAACTTCAACTAGCAATTTTTGATCCTAAACTGAGTAGTGATAAATCTGGCTTTTGCAAAACAACCCTAGAGCCTAGTGTCCTATTATCAAAAACCCCTTTTCCCTTGTTAGTATTAGTTTGCGAGTACTTAAAGAGTACTCATGGCTTTGTCCCTGGCTATTCCCATGGCCAGACTATGAAGAGGAGTACCTGGAGGATGGACCCCAGGAAGGTTACGACAACTAGGATCATCTCCCATCGTCAGCATTGCCTGTGACCCCGAAGATGGAGCTTCGCTTACGCTACCGTTATTATTACGTATTCCGCTGCTTGATGTTGTATTAAGAACTGGATCATGAGATCCCTATTTGTGTAAGAACTTATGTACGGTTTGTAATGGATGATGTACTATGGTATCCAATTCTGTTATATATGTCTCACAAAAATGGTAATCCTGGGATTGCGAGGTATGGCATAACAGGCATCTAGGATTAAAAATCCGGGTGTTGACAAGTTGGTATCAGAGCCATCCTGACCATAGGAGACCCTAGTTAGACTGGACGTGGAATCAAAAACTTAGTTTCAAAACCAAAGAAAACAAATATTTACAAAAACTTACTCTCATTCTTATTCCTTTGATTCTTTCATGAAAATTCATGTTCCTCAAAAAATCTTGCAAAATACATAAAATTTTGACACACTTGATCACTCTACTAACTTACTCATCCTATATTCTTATAGATGGACGTGAAGTACAACAAGTTTTACCAATTGAGGAATGGAGGAGACCTTATCTTTGAGAGGGATTTGGACCAGCTTTCGGAACTTCTGGAGCGTCCGCACCCCGAGTTCTTCGGAGCTCAGCTCAATGATCAAGGAGGAGAAGACCTGCAGTGGCTAATTGTTTCTAGTCTCCGAGGAAAGATTGAACCTCCCACTGCGGAGGGAACTCATTTTACCTTGAGGGAAAACAACTGGCTCATGGACTTGCCAGAGCAATGCAGGAAGCTCTTTCTCGTCTGTGTGGGCAGAGCATCAATCATATTAAGGGAACTCGCTTTGAGTTTTTCCCAAGGCGTGATGCAAATGGACAACCACTGGAAGCCCCGTACCACCCTGAGCTGAAGTCTCAGTTGGACCACCTTAGCTTCATGATGTACGATCATCAGCAGGAGTTGGACAACTGCCATGATTACTCCAACCACAAGTCTGCCATCATCAAGACGAAGGATCAAACCATCGCCATGCTAGCAAAGGATCGCAAGTCTCGCCGCCGTCAGCTCGACAAGAAGGAGCGCATTATTGCCCGTCTTCGCCACCGCATCTCATCTTTGGAGGAGACCATCCACGAGAGAGACATGCACTTGGAGGAAAGGGAGAATGCCGGAGAGGATCTTCGTGGAGACCCCTACTCTTATCTCAGCGATGATGATGATTTTCTGGAGGATCAGGCTATGGATTTCTTCACCGATGAGGACTATTTTGCCTTCATCGATGATGATGAAGATGACGAAGCCACAGATTCCGAGGAGTAGTAGCACTTGAGCACTAGCGTAGTGAGTAGTATTCGGTCCCACTGTATCGTAGTTCTCAGAATGGTTCTTAAAACCATCTGTTTTTATTTGTTGTGGTCTGTGTTGTACTGGGTGCTATGAATGAATGAATGAATGAAAAAGCAAGTTGCTAGAAAATCTGAGTCAGACTTTAAAATTTTTTCAAAGACCCAAAACTTTAGAAATTTCCCTCTTTTCTCATGATCTATCTCAATCTTCAGATGCTACGTGGAGGAAGTGGTTCATCCCCGGACCTGATGTTGCGAATCGCAAATGTTGACTTCGACCGCTGAAAGAGCGGAACGTCAAGCCAACCTAGCCACCCTGCAACAGATAGCCCAGCTTTCCCACAACAACCAAGGCCACGAAAATCAGGATAACCATGGATCTAAGCTCAAGAATTTCCAGAATACCAACCCACTTGTTTTCACTAAGTCAGAAGA
This sequence comes from Avena longiglumis, assembly GCA_030063025.1. Taxonomy (NCBI): domain Eukaryota; kingdom Viridiplantae; phylum Streptophyta; class Magnoliopsida; order Poales; family Poaceae; genus Avena; species Avena longiglumis. The sequence continues at coordinate 332,531,099 of CP125978.1, forward strand.
ACCCCTAGACGCTGATGATTGGCTGCAAACCATGGAAAATAACCTAGAAGTCGTCGGAGTGGAAGCCAACAAGAAAGTTATGTTCGCCACCCACTATCTAGCCGGAGATGCTAGGGCATGGTGGAACAGTGTTCGCCCAATGACCAAAGGCCAGATGATGACCTGGGAGGAATTTAAGGTCAAGTTTAGCAGAACCCATGTTCCACCGGGTTTGATCAAGAGAATGAGATACGAGTTCAGAGAGCTGAAGCAAGGAAGGATGTCCGTAGTGGAATACCGTGACAAATTCTTGTCATTAGCTAGGTATGCCCCGGATGAGATTGACACCGAAGCCAAGAAGAAAGAAAGATTCTTGAATGGTCTGCATGATGAGATGCATACAGTGTTAGTCAATATCCCCTTTGCGGATATTGAAGCCCTTGTCGACTCTACTATCCAGATGGAAGGAAAGATCAACCCAGCCAATGAGAACCGCAAGCGTCGCATGATGCATCAACCAGGAACCCATCAGACCCCAAAATATCGCCCTAACCCATCTCCAGGATTTGCCCCAAGAACTAACAGACCCCCGATGAACCGTCCAACCTATCCCAACCGTGGAAACCCTAGGCCCGGAGGAAATCACAACAACCCCGGCAACACTAGCAATTTCAATCGTGCCCCACCCAAGTTCAACAACAACAATGTTACCGCCAACACCAACACTTTGAGGATCGAAGCAATCTTTGTGCTGTAGCCAAGGACAAGTCGCAAGTGACATGTTATGACTGTGGAAATAAAGGCCACTATTCCAACGAGTGCCCCAACAAGAAGAATGCTACAACCCCCAATGCCAATGCCCCAGCTCAGTAGCAACGTCGTGTTTAGCCAGGAAGGAGATTTGCCCCAGGGAATTCACTCAACCGCAACGACCGTCTTTTTCTCATGCATGTTGAAGAAGCTCAGGAAGCGCCAGACGTCATGCTGGGTATGTTTTCTTTTAATTCAGTACTTGCAAGAGTGTTGTTTGATTCTGGTGCATCGCATTCATTTGTCACTGAAGAATTTGCATGCACTAGTAAAATTCAACCAACCAAACTGAAGCATGTTATGATTGTTCAAATTCCCGGATCAACCACTAAGGCTAGGCAAATTTGCAAAGCCGTCCCTATCCGAATCCATGGCATAGATTTTTATGCAAATCTGATAGTACTCGGAACTAAAGGTTTGGAAGTAGTAATAGGAATGGATTGGATGTCCAAACATAAATGATTGATTGACTGTCCCAAGAAAGCCATAACCATGACCAGTACCGCCGGAATATCAGTCGAGCATATATCTGAAACCTTACCTCGCCAATTCAAGTGCAACAAGAGTGTATCCCAACCTACTATTGACCAAGTCCGGATAGTCTGTGAATACCCCGATGTATTTCCAGATGTTTTGCCTGGTATGCCCCCAGATCGGGATATCGAGTTTATCATCGAACTAATCCCCGGAACTGGACCCATAGCCTAGAGACCCTATAGTATGAACCCGTCAGAGCTCGCAGAACTAAAGAAGCAACTGGATTCCATGCTGGAAATTGGGTTGATTCAACCAAGTGCGTCACCTTGGAGGTCACCTGTCTTGTTTGTGGACAAGAAGGACGGAGGTAACCGTTTGTGTACGGATTATCGGAAATTGAATGATGTCACTATCAAGAACAAGTACCCCTTGCCCAAGATAGAAGATTTGTTTGATCAGTTGACCGGTGCCAAGGTGTTTTCTAAGATTGATCTTAGAACTGGCTATCATCAACTCAAAATTCGTGCAGAGGATATTCCAAAGACTGCCTTTACGACCAGATATGGATTGTATGAGTATACAGTCATGTCTTTCGGACTAACCAATGCCCCCGCTTATTTCATGAATATCATGAATAAGATTTTTATGGACTTCCTCGATAAATTTGTCGTTGTTTTCATTGATGACATTCTGATTTATTTCAAATCAGAAGAAGAACATGAGCTACACCTAAGGACCATTCTTGGAACCCTTAGAGAGCATCAGCTATATGCAAAGTTTAGCAAATGTGAATTCTGGTTACAGGAGGTAGGATTCCTCGGTCACATTGTATCAGCCGGAGGAATTGCCGTTGACCTTGCAAAAGTGAAAGATGTAGAAGATTGGCAAGCCCCAACCACTCAAACCCAAGTTCGTGCATTTCTCGGATTAGCGGGACATTACCGCAAATTCGTAGAAGGATTCTCGAGTATCACCAGACCCATGACCCAATTGCTGAAGAAGGACAAGAAGTTTGAATGGACCAACAAGTGTGAAGCGAGTTTTCAAGAACTCAAGAGGATATTGATTTCAGCCCCAATCTTGATTATGCCAGATATCACGAAGCCCTTCGATGTGTATTCTGATGCATCCAAGATTGGTCTTGGATGTGTGCTAATGCAAGAAGGCAAAGTTATATCTTATCTATCTCGACAACTGAAGCAACATGAGAAAAACTACCCAACCCATGACCTCGAACTCGCAGCCGTAGTTCTAGCCCTGAAAACTTGGAGACATTACCTGATGGGAAACCGTTGTGAGATCTATTCGGATCACAAGAGCCTAAAGTATATATTCACTCAGAAGGAGCTGAATATGAGGCAGAGAAGATGGATAGAGCTAATCAAGGATTACGACCTGGACATTCACTATCACCCTGGTAAAGCCAACGTGGTAGCCGATGCCCTTAGCAGATTGCCGTGCCGCTTGAACTCCATGATTTTGAAGGAGCAACCAAGTTTGGACAAAGAGATGGAAGATTTTTGAATGGAATTAATAAGTGAAGGATTTTTGGCTAGCATAGAACTCCAGCCCACTTTGATCAGTCAGATTAAAGAGGCGCGAAAGGGAAATGCTAGTATTGACGGAATCAAGCGTCGTATCGGTACAGGCAAAGTACCCGGATTCACCGAAGACGAAGAGGGAGTTTTGTGGTACAAAGGACGCCTTTGTGTACCATCATATTCTGAGTTGAAAGAAGTCATTTTGAAGATGGCTCATGATACTCTTTATTCTATCCATCCCAGAGGAACTAAGATGTATCAAGATTTGAAAGAGCAATTTTGGTGGCATAAGATGAAGAGAGAAATCGGAAGCTATATCGCTAAGTGTGACATATGTCAGCGAGTCAAGGCAGGACATCAAAGACCCGCTGGATTGTTGCAACCCTTGCAGATTACGGAATGGAAATGGGATTCCGTTGGAATGGACTTTATCACTGGACTGCCTACTTCTAGTAGGGGAAATGACTCTATCTCGGTCATAGTGGACAGATTGTCCAAAGTCGCCCATTTCTTACCCGTCAAGACCACATATCAGAGTTCGAAGCTAGAAGAGTTGTACATCGTTAGAATCGTTAGTTTGCATGGAATCCCCAAGAACATCGTATCGGATCGAGGAACTTAGTTTACCTCGAGATTCTGGAAGAAAGTTCAAGAAGGTTTAGGAACCCGCCTAGATTTAAGCACCGCGTATCACCCTCAGACAGATGGACAAACGGAGCGAGTAAATCAAATACTCGAAGATATGCTTAGAGCATGCGTGTTAGAATATGGATCCAAGTGGGAAGACTGTCTGCCGTTTGCAGAATTTTCATACAACAACAGTTATCAAGCCAGTTTGCAAATGGCCCCATTTGAATTCATGTACGGAAGGAAGTGTCGCACCCCTATGAACTGGTCGGAAGTAGGAGAGAGTCAGATTTTCGGACCCTACATCCTGCGAGAAGCAAAAGAGAAGGTTCACAAGATTCGTGAGCACCTCAAGACCGCCCAATCCCGACAAAAGAGTTACGCCGACAAGAGACGTCGAGACCTCGCCTTCAACATAGGAGATTTTGTTTATCTGAAAGTGTCGCCATTGAACGGAATGCAGCGTTTCCAACTCAAGGGAAAGTTAGCCCCTAGATATATCAGACCTTTCAAGATTCTAAACCGTCGAGGAGAAGTATCGTATCAATTGGAACTACCTGAAGAGATGTCAGCCGTGCACAATGTGTTCCATATCTCGTTACTTCGCAAGTGTCTCGAAGTCCCCGAGAAGACCGAAGTGTTCAAGAATATCGATCATCGGACCATAGAGATCAATGATGACCTGACCTATCCCGAAGTACCCATCCGTATTTTGGAAGAAGCTTTTCGAACTACCTGAACCCGAAGCATCAAGTTTCTCAAGATTCAGTGGAGCAACCACGTAAGAGGAAGCTACACAGCGCGAAGATCACATCAGGACGGAGTTTCCCGATCTCTTCAAATCCTAGGTAATCTTTTCGTCCTTTTTCAAATCTCGGGACGAGATTTTGTTTAAGGGGGGAAGGTTTGTAACATCCCAAAAATACTAAACTTAAATCATCAAACTCTAATCATCAAAATTAGGATTAACAAAAACTTTTCTAAATAAAATTATGAAAGCATGCATATGTGTATGCAATTCATTTTGAAATTCTTTTGTACCACCTTGTTTGTGTGTTTCTTTTCTTGTGAAATGTTTCTTAGGTGAAATAAACATCATCTAAACATTTCCCAAAGACAAAAAAATCAAAACAAAGATAAATGAGTGAATGGTCATTTTGACCAATTTAACTCCCATGCCTACTTTGGCTATCTCAAACTTTCAGAACCTAACAGAAACTTTTCTGGATCTTTGCACCCCTTGAATGTACTCATAACAAAGTATCAAGGCCCACTTTGTGATCATCCAGAAACTTTAAAATGCATAGTTTAAATGACAATTCAAAATTGAATCTTTATCATATGGGAAGATCCCACTTTTTCAAAAACCACTCAAACAAGCTCAACTTTCAAAACCCAAGCATCTGCAGACTCACCAGCACCAATCTAGCACACCCACCAAAAATCTTTTCAAAATTCAAAACTTGATTTCATGCGGCCATTTCATCAAACACATTGCAGACACAAATCAAACAAAATCAAAACACTATTGTGAGCAGTGATTCTTGCCTACTTGTTCCTTCTCTGGGCACCACTAGCCTTAGTAGATCATCTATCAACCTTAACTAATCACTAGCACCACTGTAAGCTTGGCAATGCCATCAATGGTGAGCAGGCCGAATGCACCATTGTCACCCCCATGTCGACAGCAAGCTAGGAGGAGAAACAAGCCTCGCCAGCATGTCTGGGAGGTAGCCCACCGTCCACCGCCACTCCACACCGCTCGAACCTTGCCAACCTGGACCACACGCACGGACCACGCCCATCCCGGCGACCATGCGGCGTGCGCGAGCGCCACCGTCGGCAAAGCCCGCATCGCGCGCCGCCCTCGCCGCATGCATATACGATCACCACCGACCCAGGAGACCGCCAGACATCCCCGTTCGCCGCCCCGTGACGCACATCCACCGCTCGACGTCGAAGACGCCGCCTCTGCCGCACAGAGCGTCGCGTGTTCCAGACCAAGCCGCACCGCCCCATGCCTCGAAACCATGACGTTGAGCATCTCCAGGGAACACCGCACCGCCCCCTACCTTCGCCCATGCCAATAGCCGTCTGTACCATCGTCCCCGATGAGCTCACCGTGCGCCCTGTCGGTCCCCTCGCTCGACTATAAATAGAGGCCACCCCCGCTCGAATTCTTCACACCATTCTACTCCCCTCCCATCACTGATCGTGCCACACCATTCCCGGAGCAAGGCGAGCAACACTCGCCGGAATTTCACCGGAGCCCGCCGCCTCTGGAGAAGAAGGGAGCCAGCGATTGGAGCCGCCCCAGGAGGAGCCACCGGTACCAGGAGATTCACCGTCGTCGACTTCGTCGTTCGCCCGCCTCGCCGACCCTCGCCTGCACCCCGGTGAGCCCCCAGCAACCCCCACTGGCCGCGCTAGGTTTCTGTCTCGCCGACGTTGCTCAACGTCGACGATGACTCTCATCCGTTGGATTAGAATCAGATAGAACGCACCACGTTGCCCCGTACCGCTTCGCACCCCCCCTGTGTCACTGACGAGTGGGGACACCCACTTAAATAGCCCGCGGAAGCGCTACGCTTAGCAGGCCGGCCCGTTAACTTTTCCCGCGCAGCCCAGTTATTTGAATTAAACCTTTTCTATTTTATTTCAAACTCACTTCTGTACCCAACTTCAAAAATCAACCTAGATCGATTCAGTGCACCAAATTGAATGAAACTAACTTTGTTGGAAAGGTCTTGGAATGCTGAATGCAAGCCCGTTGGATTCAAGTCATTTGGATCTATAGATCGCCCATGGTAAAAATAACAAGGCATAAGCTTTTCTGCATTCAAACATTTTTCAAATTTAAACCATGATAGATTTTGAGTTGATTCCAACTCTCAAAAATCACATTTAACCATACCTTTCATAATATATAAAAATATATAGGTTTACTTGCAGAAATAATGTTCAAGTAATAAAAGAATGCCCCATAGGCATTTCTAGTCACTTTATTTAATTAAAATAAAAGGGTAAAACCTTATTAAATTGTGACACCACTTTAAATCATATTCCCATGGACTAAAATATGTGGTGATGACATGTGTCAACATGATCCAATGTTTGGTTTGGAGAATATTAAATCTTAAGTAGTTTTTCAATGAGTAGAAATTACTTTTCTAAAAATAAAAGGAATTAAACCAAGCCTTAATATTGTAATGTTAGTGATGATGTTAGATCATCTATAGGACCCTTGTGTGTGATGAATACAAGTAGTTAAGTATTGTTTGGTGATTGTGTACCTCGTATTTATTCATAGACGCTAGTACCGACCAAGGATACGAGGAGGAAGGAGGATTCTACGAAGAATAAGCCGATGAGAACTTCAACCACTGCTCTGCACAAGGCAAGCTTATATTGACACTAATGTAAGCCTAATACTACTAGTTAAATGTGCAAGCTAACACTTGCAATTTAGCAAGCTTATAATAATATTGATGCAAGCCAATACTTGGTTGTTACCATGCCAACTATATGCCTTAAGCATATATGATCATAACCACTTGATAAACCATTCCTAGTTTTACCTACAAGCTTTATACTTTATTTCTTATCAAAGCTCTTACTTAGAGTTTCCTTAAGAGATTTGTAGATACTAGAAAGATATGTGAAGGTTGCATAAAGAGCATAAAATTTGGCCTAAGCTAGATAGTCTTGATGTCATCTTAAGGCATGAGATTGAACTTAGTTAGAACTCCACTAGTTTAGCACCCCTCATTAATTGCTTACCCCCACTTGTAGATGCTAGTGCTAAGCATAAAACTTGATCAACTTTAGATGGGAATACTTCGTGGAAAAATGGTTATGGAAACCTTGGAATGATGGATCATTCTATTGAAATGTTTTGGACATGTGTTTCCGAACACCTGATGATTTTGGTGATGAAAATGTTGAGGCATGAGCCTTAGCACTTTATAAAACTGATGGTTGTCTGGATGCGATACCATTCCAATTTTATCGTACAACCACAATACCCGATAATTGGGTAGGGCTTGACTAGAAACTTATATACCTTAGTATTAGTTCCCTCACGGCCAAGGTCTGAGCTGAGGCTACCTTCTGAAGATTGTCCACCTGTGCAGTACCCAAGATGACAGTTGGTCATGGTTCGGAGGCCAAACTCACAGGAGAGGTGCTTATACTATGGCGTGTAATTGAAAGGTTAGGATTGATTATCCACATACTGAGTATGGTGAATTCAGGATTTGTTCCTGACGGATGTATCGAATGTTGTGGTGAAAGTGTACAATCTCTGCATAGTGTCAAACTATTCGAATAGCCGCGTCCGCGGTTATGGATAGTTGGAGTGGCCATACTGTTCCCCCATCAGACTTCTCAAAATGACTTGTGAAATGAATTGAGACTTTGACTTGACCACAATAGGGTTGTGATGTGAATTACAAATTCCCACCTAGATGTTATAAACTTCAACTAGCAATTGTTGCTCCTAAACTGAGTAGTGATAAATCTGGCTTTTGCAAAACAACCCTAGAGCCTAGTGTCCTATTATCAAAAACCCTTTCCCTTGTTAGTATTAGTTTGCGAGTACTTAAAGAGTACTCATGGATTTGTCCCTGGCTATTCCCATGGCCAGACTATGAAGAGGAGTACCTGGAGGATGGACCTCAGGAAGGTTACGACAACTAGGATCATCTTCCATCGTCAGCATTGCCTGTGACCCCGAAGATGGAGCTTCGCCTACGCTACCGTTATTATTATGTATTCCGCTGCTTGATGTTGTATTAAGAACTGGACCATGAGATCCCTATTTGTGTAAGAAGTTATGTACGGTTTGTAATGGATGATGTACTATGGTATCCAATTCTGTTATGTCTCGCAAAAATGGTAATCCTGGGATTGCGAGGTATGGCATAACAGGCATCTCGGATTAAAAATCCGGGTGTTGACATTCTATGTCTACAGAAACATCATTATTGCCCGGTAAGGACAATATTTAAAGAAGCAAAATGATTATGCAAAAGTAATGTAATGCATTATTTAACTTTATATGTATTCTCCCCCATTATTTAATTTATAGAAAAATCCTTTTTAATTAATTAAGGATTTATAAATATTAATTTTTAATATTTATAGAATATTGTATTTATTCCTTTTATTTGATTTTTTTAAATATTTTTTTAGTCTTTTTTTCTAAAATACTACAATATCAATATATAATGAACGTGATTTTTATTTATTTTTATCATATTTCAACAATTTTGTAAAATTCCATAAGGAATTCATATATTACAATATTCTTAGTAAAATTTGTATGTCTAAAATTTTATCTCTTAATTTATTTGGATAGTTTGGATTATTGTGAATCCAAAAAAAATTTATTTATAATTTTTGGACTTTTATTTTATTTTCTAGAATTTATTTAAGTTTAGCCCCATCTTGGTCTTTTTCCAATTATTGAAACAGGCTCTAAAAGATTTGGGCTGATTGTTTGGGTTTATTGGGACGTTGTGGCCCAATAGGGAAAAGTCAAAATAATACCCCGAAGGGGTATTGGCCCAACCCAGCCCAAGACTCTCTGTCTCTCTCTCGAGCTCACCTCTCTCCTTCTCCTCCCCGACCCTGTGGTCAGCAGTGTCACCGCCAGCGATTCACGCCGTCGTGGACCTCCCTGGCTGCCGCCATGGTGCAAGATGAGGTTGTCGGCCCCGCTCTTCCCTCCTTTCCAATTGGATTTGGACCTAGAGCCCTCCTGTGACCAGATCGATGCCATCCCGAACCCTAGGGTTTGGGGTTGGCGTTGATGCTGCCGCTGGTGTCGTGTGCCGTGGGGATGCTCTCGCCCCCAGGCGTGGCTATGGTCGCCGCCGTGATGTTGTGTGGGTTCCAGCGCCCTCTTGGGGGTCCTCCCCGTGCCGCCATGGTCGTCGGCCTCCTCTGCTTCCTCTTCTATTCTCCAGCGAGGACCTTCGGTAAGTTATTCCTCTTTCCTCGTGCTCTCTGTGCTAGGCCATCCTATACTAGATGTTGGTAATGACCTTCCTGGTTGTTGTCCTGTCCTGATTGAGATGGTTTGTTTTACTTAGGGTTCATTCCCCTCTGTGAATTAGATATCAGATGGATTGGATCAAGTTTTGAGGGTCCCTAAGCATGCTAAGTGGTTGTTAGTTGTGGCTTGCTGCTTATGATTAATTGTGGTGATGCTAGTGGTTTATCAGATGATTCTATGGATTAATTTTGATATGGTCAGATGGTAAAGTTTCTTTAGAAGCAATAATTGGGAAATCTAGTGGTTTATTAACTCACCACTGTCATTACTTGGTTAATGACAGGGGGTGTTGTATGATGAAGTCACTGTCTTAGCACTGTTGACTTGAGGATTCATATACAGCTTGAAATCAAAATGGTCTCTTACAATGAAGATATATATATATATATATATATATATATGAATATCCTGTTTATGAATCCTGTGTTTAAGAACAGGAAAATGATTTATAATTGCACATCCCAAAATTTTCCAAATTTTGTAATGTGAAAAATAAATAAACAAAATAAATAATTGTTGAAATTTAGGGTGAAAAGAAACTTTTTGATTCCAAATGGAAACATCAAAACCCATCTTGAACAAACTTTGAATAAAATGGAATCAAACAAATTTCAAATCAAGTGAAATGCATTCATCAATAAATGTATCTTGAAAATTCAAACACTTGGAAAAGTTAAACCAAAATTCTAAAACCCTAATGGAAGAAAATCATTTCCAAGATCACTCTAAGACTATGGAATTGATACATATAAAAATTCAGAAACAATCATTTTAAAATGATCAAGAATGATAAATAAAAATATTATAAAACCATGGAAATTGGTTTCACTTAATTTGGAACCATAGATAAAAACTAATGAATTTAATAAGATGAAAGAAAATAAATTTCTAAAGCTATTAAAGCTCCTATCGAAAATGCATACCAAATTATGAAAAAATAATCCTAAGGAGATTTAAAAGGATAAACAAATACTAAATAAAGTTTTACAATTGGAATCACCAAGTTTGGATCTATAAATAAAAGAGATATGGATTTTATAAGATAAAGAAAGAAAGAAATAATAAATAAGGAATATTTAAAAGCCAAATTAAATCTTGGACAAATCCATAAGAAAATGGAATAAGGATAATCCAAATAAAACAAAGGGATAAAAAATATTCAAATAATAACATATAGGATTAAACCATATTCAATTCTATTTGAATAAAGACAAAATCCCTAATAGAAATGATTAATTAAATCATGGGAAAATAATAAATGGAATTTGCCCAAGAGAAATAAAAGTTATTTAATTAACCTAAATGGGATCAAAGAATTATTTGAATAAAAATTTATATGAATTTAAAACCATAATGGATTTCATCTGAATGAAGACAAATGCTCAATTTAAATGATTAATAAATCATATTAAAAATGTTTCAAATATTTCAAAATGAATTATTTAACACCCTATTAAATAAAGAAAACCTACTGAAAAAGGTTTAGTGAAAATTAGAATTCAAATAAAGAGTTTGAAAATATATTTAATCTTATTTGAATAAAGGCAAGTGCTTATTTTAATAAGGAATAAAACCATAAAAAGAATAAAGAAATTATTCTAATAATGGTCTTAAAAATATATGTTTAGACAGAATAGAAACTTACTAAAAAGTTTGAAAAGATTTGAAAAGAAAAAAGGGTTTGAAATCATTTGAATAAAATCAAAATAGAAAAATCTAAATAGAAAAAGAAAAAGGTTTCAGAAAAAAAGGAAAGAAATCAACCCAGCCCAACCAGCCCACCAGGCCCAGCAGCCAGCCCACTTTCTCCCCCGAATCGTTTTATCTCAATCACGATTCGACCCGCTCAGCCGCTGACGACTAGACCCCACTGAACGCTCCTCTCACTCGCTGACAACGATGCCCCACCGCCAAGTCATCATCCCTAACCTCGCGCTGACCCCGCCCCCTCTCTCTCGGCTGTTTCTGGTCTGATTCAATCGCGTTAATTTGAGTAACACCGCGAGTAACTCTCCCCTGTGACCACGCCCTACTAATCGCCTCCTTCCTCTCTCCATTTCCCCCCAGACGCCACCCAACCTCCGCCACCAGGCTGCGCTGATTTTGCCCGAGACCACCCTCTGCTCCGACGCACTCCGGCGAAAAATATGGTGAGTACACGTCGCCCCATCCCCTATGGTTCACGCTCACTTGATCTCCATCACTTTGCGCATCCACTAACCCCAGCCACATGTCTTCTGGTGACGCATAGCATCGGCAACAACCTCGACTGAGCGCCACCACGGTGTGCCTCAACTCCGGCGAGCAGTAGCCGACAAACCAGAGCGCCCCTTTCCCTCTGGTGAGTTCTTTCACAACCTAGGAAACCTTGCGCACCCTCCTGATGCGTTTACTTGATCAATTGCGACCCAGACGCTTGCCTTCGACCATGGCCGTGCGTGCCCGTGCCAGAGAGCTACTCCGGCGAGGAATCCCAGTCGACCTCGAGCACCCCTTCGACAACCGCATGAACGTTGAGCATCCCCGTGCCACGGAGATCTCGGTGAGCCACCCCACTTCCTCTCTCTTCCTGTATCGCTGGCACCATCCTCGTCTGAGCGCGCTGCCACCACTAGCCGCCGCCAGCGCCGCCCATTCTTGGTCACACACACTGCAACCGTTGGATCTCGATCACATGGATAGGATAGAATCACTTAAGCGAAGGGGTACGCTAGATCAGAGCCGCACGATCCCCTTTAGATCCAGAGGTCCACAGATCCCAATCCACGCGAAACGGTATCAACCAGTTAGGTTAAGACACGTGGCTCAGGTTTTGTTTTAAAAACAGAATTGAAACTATTAGATGTTAGAATTTGTAAAATTCATAACTTTTGATCCACACGTCCAAATTTTGCAAATTTTATATCAATGGAATCAGAAAAACAAATACTTTCCAACCATGTACTTTGTTTAGTAATTTTCTTATGCAAACTTAGTTGTTTTTGCAGAATCCTGTCTAGGCCTATTTTGTGTATAAAATTTATTCTAAAAAATATTTAGGGGTAAAATCTTTTGTAAATGGTTTGTTTTGAACCTACTGACCAGAAAAAAACAACTTATGGATTTAAAAGTTTATTTTGTGAAGTTAAAGAATAAATCTTTGAATAGGAGCATTTCTAGTTAAATAAAAATATTGTTTATGTGTTGAAAATGCTTTTTGAGTAAAACCTTTGGAAGATGATTTGAATTAAAATCTATGACCCTAAACATCAAGTTTTATGAATTAAAATGTATTTGGTAAACACTATAAAAATATTACTTTGTTTAAAGGCATTTCCAACAAAATAAATTATTGCTTTTGTGTAAAAAAATGGTTTATAGCTAAAACCTTTTGAAAATGGTTTTAATATTAAACACTTGACCTTAAAACACTAACATTTGTGTTTAAAAATGTATTTGTCAAACACTAGAAAATAATACTTGATTTAAATCATTTCTAGCAAAACAAGAATGATTTAAATGGACATTTTCACTAACTTGATATCAAATGGTTTTACCACATTTATAAATGACCAATGGGTGTTTTAAAATGTTCATAACCTATTAGAAACCACTTTTCCAAATAAAACAATCCTTTGCATGCTTGCATGCATTGCTTTGTTTTTATTATTCTATGTGATGAATTGCTTGAATGGTAGATTGAATTTGTGCCTTGATTGAATTGTAGTGAAATTTGAAGAGTGTGACTATTTCAAGATCAAGGAGTGAACTTATATTCTCTACCAAAAAGGCAAGTGGTGCTTCATACTTTTGTCCTATTATTTTCACTATGCATTAGTGATGTTTTGAGTAGGACTTGCATGGATTATTTTTGCTAAGTATAAACTATGCCATGGGAAATCCTAGTAGATGAAACCTTAGTAGAATTTTCCTAAGTTAAGATTCCTACTACTTTCATGCTTAGCCAAGCTAGTAGAAAACAAGGGTGGATTATATTCATGCTATGGAATATTTCTAAGTCAAGGACTTGTGTTTTGTTTAATAAAACAACTATGTGAATGAATCACCTGGGTGGAATGGTATTGCTTGGATGGATTTTTGTTGAGTGGTTACACAAGGCCAGGGGACCAGTGAACCTTGTGTATCTCACTTATGGAATGCCACCCAGGAACAAAGAGATTTGAGATGTCAAATGTTGAGAAGCTTCAAGTGCAGCCACTTGGAATTATGGGCTCTGCCTGGATCATATAGGTTGTAATAACTTAGCCAAATGGATAGTTGGTGGTAGGGGATGATAGGTTTGGAGCGCGTCCATTTTGTTCTAAGGGAAGGCTTCTGAAAGATCTTGTCTCGATGCATGTCGAGTCTTGTGGGGAAAGTGCACCACCTCTCGAGAGTGTAAAATCTAAGTACTTAGCCGTCTCCCCGGCAATGGACAATTTGAGCATCAAGACATGGAAGCTATCAAGAATCTCCTCATCCCAATTTCTAAGTTAAAAACTTGTGGTTGAACAAGGGTTAAAGGATCTTCAATCTTTGATTGGTAGATGCCTTGGGTGATTTTGACAAATAAAAACTTAGTGTTTTCAAATGATAAGGAAAATCTATTTTGAGCAAAGAAAGCCTAAGCTCTACTTAGCCAAATTCATATATATGATAGATACCACTATTCAACCATAGTATCACTTGCCAATACAATTCAAATGTATTGACCCTTGTGGCTGTAACTTATTATGTTGCAGGTTTGTTTGATTTTAGTGAAGTGTGTTGATTAGGATTACAAGTCTACAACCAACATGATTGCCTGTGGCACTTTGAAGATGAAGGACTCCATGCTTTAGTTATTTCTGCTGCATTGTAATGAGATAGCCAAATGAGCTATGTAAGATGTAATGAATTATTTAATTCCTGGTTATAAAGTTGTAATATGACCTTTGTTTCTTGATATTACATCTTAACTATGGATGCTAGCTATTGATCTAGGGACTAGCATTGTAAACACATGGATCTCTACCTTATTAAAGGTTGGGACCTCTATAGATGGTATCAGAGCACTGTGTTGCCTGTAGGATTGTAACCCTAGGATTGGACAAAACCCTTTAGAAAAATAGGAGTTGTATTTGTTCCAAAACTTATTTACAAACAATCTTTTAAACTCTTTCCTCAACCTTTTTGTTTTGAATATACATCTCTTCCTTTTCAACTTGTTGGACAAAAACCTCAACATGAGCAAAGACTTCAACAAGAGCTAAGACTTCAACATCACTAATGACTTCAACTTTAGTTTCAACTTGGACATCACTAAGGACTACAAGTGTGACAAGAAATATTACTCAAGACTTGAAGACTAAAGAAACACAACTTAGAAGAAATCATCATCACCTTTGAAGTTTTGTGACCAAGACACAAGAATTTTTCCAAGGAAACCATGACCTCATGAAGAAACAACCAAGAAGAATGGAATGATCTCAACAAAACCATATAGTTGGACCACCATACTAAAGTTTAGATCAAACACACCAACTTATGTGGTGTAGCAAAAATATTTTGTTGCCTAAAAATGTGCTTGAAACTTGTTGTTTGAGTGGAATGTTTGTTTGTGATTGCTTGTGTCAAATTGTTGTGTGTGATTAGACTTATTCTATAGAAATCTTTTGCCTACTCTAATCCCAATCCAACCCAAACAGATGACTTCCCCAAGAGACTCCAACATCAAGAATGGTGACAACAACAACCAAGAGATGCACATAAGAGAACTACTAGCAAACCAAACCCAGTTGACGAGGTTTGATCTCATCAATGCCCATTGTTATGGACTTGGGTTTTGTAGAAGATGGGGATGCTAGAGATCGTGGAACGGTTAGCAAACAAGCAACACGGGGACACAAGGTTTACCAGTCTGCAGGCCCGGAGAAAACCCTACTCACTGCTTGCGCTCTTGATTACTGACCGAAGGTTCTGAGGTCTTGAGATGTAATCTGGCGTGGAGGTGTGTACGCGAAAGTATTAGAGAGAGATCTAGGTCGTTCCCTCCTAGCCTTTATATAGACTCAGGAAGGTACCGGGCATAGACCTAGTTGGTTACAGGTTCTAGGGTTTTACCCCTTTGAATTTCCTATCTACTCTAGTCTTGCTCTCCAAGGATCCGAAAGCGTCATGGGCCTTGGCCACCCGAAAATCTTCATGGGCCGGCGTATAGTTGCCGTGGGCCTCCCTTGGGCTGGACCAGGTATGCTGAGATCATGTACCTGTGGGGTATAACCATGTCAGTAGCCCCTGAGTGTTCAGTCAAATCGTAGATTCGGCTGAGGACTCTGCAATCTTTCGGGTGCAACTATGTATTTCAATAGTTCATGTGTAGGGATTGTTGATTCGTGTGCCTGACTCACCCGACGGATCAGGGTCAGTTAACTGTCTTAGGATGAAACAATATGATCTTCTTCAGGTTCGAATCCCTCAACTCGAGCCTGGAACATATGATGGCGTAATTCGACTCAGGCCGCAGAGGACTTACAGGAGTGGAATTCCAGTGAATTTAACTGATGTACCCAACGCGTCCATCGGGATTTTTCGCACTTTGTTAGCACGGTTTTTACTAGCGAGCGATCGTATGCGTTGCGTGCCATCAGATGGTATCTGTAGGTCTTATCTTTGTGTCGCAGACACAACATCCGAATGTTTATCACCGCGGAGGTGTTTCGGGTGGCCAAGGAGGATGTTACTCACTTCGCGTTTAATTGGCGCAGAGTTGCCGAAAAGTTTTGCATGTTGGTCCGAAGGATCACAGTCGAAGAATTCATAGGGTGCGCGATCAGCGCTCCCTATGGGAGTATCCCCCGAGTGTCTGTTCGAGTCGTAGACTCGAGCTGAGACTTTTATTCAGCCGTTGTTCCGCTTCAGGTCCGTAGGACACAAAAATTTTCGGATGATTAAATTCGTCCTCCCTATGGGAGTAGCCCCCGAATCCATAGTGGAGTCGTAGACTCGACGAGGGAATCGAAGTAACAGTTTGCTTCCATTCATCTTTCGGGTGCGTGACCAGCGCTCCTGATAGGAGTAGCCCCCGAGTAATTGGTCGAATCATAGATTCGAGTGAGTACTCTTAGCTTTGAAGCCGAAGGAATTGTAGATGTTGCTAGTGTAGCTTTTGATTACGTCAGTGCTGACGATTGATGACCTCAAGCGTCTGCTGCGCCAGAGATGACTTGACTGGACGAACATGGGTCCCACTGTCTAACCATGAATTGACCGGTCACGCGCGGCGTGGAGATAATTACGGCGTCGCCTCGATTTCCACGCGTAGTGGACGGCGTGTTAGCGACGCCTCGTTGTGATGCTGACACGTGTATGGCCAGATCCTGCCGTTGGCATTAGGTCTTCTCGATGGACGGCTGTCGTGCATCGTCTTCGTCTTTATAATCATTGGGGAAAACTTCAGTTTTTTTTCACCGCATCGATTCTTGCTTTCACCGCTTCCTTGTGTTCTGAGAGCTCTTGCTGCACGCTGGAATATTCTTTCACATTTCCTTCTTTCATCCTGCGCTCTCACCGCTGGCGCCGCCATACCGCGATGGGGAAGCCGAAGAAGTCGTCGTCTGCGGTTGGCACCACTGCCGCCGGAGGGAAGAAAAGTGCCGTCGCTACCCGTGTCACCAATGATGGCTGGCGGCGATCGGAGACGCGGGAGAGTGATCTCCGCAGGCTTCGCGAGCGGGGCCTGATCCCACAGGATAGGGAGGCCGTTAAACTCCCAGGCAATGAGGTAATCCCCCGTCCCCCCGTTGGGTATCGGGTTATGTTCCTTGCCTTTGTCTTGCGCGGATTTTCCTTCCCAGTCCACGACTTCCTTCGTGGGTGCTTTTCTATCTGGTGTCCAATTGCACCATCTTTCCCCCAATTCTCTTCTTCACATTGCTTGTTTTATCACTTTCTGTGAGTGCTGGCTCGGTATTGAGCCGCATTTTGGCCTCTTCCGGAAACTTTATTCCGTGAAGAGGCAATCTGGTTCGGATGGTGTTTATCCCATTGGGGGTTGCATCATCTCCCTCAGGCCCAATCTGCTTTTCTTTTCTTTTTTCCATGTCCGAATCTGTCTAGTACTGGCGGAGGCGATGGTTTTATATCCGCGACTCCGTAGTGCCTGGGCAAGATTTTGGTCTTGTTCCTTTCGACCCCTCCCAGGAGATTGAACCGAAAAGGTCTTGGAAAAACAAGAGCTTGACAGGCTCTATATCGTCGGGTGGATGATCCCAGTTGATTTCGGAGAAGGAAGTGAACGGTGTGGATATCATCCGCACCTTTCTCGAGCATCGGGTGCAGCCACTCCAGGCTAGGGTGCACCCAATGTTCCTTTATGCTGGTCGGCGTGATCCGACGAGGGTTTCGGCTGAGAAAATCTCCCAGGGAGATCTTGACAGGGCCCTTCGCTTGCTGCTGAAGTTCAAGGCCGGAGAGGAAATCCCGAGGAAGTCGCTGACTCCTCCGTTTTCTTCTTCGCTTCCTGTTCCATAGGTGTAGATCCGTGCGCGTGGCGCTATTTTTCAACTGCATTGTTTTGTATTTGTTTGCTAACAAATTGTTCTTCTCCTGTGCAGAGCTTCAAAGTGCCAGGTATGTCGCCTCCATTACCCGAAGTATATCCGGATGCTCCGGAGAATGATTTGGTGGATTCCATGTCTGAGCTGCCATCGGCGCGATCTCCTGCTGAAGATGCCAATGAGTCGAGCGAGGACCACACTCGCAAACGATCGCGAAGCTCCAGCGAGTCTTCGGATGCTTCGACTCCTCCGACTCCTAGGAATCCTCTGTGTCTTGAGCGCCATAGTGATGGGCATGGAGGCTCTTCCTCACCTATTCCTGCTCTCTTCCTGTGCTGTGGCGCCCGCACCGCCAAATGGCGGAAGAAGGAAGAAAAGAGGGAAGAGAAGAAGGAAGAGAAGAAAGAGGAGAAGAGGGTCCGAAGGACCCCTCCTGTCTTCAACCTTAGCGAGCTTGACTCGTAAGTTTCCTCTGTACTGCTCTTTCTTTTATTTTTACTTTGTTCTTGTACTAACTTGTTCGTGTGCAGGCACTCTTCCAACGACTCCTCTAGCGACGGTGCTCGGGAGATGATGGGGGAGTCGAAAGTCGCATCTCCTCCTCCTCAGACGGTGGCAACTTCTGAGGGCGCTGCTCTGAACCCTCCTCCGCCGGAGGTGCAGGTGGTTGCGCCTCAGAATTTCGCTAGCAGACCTTCGACGTCGCCATTGTATCATGTAAGTCTCCTGCCACGGGGGAAGCCCCCGCGCGTTTGTAAAAGATTTTTCTTGTTTTGTTCTTCGAGTCTCGGGGGGAGCCCCCGAGCGTCGTGTGCGTCTTTTGCTTCGTCTTTTTCATTGGCGTGCCCCAGTCCTTTACATTGGTAGGTTTTCTTCCTGCAGCCTTTTTATGCAGGATGCTGGCGAGTGCAGGAGCACAGTCTTGGAGGCCAGCTTCAAACAGCTTCAAGGTATTGTTATGCATTTGATATTTGCTTCTTCGTATATTCTTGTCCTGTTATCTGACATCTGTATTTTTTGGATGCAGAGGAGCATAACACCTCCCTTCGTGAGATCGATGCTCTCAAAAAGAGCCTTGGTCAAGCGGAGAAAAAGGCCGAGGTTGCCCTTGGTGCGAAGGAGCGCCTCGAGGTGGAGCTGGCTACTGCGGCCGAGGCTAAGGAGCGCCTACAGCAGGAGACCACGGACCGCGAGGAGCAGCTTTCCACTGCTGCGGCCGCGCGTGAAAGAGAGGTGGCGGGCAAGCTCATGGCTGCTGCCAAGGATGTTTCGGGTGAGTATCTTCTTTTGCCCCCTTTTGTTTTTCTTATCTTTTTCTTGGGTGCTTTCTTCATTCCTTTTCTTTATTGTCTCAGATGCCGCAGGCATCGATTTTGACCAAGACGCCTGGAGCACGGAGTGCTCTAGATGATGCTATCTGCGGTCGAAGATCGACGCAGCACCGTCGTCGACCCTCGATGATGTTGACGCTTTGGCGGAGGCATTGTCAGCCGAAGCGCCTGCGGCGTACAAGCGCAAACAGAAGGGCATCGGCGCGTCCGTCGGGCTGGCGATGGCCTTGGCGGCTGGAGCGGAGCTGGACCTTCCGTAGATCACCTCCCGGATGCCGACGACCGCAGATGGATCCGAGGTAGCCTTCGCTACCTATTCTGCTCGCTGCAAGCGATATGGGCCCAAGCTGATTGATCTGCTGGCCGAGTACGCGCTATGGCAGCAGGGGGAAGCCAAAGCGAGGCAATCCGGCTCCGAGGCGACCCAGGGCGCCGCGTCTTAGGTGCTGTAGCTGTAGGATAGTTTGTAATTTTCTTTTTCTGTAATTATGTTGAGGAAAACAAAATCCCTGTGCCACGTAGTGGCGTTTATCCATTTAATGAATTTTTTTGAGTTATGCTCTTTGCTGTCTGAGTGTTTATGTCCCTTTCTTTTATGCTGCTCTAGGTTCCTTCGGGTGCTGATCCCGTTGACACCCCGCCTGCTGCACGGCTGCGGCCATCTTTGGATGATTCGTCACAACTTGCTTTTCTTCGAGACCGTGTTCGTAGTCTGGAGAAGGAGTTGCTTGGGGTGCGTGGTCACGCCGATGTTTGGAAGTCCAAGGAAGATCGCGGTGCAACTAGAGAGGAGTACATGATGGCGGAGTTGCTTCGACTGTCTGAGCAACTTCAGTGTAAGTTTTTTCGAGCTGATGCTTATTTCTTCGGATGCGTATGCTGGCCTGGCATCTTACTTTTGTGCGAGTATCGCAGGTGCTAACCTTGCTCCAAGGGAGGAGAAGGAGCATGTTGCTGTTCGGATCAATTGCTTGACTCAGCAGGACATGGAAGCTGGCGGGTTCTTCTGGGTGGATCGCGATTGTGCCATGGCTCTGGCAACGGTGCAGGATCGCGTTCACCAAGTATCGCGGGTGCTTCGCCAAGTGCAGACTTCGCTCTCGGTTACGCATGTGATGTTTCCCACGGATGCTGTGCCAACAACCCCGTCCGGTCTTGTCTAGATTTGAGCGTGACCCGTGTCCGGGAGTTGGTGAGGCAGGAGCTCGTCAGCAGGGTGAAGGCTCTGTTGTCCTTGTTAGGCTGCATCGTCGATGTAGATCATGCGCTATAGAGGCTGGGCCGCCTCTTCGGCCGGATGGTGGCGAGTGGGATATGCGTCCGCATTATGCGGCTGTAAGGCAGTATGCCGAACATGTCGTAGATTTGTTTGAGCAGCGTGCTCAAGTTATTCTTCAGAATAGGTAGTACCTGTAAAAGAGATAGATGTAAAATTTGTATATTTCGACTGGGCATGTTGTGCCCTTTGTTATAAAGGTTTGTTTGTTGTTTGAGCACGCAGTGCTTTGTTTGAGTATGTGTCCTTTTCGTTTGCCTGACGTTGTCAGCTACTCAGGTGTACACGTGTGATCCTCGGTCGATGAAATCGTGAGGTGGGGGGAGCCCCCGAGTGCGTTTGTAGCATAAAGTAAAGTTGCAAATAGCGAACGAAATTTTGGGGCGAGACACTTAGCTTTATTTATATCGTAATGGAGGAAGTACATTGTTCGGCTGAATAGCCTTGGCTGAAAAGCCTTATTGAAAGTAAAGGGGTAGGTAGCTAGGGGTAGAATCGTCGCAAGTGTGCGATGTTCCACGGGTTGGAGTATGTGACTCCAGACTCCACGTGCTTGAGGCGATAGACGCCACCTGGGATGACTTCATTGATGATGTAGGGCCCTTCCCATGGTGACTCGAATTTCTTCGATCGCTCTTGCTTGAGTCGCAAGACGAGGTCTCCTTCGACGAAGGACCTTGGGCGCAGCCGGCGGCTGTGGTAGTTGCGGAGACTCTGCTGGTACACCGCTGATCGGGCTGCTGACACGTCTCTTGCCTCGTCGAGTGTGTCGATGGCGTCTTCGAGTGCAGCCGTGGATTCGGCTTCACTATAAGCGACGACCCGGGGGGCCTGGTGGCGTACTTCGGCTGGTAGTATGGCTTCGGCTCCATGCACCATGAAGAACGGTGTGTAGCCAATGGAGTTGTTTGGCGTGGTACGCAAACTCCATAAGACGGATGGCAGCTCTTTCGTCCAGGCTCCGGCCTTTCGTTCGAGTGGGCTCATGAGGCGCTTCTTGATGCCAGCGCCAATTAGGCCGTTGGCCTTTTCGACCTGCCCATTCGTTTGCGGGTGATCCACTGAGGCGTATGTGATGTTGATCCCGAGGCCTTCGCAGAAGTCTTGGAATTCTTTGGAGATGAAGTTCGATCCATTGTTGGTAATGATGCTAGGCGGTACGCCGAACCTGTAGACAATGGATTCGAAGAACTTGACGGCGGTCTTGCCCTTTTGGTTGGTAACCGGCATGGCTTCGACCCACTTGGTGAATTTATCGACAGCGACCAGGAGGTAAACGTGCCCCCCTTTCGAGGACTTTGGCAGTTTGCCGATCATGTCGAGGCCCCATTGAGCAAAGGGCCGGGCTATAGGTATGGGTCTGAGCTCTGACCCGGGTGCGTGTGGTTTGTCGGCGAACCTTTGGCACCCATTGCATCTTCGGACGATGTCTTTTGCATCGCTCATGGCCGTTGGCCAGTAGAATCCAGCTCGTAGAGCTTTGGCGACAAGGGAGCGGCTGCCTGCATGATGGCCGCAGATGCCCTCGTGGATGTCTTGGAGGATGGCTTTGCCGTCACCGATGGTGACGCACCTTTGTAGTACACCCGTAATACTGCGCTTGTACAGCTCGCCATTGATGATGGTGAAGGCTTTTGATCGACGAGATATGCGCCGGGCATCCGTCGGACTGTCAGGCAGTTCTCCGTTTAGCAAGAACTGGAGGTATGGTCACGTCCAAGTTTCTTCGACTGTCATGACCTGCATCAGGTTGACCATAGCGACCTCTGTGTCCAGTTTCTCGGGTCCTTCGTGTCCTTCGGGAAGCGTAGCCCCCGAGTGTTCTGCTTCTTCGGGTGATCCTTGGGGAATTTCCGCTTGATGGATGGCACGCAGATCTGTTTGAGGAACACACCCGGTGGCACCTTTGCGCAGGTGGAGCCGATGTTTGCGAGTCTGTCGGCTTCCTCGTTGCTTTCTCTTCCAACGTGCCAAATCTCGTAGCCGTCGAATTCTCCTTCAAGTGCGTTGTAGAGTGTGCGGTACGCGATCATGTTTTTGGCGTGTGCGTCGCACTCGTTCATCGTCTGCTGGACGACGAGGTTGGAGGCACCGTAGATGATCAGGTGCATTGCGCCGTAGATATTTGCCATCCTCATACCGTGGATGAGGGCTTCGTATTCGGCCTCGTTGTTGGAAGCTCGGAATTTCATCCGGAGGACGATTCATCCGATCGCCTGGGAGGTCAAGATGACCCGCTCTGCTCCAGCTTCACGCTTGGAGCCGTCGAAGTGCATCGTCCATGACTGCGACATGTCTGGGATGTCTGGCAGCTGCAGCTCCATCCAATGAACAAGGAAGTCCGGGAGGACTTGTTATTTGATTGCGAGTCGCTTCTCGTAGACGATGTCCAGGGGTGATAGCTCGATGCCCCACAGGGTCACGCGTCATGTGGCTTCTGGGTTATTCAGGATGCTGTTCAGGGGTGCCTCGTTGACGACCATCACCTGGTGCTCTTGGAAGTAATGGCTCAGCCGTCGAGCCGTCATGAACACGCCGTAGGCGAGTTTCTGGTAGTGAGGGTACCTCTGCTTTGTTGGTGTCAGTACCTCGCTGAGGTAGTAGATTGGGCGTTGGACCCCGTGGGTCTTGCCTTCTTCGGGTCGTTCGACCACTAGCACGGTGCTGACCACCTGGTGTGTGGCTGCTATGTAAAGCAGCAGAGGCTCTCGCTCCTTTGGCGTGACCAGGACGGGCGAAGTGGAGAGTAGCCGTTTGAGGCTTTCGAACGCATCGTTGGCTTCGGGCGTCCACTCGAATTTATCTGCCTTGCATAGCAGCTGGTAGAATGGCAAGGCCTTCTCGCCCATGCGGCTGATGAATCTGCTCAACGCCGCTATTCGTCCTGCGAGCTGCTGGACACCCTTGAGGTTTTTCGGCTTCTCCATCGCCATGATGGCCCTGATTTTCTTCGGGTTCGCCTCAATCCCTCGCTGAGAGATGAAGTACCCAAGCAGTTGGCCCGATGGGACGCCGAAGGCGCACTTTTCGGGGTTGAGCTTAATCTTGTAGCGATCGAGGTTGTCGAACGTCTCGCGGAGATCATCGATGAGTGTTCTTGCCTCCCTGGTTTTGATGACTATGTCGTCGACATAGACTTAAATGTTGCGACCTATCTGGTCCTTGAGGCATGCCTGCATGCATCGCTGGTACGTGGCACCTGCGTTCTTTATCCCGAAGGGCATTGTGTTGTAGCAGAACACTCCGAACGGTGTGATAAACGCCGTTTTCTCTTGATCTTCGACCTTGAGCCGAATCTGGTTGTAGCCTGAGTAGGCATCGAGTAAGGAGAGTTTCTCACATCCTATGGTCGAATCGATGATCTGGTCGATCCGAGGAAGAGGGAAGTGGTCCTTTGGGCAGTGCTTGTTCAGTGACGTGAAGTCTACGCACATCCGCAGGATATCCGTGTCCTTCTTGGGGACCATCACTGTATTTGCGAGCCACTCGCTTTCTTTGATCTCCCTGATGAAGTCTGCGGCGAGTAACCTGTTTATTTCCTTCCCGATGGCTTCGGCCCGTGGCTCGGACAGTCTCCGGATGGACTGCTTGACGGGCTTGGTGTCTGGAAAGACGTTGAGTGCGTGCTCGGCGAATTCCCTGGGAACTCCTGGCATGTCCGCAGGACACCAGGCGAAGATTTCCCAGTGCTCACGGAGGAATTCGACGAGCGCGCTTTCCTATGCGGGGCTGAGGTCGTTGGCGATCAGCGCCGTCTTGGAGGCATCCGTTGGATGGACCTGAACCTTCTTTGTGTTGACGGTGGAGTCGAAGGACATGTCATGTGAGTTTTGTCATGCGACTGGGGGTGCCCCATTGTCCGTCACCTCGCGGAGCCTTACGAGTTCCTCCTGCATGCCGAATGATTGGGAGATTCTGTTGAAATCCCTGTCGCATTGGTCCAATCGGGTGAAGCTCCCGTGGATTGTGATGACGCCCTTCGGCTCTGGCATCTTGAGTAGCAGGTATGCATAGTGTGGGACAGCCAAGAACCTTGCGAATGCTACACGCCCGAGGATGGAGTGGTACTGTGATGGTCAGTCCACTACTTCGAATTCGAGCCGCTCCAGTCGGAAATTGTTCGGCTTTCCGAAGATGACGTCGAGCCATATTTTGCCCAGGGGGAATATGCCCTTTCCTGGGACAATGCCGTGGAACGTTGTATCTTATTGTTCCAGGCTGCACTGCGGGATCCGCATTGTTGCCAGAGTACTTGCGAACATCAGATTGATGCCGCTGCCGCCGTCCATGAAGACGCGACTCATCTCGAAACCTCCGATCTGCGCCTCCAGCACCAGGGCAGCATGACCTGGGCGAGGGATCTGGCAAGGGTGATCCGCACGACTGGACGTGATGCAGGACTCCGATCCGCTGAGGTACTCAGGGATGGCAGGTGGAGTTGCCACGGCCAGGTTGATCTGTCGGGTGATTTTCTTATGCACCCTATTCGTGCGGCGCCCCTTCTAGATCATCAGTGCTCCTTTCGGCGGGGGATACACGTTCCCAGCATTGTTCTGAGCTGGTGCGACTGGTTGGTTCGGGCCTCCTACAGGTGGCGGTGGAGGAGCTCCATGCGCTATCTCACCTGGCGCGGGTGCGTTCTCAATCCGGGAAGTGGAGCTTGCGCCTCATCTCGACCATGCTACTGAGTTTACGGAACTCGCGGTCCTTGAGCATGTGGCTTGCCTTCTTTTGCCATCCCGCTTGTCGATGTAGAAGTGGATGGTGCATGGACCCAAAAGTTTTCGTATCCGAGGGTCCGTTATCGCGTCGCGCACCGCCACGATCGCTTGGCGTCTCCGTCGCGGAAGTTTCCTCCGCGGTATCCTCCGCCGTTGCGGTTGGCATCGTTGCGGCGATCGGCGTAGCCGACCGCGACCATGTCGGGTCCATCGCGATCGTCGTAGACGCACGATCTTCTCTTGCTACGGTGCTCTCGTTGTTGACCGTAGTCGTCCTCTTCTTCCGATTATGCTCGGTGAATGGAATCTTCGCCGTTAGCCCACCTGTTGGCGATGTCCATGAGGTGGTCGAGTGTTTTGGGCTTGACAAGCCCGAGTTCCTCCTTGAAGTCTTGGCGCTTGACGCCGTCCCTGAAGGCATCGATGGCCCTCTCTTCGGAGATGTGCGCTGCGGAGTTTTTTGTGTTGGACCAGCGTAGTATGTACGAGCGAATGGATTCGCCCGTTCGTTGGGTGCAGGCTCGCAATTCTTCGATTGAGGCGGGCCTCTTGCTGGTGCCCTTGAAGTTTCGGATGAAGATGTAAGCTAGCTCATCCCAACTTCGGATGGACCCTGAAGATAGGCTGCTGAGCCAGATCCGGGCCACTCCTGTCAGCTGCAGCTGAAGGCATTGCATGGCGGTTTCCTTGTTTCCGCCGTGCAGTTTGACGGACGATAGGTGGTCGCTGGGCCATGCCTTTGGGTCTTGTGTGCCGTCGAACTTCGGAGTATCCGAAGGAAGTTTGAAATTGCGCGGCATCTTTGTTCGCCGAACAGATTTGCTGAAGCATCGGGCTCCGCAGAGTTCCCCTTCGTCTTCGTCCATCTCGTATTTAGACGAGCATGCGTGCTTTGCTCGCGCTTTGTCGATTTTGCGCTGTGTGAGCGCATCTCTGGCGTCGTAGTCGCGGTTGCGGTGGCGCGAACTCTTCTTCCTTCGAGGAAGGTCATGTTCCTCTGACATGGTTATACACTACGGGTACGTAACTTCAGCATACCTAGTCCAGCCCAAGGAAGGCCCACTGCAGGCATACGCTGGCCCATGAAGATTTTTAGGTGACCAAGGCCCAAGACATCTTCGGATCCTTGGGGAACAAGACTAGTTTAGATAGGAAACTCAAAAGGGCAAACGCCCCAGAACTTGTAACCGACTAGGACTATGCCCGGGACCTGCCTAAGTCTATATAAAGGCTAGGAGGGTACGTCCTAGGGCAACTCAACCATCCTCGACTCATACTTTCAAGACGCATCCACGCCAGATCGAATCTGCAGACCAGAACCTTCGGTTCCGCGTAATCAAAGAGCGCACAAGCGAGTAGGGTTTTTTCCCCGGGGCCTGAACTTGGGTAAATCTTGTGTCCCCTGGTTGCTTGTCTGTTAACTGTGCCACGATCTCCAGCATCCCCATCTTCTCCAAAACCCAAGTCCATAACAATGGGCATTGACGAGATTAAACCTCGTCATCCTCTTCTTCAGAGGAAGGGGTAGGGCTGCGGTCGAACCTGACCGGAGCTTTCTTCTTCGTCTCCGTGGGAGCTTCCTGGTGGAGCGCAGCTCCGACGAGTCTGAGTCTGGTAAGTGCGGACTTGTGCATGGCCCTCTTCGGGTCCCCCTCTGGAGGTGGGTGAGCTGCGAGGTACGCAGTGGCTACCATGATCGCAGCCTGCGGCGTTTGATCTCATCAATGCCCATTGTTATGGACTTGGGTTTTGGAGAAGATGGGAATGCTGGAGATCGTGGAACGGTTAGCAAACAAGCAACACGGGGACACAAGGTTTACCCAGTTTCAGGCCCCCGGAGGGAAAACCCTACTCCCCTTGTTCCGCTTGATTACGGCGGAACCGAAGGTTACAGGGGTGCGCATATGTAATCTGGCGTGGAGGTGTGTATGCGAAAGTATGAGAGAGAGATCTAGGTCGTGCCCTCCTAGACTTTATATAGACTCAGGCAGGTCCCGGGCATAGACCTAGTCGGTTACAAGTTCTAGGGTTTTACCCCTTTGAATTTCCTATCTACTCTAGTCTTGC
The DNA here is from genome assembly GCA_030063025.1 of Avena longiglumis. NCBI lineage: Eukaryota > Viridiplantae > Streptophyta > Magnoliopsida > Poales > Poaceae > Avena > Avena longiglumis. The sequence goes on from CP125978.1 coordinate 332,558,502, forward strand.
TCTCCAAGGATCCGAAAGCGTCAGGGGCCTTGGCCACCCGAAAATCTTCATGGGCTGGCGTATAGTTGCCGTGGGCCTCCATTGGGCTGGACCAGGTATGCTGAGATCATGTACCCGTGGGGTATAACCATGTCACCAGTTGAATCAGATGACAACTCAGTTCTTAGCCAACAACAATGATTTAGATCCAACCATGCAAAAGTTTTTGGAAATCCAATCTCAATTGTTGCAAGGGATGACCACTCAAATGATCAACATGGAAGACAACCTTTCCCAAGGAGATTGTGACAAAAATGATGTCAAGGATGATATTATAAAAGGAACTCGAGCTTGCAATATTTGTGGAGACATGGATCACACTTCCAAAGAGCATAAAGATCAATGCCCTAATTGTGAAGAGAAACATCCAACTAATCAATGCCCCACATCTCAGGTGACTTGTTTCCTATGTGAAGGAAATAATCATGTCCCTATCCAATGCCCCATATATCCTATAGTTCAACAAAGGAAACAAGGTGGAGTGCATCAAAAGTTTGGAAACCCCCATCAGGAAACAACTTCTATCAAGAAGGATGAAGGCAAAGGCAAATCTCAGATTGCACCTCCATATATTAAGAATCACCTTGGTGGACAAAAGAGGAAACGTATGTATTATCCAAAGAACCGATTAAGGAACCGAGGAGACTTTCCCACCTTTGAGGTGAGATATGAAGAGCATGAACTATAAGAACTCCTAGCTTTGGAGAAACCTAAGAAAAAGAAGAATAAGGAAATTATCCAAGTGTGGTGCAACAACTGCAAAGAGCTAGGCCATTATAAATCAACTTGTCCACAGAAGATACATGAAGAACTCAACCTTGTCACATGTTACAACTGTGAGCAAAGCAAGCCTAAGCTCCACTTAGCCAAATGCATATAGATGATAGATACCACTATTCTACCATAGTATCACTTGCCAATACAATTCAAATGTATTGACCCTTGTGGCTGTAACTTATTATGTTGCAGGTTTGTTTGATGTTAGTGAAGTGTGTTGATTAGGATTACAAGTATACAACCAACATGATCACCTGTGGCACTTTGAAGATCAAGGACTCCATGCTTTAGTTATTTCTGCTGCATTGTAATGAGATAGACAAATGAGCTATGTAAGATGTAATGAATTATTTTATTCCTGATTATAAAGTTATAATATGACCTTTGTTTCTTGATATTACATCTTAACTGTGGATGCTAGCTATTGATCTAGGGACTATCATTGTAAACACAGGGATCTCTACCTTATTAAAGGTTGGGACCTCTACAATAATTGGTTGATTGTATCTGTGAAGATTGGATGCTTAACCTGCTTAGCTTAGAACTGTTCTTGGGACACCATTCTTGTATGGCACACAAGACTAGATTGTTTTACTTAGCTTGGTTTTGTTCAAGCTTAAGATGAGTTTGGCATTAAAGATAAGTAGAAACTCCTTTCTTAAATCCCTAAGACCCATGATGTTGGTCTGAGGTTTAGGGATTAAACCTTTGTCTTGTTGTTTCTCATGGATTGGTTCTGGTAGTGATACCAGCTACTGTTTCTTGAATTAAAGTTGGGAAAATTGATTGTAGGCTTGATAACTTATATAGATCCATAAGATTAAATTCTAAGGTGCTACTCCAATTGAAGAGATGTGCCTAGAAGTTTAAATCTTGGTTATATTCATTCTTGAATTTGAAATATAGCTTGATAGCTTGGATCAATGATGTTGTCCTGAGATCTTAGTTGGATCCTTATACTTTTTTGATCGCTTTTAATGTTTACAAACTTCAGTGATGGATTCACCCCACTTGGGTGCTTTCTGAGAATTTGAGTAATAGACAGATCATGAATGCATGTCTAATCTCAGACAGATAAAGCATGTGATGGTCTATTTTACTCACCACACTTATTTGATGTTGGGTTTGCTAGTGGTTGATCTTGTGGTAGATTGATCTGGTGCTCCCCTGGTATTTCCAGCTCCTGGCTTGTCCTTGATATAGCCCTTCACCTCCTGGTCCTGATAGCTTGATCATGTCCTTGCTATCCACCTGATCTACCCCCTCCTTATGTCACCATTTTGCTGACGTGATCCAGGGTTTTGATTGGTGTGATCTAGCTTGGCTTTGGCTTGATTTAGCTAGGCTGCTGTTCTTGGTGTGTATGAACAAGAAAGTGGTGTGGGGTTGGCTTCCCACGGCTGTGTTGATGGTTTTGTTTGATTGTGTTGTTGTTATGGTGCTGACGCACACACCATGCAGTTTGGTGTGTGTGCTGCCTGTGTGCCTGCTGCACAGGTTGTGGATATGTTCTGGTTGTGAAGTTACCTTTATCTGGTTACTCTTACTTGGCTGGTGAAACTTTTCCCTCCTTGCTATTCATTTGACTTATGGCTTAAAATTATGAAACATATATTCTTCCATATTGGTGAAACTTGCCCCCTTAAATTACTCAATGATGAAAAAGTGAACAATGCACTTCACTGTCAATTCTGAGAGTAAAATAATTCTAATCCTAACCTTCTTTTTCTTTTAAGTTTATTTTTATTTTGCAGGTACTCGATTTGAAGATCAAGACTTTTAGTTTAGGTTTTTCTTTTTCTTTATAGAATAGTCACTTGTAATAACTTTATTCTTTTGTAATTTTATTTTTATCCTTTTGTAATAAAGATTGTACTATTATTCAATAAAGAAATATTCTTCTTCTATTTATTTACTATTGTAAAGATTGTTGCTCCTTTCCATAAGTTACATTTTGTAACTCAATATTGAATGAAGTTTTAGAATATTCATTTTATTGATTATCTTCTTTCATTTAAAGTTTGAGTTATTATTGGTTAACTCTTAATTGAATCAAATACTCAAACATTATTCAAAATCCTTTTGAACTATAATTCAAATACTCAAGTTTTAAATTCAAATTTCATTTCCCAAAACACTCTAATCCACAAAGATCATATCAAAGTCTATAACAATCATCCTTCAAGACTATACCTAATCTCAAAGCATGAAAGAAACTTTAATCACTTTAGGTTTTTCTTTGGCAAAAAATTTACCCACATTTTCACAGGTGAATGCATGCAATATCACAAATTCCTAAATCTACCCTTCGTTAGTTCTTAAATGCTGGGATGTTACACTAGCGGTAACAGCCCTGTCCGTAGAAGGTCCCACAGAGGGGGAATTGGGCGCAGACACCACGGGTGAAGGAGCTGCTGCCGCGTGTCCATCAGGGGACAAAGAGCCCTGTGCGGGAGACCGGACATCAGGAGAGGGGCCCACTGGAGAGGCGCGATTGGACGGTGAAGGTGCGCGTGGGCACTAGCGAGCGGGCGTGTGGTCGCCATGCTCTGCATGGCGCGGTGCACGAGGCGAGTTGGGCGCGCTGCCAACCCTGCGTGAAGGCGCTGATAGATCCACCTCGGGAATAGGTGACATGATCGTTGTTGGCAGGATCCACCTCGTTGTCCGTGAAAGCTTCATCATTGTGTAATGAAAATTCAGATTCAATTTCAGAGTCAATTCCTGTACTATTTTGAGTGGGATTTTCTTCTGGAGTTTCACCACCCGGCTGCACATTAGTAACAGGTACAATAAAAGGCATATGATCATCAATATTTTGTGCACCCTCAAGAGAAGTAGTTGAAGATGGAAGAAGAAGAATTTCTTTCCTAAGAAGGGGACCGACATTGGGACGCAGAGAGGAAAAGGGAATTTTTTTCATCAAAAACCATATCACGAGAGATGTACACACGTCCTGTAGATATATCGAGGCACTTAACACTTTATGGAGAGGGCTATACCCAAGAAAAACACACTGTGTAGACCGAAAAGCAATTTTTCGGTCATTGTAAGGACGAAGATTTAGCCAACAAGCGCAACCAAATACAGGAAGAGCATCGTAATTGGGTGGAACATGAAGAAGATGCTCACAAGGAGTTTCAAGGTTGATGACTTTACTAGGGAGTAGATTTATTGAGAAAAGTGGCTGTGAGGAAAGCTTCATCCCAATATTTGAGAGGCATAGATGCATTAGCAAGCAAGACCAACCTCAACTATATGACGGTGTTTTCTTTCAGTGGAACCATTCCGTTGATGGGCATGTGGGCAAGAAACATCGTGTGTGATGCCTTGTGTTTGGAAGAAAGAGTTAAGTTTCTCATACTCACCATCCCATCAGTTTGCATAGTAATAATTTTTCTATCAAATTTGCACTGAATATATTTCTGATAATTGAGAAAGGCTTGATAAACATTAGAACGCTTTTTAAGAAAAAATATCCAAGTGAACTTACTATAATCATAAATAAAGCTTACATAATATGCATGTTTTTCAGCAGAAAGATGAGCAGGCCCCCATACATCAGAAAAAATATTTTCTAAGGGAGCATAGGATCTACTGGTGGAGATGGGGTATGGAAGTTGGTGACTTTTGCCTATGATTATAAGATTTACATGGTATCAGAGCGGTTAGCCTCATGGCGCCGATCCTAGGTTCTTCCACCGCTCCCGCATCGCGCCGCCCCCGGGGAGATTAATCTTCTCCTCGGGGACGCGGCACCCAGTCTCGATCAAATATCGGATCGGTTCCTTAGCTTAGATTAGATTCAATTTTCGAGATTCTCCAATTCCATAGGTTAGATCCAATTATTAGACAAATAAATCTCTAGATCCACTACCCAAATCTTTCGAAGAAATTCAGTGCACAAACGTGCAGATCGACATTAGCGCTACAACAACGTCCGACGAGGACGACTATCCAATCTGATAGGCTGATCTACGTCAACTAGCCGCCGAAGCAGATCACGTCACCGTGCGTGACATGCTTCATCGACTTCTGGCGCGTGCAGCAAACAGCTTCATTCAAGCAGGCAGGGGCACACGCATGCGCGGGCTACCAGCGGCTCTGTCAATAGCAAATACCAAGACGGAGGCACAGGTTCCATCAAGCAATAAGTCCAATGCTAAAAAGAAAAAGAGAGCTCCACACATGACCATCATGGCTACTTTTGGAGATGCAACCGCCATGACCGACGACACGTCACCGTTCGACTTCACCGACACCAAGATCTACACTGCTTCGAGACACAACTACATCGATATCAAGATCTACACGGCATCAAGCCGGACTACATCAACGCGAACATCTATGCCAAGTTGTACGACTACGCCAGGATACAAGCCAAGATCGAAGCGACATCAACATCATCCACACGCTAGGCCGGTGTGAAACACTACTACACCGACTTATCCGACATCAAGGCTTCGACATCATCGCTGCCACAAGGGACGCCATCGTGCGACGATCATCACTGACACGCCTACTCCTTCATCGCTGACACATCATCGCCAAGGTATACATCTACGTGGTCTTCATCAACATCTTCATCGACACATCACCATCTCCTCTATACCCGTTGACATGATGGACATACAATTATGACGCCCTCTGACAGTACAACTGCAAGGCATGACGACGACATCGCCGCGTCCATGACCCCGACGACTGCATCAACAAACCGGTATCACAATTGTGACACCCCTACGACCGCGCATATGGTTCTGGAAAAACCTTGTGTGCTTGGTGGGTTCCTCTGGTCCTGGCAAAACCGATGGTCGCACTTATGACCGCGTCCAAGAGACATCCCGACTGTACCTCTAAAAGGTTCAAAACGTCCACACCTGCAGCTTCGCCAACAATAACAACAAAAAAACCGTGCAATTTTTTGCCTCCGGCAACGGCGGCCACATAACATACGACGACTACGACATCGACCACACCACCTCGACCACGTCTACATCACGATCGGATACCTCGACATCGACATCAAGAACAACATCTATATTAACTCAAGAACTCCAGTCAACAGCATCCGCGTCGTCACTTGCGTTCATGCCACTCCCGTTGTGACTACTGGAGGGAAGAGATGCACTAGAAGGGGACGCAATCACCGCCCCTAGGTGCCAGCCATGTCCATGCAAGTGATGATGACAAGGAGGTGAAGATGGCGGAAGCGCAAGACATCAAATCCAGTCGCAAGCGTCCGATTCACTCCCGCTTCGACTGAGGGGGGATGTTAGAATATATACACAAGTAGAGATAGACTAGGACTTTAGAGATCATCTTGTATTCCAAGTCATAGGCTTCTTGCCCTCCAAGTTTGTACATGTATATATACTCCCCATGAGGGTCAAATCAATACACAGATTTTTCACATCCATGTGTCCTACAAATATGATCTACACCATATATGGTGATTATCTATTTGTGGAATGTCATATGATGGGTCGAATAGGCTTTTCCTAGACCTTTAAGTGGATCAAGCATGTTATTTTACACACAATTAATTTACTTGTTGGTAAATTAATGAGCATGATATTTTTCATGCATGCTATGGATAACATATCCAAGAAAGAATTTGCTGAACTTGCGCTTGATGGCAGAAACTATCCGTCATAGGCAATGGATGTCAAGATTAACTTGTCATCCAGAAATTTGATCAGCACTATAACCACACCTGCTCAAGGTGCTCCTGCTATACCAGAACCGGCAAAGTATGCCGCTTTACACTTCATTCGACATCACCTTGATCCCGCTCTGAAAGATGAGTACATGATGGAGGAAAATCCTCTATCGTTGTTGGACTCCTTAAAGGAGCGCTATGATCAACAAAGATCGGTGATGTTGCCTGAAGCGCAAGGGCAATGGGTAATTATCCATTTTCAGGATTTCAAGTCCGTTGTGGCATATAACTCCTCCATGCATCAAATCAACTCTAAATTGAGATTCTACAACAGTGCAATTTTGAATGCGGATCTCATTGAGAAGACGCTCTCTACTTTCCATCCTAATATGAGGTTGATTGCTGAATAACATCATAACCAAAAGTATAGGAAGCATTCTGAATTGATATATGCACTTCTTCAGGAAGAAAAGCACAATGAAATTCTTGATAAGAATAATCTTTCTCGTCCAATGGGAACATTGCCGCTGCCTGAAGCATATTTCAATTCTTACAATAGTCAAAACTTCCATGGTTCAAAGAAGAACCATATGAGGTCTAAGGGAAAGTGGAAGCGCAATAAGAATCAGAATAGCCATGCAGTCCAAAAAGGTAAGAATCATTTCAAGCGAAATTATAGGGGTAACAATTCTCAAGGTTGTTACCGATGTGATTGTAACACTCATATTGCAAATAAGTGTACAACTTTTAAGAATTTGGTGGCGCTGTATCAAAAATCAAACAAAAGCAAGAAGGCTAAAGGACACCGGTATGAAGCTCACTTCACTGGACCAATGGTCGAGAGTTCCCAAGGTGCTCAACAGAATAGTGTTCAAGAGAACATGGAGAACCATGATCAGCCTCAACAAAAGGAAGGACCAACACTTCATGCCGAAGACATGCTAGTGGATTTCACTTCTACAAGTGACATATATGGAGACCAACTTTAAACTCCTTGTAGTGTTATAAGTATTGTGATGATGTCCTTACATATATTGTGTGTTGTAAAATTTTTGTGTCATAAGACATATGGTATTATTATAATTATGCAGCCGAACATAATGTATTGTAATACATGAGAAGACATACATAATATGTATTGTATGTGTATATTCTATATATTTTTGGATAAAATACTAAATTTTATTATTTGTACTCTATAGAAATCTTCTGAAAATCTAATGGAGGAGGAAATTTGCTTAGCGGACAGTGGTGCCTCTAACACAATATTACGGGAGGTTAAATACTTCCATACTCTAGAAAAGAGTAAGTAGAGTGTCATGACTATTGTTGCTCACGACACCGTCATTGTTGGTTCTGGTAATGCCATATTTACACTCCCAAATGGTACGAATTTTATGATCCAGGAGGCATTATTGTAACCAGATTCAACTCGTACATTGCTGAGTTTTAAGGACATCCGGAGTAATCGCTACCATATCGAAACTCATGAAGATGGTGAGGTTGAAAGCCTACTCATAACTCAAAAAAACGGTTCCGAAAGGAAGACCCTTGAGAAACTTCATGCTCTATCTTCTAGATTATATTATACATACATAAAGCCAGAGCCACATTTGGATATAAAATAATTTTTCAAAATCTTGATAAATTCAAGATATGGCATGATTTCCTGGGTCATCCTAGTGTGGGGATGATGAGGAAAATTATTGATGGTTCTATTGGAAACAACATAACGGTTGCTAATTTCCCTCAATCCTCTGCCTTTATTTGCACTGCATGTGCAAGTGGGAAATTAATCACTAGACCCTTGATACGTTGGAAACGTATCTATAATTTTTGATGCTCCATGCTTGTTTTGTATCTACTTTTCTTTACTTGTATACACTTTGAGGTGCTTGTTACATGATTTCTGGTACTAACCAATTAACAAGTTGCAACAGTGCCAGATGCTTGTTTTCTGCTGTTTTTGGTTTCAGAAAAGTTAGTAAAGAAATATTCTCAGAATTGGACGGGACAAACGTCAAAGTCAATTACTTTCCGTGGGGAACAAGAAGTCTAGAGGAGAGCCGGAGGGGCCAGCCAGGGGGGCCAGACCCACCCCAGGCATGGGGGCAGGTGGGCCCGTGCCTGGCTAGGGTTTGGTGGCCCTGGCCGCCTCCTGATCTCGCCCCTTAGCCTATAAGAAGACCCCAATGCAGAAATCCTGAGTACCCGATCAGAAATCCACGAAACCGTCTGTAGCCGCCACCACCATCGTCCCTAGATCGGGGGGGGGGGGGTCTGAAGTTCTTCCCGGCACCCTGCCAGAGGGGAGATCATCCCGGAGGCCTTCTCTCTGGTATGATGCGTGAGTAGTTCCACCTTGGACTATGGGTCCATGTAGTAGCTAGATGGTTGTATCTCCTCCTTTGTTCTTTCATGTATAGATCTTGTGATCTCCGTTCATGATCAAGATCTAATCTATTTGTAATCATGCATGTTGTGTTTGCGGGGATCCGATGGATATTGAGATTATTATCGATCTACACACTTTGCTTAAAGCAGTTGTCTGTTGCTTGCAACTTAATACTGGAGGGGGTTTGGATGATAACCTGAAGGTGGACTTCTAGTCATAGATGCATTTGGATGACGGTCTATGTATATTGTTTTATTGCCCAATCAGCCTCATAGGATCTTTCTGAATAGTAATTGCATTGTTATGCCTTGCTCAGTTCCCGTCAATTGCCCCGCTGTAATTTGTTTACCCTTCATGCCATGTTGTTTATCTAAGGAGAGCCCCTCTAGTGAACTATGGACCCCGGTCCAATCTTTACCATTGATACATATTCCACTGTTACATGTTTACTTGCTGCAAACCACCATTACCTTACACACCATATGTTTAATCCTTTGTTACAGGAAACCGGTGAGCTTGACAACCTCACTGATTCGTTGGGGCAAAGTCTTGAGTTTGTGTTGTGAAGGTCTCCGTGTTGCTTGCAACACTTGTGTGACGTTTCCTTTCTCCTACTGGTTCGATAACCTCGGTTTCTTACTAAGGGAAACTTGATGCTGTGCTACTTCATACCTTGATCTTGGGGTTTCCAACGAAGCGTCCCACGACAAGTACTGGGCGCCATCAAGCTATTTTCTGGCGCTGTTGCCGGGGAGGCTAAGGACGTCTTCACTATGGGAGTCCTTCACTTCTTTCCTCTTTACTTTGTTTTTAGTTTGCTTTGTTTCTTTTGCTTGGTTTTGTTTGCCTCTTTTCAAAAAAAACCCAAAAAAATTAGTCTAGTTTGGTTTGCTTGCCTTATTCAAAAACACAAAAAAATTAGTTCCTTCTCTAGTTGACATCTTGCTCTAGCTCACCATGTTGCTCCCCCAGTTCGCTCTGAAAAATCTTGCAATAGGTAGTGGCTCCATAATTTGGAAATATAATATTGAAGAATTCTTTAATTATGTTAGCAAGCATGAGGATATTGAGGATAAATCTATAGCAGAGCTTGCTCCTAATTATGAGATTGCTGCAGCTTCTTTAGTTCATATGTTGGAGGCTAGTTTTTTAGCCTTAACCCCTTCATACAATTCTTGTTCCTAAAACTAAAAGAAGAGAAAAATGTTGAAAAAAGGGAATTTATCCTTGAAACTTTATCAAAAGAATTCCATGATGTTGCTAGGGAGGCCAAAAAAGGTTTTTGAACGTTTCAATATGCTAGGTTCAAGTGTAGGTGTTGTAGGTATTTCTGATAAAACTAAGCCCAGAGAGGAATTCAATATACCCATACCCTTTAAGCTTGTTGGAATGCATGAAGCCTTTGAAAAGAATTTTGATTAGATTGCCCCTGAAAATCTTTTTGATGAAGGTAGTAGACCAAAGAGAGATGAGAAAGGATCCTCCAAAACCCATTTGGATGAGATACCTTTCATAATTGAAGATTTTGCAAGTATGAATGTTAATGCTTCCTCAATTGAAAATACTTGATTCTTCTTGCTTCTTGTGCCTAACTTAAAGGCGTTAAAGAAAAGTAACTGTTGGGAGATAACCCAAGAGTTTACTTGAGTCTTAGAAATTATTACTTATATAATAACCTCTCCTTATCCTTTTTGTTTGGTTTTTTTTGCCAAGAATGACCTCTAATGAGAGGGAAGTAAGATTTGGGGAGTTGCTGTCCCGAAACAGATTTCCGTACTCCAGCAAAAAAAATTTGTGAGGAGGCTCTGTAACTCGGATTGAGCTCAACATCTATGAATAAATCCTCCAGTATGTTAGCTAACTTTCGTTAGTTCAACACTTTTTGATTTGAGCAAAAGAAGATGTTCGAAAAAATCGGTTTCTACCTGCTGGTCTGTTTTGACAGATTTCTGCCATTATTTGCATTTGCTTCTTATTGATTCCTTTTTGAGTTCTCTTTAGGTAAATTGGGCTTTTTGAAGGAGTTACTACATTAGCTTGTGTTTTTAGTGAAAAGCCTTGCTGTTCCGAAGCTTTGCCAGAGGTCTAATATCTTTTGAATAAACTAATGTTGCTAATGAAGATTGTGTGAAGTTTTGTATGAAGGAAAAATTTCAGGTTTAAAGAGAGAATGATGCAATGAGATGAATAATGGACAAAAGCACAAGCTTAGGGATGCCACCATGGTGTCACCCCAAGAAATATCCAAGAGGTACAAGCGTCAAAGCTTGGGTATGCCCAAGGCATCCCCTTCTTCATCAATAAAAAGCTCAGGTCTGTCTAAACACTTCGTTTTTATTGTTTCATGCATAGTTGTGTTGTTCTTGGAGCGTCTTAGTTTTCATTTGCTTTGCTTAGGTTGTTTAGTTTGCTTGAATAAAGAAGATTGGACCCCCGTTCTCGTTGTGTTGTTTTGCAAATAAGTTGCTTGGTGTTGGAAAGGAGTAGTAAGTTTTTGCTTGAAGTGCAAGAGGAGCTTGCATTGACTGTGACTTAGACTTTAGCATGACATGGTAGGTGTTGTTTTGACTTTATTCTTAGTAATTATTGTTGTATCATGTCTTGTTCCAAACAATTGGGATTGCTTAGTGTGCCTTGAAGAAATTATGCGTTGTTTTAGCATGCAAAATCATAGTATTGTGGTATTCTCCTTTGATGTTTTGCTTGGGTTGACTTGGCACATGCTCACACCATGTTATGACTTTCACAAGTCACCATTATCCTATATGATCATTTAGTCCTTGAATTGTATTACCAATCTTTGCTTTGATTAGTTTTCTTTGTTGCATTGCATGATTTTGGCCATTATTGCTCTCTTAGTTGGTTGCTCCCAGTCTTTTGCTAGCCTCCAATTGTATGAGTAAGTTCTACTCATGCTTCGAACTCCCAAGAAACCAAGTTATTTCAAAAGTGTCCCTATAAACTCCTATGCATGGTGTGTTCCACCATTCCAAGTATATTCTTGGTTTCAACTATCTTCCAATTAAAAACTATTTTGTTGTGTGAAAACTTAGTGATTAAAGCCCTCACGAACTTGATGGCACACTTTATATTCTTTGCCCCTAATAAACTTGAACCATTGTGACAACTTTGTTGTATATGCTTGCACTTATAAGTTGGAATTAGCAGAACCGTGCTATCATGGGGAACGTTTTCAACATTGCACTTATACCTTGTTGTACTCAGTTGATATCATGTTCTTTTGTCTATGGATGTCACCGGTGTGAAATAAAGAGGGGACTTGTAAGTCCATGGAGTTTGTATTCTATGTTAGAGAAATGCCTGGCCCGCTAGCCTAAGCCATGCCTAATCATAGTGGAAACTTGCAGCATCACCATAATGAGCTATCTATGAAGCATCCTCAATAAAAAGATATGCATATGGTAAATAAAAATATTGCTGAGATGCTCATTGTCTGCTTGCCTTGTCATTTTGGTTATGGGAAAGCTCATGTACCATGTGCAAGGGGTACCCCATTGGCAGTTCTCAATGATATGCAAATACTTACAGTGACAATAACTTACCTGGACCCAAAGTTGAGTATGCATGAGGTGTGGCCCTTGTATTCAAGGGGCATGAGATTTCCAACTTATACTTCGTCAAGCATATACTCCAGCTTTGCCACTTTAACCTTAACCACTTCAAGATGCTTATGATAGGGGCAATGAGGGCTGAAAGCTAACAAGTACCATAATTTTTGGAAGCTCTTTTTGAAAATTGTAATCCCTGCTTCCTTTACAAAAAAGCCTTTCTTCCACCATTATTGAGTCTCCACCTTCTACCTTTAGGCACCATTAAGAGAGCATAGTTGTCATTCTGTGTGCAATGTTCCAAAGCTTATTAATTGATGCATATTGTGTTATTACTTGCTCTTGTGCTACTTGTTTCTAGTCACCCTTGTGAACTTTGCAGGTGTCCTATGCATTATATTGATACTCTATGAGGGACAAGCTGATTGCCACTATGCTATGTTTTCTGCATGTGAAACAAACAAACGTTTTTCAATGCATGTTATTCATGATCTTTGTTTGTAGCTTGTCATGTTGCATGCATAGTTACTATGTCCTATTGTTAGAACTCCATCTTTCATGCACTTGTTTAGAGTTATTTGATCCCAGCTTTCAATGCTTGCAAATGGTTGGATCTTTATTGTGAGTGTGCATCTCACCTCAAAAATTATTCCGTTTATCACTTACCTACTCGAGGACGAGCATGAGTTAAGCTTGGGGATGTTGATACGTTGGAAACGTATCTATAATTTTTGATGCTCCATGCTTGTTTTGTATCTACTTTGCTTTAGTTGTCTACACTTTGAGGTGCTTTTTACATGTTTTCTGGTACTAACCTATTGACAAGTTGCAACAGTGCCAGATGCCTGTTTTCTGCTGTTTTTTGTTTCAGAAAAGTTAGTAAAGAAATGTTATCGGAATTGGACGAGACAAACGTCAAAGTCAATTACTTTCCGTGGGGAACAAGAAGTCCAGAGGAGAGCCGGAGGGGCCAGCTAGGGGGCCAGACCCACCCCAGGCACGAGGGCAGGTGGGCCCGCGCCTGGCTAGGGTTTGGTGGCCCTGGCCGCCTCCCGGTCTCACCCCTTCGTCTATAAGAAGCCCCCGATGCAGAAAACCTGAGTACCGGGTCATAAATCCACGAAACCGTCTATACCCGCCGCCACCATCGTCCCTATATCGGGGTATCTGAAGTTCTTTCCGGCACCCTGCCAGAGGGGAGATCATCCCGGAGGCCTTCTCTCCGGTATGATGCGTGAGTAGTTCCACCTTGGACTATGGGTCCATGTAGTAGCTAGATGGTTGTATCTCCTCATTTGTGCTTTCATGTATAGATCTTGTGAGCTCCATTCATGATCAACATCTAATCTATTTGTAATCATGCATGTTGTATTTGCGGGGATCCGATGGATATTGAGATTATCATGTTGGTTTGATTAATGGTTTTATCTTCATGATTCTATCATGTATGTGTTGTTTGTGATCTTGCATGCTCTCCGTTGTTAGTAGCTATCTTGGCCAAGTAGTTGCTAGTGACTCCAAGAGGGGGTATTTATGCTCGATAGTGGGTTCATGCCTCTAGTTTCCAAGGGAAGTGATAATAATCTCTTCGGTTGTAGATGTGCTGTTGCTACTAGGGAGAAAACAACGGTCTCTTGTTCATGGAACATGTGGACTGTTTACCTTACACACTTTGCTTAAAGCAGTTGTCTGTTGCTTGCAACTTAATACTGGAGGGGGTTCGGATGATAACCTGAAGGTGGACTTCTAGTCATAGATGCGGTTGGATGGCGGTATATGTATATTGTTGTATTACCCAATCAACCTTATAGGATCTTTCTGACTAGTAATTGCATTGTTATGCCTTGATCAATTCTTGTAAATTGCCCCGCTGTAATTTGTTTACCCTTCATGCCATATTGTTTATCTAAGGAGAGCACCTCTAGTGAACTATGGACCCCGGTCCAATCTTTACCATTGATACATCTTCCACTATTACCTGTTTACTTGCTGCAAAACACCATTACCTTCCACACCATACGTTTAATACTTTGTTATAGCAAACCGGTGAGCTTGACAACCTCACTGATTCGTTCGGGCAAAGTATTGAGTTTGTGTTGTGCAGGTGTCCCGTTGCTTGCAACACCCGTGTGACGTTTCCTTCCTCCTACTGGTTCGATAACCACGGTTTCTTATAGAGGGAAACTTGCTGATGTGCTGCTTCATACCTTGCTCTTGGGGTTTCCAACGAAGCGTCCCACAACAAGTAGTGGGAGCCATCAACCCTCATACCCGAAGATCAAGAATGAACCACTAAATTTTATTAAACGCATTCAAGGAGATATATGTGGTCCAATTCAACCATTATCGGAACCATTTAGATATTTTATGTTACTCATTGATGCATCTACAAGATGGTCAAATGTGTGTCTCATATCGACAAGGAACCATGCATTTGCAAATAATATTACTCAAATCATAAAATTCAGAGCTAATCATCCTGAACATAGGACAAAATCCATCAGAATGGACAATGCTGCTGAATTTAGTTCACGAGTATTCAATGATTACTGCTTAGCTTTGGGCATAACTTTGGAGCATTCTATACCGTATGTACACACACAAAATGGTCTTGCAGAATCACTTATCAAGAGGATCAAGTTGATAGCAAGACCGCTCCTAATATATTTGTAATCTCGCAACTTCATGTTTGGGACATGAAGTGTTACATGCCGCAGAATTGACACAAATTCGACCAACTGCATACCATACGGCCTCCCCGTTGCAGTTAGTACGTGGAAATCAACCAAGTATTTTCCACCTTCGAAGGTTCAGTTGTGTTGTGTATGTGCCGATATCACCACCTCAGCGTACATCGATGGGTCCACATAGAAAGATGGGTATCTATGTGGTGTACACTTCTCTGTCGATTATAAAGTACCTGGAGCCTCTAACAGGGGATCTCTTCACAACTCGATACGCTGATTGCATCTTCGATGAGGATAATTTTTCGGCATTAGGGGGAGAAAAGGACCACAAAGAGTTCCGAGAAATAGATTGGAATGTTGAAGGCATCCAGTCTTTAGATCCACGTACGAATGAATCTGAACTGGAGGTTCAGAGGATTATAAATTTGCAAAATATTGCAAATAATCTGCCAGATGCATTTACTGACTATAAAGGTGTCACTAAATCCCATGTTCCTGCTATGAATGTTTCAGAGAGAGCTGAGATAGCAAAGACCACTCAAATGCCCAAGAGGGGGAGAAATCTGGACAAAAAGGACAAGACTTCTCAGAATCGTCCACGGAGAATGAGGATCTCTCAAACAGTAAATGTAGGTCAACCACGGGTTGACGTTCAACTAAGTGTTGAAGAAAGACACCTAAAGGATGTTATCATCCAGGGCCCAACACAAGTGCGCACACAAATATAGGTGCTGGGACATTGGAACACCTCGATTCAATCGTTAAAGGAAATCATGATGAGTCTGAAGGTATTGAAGAGATTTCCACAAACTATGTTGAATGAGGAGAATCGTTCAATAAAAATTCTACAAATGTCGACATATTTTTATCCTAAAAGATTGCAGAAGACCTGGCATTAGACCATGAAACTAAGACCATGGCAGAGTGTATGAAACACTCGGAATGACCCAAATGGATGGTTGCAATTCAGGATGAATTGAGCTCGCTTACCAAGAGAGGGGTATTTACTAAAGTATTACCTACTCCTCAGCACGTTTTCCCCGTTGGGGCAAAATGGGTTTTTGTTCGAAAGAGGAACGAAAACAATGAGGTGGTGAGATACAACGCGAGGCTTGTAGCATAAGGGTTTACACAGAAACCTGGCATCGATTGCGATGAAACATATTCTCCTGTGATGAGTGGAATCACGTTTCGATACTTGATATCGATGGCAGTGCAAATGAATTTGTATATCCAATTGATGGATGTGGTGACCGCATATTTATATGGGTCGCTGGATAAGATATCTACATGAAAGTCCCTGAGGGAATGAAGATTCCAGATGCGAAGGTTGATCGCAAAATGTATTACGTAAAGCTACAGAGGTCGTTATATGGCTTGAAGCAGTCGGGTAGAATTAGGTACAACCGACTAAGTGAGTTCCTTTTACAAAAAGGGTACTTGAATGATGATGATTGCCCATGTGTGTTCATCAAGAAATCTACTGATGGATTTTGTATAATCTCTATGTATGTGGATGATTTGAATATCATTGGTACTACACAAGAGATAAATGAGGCTAGTAATCATCTGAAGACGGAATTTGAGATGAAAAATTTGGGTAAGACCAAATTTTGTCTCGGTTTACAACTTGAACATATTTCTTCAGGAATATTAGTTCACCAGTCTGCCTACATCCAAAAGATATTGGAGAAATTCAATATGGACAAAGCGTACCCATCTAAAAAACCTATGGTTGTTAGGTCTCTGGATAGAGATAAAGACTCTTTTAGACCTAACGATGACGATGAGGAGATATTGGGACCTAAGTTCCCATATCTTAGTGCAATTGGTGCACTAATGTATCTAGCAAACTGTACGAGACCTGAAATATCGTTTGCAGTTAATCTGTTGGCTAGATACAGTGCATCGCCAATGAAAAGGCATTGGGTTGGTGTGAATAATATTCTAAGATATCTTCAAGGAACCAAAGATCTTGGTCTGTTCTATTAGAAAAATCAAGAGAGAACCATGGTGGGGTATTGTGATGTTGGATACTTTTCAGATCCCCATAATGTTATATCACAGTATGGATTTGTCTTCTTACATGGAGGTACAACCTTCTCTTGGAAGTCGACAAAGCAAACATTGGTGGCTACATCCACGAATCATTCTGAGATAATTGCTTTGTATGAAGCATCACGAGAATGTGTATGGCTTCGCAGAATGATGAAATTTGTCCAAGGTTCAAGTGGGATTGGTTCGCTAGGATCACCCATCATTATCTATGAAGATAATGCTGCTTGTATTGTACAGATGCAAACATGTTATATTAAGAGCAATATTACAAAACATATTTCTCC
This sequence comes from Avena longiglumis, assembly GCA_030063025.1. NCBI lineage: Eukaryota > Viridiplantae > Streptophyta > Magnoliopsida > Poales > Poaceae > Avena > Avena longiglumis. The sequence continues at coordinate 332,575,973 of CP125978.1, forward strand.
TAAGTTATTTTATCCCTATGAGATACAAAAGAGTGTGAGAATAAATATTTTGCAAATGAAGTCATGTGATAACCTCGCTGATTTGTTTACCAAGTCCTTACCAAATTCATTGTTTCACAAATATGTACATGAAATTGGTATGAGAATACTTCGTGACTTGCAAAGTTCAGGGGGAGAAATCCCCCAGGTTAAGACCTGTTGAAGATCATCAGATCTTCGGTATTGCAATCTTTTCCTTTATGAGTTTTTTCTAATGGTTTCTCACGTAGGATTTTTAATGAGAAAATATACAAGCATGGATGACATATGCAATTTTCTCCTTATTTTCCTATAGGTTTTTGGAGGAGGTTATTCCCAGGATGATCAGTCACAAGGACAAGCAAGAATTAGGGAAGTGTTAGATTTTATTTAAATACAATAAATAGGAGATAATCCTTGTTGTAACCGTTGTACCATATCTCTCTCCCGTTCCCACGATCGGGCATTTTCTCGCTCCCGTTCCCACGATCCCTATGTCGGTTTTCTTGTTTAAATACTCAATTCATCAATTGAATAAGCACGGCTGATTCATTCGCCACTTTTACTTTCACAGATGTTAGTATTTATAAAACGCAACCTACATACAGGCCGTGGTAACAGGAGCGAGAAAACCCCGATCGTGGGAACGAGAGCGAGGAAACGCACTGTGGTTACAACAAGGATTATCTTCTATTTACACATTTAAATAAATCCTAACAGTTTGATTTGGGGCCAGCAGAACCGCGGCTGTGCAGCAAGGAACTACCTCGTCTGCGAGGCACACCAATTCCATTTGGGTCCTGCCGAGCCCAGGGTCCGTAAAGGCTCCACGGAGGCACACCAGTGCTAAGAGGGTTCGGTCGACCCTAGATTTGGCTTGTAAAGTCTATCGCCATGCTGCAAATAGGCCCACCCGGTCTAACCCAAATAGGACCCAGATCTAGGTCATAGGGGCTCAATTGGCGCCACCCGCAGCAACTTGTCGCCTCGCCTCGCAGCACCACGACCATGCCACCGTGACTCACCACCAAACCTGAGCCGAACCTCTGGCGCCATGTGTACACCGTCGTTGAAAGAAAAGGGTCTCGACCCTGCCTCGCTATGCGCAGGGAGAAGCAAACTACCGCCACCTGCAGCGCCACCTAGGCTTCGCCCGACAGCCTCTACCGACAGTGGCGATGGGGAAAGCAGGAGGAGAGAGGGTTCAACATGGAAGGGAGGTGGGCTAAGCTCCCGTCACCTCATGGGTCGAGAGGAGCGCATGAGGAGAGGGTAATCGATGTAAGCTTGATATTGTCCTATTTAGAGCATATATGTAACACGGACGATGGAAAATATGGGTGGTGTCATAAAAGAATCTCTAACAAATGCCACGAAAAGGGCATGCCAAGAAAAATATAAGCCATTTGTTTTTAACTTTCACGACACCAAACTTTTTTTCCATACTAGATGATGTAAACAGGGCACCGGGCCGGCTGTGTGAGCTCCGGGTGCTCACAACGGAACCTCGCCACGGCTGCCACGGCGAACTCGTGTGTATGAAGCTGCAAAAAAGGCCCGATGATTTTTCCCTTTTCTATTCGTGGATAACCATGTGCAGCTTCGGCCTCCACCCGATTTTCCAACTCAGGGAAATTGAACTCCCACTATGTCCGGTCGAACCTCCACATCGTCTCATTGTACACGCGAGCGATAATCTCCGGCAACTCAAAGGTGTTGAGCCACCAATGCTGGTCATCAGCTGTTATATCAGTGGCATAACCAGCAGTCGAGAAACGCGGGACGACATCCTGATGTGGAGCCGACACCGCGAATCTACAGGGGAACAATGGGGTGGGGCTCGGTGGCGATGATCCAAGTGACTATTTGGTGGGGCGAAGACAAAAACATGGGGAATGGGAATGACGTGGCTTCGCACGACTGTGAGAGGAGAACGGGAGGCATTCACGGTGAGGGTTGAGCTACTCGGGCGACGGAGATAAGTTTTGCATAACTTGGGATTATTTTGCATAACATGATGCAAAAATTTGCTTCACAGTAAGCTCATCTCATCTAGAGCAGTTTTTGTCTTTTTGCTCTATGTGATGGAAAAGTTAGTCTTTAAAAAGGGAGTGTCTAGATCTCACGCGTCTAATAACTTCTTCTGTCTAAGTCAATGACATCATTCTACTATTTGTGCTAATTCTCAGTTGCAATCTAGTTGTAACTTATATAATTTGTACTAATTATCAGTTGTAACCTAGTTGCAACTCATTAAAATCTCAGTTATAATCTAGTTGCAACTCATTAAAATCCCAGTTATAATCTAATTGCAACTCATGTGGAAGTCCCACGTTGCACGAATTGCGAAGTACATCCAAAGGCGAAAGAGGTGACCGAGAACTAGAAAGTTCTCATGCGCCTAAGAACTATCAAATCAGCTTTAAAAACATCGAAATTTGTATTTTTTAATAAGACACAAAAAATGGTCCTTTTCCCTCAAATCTTGTGTGTGGGCATATAATATCCTGTTATATGTGTGAATTTTTTCATGATTTTTCAAAATTTTATAACATGTTTTCGAACACTAAATTTATTTGCATCAGTGAGTCTTATTGGATTTTCACAACAGTAAGCACTACCTTGTTTCAGAATATCCCCTTCCTACATTATCCTAATCAATATTTTAATTTTATAAGTGTTTACCAAGGTATATTTAACCTTTAGTTTCTCTTCCAACTTATTTTAGTTTCTACAATAGTACATATTAAAGAAATCGAAATACAAATATGATTAGAAAATGGGCGAGGGGTATAGTGCATTGTTGATGGTCAAACAAATTAAGGGTGCATACAAAATGTAAGTTTACCCTTCGATCGGTGCCAAAATATGTGCCACCCTGGACAAAACTTTTCCCTAGCGAAATAACTAGGGTTAGACTTCCTCTGGCGGCGGCGCGAGCGCCGTCGAGAGTTTCTCGTTTGGCTTGGAGGGAGAGGTTGATCGGCTTCGGGTGGTTTCACGTGCGTGTGATCGTTGTTGCCCTGATTGTCTCTCTCCTTGCGAACAACTAGGGTTCGAGCATGGCGGGTAGGGCATAGGGGAGTGGTTCCCATGCTAGGAGAGTTGAAGAGGTGGAGGATCTCATTGGAAAATTGCACCTAGAAGAGGATGAAGTCGAGGATTTCGTCTGGAAGGATGAAGTAGAGGAGCCATAGGTGAAAGCCCCCACCCCACCGAGCCGCTTTTGGGCACGCTGGACACAACCCTAGCGACGCGTGAGCTAGCCCTGGCAGCAACGCATAGGCGATGGTCAATTCCGTCACACAGTATCCAATAGACGATCAGATTTAATTAAATGAGTCGTATATTTTATAGTAGGCAGGTAAAGGAGGTGTCCCGTCGGTTCTATTGTTTGCCGCCTCCATCATAAATGCGAGCTACCTCCATCGTAAATGTGAGCCATTGTTTTCTCCGGTGTTAAAAAGGCTTCGCCTTCTCCTCTACCGATGCGCCACAAACTAGCCTTTCTCACTGTATTCTTTGCAAGCCATCCTCCTATCCTTCACCACCATCGTGCAACCATGCCTCTTCGCCTGCCAACCACTTGGGATATAATTGACCCATGCGGGACCCCTCCTACTTCAGATGACGAAGTGGAGTTCGACATCGACCAGGACCCTGACACGGATGACTCCTTCGAATTCAAGGATGATTCACTGGAGGAAGAGCCGATGGACCCAATGTAGAAAGCCATCCTCTCCTCCTTCAATATGGAGCGTGAGAAGTAGGACTCTACCAGGAACCTCAAGGAGATAAACAAGTGGCTCGAGGACCGCAGAATGGAGATCTACCACAAGAGGGCCCTAACGGAGCAGCGTGGCCAGTAACTCACGAAGCAAGAGCGACATGCCATTCTATGCCACAATGCCGAGGCTGAGGTTGCCACCGTTGTTTATGAGGAAAACCGTCTAGTCGTCCTGGAGATGACTCACCAAGCGCTCGCAGCGGCGAAGGCAAGGAGGGAAAGCAGGAACCTGTAGAGGCGGCAGGGTAGGCGCTGGCAAGGAGGAGCCTTGACGCGCTCGAATGCCGCACAACATCCGTGACGAGGCACGACCGGTGGCTGGAAGGGATAGATGCAATGAGGAGGCACGTCGTCGCGAACGACAACAAGGGGGTCCGTCTAGCATCCCTAGCCTGAACAGTGACGGCGATGATGAGCATAGAGTAGATTTAGGTTTTAGTTTATCTAAATTTCATCTAACTTCGTAAAATATAATCAAAATTTGAATGAAATTTAAATTTGTGTAATTTTTAGTCAAGGGGCGTGCCCGAACGACGCTTGCGGAGCCTGGCTAGAGATGCTCCAAGTTTTTTTTTTGAAATGGGGGAAGATCTTCCCATCCTATGCATCCAAGAGATGCACACAACATGTTTTATTAAATTATTCTCAAAACCTTGCAATATGGATTACAAAGATCAAAACAAAGCCCACCAAACAAACGATAGCTCACTAATCCTACAACATTGATGAAGGGGTGTCCATGAATAGGGCCAATATCCCTGACATCACACCAACACGCATCATCTAAAATCGAAGGCCTCGAAAAGTCCCCCAATGGCGAGCAAGTGGCATTACCGTTCCGGCAGCATACACGGCCAAAAAGTCCTAGCTGCCTTCTTCTTCCGTAGACCCATCTTCAGGAGAGATCAATACAATGACCTTGTGAGGCCTGCCATCGACGCCACCATGAAGCCAGACGGTGCCACCGCCATGCGTGTGTCCATCAACAAGCACGTGCGATCGCCAGCGAGACCTCTCGGTGTCGTGTCGCCGAGTCCTGCCAACTGACGTAGCTAAAGACCTCTAGAAGATTTGTCGTGTGTAACACCTACCGCACCAGACATGACTGAGTGTAGCACCTGGTGGTTAGGCATGACTTGAAATCTCCACTAGAGTCTCCGTGCAAGATGAAGCCGCTCCACTACCTGCCTCTGCCTTCCAGCGCTACTCCACAAGCAATTCTCCCAAGAGAGAATACGACACCACAGCGCCACCGTCACCCAATCCGGAGAACCAGATTAGGGTTTTCCCCGGAGCAGCAGGAGTGGCCTGACCTCCAGCCGACGTCTGCTCCAAAAATGATGCCCTCAAGAGGGGAATCGACGACAAGCGTCGCCATCATCCGACCCGGGAGACCCAGATCTGGGCTTTTGTAGCACCCCGGGAAAACCACTAATATAAAACTGCTTGTTGTTTATTTATTTATTTTGCATCATCATGATATACGTATACCTGTCTCAAACATATTTTGGCTAAGGCCCTATTTTTGTTTTCTAAATACCCTCTCTTATTTCTAAATAGTATTTGTCCTAAAAATATTTGCAAAAAAGTTTGTTGTTTTAAAATAAATAAATTAATGTTTATACAAAAAGAAAAAGGGAGGCAGACCTCTCAACCGGCTAGGTCAAGCCCAACCCGGCCGGAGGCCCACCTACAACCCCAACCCTAAGCAAACCTGGAAGGATAGAGATGTCACCTAGAGGGGTGGTGAATAGGCAATTTCAAAACTATTACGATTTTGGATTGATAGAATGCGGAATTAAACTAACGTTTATTTTATAATCATGAAACCTAAATACACTAGGCTCAACTAAGTGCACCAACAACAAGTTAAGCTAAGCAAGATATCACAAGATAAATACACCACACGTGATAGGCAAGATATAAGTACTTCAAGCTCGATGGCTATCATAAGGAAAGTAAGCTCGGATATAGAGATAACCAAGGCATGTAGAGATGAAGATGTATTCCCGTGTTCCCTTACAAGTAAGGTACGTCACGTTGGAGAGGTGTGGGACATGAAGGATTTCTCAACTCCACAAAGGCTCACCTTCTTCTCCGAGTCTATCCAACGAAGGAATAGGCCCTTCTCTTATGACTAGATTTTCCTTCACTCCGGAGATGGCAAGCTCCACAACCACTTCACAAGCTCCACGAAGGAGAAGCCCGGGTCTCTTCACAATCTTCCACGAAGAGGACACCGTGGCACCAACCGCCAAGCCAACTAGGAGTTCACCGTCCAAGAGTAACAAGATCATGGTCTCACTCAAACAAATCGTAATGGAGAGCTCAACACTTATGCAAGAATGCAAAGCAAGAAAAACAAGGGTGCTCAAATCCTTCACTCTCAAATCCCACCAAAGCAACAAGTGCTAAGGAGGAATTATAGAGGATGAACAATGGTTGAAATCAACAAATGACTCCAAGAACTAGATCCAATGGGTTCCCCTCACTTAGAGGAGGAATTGATTGGTTGGGATTATAGATCTAGATCTCCTCTTCCAAAGCCCTCAAAAAGATGCAAAAATCATAGGAGGGAAGGGAGAGGAAGTAAGCTCAAAGGGGACAACAATGGTGGTTAAAAACATTCTCAAGAACCCGAGAAATTTGGCGAAGAAGCCCCCTTTTATACCCTTCAAGGGGGATGACCGTTTGAGACAAAATGAGCTGGACGGCCATGTTCCAACGGGGAAACCAGCTCCGCCGGATATGCCGCCGGAATTTTCGGTTGACCCAAAAAGTTTTGGTCACAACCGAAACAGCATACAGAACAAATTTTTGGTGGTTTGCCGGAAATTTCCGGCGGTCGCCGGATATTCCGGCCACAGACTCGGTCCCGCCGGAACCAAACACGGCACAAGAAAACAATGATAAATTTTGCGTTTGGACTCCAATTTCGATGATCTTGGACTTGTTTTGACGAGGACAACAAGCTCTACAAGATGGTGCAAATAAACATCATAGTCCAATAGAGGAGGATAGGACCAAATGAAGAAAGGTAAAAATCCTCCCTAAAAGAAGAACCGGTAAAACCTTCAAACTCGAAAACACCATAGAAGATGCATACAAATTCCGTTTTTGATGAATTTGGGCTTGTTGAAGAACTAGAAACAATCTCAAGAACCTCACATGGATAACCACCAAGAAGCAACAAACTAGGAATATGCAAAGAATGCAAAGGATTGAGATCCCTAAGACGATGTGATCAAGTTACCCAACCAAAAGCTCCTCTTGATAGTTCGACTATCTATCCTATAACCCGGTATCCTAACAACCACCTTGACACCGGTAAAAAGAAAACCTAACAAGGCCATACCTTGGCCTTTCGCATCCCGCTTCAAGATCCATCCAAGACAGAATGCATCACTTGATCATCGTTGCTTCATGAAGACTCATAATTTGCTCCCCCATACACCACTATGGGATAACTTCATTGAGACACATCTTCACATGTCCATTATCACCAATATGGATGGCAAGCTTCAATCAAATGATCTCGAGATGCTTATCTTGAACTTTCCCTTCTCAACCTTGACGACTATCACCACTTGATGTCATCCTCTCATGGGCTATATGAAATCTTCACTTTTGAAGCATGCCCATGGAAAGATACCTATCCATATAGAAAACACAAAGGCACATATATAATGGGTTAGTTCATGATGCATAATTGACAAGGCTTACCATACCACAAGAACCATGTGATACATTTTTTATGCTTCATGAGTTGATTGTCTTGAAATCACTCTTCACTCTTTGTATAGGTTAACATGTATCTTCTCTTGCTCCATCTCAATATATTGAGGTACATAAAGAACTATTCATTTGATTACATGCTCTAAATCTTAGTCAACCATAGCTCAACTAATGAGGCTATCATGACACCAGCCTAGAGCCATATCTTGAATTCTTCTATTGAGATCACACTCTCAAGATCTTAATCATACCATATTATTATCTTCAACTCCATGATCATGATGCCAATACTCAAGGTATATCTTTATCTTCAAGACATCCATACTTGAATCCAACACATAGACTACAAGCATGACCTATGGAATATTCCTTCATATAAAACTCAATGAAAACATTAGTCCATAGGGATTGTCATTAATCACCAAAACCACACATATGGGCAATTGCCCTTTCAGTCTCCCACATTTTGGTAATTGATGACAATCACAACAAGAGGGTTTATATAATGAATAATAGAAACAAGTACACAGCTTATCCGAGAATAAGTTGTATACAAGAGGTTGTATTTGATATGGTTAAATAACACAAAGATACTAGCCCATAACAAAACTGATTCTACTCACACAAACTACAACTAATGTAGGAGATGTGACTAGAACAAACATATATAGAGCAAACACCCCCACAATATATGCACGTGTGATGAACTTGAATTTCATTGCATATATTGTCAAGAATAAACTTTGGGAGAGTTTACACTATATATACAACCATACAAAACATAATAAAGATGAAATGCATGAAAGGCAAACACTTAAGAACAAACAAATATTAAGTATAAAAACATTTCCCTAAAACCCTCTAAACTTCTCCCACGTTGAAAACAAGTGCCAAAATGGATGTCAAAGTTAGAAGGCCAATATAATATGAGTTCCCCAAGGTGTGCATTTCTCATAATTTGAGTGAAATCAAATGCACGTATCCAATAACGAATATTTGGAGGAAATCAAGCTATATTGAGGATCAAAGATTGCTAAAAGGATAAAATGGTGAATAAACTTCAACGGATGAAGCAAGCAATCCAATGATCCAAAAAATAAAATGGTCAAATAGTGCTGTAAATGAAATAAGGAAGCTCCCCAAGGTTCGTGCATACATTTTAATTATTGCAGTTGAATACAATATGCACAAACATGAAATCCTCACTCCCTCTATATCATTTAGAACACGACCAAGATACAAGAAGTATAGATATAAATCAATACACTTGTCAAGACAAACTTAATTCTGAAATAAAACAAATATGAAGTATGAGTGCATGAAGATGCAATAAAAGTAAACTAAGCACTCATAAATCAAGACCTTACCAATATACCATTAAAAACCAAGAGGATAAGAGATATGGTCGGCAAAGAGTGAGGATATCAAGAAGAGATATTAACACTCTCGTGTATATAGGTTTCTAAGTGGACAAATCAAGAGAATAATCCACAAAGAAACATCCACACACAAGAGGTTAATAAAAAAATAAGAATACACGATATCCAAAAGGAGGTCACAAGATATACCAAAAAGGAAATTTTTGCTTAAGTGCATATATAACCCATGGCTCTATTTCTCTTATGTTATATGAATGAACTTCAACAAGGAAGAAAAAACCTCAAAAAACATCACAAACTAATAGTAAGGGAACTAATGCTAGTTGGGGTATTTTGAGAAAGGCAACAAGTATCAAAAAGAAGGATTCATTGCAATTTCAACAATATTGCACATGAGAGTACCTTGAGGAATAGTTATGCAATAAATTCCTAGAATGGATATTTGGGATTGGTGGATCATTAACATGATTATATATTCCCCATTATATGCATCATATCAAATTACTCACATAAGCAATAGGGATAGACAAGTCTTTCAAAGATACTCGCAAGAACCAAAACATTTACAAACAAATAAATTCATGCCAAGGAGCAATCTACAAGAGATTCGATGGAAGAATAGTTATGCATGATTAAGATACTTGTTACCAAGATAGCAATGGTATGATGTAGTACATAAGAATTCTTTGAACATCTTACATTGGCTCCAATTATCATATGGTGACAACACCCTCCTTAAAGATGAGACAAGCATCCATTGCATCTCCAATGTACCTAAAACAATATTTAAGTACATTTTGGTCCCCAAACTTATTGGGTCCAAAGCAGTTAGACTAACCACAACACATAGGACACACTTCATAAAAATATGTGAATTTTTAGAGATGAAATTTGAATTTCATGCACATATTAGTTGTTTAAGGATTCATGGAGTATACCTTATATATATTGGATCAAAGAAAGCAAACACACAGAGACTTTCAATATCCAAAGAAGATATAATTTGGAAAAACACCAAAATATTCAAGAAGGCATACACGGTGTGACAAAACACATTTGTTGACCAAACTATATCAAAGAATCAAATCAACACAAGATTTGTTCAGCCAAGTTCAACAAATGAATTAAGCAAACACTATTGAGCATAGAAAATGAATTAAAAACACATATTCCCAAAGATTTATCTCATTCAAGCAAATAAATCATAGAAGAAAGAATGAGATAACAAACTCCCAAAAGAGAAAGATTTCAACAAATAAACCAAACCCTTAACACTTTTCACAATGGCACAAGGTTACGAGAAGAAAAGCCAAGGAAGACAAATGGAGCCACAACAAATTTTTGGAAAGAAAATAAGGCAATAAGAGGTGAAATCCGAGGTGACGATTATCCACAAATGCTACTACACACAACAATATCAATTGTAGAAGATAATGAGTGTATTAGAATTGATTTTCAGTGGTATATTGCACAGATATTAAAGATAAATCTTCACAATAAAAAGCATATGATAGGAATAAAAAGATTAAGAACTATGGAAAGATAGAGATTCTTGATAGCTTGAACTAGTCACACTATCATGCAAAGCAATGATTAGAATAACTGATACATCGTAAACGTATCTATAATTTTTTATGCTCCATGCTTGTTTTGTATCAACTTTGCTATGTTTTGTCTATACTTTGAGGTATTTTTATAAACTTTCTGGAACTAACCTATTGATAAGATTCCATAGTGCCAATTGCCTGTTTTCTGCTGTTTTTGGTTTTAGAAAGCTAAAAAATGAATATTCTCGGAATTAGACGGGACAAAAGCCAAAGTTCATATTTTTTTCCTGAATGATACGGAAAATTGAAGACGAGACGGAGGAGGACACCAGGGTGGCCACACCCTAGGTGGGAACGTGTAACACCCTCAGAATCGGCCCTATGCAAGTTTCAGCGCTTCCCGCCAAACCCGCATAGAAACGATTCAAAGGTGCCCACCAGATATCATTACACAATAGTCCTCGATGGAACCCACAAAACATATATATACAACAGCGGCTCAATGAGTCAAGAATACAGATATAAAATACAAAGATCCAAATCACCTGGAAAACGATACATCGTCCGTCTACGGACAAGATGCAAATGGGGCTAAGAGCCCTGAAGAATAACCAATGGCGTCCATAACCCTGCCCAGGCCAAGCCGGAAGGGTAACCCTGATAACGACGCCGTTCTCAAAACCTGCTTAAACAAAAGGGGTGCCGACAAAGGACAAAGGAAAAAGAGAGAGCGGTCAGTACTGAGGCCAGTACACGGCGAGGCTAGAATTCGGCGGTCCTCGCCTACATAGGTATGGTGGATCAAAAGCAGCGTGCATGCACTAAACAACCTATAGAGACTCGATACAACTAGCGGCTATCAGAGAGGGGTAAGAAAGACCTATTCGGAACCAACCTGATGCTACCACAAACATACCCATCCTGGTATTTCCCCCTCGAGACCAAACGAGGAAGTCAACCGAGGAACTCACACCGTTGGCAGTTTTATTTATTCAGTTATCGTTGCAGCAATTACTAGTCAGGTATAGATAGTCATTCTGATAGAATAAGCAGTGGGCACTTTTAGTTAACCATTCCGTTGTAGTTGCGACACTTACTAGTCAAATACAATTAACATGAGATAACCCAAAACCCAGCAGTTGTTGGTACTTTTATTTAGCCATTCCGTTGTAGTTGCAATACTTACTAGTCAGATACAATTGTCGCAAGCGACAACCCAAACAAGCAATTGTGGGCAGTTTTAGTTAGCCATTCCATTATAGTGAAGCTGATTACTAGTCATTACAAAGTCAAATTTATAGCACTACTTTAGTTATGCTTGTCTATGATCGAGATATTGTGCTCCAAGTCGTCCATAACATGGACACGGCTTTGAAAGTTTTACCGGGGTGCACCAATAGCAACACACGCCGATCAACCTCGAAAAACCAAATCAAAACCCAACGAGGCCTTCACGACTAAGCAATCAGGATTCAGAAATATTTCAGGGGCCACCTTAAAGTAGATTCAAGAACGGCCGGCTCCGAGACGGACTTAAGGTTGTGGGGACGGCTGTGAACGACTGGGAACCCAAAACTGGGCTTGTCAACACCGCGGAATCGTGCCACGATCCTAAACAGTACAGTGTGCTCCTCGCACAATCGTAAATAAAGCATTAAAGCATGGCATAAGTACATGATAGTAAACAAAACCTCAAACTAGTTTGTGGCCCCAAGAAATAAGACTGAATCAAGCTCTGGCTCAGGGGGTCCCATAATCCTCCCGGATGTGGATAGCGCGATAAATCAAGGAACATGTATCAAGCACTCGGGGTCCTACGGGACACAAGTGGACGGTTAACAACCAAATAACATCTATTGCCCACCTGTGCCTCTGCTTACTTACTTCAATTTTAGTTGTTAAACAGTAATTAAAGTGAACGAAAGGTAAAACCATGATCATCTCCAACATCAAACATGTGGCAAAAATCCAACAACTGTGGAACTTGATGACTCGCAACAACACTTGAGCGAGCGACTACGGCGCGCAAGTCCAACTATCTACCAAACAACAGGTAATAGGGTGTGTCCAAGGCAATATAAGGCTGCGAGGGATATCACGGGTACGAAAACTAGAGCATCGCGACACAGATAGCAATAGATCAACAGGAGGGAATAAATACTATAAAAGTAAGATAGGTAGAAAGGGGGAGATGCTCGCCTGAAAACATTGTCGAAGGTTCATCCGAAGATCGGGGCGAAGCTCACATCAACTCAACGGTCCAATCCGCGAAGAAGCAAAACACTAGAAGAAACACCGGATGCACTATTTTAATACTACGGCAAAAGATCGGCATGATGCATGTATGATGCATGGCATGGCAAGGTGCGATGCAACTAGGTCATATTAAGCGGAATCGGGGTCCCGACAATTAAATATATGGTTCTAGTTGTTTATCTACCCCGCAAATTAAATGTTGTAATAACAGGGCGAGATAAGTTACCGGTTCGCTACAAAAATTTAAATGAGGCCAATATAAGACTAGATTTGCCCGCATAGGGGCCCCATATTTAATTAAGAGGTGAATCGGCATAAGGCCCCCAAACCACACAAATATGCATGCAGTATGGCAATTAATATGCAACAAGTTGTATTTAGCATTTATAAAATAGGGTTTCGGGAAGGGGTGCACACATTAGAGGGTCTCGACGAACTTGGGGTTCCGGGGTTCGGGGTTCGACCGGGGTTCAGGGTTCGACGGGATCGTTCACGGACTCCGGGATCGTTCTCGGGCTCCGGGGTTAGGGTCTTCGGATCGGGGTGGTAGATCTTGTCGCTTGGTATCCGTGAAGGAGAACTCGAGGTCGATGGCGAACTTGTTTGATGCCAGGGTCTTCAGGAGATCTTGGGTCGGGGGTCTCGGCAACGGTATTCGAGGTTGACTTGTTTGTTGTCGGCGGTCCATCGAATTCGTACTGGCCGTTGTCGAACTTGGTGAATCCTCGGGTTCGGTCGTCGCGGGGCGATTCCATGTCTTCGTCCTGTCGACATTGTAACCCTTCTGGTCCTAGTTGGACTTGGTCGAGTGATCGCTCTTGTGTTTGGAATTCCTGCAGCAATACCATGTGTGACAGTTTTACTGAACTTGGCAAACAGCAGAGGGCGCGAGGTCGAGGATGGGGTCGGCCGGTCGGAGGTCGAGCGGGAGAACAGGGCACGGCGAGAGAGGACGAGGGCCGCAGGGGTGGCACTGCTCGGAGGCGCGAGGTGCTGCAGAGGCGAGGCCAGGAGGCGCTGGAGGCCATGCGCCGGCGGCCTAGGAGGAAGAGGAGGCAGCGTGCGAGCTCGGAGGAGGGCACCGGCCAGAGGCGGCGGCGCAGGTTGGGGAAGGGCCGCGGGGCGAGCGGGGCGGGGAGGCGCGTCCGGGAGGGTGGAGGACGGCTCTCCAGCGGCCGGCGGAGGACGCAGGCGGAGGGGAGCCAGGCCGAGGCCGCTGCCTTTGGGGACAGGCCGAGGTGGGAGGCGGGTGATGGCCGACGGACGGGCGCCATGAGGGGAGGTGGAGGAGGAGGAAGGCGGGCGGCAGTGGAGGAGCGGCAGGTTTCGGAAGAAGGCGGTCGGCAGCAGCTGGCGGGTGAGGGCGAGGCGGGGGCGGGGGTGATGCCATGGCGAGGCGGTCCCAGAGCGGGTGGACGGCAGCTCGGTCCGCAAGGGAACGGAGGCGGAGGGGATGGCGAGCCGGAGAGAGGAGGCGGCCTTGGCAAGGTCGACAAGGGTGAGGCTACCTGGCAGGCGAGGAAGAGAGGCGGGGGATCGTCAGGGAGGGAGACAAAGGAGAGAGGAAGCAGAGAGGGTCGGGGAGAGGAGAGACGGGAGGTGGGGGACGGGTCGCGGCCAGGGGTGGGACCGGTGGGGTCCAGGCGGGGAGAAGTGGGCTGCGGGCCCAGGGGGTCAGCGGCAGGTGGGGGGGCGCGTGTGGGTGGGCTGGCTCGGGTGACTGGGGTGTGGGGCTGGTGGGAGTGTGGCTGGCGCATGGGGCTAGGGGAAGGAGAGAGGGGGAAGAGAGAGAGAGAGGATGTGGGCCAGGAGGGTGGGGTCGCCCTGTAAGGGAGAGGGGTAGGAGGAGGCTGGGTGAGAAAGAGGTAGAAGGGGAAGTGGGGCTGGTGGATTGATGAGGTGGCAGGGTGGGTAGGAGTTTGGGGGAGGGGTGAGGTGGCGGCCTGTGGTTGGAGGGTAGAATAGATTTGGGTGGGAATAGGTTTTAGAGTCTAGTTTTTATTAAGATGTGTTTGTTCGGTGTTGTTTATTTTAAAACAAGGCCACTTTGCAAATAGCTTTTAGGGAAATAAAATATCCGATACGCTCGGGGTTTTGCCGTTGAAATAAAGAGGGGTATTTGTACAAAGCAAAACTAGGTTTTTCGTAATAGTTCAGACAAATAATGCATGATGATGACGATGCAATGCACAAAAACAACGTGATTTTCTAGTAGTGGTTTTGCGGGATGCCACAGAACGGGCTAGCCCTGCTGGCGCCCACAGGGGTGTGGGCCCCCTGGCCCTCCATCGACCTTGCCTCCTTCGCCTATAAGAAGCCCCCCGACTCAGAAACCCTAAATCGTCAACCAGAAAGGCACGAAAAGTTCCGCTGCGCTGCCGCCACCGAAGGGGAGATTCGGGGGGACAAAAAGTCTCTGTTCCGGCACCCTTCCGGGACGGGGAAGTGCCCCCGGAGCCATCTCCATCGATCTCCACCATCACCTCCATCACCATTGTTGATTCCCATGATGAGGAGGGAGTAGTTCTTCCTCGAGGCTAAGGGCTCTACCGGTATCTATGTGTTCATCTCTCTCTCTCTATGCATGATCATGTTGTGGTCATGAGCTTTGTAATCAAGTAAATCTGCTCTTCTACTCAAGTGCTTTAATAGATCTCTGCTCTCCCCATGTGTGTGAAAGTGACAGCGTGCACGCCATGGTGGCACTTATACTAGAGTCTACATAAATACTCATCGTGCTTTAATAGAGCTATGCTTTTCCCCACATGTGTGAAAGTGACAGTGTGCACACCGTGTGTGGCATTTAAGCTAGGTTACATATATATTTATCATGAGTATATTTTGAGTTGGTTGTCTCTATGAAATTGTGGTGTTTGTTGGAACCATCTAGCGCTCAAGGTGACAGTGTGGGGTTATCTAGATGGGGAAGGCAGACTTTGAGGAGTGTTGTTATAGCCCTACCATGGATTAGAGTGTCCAACCGGAGAGTAGTTTAGGGTAGTATCATGAAGATAGGATATTTATATGAGTGAGTGTTCACTAGTGAAAATATGATCCATAGGCCTTGTTTCTAAGAATTGAAACACCGTTTACAATTAGATCTGTTGCATGTTTGCTTGCTTCCATCTTTTTGCCTTTAGTCTTTTCCTCCCTGTCAGAAGCTCTTTTCTGGCACCGTTACCACTTATAATCATTCATACCACTTGTATTTCACTATCTCTTCGCCGAACTAGTGCACCTATACACCTGACAAGTGTATTGGGTGTGTTGGGGACACAAGAGACTTCTTGTATCTTGATTGCAGGGTTGCTTGAGAGGGATACCTATAAACCTTGGGTAATCCACTTAAGGGAAACTTGCTGTTGTTCTACAAACCTCTGCACTTGGAGGCTCAACAACAGTCTACAAGAATAGAAGTGCGTAGACATCAATAACTTGAAGCAAATGGTCTCCCAAATAAGATATAAAGATATGTATTTGAGGAAGACCGCACCAAGAATTTCTCACTCAAACAAAGACCAAAAATACGAGCAATAAAAGCTTCTAACAAATATAGGACCTTGTTTGAGCCAGCATGCCACCTAGAAACAAGATAATCAACAATATCAACTCTAAGTGGCACTACCTCATATGTTCACATTTCCTAGGATTGTGATATGCAAAAGAAGCATATTACTCCCCCATAATGTGATATTCATTTTTTCTTAATAAGAGGAAAAGCAACCTCAACTAGAGAGAATTAATGGACATTTAGAATTTGAATTTCTCATTGATGGCGCTGCGTCAACGTGGAGCGCTTCGTTGGGAAACCCCAAGAGGAAGGTGTGATGCAGCACAATAGCAAGTTTTCCCTCAGTAAGAAACCGAGGTTATCGAACCAGTAGGAGGAAGGTAACGTCCCAAAGGTGTTGCAAGCAACATGGAAACCTGCACAACACAAACTCAAGACTTTTCCCCAACTAACAGTGAGGTTGTCAATCTCACCGGTTGCTGTAACAAAGGATTAACTGTATGGTGTGGAAGGTGAAAGTGGTTTGCAGCAAGTAAACAGTAACAGTGGAAGATGTATCAATGGTAAAGATTGGACCGGGGTCCATAGTTCACTAGAGGTGTTCTCCTTAGATAAACAAACATGGCATGCTAGGTAAACAAATTACAGCAGGGCAATTGACAGGACTGAGCAAGGCATAACAATGCAATACTAGACATAAAGATCCTATGAGATTCGATTGGGCAATACAACAATATACATAGACCTCCATCCAACTGCATCTATGAATAGAAGTCCACCTTCAGGTTAACATCTGAACCCCCTCCAGTATTAAGTTGCAAGCAACAGAAAACCGCTTTAAGCAAAGTGTGTAAGGTGAACAATCCACTTGTTCCATGAACAAGAGACCGTTGTTTTCTCCCTAGTTGCAACATCACATCTACAACTGTAGAGATTTCTGTCACTTCCCTTGATTAAGTAGAGGCATGAACCCACTATCGAGCATAAATACCCCCTCTTCGATTCACTAGCAACTACTTGGCCAAGATAGCTACTAACAACGGAGAGCATGCAAGATCACAAAAAACACATATATGATAGAATAAATAAGACAAAACCATTAATCAATCTGACATAGTAATCTCAATACCCATCATATCCACGCAAACACAACATGCATGATTACATAAATTAGATGTTGATCATGAACGGAGCTCACAAGATCTAGACATGAAAGCACAAGGAGGAGATACAACCATCTAGCTACTACATGGACCCGTAGTTCAAGGTGGAACTACTCATGCTTCATATCGGAGGCTGACATGATGAAGAAGAAGGCCTCCAGGATGATCTCCCCTCCGGTAGGGTGCTGGGAAGAGATTCAGATCCCCCCGATCTAGGGACGGTGGTGACGGCGGCTACAGACGGTTTCGTGGAATATTGATCGGGTGCTTAGGGTTTAGGCATCAAGGGCTTCTTATAGGCAAAGAGGTGAGGCTGGGAGGCAGCCAGGGGAGCCCACACCCTGCCCAGGCGCGGCCCAAGGTGAGCCCGTGCCTGGGGGGTGTGGCCACCCTGTGGCGCCCGTCCGTCTCTCCTCTGGACTCCGTGTTTTTCTCGGTGAAATATTGACTTTGGCTTTTGTCCCGTCCAATTCCTAGAATATTTCCTTACTAGCTTTTCTGGAACCAAAAAAAGCAGAAAACAGGCAATTGGCACTGTGGCAACTTGTTAATAGGTTAGTACCAGAAAACATATGAAAAGCACCTGAAAGTGTGGATAAAGCAAAGCAAAGTAGATACTAGACAAGCATGGAACATCAAAAATTATAGATACGTTTCCGACGTATCACTCAGGAGTATGACACACCACATAGTGACTAGATAAGATTGAAATATCAATACTAAGTGGTAGTACTCTTGTACACACATTTTAAGGTTTGAGAGATGCACGAGGCATATCACTTCCCCAAAATGGGTTGTTCCATTAACCACTCTAAAAGATCCAAAAAATATATCATCAAGATGCGTTAGAGGCTCAAAATGAAACACACGAGTAAATGATGTCAAACACCTAGACATACTTGAATACAAAAAATAAGCAAACATGAGGAACACCAAATGCAAACACATACTTGGTACAAAACCAAAACACGTAAAGGGGCAAGTAACTTACAATATAAATGAGTTTAGTACAAGTTATCACGAAGATCTGCATTGGATATAAGATAGGATATGATAATACTAATGACTTGGCTTGATCAAATATAATATATGAAGACCCCCTTAATTCTTCAAGAGTTATCCAAGTCTCCAATGACCTCTAAAAACACCTATCGATCAAGTTTGAGCTTGTTGGTACCCAACCAAGTTGGGTCCTAAGAGGTTAGTCACAATAGGCTTGGCAACCTAAATGGTTCTTTTCTTGACACCACCAGTGTTAGTATCTAAAGTATCATGTTTGCCTCCATGATTCTAGATATTCAAAAGATGTTTTAGTATCAAGGTTATTGATACGTCGAAAATGTATCTATAATTTTTGATGTTCCATGCTTGTTTAGTATCTACTTTTCTTTGCTTTGTCTACACTTTGAGGTGTTTTTATATGTTTTCTGGTACTAACCTATTAACAAGATGCCACAATGATATTTGCCTGTTTTCTTCTGTTTTTTTGTTCTAGAAAAGCTAGTAAGAAAATATTCTCGGAATTGGACGGGACAAAATCCAAAGTCAATATTTTACCGTGGCGAACACGGAGCCAGAAGACGAGACGAAGGAGGGCTTCAAGGGGGCCACACCCCCTGGCCGCGTAGCTAGGCCTGGCCCGCGCCTAGGGGTGCAACCACCTCGGGCACCCCCTCGGCCTCCCTCTTCGCCTATAATGAGCCCTCGATGCCTAAACCCTAAGCACCCGATCAATATTCCACAAAACCATCTGTAGTTGCCGCCACCATCGTCCCTATATCGGGGGAACTGAAGCTCTTCCCGGCACCCTGTCGGAGGGGAGATCATCCCGACAGATTTATTCTTCATCATGCCAGCCTCCGGTATGAAGTGTGAGTAGTTCCACCTTGGACTACGGGTCCATGTAGTAGCTAGATGGTTGTATCTCCTCCTTCATGCTTTCATGTCTAGATCTTGTGAGCTTCATTCATGATCAAGATCTCATCTATTTGTAATCATGCATGTTGTGTCTGCGGGGATCCGATGGATATTGAGATTACTATGTCAGATTGATTAATGGTTGTCTTATTGATTCTATCATGTCTGTGTTGTTTGTGATCTTGCATGCTCTCCGTTGTTAGTAGCTATCTTGGCGAAGTATTTGCTAGTGACTCCAATAGGGGGTATTTATGCGCGATAGTGGTTTCATGCCTCTATTTAATCTAAGGGAAGTGATAGAAATCTCTAAGGTTGTAGATGTGTTGTTTCCGCTTGGGAGAAAACAACGGTCTCTTGTTCATGGAACAAGTGGATTGTTTACCTTACACACTTTGCTTAAAGCAGTTGTCTGTTGCTTGCAACTTAATACTGGAGGGGGTCGGATGATAACCCAAAGGTGGACTTCTAGTCATATATGCAGTTGGATGGTGTAAAATCCCTAAAATCATGTTTCAAAACTCATGCATATCATCCATACATCCATGATCATGTAGGGTTTCATTTCAAAAAATCAATTCAAAAACAGGAGCATATGAGCTCATTATTTTATGTGATCAGCATTAAATTAAATGCTACTCTCTAATGAGAGATTGTTGTTCATGAATCAAACCTTGTTACTCTCATATTGTTTTGCTTGCTTGCTATTTACTTAAACCAAAAATTTGCAAAACAAAAGTGAATTTAAATCCATTTTCAAAACTTGATCAAATCTAGTGCCATATCACTATTTATTTTGTTTGATCAATAGGACCAAGCTAATACAGAGGGTCCATATGTTTTTACACTCAGAATTATGATTTTTACACTCTGCAAAAACCCAGAACAAATTAGAATTCAATTGGCATTTGAATTTGTTTGAAAATGGTTTCAGAAAATCAAAACAGAAATAGAAAATGAATTAAGAAAAGGAAAAAGGTCGGTGCCAGTTATTTAGCCCAACAACAGAACCAACCCACTAAGCCCACCCGGGTTTCCCCTTCTCTCTCTCACTCGCAGACAAACCCCGAGTCACCGACCGCTTGGGCCCATTCCCTCTTTCTTACTCTCGCTGCAAGTGGACCTGCGACCACGCCGTCGTCGTCCCCAATCAACGTGCCGAGGCGCTCACAGCTTTCGCCGCCATCATCACTGCGTAATTGCCATTGATACCGCGTGTGATCCTCGCCCCCGCTCTGGCTATAAGACCCCCTCCCCTCGCCGCTCATTTTCCCTCACCTAGCACAGACGCCACGCCACCAGGCTGCCAGTAATTGCCATTGCCTCGCCGCAGACAGAACCCACTCCGGCGACCAATCCTGGTGAGCTCCATGCGCGCCTTCCTCTCTGGTTCACACGAACTGCTTCGCAACCTCCTTGCGCTCCTACTGACACCCTTAGCTCGTCCTGTACTGCCCCAGGTCGTCGACTCCAACGAGCACCGCAAGTCCCCGACGCTGTCTCCAACTCCGGCAAGCGATTAAGGTAAAAGCCGACCGCCCCGTGCCTTCCCTTTGACACTAACATGTTTGCCTGATCGATGCGCACCCGTTGATGCCCTCCGTTTGTGTTAGGGCGGATCAGAACGTCGCCAACATCGCTGTCCACCCGAGCCCGATGCTGTCCTCTACTCCGACGAGCTCCCACGGCCACTGCAGCGCGCCCCTTGTCAAGCCACCGCCACGTTGAGCTTCAGTACATCGCCGCGAGTCTGGTAAGCATCTCCGACGGCCCCAAACTCCCTTGTAGCCGCCGCGCCGCTGTGGACAGAGCGCACCGCCGCCAGCCTTCGCCGCGCGCCGCCAGACTTTGGTCGTTTGATCGAGAGCCGTTAGATCTAGATCTAACGCGTGAGACAGAATCACTTAACGAAACAGTATGTTTAGATATGGACCGTGCGCAGTCACTTTAATCCAACGGCCTGCATCGAACGATCCGTGCGAAGCGGTATCGACCAATTAGAACATGCCGCGTGGCTAGGGTTTAGATTTAAAATCAGAATTTGAATCTATTAGATGTTTAAACTTGTTTTAATCATAACTTTTGATTCCCACGTCTAAATTTGACAAATTTTATATCAATAGAATTAGGAGAGAAAGCCCTTTCCATTAATGCAATGTCTTTAATGTTTTGTTTCTGTTAACATGGTTATTTTTACAGAAACATGTGTAGGCCTATTTTGTATATTACAAATGTTTAGGAAATGTTTTAATGTCCAAATAAAGTTTGTTTGGAAAGTTTTGAACTTGTTTGTGAACCAGTACTGTGCACTTGTCTTGTTGAGTTTAGAAAATCATCACATATCATATTGCATGCATCATATATTTTTGCTTGTATTTATTTTGTATGTGATTTGGTGCTATGATTTTATGTGTAGATTTTGGTGCAAATAGTGATTGTGATTGTGAGGATTGTAGCTACTCTCCAAACTACCAAGGCAAGTGGTGCTTCATGATTATATTCCTATGTTTTTTAAATATGCATTAGAAATATTTTGCTAGACTTGCATGGATAAATTTTGGTCTTTATATGCTATGCTTGGGAAATCCTAGTAGTTGTAGAATTGCTAGAAATTTATAAGTTAAGATGCTTATCTATGCCATGCTTAGCCTAGCTAGTAGCAACCAAGGGTGGCTATATGTTCATGCTATGAATAAATATTTCTAAGTCTTTGGACTATGTTTTTGCTTAATAAAACAACTAAAGTGAATGAATCACCTAGGTGGAATGGTTGTGATTGGGTTATGTTGAGTGGTTACACAAGGCCCATTTCTATGGTTTACCTTGTGTATCTCACTTGTGGAAAGCCACCCAGGAACAAAGGGATTTGAGAGGCCAAATGTTAAGAAGCTTCTAGTGCAGCCACTTGGCAATATGGGCTCTGCCTGGATCACATAGGTTGCAATAACTTAGCCATTTGGACAGTTGGTGGTAGTGGGATGTTAGGTTGGAACGCGTCCATTTGGTCTAAGGGAAGGCTTCTGAAAGGTCCTGTCTTGGTTAAAATCAAGTCTTGCGGGGAAAGTGCACAACCTCTGCAGATGGAAGAATCTAAGTACTTAGCCATGTCCCTGGAAAAGGACAACTTGAGCATAAAGACATGGAAGCTATCAAGAATCTCCTCATCCCAATTTCTAAGTAAAACTTGTGGTTGAACAAGGGTGAAGGACCCCAATGTCTATTGGTGGTTCCTTGGGAAAAGTTTTTGACAAAGAAAAACTTAGTGTTTTCAACTAATAGGCAAAATCTATTTTTGAGCAAAGCAAGCCTAAGCTACACTTAGCCAAATTGCATATAGTATCTAGTCCACCAATATTCTACTAAGGTATCACTTGCCAATACTATTCCAATGTATTGACCCACTGTGGCTGTAACTTGTGATGTTGCAGGATATTCTGATGATGATTAGGAGTCATGAGTCTACATTCAACATGCTTTCCTGTGGCACATGAAGATGAAGACTTATTTATCTATTTAGTTGTTTAAACTCTTGTACTAGGCCTGTGGCCATGGAGTTGTAAAAGACTATGTTGTCTCTGGAATGACTTTAATAATGACCTTTGTTTCTGTGTACTTCGTCTTAAATTGTGGATGCTAGCATTGATCCAGGGACTAGCATTGCAATCACAGGGATCCTTTCCTTTACAAAGGAGGGATCTTACAGATGGTATCAGAGCACTGTGTTGCCTGTAGGATTATGACCCTAGGATTGGAAACCACTAAGGAAATTTTTTGACAACTTCCACACTTGTCTTTTCTTCTCGTAAACTTTTCTAATCTTCTTTCTCATCTCTATTTGTAGATGAACTCCATCAACGAAGCCATAAGGAAGGGACCACTCATGACTATGACTTTGGAATGCGAGACAGAATTCCCCAAGGCTCTCAAGGACCTCATGGTTGCAATGGGAATACATGGTGCAGCTGTGTACAAAGGTTTTCCTGTGATGGATGAAGGAGTTGAGTACTGGTGGGTGAAACTTCACTTGTATAAAAACAAGGAAGACAACCACAAGGACTCAGGATTCTGCATGGTCACCAACACAATGATGCACACCACATTCTTTGATTCAGCAAGGGATGCAGCTTGGAGGGCCATCAAAGAACTTGGTGATAGAATCAAGTGCAGAATGCTTAACACCCAGAATGACCTTAGGGAAGAAAAGAAACATACCCAAGATTTGGAGGCTACCAACCAAACCTTAAGAGGAGACATTATAGACTTAGTAATAGAGTCATGTGCTCTAGATAGACAGATTGTCTCTAGAAATATCCTGTTAACCAACTTGTCAAGTGAGTTGGGATTGTAACGTACTTCGTTAGTTGGACCACCACTTAACCATTTATTTTCCAAAATGTTTCTTGAAATAAGTTGAACCTTGGAATGTTTGTAATGGTTTCATGTATGCCATGACTTGTGTGTTTGATTTCCAAAGTTATGCATGTGATGCCTTGTCTTGTGATTTGTCTTAAAATTGTGATTGATTCTAACTTTTCCTATCTTATTAAATAGATGCCTAATATTACCATCAGCACTGTTGAAGAGTTCCAGGGAACTCGTTTTGGTCCTCGTATTATTGAGCTCACTAGTTTGCTCAATCTCCCTCTTCCTACCATCATGGTACTTCCCCTCACCAAGTTTGAGAGGAAAGACCTTTGGGGCTTCAAGGTCAACCAGCCCGTACGCCAGACTGAGCCTACCATGGAGGCTATCATCTTCAAGCTCATGCACGATGACAAGGAGAGAGGCCTAGAGGTAGTCATGCAGGACTTGATTGGACGTCTGTTAGGGAGACACTCTCGACAGGTTAGAGGTACTCACTTCCACACCTTCGGTAGACGTGATGAGGATGGTGAGGCCATTGACTACGAGGACACTTCGAGGGAGACAGCAGAGCCGATTAGTCTATACCTCCAGGACTTAGAGGTTCTCCTTAGGCACGTGGACACTGATAGGACCAAAGTCATGCTCAGCAATGACGAACTCCAGGTGCAGCTTCGTCAGAAGGACAAGCTCTTCGTGGAGCAAGATGAGATAGTCAAGGAGATGGAGGCCAAGTTCGAGAGTCAGGACAGAAAGTTCAAGAGTCAAGAGAAGCGAGTCCAAGATAGGAACAAGAGGATTTGATACATGACTGCGGAACTGGAGGCCAAGGACTTCGAGCTCGAGCATCAGCAGACTGTGATTGAGAGGCTTCGTTCTCAGAAGAGGGCTCTCAAAGCCAAAGTAGAGACCTTGACCACCAATGTCGAGGAATACAAGACCGCTATGGAGAATGCAGGTCTTACCTTTGTTGAGGAGGAGGTTGATGCCGAGGAGTAGTGATGACTACTCATTTATTATTTATTTATCATGCTTTTCATTGAGTCGCAATGACCATCCAACATGTGGATGGCTTGCTATTAGTGTGTTTACTTTGCAAACTTGTCGTTTATGTTGTTGAACTATTTTTATTATGATGCATGTTTGGTGATTGTTTATGTGATGTATTGTGCATGTTAGCATCTATGGGTATCTCATTCTTATCTCTATTGAACAAACCACAGATGCCTCCCCGTCGTGCCAATCCCAACCCCAACAACAACAACATCACCCCCGAGATGCAGCAAATGATGACAGCTCAGACTCAGCTGATGCAGATGATGACTATGTTCATCCAGAATCAGAACAACAACAACAACAACAATAACAATAACAATAACAACAACAACAACAATCAGAATAACCCACCGGGTTTTGACATGCTTACCAGGTTCTTAGGAACTACCGATCCTATGGTGGCCAATGATTGGCTACGCTCTGTGAACAAGGACTTGGTAACAGTTGGCTGTACTGATGAAGAAAAAGTCAGATTTGCAGCTCACTTGTTGGAAGGACCAGCAGCTACTTGGTGGGATAACTTCTAGATCACCACTCCCATTGCAGATGTGACATGGGCTATCTTTGAAGATGGTTTCCGTACTGCTCACATCTCATCCGGAGTGATGAGTTTGAAAAAGAAAGAGTTCCATAACCTGAAGCAACGTCACCGCAGCGTGGCTGAATATATTGAAGAGTTCAACAATCTGGCGCGTTATGCACCGGATGAAGTTGACACGGATGCTAAGAGGAAGGAAAAATTCCTTGAAGGGTTGAATGATGAACTGAACCTGCAGTTAGCTGTGGCATATGTTCCCACATACCAGTCTCTTTGTGACAAGGCTGCTATTTTGGAGAACAAAATGAAGCAAGTTGAAAGTAGGAAGAGAAAGCACTCTGACAAGCATAGCTCGGGATCATCTCACAAACGTTCCCATTATGATGATAGTGGGAGTTCAGGATCCCACAAGCATGGGAAATTCAACAAGCACCACAACCACAACCGTCATCATGACAACAAGAGTCACCGTAGTCATGACAAGTACAAGAATCACAAGGGTGGATATAAGAGCCACCACAGTGGTAGTAGAAGTGGCAGCGGAAGCCAGCCTGTCAAGAAGGATCTTAGTCAGGTTGAGTGTTTCAAATGCAAGAAGATGGGGCATTATGCAAATGAATTCCCAGAAAAGAAAGTTGAAGGACCCAACAAGCCCAACCCTTTTCAAAAGGGACAAGTGAACCACATCAATGTGGAGGAGGTTTATGAGGAACCTGATGCTGTTGCTGGTAAGTTCAAACTCAATTCTATTCCAGCATTTGTTCTCTTTGATACTGGTGCATCTCATTCATTCATATTAAGAGCATTTGTTGAAAGAAATGAACTACCGGTAGAAACTATTGGGTGCCCTATAAAAGTAAGTTCTCCTGGCGGAGAAATGATAGTGAATTCAGGATGTCATGATCTAGTCATAGAGTTTGGGAAGTATAAGTTTCCCGTTAACTTGATAATCCTAAACTCCCAAGGATTGGATGTCATTTTGGGAATGGACTGGATGACTAAGCACAAGGGAGTGATAGATTGTGCCAACCATACTGTCTCACTGTCACATCCCAAATTTTATATTTGGTTCTGCATATCATTCATATCATTGCATCATGCTCTTCCATGCAAAACCTTCGATTGGAAAGATTCGGCAAAACACTATTTTCAAAACCCTATTTTACTTTATTAAAATGCTCCTGCGGGAGGATATACTAGGACTTGTGTTTTCCATCCTTGTATACTAGTGGTTTCACTTAGCACATGAACCTAGGTTGATCCCCTATATTTTAAAAAAAATTAGGAACAAGAATCGCCCAATTCGGAGTTCCTATGAAGAAGTTACGGAGGAATTACTAAATAGGTATTTGGAAAAAAAAGGGGATAAAAAAACGCAGGGCGCAGCCGCTGGGCCGAGCCGGCCCACGCAGCATGCCTGCTGCCCGCACCGCCGCATAGTAGCCGCCGGCCACCACGACGAAGCGGGCCCGTCGGCCGCCTCCTGTCACCGCCACGCGGGGCCCGCGTGTCAGCCGAGTTCATCTCGAGCTCCAACTACTAGCAGATTTTTCTCGCGGGATTCCCGTGTCGTTTCTGAACCGATTTCAACGATTTTTGCCTATAACGATCTCCTCGAGCCCCTCTTCCAAACTCCCTACCTAATTGCAACCGAGACGCCCTAAATCTCCGGCGATTTCTCGCCGTAGTTCGAGCCGTCGCCGCCGCCATTAGCTCAGGTGAGCGCCGCCCTCACCTCGCCCACTGCTGTCGACCTCGCCGCACCCCCCTGGCCGCCTCTCCTCAGCGGTAGCCGCCACGACGCCGACCACCGGCGACCACGCTCACGCCGCCTCCGCCGACCCCACCCGCCGCCTCCAGGCCGACACCGCCGACACCACGCCACCGGGCCGACTGCCGCCCCGAGCCGCCGCCGCCGCCCTCCGGTGAGTCTCCTCCGCCGCCTCTCCCTGGCCGCCGATCTCCGATCCAACGGCCCAGATTTGGGCGTGGACTAGTCAGACCCCGCGGTTGACTGGTCAATAGCTAGTCAACCCGCGCTGAGTCAGCGCTGAGTCAGCAGGGAATATTCCCAGAATATTCCCTTTTGATTTAAATCGATTTAGAAATTGCAGAAATTTGTAGAATCTTGTAAATTGCGTAGAAATTAATCTACTGGGCCAAAAATTGCAAATAAAATATGTGTAGACTCAGTAAGTCGTGTAGAATCTTGCTGTACATTTGTTTCACACTTTTACAGCAAGATTTTGTCCAGATTAATTAAATGAGTTAATGTCCTTTTTGGAGTAATTAATTCGTAGAAAAAGATATGTAACTTCAAAAATTGCATATAATATGTCCCTGGATTCAGTAGAACAAGGGGAATCTCAAGGTGAATTAAAAGTATAGGCTTACAGTAAAAAATATTGCAGAAACTATTTAGTGGACTTCTGTAGTAGTTTAATTACTCAGGGAGTTTTATAATTCCTTTTTGAGTAATTCCAATTGGTACTGTTCCTAAATAGCAATTCCTATACAGTAGATGTTTCCCAAGATTTTACAAACAGTATGTTAACAGTAGTGAATTATTTGGTTTGTAGCTCTAGTTTTGAGCATTATATTTTGCATAATAGTTTTCCTTGCGCTAAAATTATTTTCCATGCATGCAATCAGTAGCTTTACTGAATAGGAGTGTGGTGCTGCTGTAGAATCAATCCACTTGTCATGCATGCATTCATGCATCATCTCTGTTGCATATGCTTGTGGATTGTTTGTTTATTATTGCAATTGTATCGTGTAGATTGTGACGAGTGCAACGCTTGCTCGTGTGTGGATTGTTCTTTCAACCGCTACAACCAAGGAAAGTAGATGCTACCTTGTTTCATGATATTGTCCTACTATTTTCAATGCATTGTCGTTTATTTTGTAGATGCATGTGTAGGATGATACTACCGCTATGCTATGTAGTATTATGTGGTAGGGCCTTCCTTGAAGATGAACCACCGTTGGTAGGTGTGCTTAGCCATGCTATGATGAACGAGGGCTGGGTTACAGCGTTGAAAGTTGTTTCTAAAATTGTTGGTTTGTGAAAACTAAAACAACTTAATCAATGAATCTCCTAGGTGTGATGGGATTGATAAATTTTGGTGGTTTCATTGCGGAAAGGCACCCAGGTATCAAGAGAAAATGATTGGCTTCTTTATTCTGTAGCTTACGTGTACAACCATGTGCCAATAATAGAATGGGCGGTTGGTTGGACTTAGTAGGTTGTGGTAACTCGAACCCGCATATCCAGAGATGTAGAATTTTGGTAGGTTGGACCGGTGCGCGTCGGGATTGGGGAGCTACTTCCCGAACAGTCTCTTCTTGGAATTCTCCCTATCATCACCCAAAATGAGAGTGATGGTACGAGCTGGGCTGGCCAAGTCGATGGGTAAAGTGTACTAACCCCTGCAGGGTGTATAATCTAATCGATTAGCCGTGTCCCCGGTTATGGACATCTGAGTTGCTTGATATTGATTCCATGACATGTTTCTCGCTCATTCTAATTTCATAATTTCTTTAATATTGTTGGGTTAACTTAATTGGGATATTTTCAAAGAAAATCAAAAACTGTTTACGAAAGTAGGACAAAGGTATTTGCAAATTCAAGATAGCCACAACTCCACTTGCCAAATATGCATGTAGATGTTAGCGTTATTGTCTCCTTTACTAGCTCTACTTGCCATACATTCCATGTATTGACCCTTCGGGGCTGCTACGTTTCATGTTGCAGGATATTCCGATTTCGAGTAATCGATATAGGCCACGGTAATCCACTCGGCACTTGTTCACTTGTGGGCAATTTGAAGAATGGAGGATTTACTTTATTTATGTTGCTACCTGAATAATTTGAGCTAGCCTTGGGCTAAGCTTTTATTGTAATAATGGTACTCTGGATCTTCGCTACTTATGATACACGGATATTTTGCTACGTTATTCATCTTATTCTATTGTGGGCCAATGAACCGATCCAGGGATTGGCATGTCACATAGAAGCCATGGTCTTTTCAGAACCGCGGTGTTACAAGATGGTATCAGAGCCCGTGTGTCGATTGTAGGATCGTGACCTAGGATTGGATTAGGAAGCCATAGAATTATTAAAGCTTATATTAACTCTGTCTTTCTTCTTATGCCTTTCACTCTCGTAAATTCTTACCATATGCTATTCTCACACTTTCCTCTTTTAATTGATAGATGGGAGAAGTCAGGACTGAGTATGCAACCATGGAGTCACCAAGGCCCTTTGCAAGACAGTTAGCATGACTCGCAGTCATTGGGATTACCCTTGCCCATGTTCAAGGGAAGAAGGCTGTACACCTATGGATATGGTGAGGATGCATGGGAGATCACCACCTTCATCTTCGTGGATGCCGCTTGCCAAACCCCATGCATCCGATCTACACCAAGACATACCAATCGGGACTTGGAATCAACTTGGCCACACATGAAGCCCTGTCTTGCCAGTGCCATCATGTCCGACACCTACTACCAGCAGACTCACCCTACCGTGACTATGGGAGGCGTGATGAAGATGGGCACATTGTGGTTACCCCGGGCTACAGGAACAACATGCCGCCCCGTCGGAGGCACATAGAGGAGATGGAAAGGGATAATGGAGCTATAGCTGAGAAAGTGATGATGGTAAAGGAGATTGCAGATTTTGCCAGCAATGGTATGGTGGTCCAAGGACAGGAGATTAACACCTTGCATGAAGCTGTGGGAGTTCTGGAGAATGCCCTGATAGCCAGAGATGCAACCATAGCTCATCTTCATGGAACTGTGCAGGAAAACACCCATAACATACAACAGCTACAAGGGACCATCCAGGAAAGAGATCAAACTATTGAAGCTATGGCAGCCCAGATTGCCGCTCTCCAAGCACAGCTGAATCCACCCTCTGATGATGACAATGGTGATGGTGGCAATAATGATGATGATGGTGATGAAAGTGGGAATGATGATGATGAGGACGAGGATGATGATGATGGAGACGATGATGGTGGAGGAGATGAAGCTGTTGCAGTTGCAGCTGAAAGTGAAGAAGAAGAGGAGGATCCAGAAGAGGTGGAGTTTGAGATTTCAAGTGATGACTCAGGAGAGGTGTATACTCCTCCGCCATGGTTGAACCGTGGACAGAAGCGCCAACGTATGAGTGCAAGTACCTACCGCAACCTCTTCAAGAAGTAGATAGAAGTCCACCAATTAGTCCTCGTTAGGTAAATTCGTTAGGATTAGTCTCGATCGATGTAAAACTTAGTTACTGTTAGTTTAAGAGTGTTTAGTTGCTTATTTGTGTACTCCAATATCCTAGGAATTATTTGTGAGAATTTTATGAAAGAGTTATGGCAAGTTTGGTTAATATCTGTTATTTTCACGCAGTTTTCACGATACAGCAAGATTGCATTTAATTTTCATATTTTTCTGGTATCTGGAAAAAATCTGAAAAAATAGGGCTGGTGCGAAACTCTCTGCACTGTATGTGCAAAAATCAGCATAATTTCCTGACGAGTCTAAGTCAGGTAGAAAAATTCGTGAACGTTGCTGGACTGTTCTGGCAGATTGTTGTTTTTGTTGTTTAGTTGATCAACTATTTAGTTAACCATTGCCAACTCTTGAAAAAACTATTTCAGTAGGTATATACTGCTAGGATAACCCCTGGGATGTTGCTGGATCATTTGTTTGTTGATGTGTTGCTTGCTTGAGAATGTCTGCTATTGTTTGTTGTTGTTTGGACATAATGCATGGGTAGAATCCTATTATCGTAGTTGATTCTTTCTAAGCTTCCCTGTGTTGAACCGCAGATGCCTCCTCGCCGTCAACCCACTGAGTTGGAGCAGCTCATGGCAGCTCAGGCACAGCTGACCCAAGTTATGACCCAGTTCATGGAGGCTCAGAACAACAACAACAACAACAACAACAATGGGAACAACCAGCCTCAGGGAGATGCTCTCACCAGGTTTCTAAGGTTAAGGCCAGCTAAGTTCTCCACTGCAACGGAACCAATGGTTGCTCTCGACTGGTTGCGTTCAGTCAACAAGGATCTGGTAACTGGATGCCGATGCTTTGAGAAGGTGAGGTTTGCCGCCACCTCTGGAGGGACCACCGCTTCTTGGTGGGACACTTTTCAGATCACCCACCCATTGGACACCGTGACTTGGGCAATGTTCGAGGAAGGTTTCAGACCAACCACGTGTCTTCGTGGAGTTCGAGCCTGAAGAGGAAGGAGTTTCGCAAATTGCGCCAAACCAATCGCACTGGCTGAGTACATTGAGGAGTTCAACAACCTGTCCGTTATGCACCCGAGGATGTTGACACCGATGCAAAAAGGAGGAGAGATTCTGGATGGCCTCGGTGATGAGCTTTCGCAGCAGCTCTTGGTGGTTTATTGCCCCACTTTCCAGGAGCTTATGGACAAGGCCAGGATCTTGGAAGGGAAGCACAAAGGTGGAGAACCGCAAGAGAAAGAGCAACAATCACCACTCTGGTCCTCACCACAAGTCTCGCACTTCTTTTGATGGATACTCAAAGCATGGAGGGAGTGACCATGGGAGCCATGACCGCCACCACCATGGGGGCGATGGACACCGCCATGACAACCACAAGAGCAGCCACCACAACCACAAGGGAGGACACTCTCACCACTCTGGAGGACACGGTGGACATGACCGCAACCGTGATCGCAACTTTGTGAAGAAGGATCTGAGTGAGGTGACATGCTTCAAGTGTGGTCAGAAGGGACATTATGCTGACAACTGTCCGGAGAGGAAGGGACTGAAGCCAACCAACAACCAGAAGGCCACAGTGAACCACATGAATGTGGAGGAGATCCCGAATGAGCCTGACCTTGTGATTGGTAAGTTCCCAATCAACACTCACCCTGCGCTTATACTTTTCGATACTTGTGCATCGCATTCATTCATATCAAGGGCATTTGTGGATAAGTATAAGCTACCTACTGAGTCTATGAAAGAGTCTATTAGGGTAAGCTCACCTAGAGGAGATATGTTAGCTAGCGCGGGATGCCGCGACTTAACTGTGAGGATTGGAGCACACAATTTCATTGCACATCTGGTAGTGTTGGAATCACAAGGGTTAGATGTTATTCTGGGTATGGATTGGATGTCTATGCATGGGGGACACATAGATTATGCACAGCGAGCTGTTTCGCTCAAAACCCCGGAGGGTAAGAGAATTAGGTTCAAGTCGGCTGTGCGACCGGGAAGGTGTAAGTTGAATTCTCTTAAGGGGGTTAGCATGGATATTGTGCCTGTGATTAGGGATTACCCCGACGTGTTTCCGGAAGAGTTGCCAGGAATGCCACCTGACAGGGAAGTAGAGTTTCTCATCGACCTGATGCCGGGAACAGGACCTATAGCAAAGAGACCATATAAGATGGATGTGGATGAGCTGAAGGAATTGAAGAAGCAGCTGAAAGAGCAGTTGGACAAGGGATTCATTCAGCCTAGTTCGTCGTCATGGGGTGTACCTGTTCTGTTTGTGGAGAAGAAAGACAGCAGCAAGAGATTAGTGGTGGACTATCGCTCGCTGAATGAAGTAACCATCAAGAACAAGTACCCTCTGCCGAACATAAATGATTTGTTTGATCAACCGGAAGGAGCAAAGGTGTTTAGCAAGATTGATCTGCGATCGGGCTACTTCCAATTGAAGATCCGGGAGGAGGACATACTAAAAACCGCTTTCACCACTAGGTATGGTTTATATGAGTATACAGTTATGTCTTTTGGACTAATGAATGCCCCGGCATACTTCATGACCATGATGAACAAGGTATTTATGGAGTACTTGGACAAGTTTGTGGTGGTGTTTATTGATGACATACTGATATATTCCAAGGATGATGCTGAGCATGAGAGACATATGCGACTGATCATGGAGAAGCTGAGGGAACACAAGTTGTATGCAAAATTCAGCAAGTGTGAATTCTGGCTTAACACTGTTGGATTTCTTGGACACGTGGTGTCAGGAGAAGGAGTCGCTGTTGATCCAGGCAAAGTGACTGCAGTAACTGAGTGGGAAGCGCCCAAGAATGCGGGAGAGATTCGAAGCTTTTTGGGACTTGTTGGATATTACAGGAGATTCATTGAAAACTTCTCCAAGATTGCTAAGCCGATGACTGAACTTCTGAAGAAGGAGAGGAAGTTTGAATGGACGGATGTGTGTGAAGCCAGCTTTCAGGAACTGAAGCGTCGACTAGTGACCGCACCCATTCTGTGTTTACCAGACCTTCAGAAGGATTTCCAAGTGTACTGTGATGCTTCTAGACAGGGACTTGGGAGTGTGCTGATGCAAGATGGGAGAGTAGTGTCATATGCCTCGCGACAACTTAAGCACCATGAGCGGAATTACCCCACACACGACTTGGAGTTAGCGTCAATGGTTCATGCGCTCAAGGTATGGAGGCATTACTTAATGGTAAAACATTGTGATGTGTACACCGACCACAAGAGCCTGAAGTACATATTTACATAGAAGGAACTGGACATGAGGCAAAGGAGATGGTTGGAACTTATCAAGGACTATGATATGAATCTGCAATACCACCCAGGAAAGGCCAATGTAGTAGCAGATGCTCTGAGCTGGAAGGTTTATGCCAATGGATTGACAATTGGGGAATTTCCCGAGGATTTGTGCAAGCAATTCAAGGACCTTAGACTGGAGGTAGTATCAGAAGGATACTTGGCAACAATGGAAGTCCAACCAACGCTACAGGACATAATCAGGAAGGCTCAAGTGGGAGACAAAGAGATTGATGAGATAAAGGAAAAGATGAAGGAAAATCGTGAAAAGGATATTCGCGAGGATGAGCATGGTACCTTGTGGTATGGAGATCGTTTGTGTGTGCCCAGCAACCCAGAGATAAGGGAGTTGATTCTACAGGAGGCTCATAACTCGCCATACTCCATACATCCGGGCAACACCAAGATGTACATGGATTTGAAGAGCAGATTTTGGTGGAACAACATGAAGGGAGACATCACCAAGCATATTGCCCTATGTGATGTGTGTAGCCGAGTGAAGGCGGAACACCAGAAGCCAGCAGGACTGTTATAGCCATTGCCCGTGCCGGATTGGAAGTGGGATAGAGTTGGAATGGATTTTATCACAGGATTGCCCAGGACCAGGTCAGGGTATGACTCCATTTGGGTAGTGGTCGACCATTTGACCAAGGTAGCCCACTTTGTACTGGTGAAGACGACCTATACGAGTGCAAAGTTGGCCAAGATTTATACGGACAGAATTGTGTGCCTACATGGAGTTCCCAAGAGTATTGTATCTGATAGAGGCACCCAATTTACCTCACACTTCTGGCGCCAGCTGCACGAGTCACTTGGTACTAGATTGGAGTTTAGCACAGCGTTTCAACCACATACTGATGGACAGACCGAGAGGGTGAATCAGATTTTGGAGGACATGCTGAGAGCTTGCGCTTTGGCTCATGGCTCTAGTTGGGATGAGAATTTGCCGTATGCTGAGTTTTCCTACAACAACAGCTATCAAACCAGCATCAAGACGTCACCGTTTGACGTACTGTATGGGAAACGGTGCCGGACACCATTGCTATGGGATGGAGTAGGAGAACGTCAGTTGTTTGGACCTGATTTGATCAAGGATGCTGAGGAGAAGGTCGCCTTGATTAGGGACAGGCTGAAGGTAGCACAATCAAGGCAGAAGAGCTACGCTGACGCCAAGCGCAAGGAAGTGGTGTATGAGATAGGTGATAGAGCATACCTCAGAGTGTCGCCACTTCGTGGAATCAAGAGATTTGGAATTAAGGGTAAGCTGGCACCTCGGTTTATTGGACCATATCGGGTCTTAGCACGCAAAGGAGAAGTTACTTATCAGTTGGAGTTGCCAGAGGCTCTGTCCGCTGTTCACAACGTGTTCCACGTATCCCAGCTGAAGAAGTGACATCCGGAGATGGTGGATACACATTGAGAGACAATGTGCCACTAGAGGAGGTTCAGCTTGAGAATGACTTGACCTATGAGGAGAAGCCGGTCAAGATCCTGGAGACAGCCGAGAGGATTACCTGTACCAAGACGATCAGGTTTTGCAAGGTGCAATGGAGCCACCACACCGAAGAGGAAGCCACTTGGGAGCGTGAGGATGACATCCGAGAGGACTACCCGCACATATTTGCTAGCCGCGCCGAATCTCGGGGACGAGATTCATCTTATGGGGGTTAGTCTTGTCACATCCCAAATTTTAGATTTGGTTCTGCATATCATTCATATCATTGCATCATGCTCTTCCATGCAAAACCTTCGATTGGAAAGATTCGGCAAAACACTATTTTCAAAACCCTATTTTACTTTATTAAAATGCTCCTGCGAGAGGATATACTAGGAATTGTGTTTTCCATCCTTGTAGACTAGTGGTTTCACTTGCCACATGAACATAGGTTGATCCCCTGGATTTTACAAAAATTTAGGAACAAGAATCGCCCAATTCGGAGTTCGTATGAAGAAGTTACGGAGAAATTACTAAATAGGTATTTGGAAAAAAAAAGGGGGATCAAAAAAAACGCAGGGCGCAGCCGCTGGGCCGAGCCGGCCCACGCAGCGCCCGCCATGCGACGTAGTAGCCGCCCGCCAGCTGGCCGCCACCGCCCGTCGGCCGCCTCCTGTCACCGCCACGCGGGGCCCGCCTGTCAGCCGAGTTCATCTCGAGCTCCAACTACTAGCAGATTTTTCTCGCAGGATTCCCGTGTCGTTTCCGAACCGATTTCAATGATTTTTGCCTATAAAGATCTCCTCGAGCCCCTCTTCCAAACCCCCTACCTAATTGCAACCGAGACGCCCTAAATCTCCGGCGATTTCTCGCCGGAGTTTGAGCCGCCGCCGCCATTAGCTCAGGTGAGCGCCGCCCTCACCTCGCCCGTCGCCCGCCCTCGCGCCGCGCGACCTTGCCGCACCCGCCGCCGCCTCTCTCCCGCAGCTGCACGACGCCTTGCCGAGACGCCGACGCCCTCGCCCGGCGACCACGCCTCGCCCGCCCGCCTCTCCGTGCCGACCCGCCCGCCTGCCGCCCCCTCTCAGCCGACACCGCCACGCCCGACCGACCGCCACGCCGCGCCAGCCGCCGCCTCCGCCCTCCGGTGAGTCTCTGCCGCCGCCTCTCCCTGGCCGCCGATCTCCGATCCAACGACCCAGATTTGGGCGTGGACTAGTCAGGCCCCGCGGTTGACTAGTCAACAGCCAGTCAACCCGCGCTGAGTCAGTGCTGAGTCAGCAGGGAATATTCCTAGAATATTCCCTTTTGATTTAAATCGATTTAGAAATTGCAGAAATTTGTAGAATCTTGTAAATTGCGTAGAAATTAATCTACTAGGCCAAAAATTGCAAATAAAATATGTGTAGACTCAGTAAGTCGTGTAGAATCTTGCTGTACCTTTGTTTCACACTTTTGCAGCAAGATTTTGTCCAGATTAATTAAATGAGTTAAGGTCCTTTTTGGAGTAATTAATTCATATAAAAAGATCTGTAACTCCAAAAATTGCATATAATATGTCCCTGGATTCAGTAGAACAAGGGGAATCTCAAGGTGAATTAAAAGGATAGGCTTACAGTAAAAACTATTGCAGAAACTATTTAGTGGACTTCTGCAGTATTTTAATTACTCAGGGAGTTTTATAATTCCTTTTTGAGTAATTCCAATTGGTTCTGTTCCTAAATAGCAATGCCTATACAGTAGATTTTTCCCAATATTTTACAAATAGTATGTTAACAGTAGTGAATTATTTGGTTTGTAGCTCTAGTTTTGAGCATTATATTTTGCATAATAGTTTTCCTTGCGCTAAAATTATTTTCCATGCATGCAATCAGTAGCTTTACTGAATAGGATTGTGTGGTGCTGCTGTAGCATCAATCCACTTGTCATGCATGCATTCATGCATCATCTCTGTTGCATATGCTTGTGGATTGTTTGTTTATGATTGCAATTGTATCGTGTAGATTGTGACGAGTGCAACGCTTGCTCGTGTGTGGATTGTTCTTCCGACCGCTACAACCAAGGCAAGTAGATGCTACCTTGTTTCATGATATTTTCCTACTATTTTCAATGCATTGTCGTTTATTTTGTAGATGCATGTGTAGGATGATACTACCGCTATGCTATGTCCTATTATGTGGTAGGGCCTTCCTTGTAGATGAACCACCGTTGGTAGGTGTGCTTAGCCATGCTATGATGAACGAGGGCTGGGTTACAGCGTTGAAAGTTGTTTCTAAAAGTGTTGGTTTGCGAAAACTAAAACAACTTAATCAATGAATCTCCTGGGTGTGATGGGATTGATAAATTTTGGTGGTTTCATTGCGGAAAGGCACCCAGGTATCAAGAGAAAATGATTGGCTTCTTTATTCTGTAGCTTACGTGTACAACCATGTGCCAATAATGGTATGGGCGGTTGGTTGGACTTAGTAGGTTGTGGTAACTCAAACCCGCGTATCCAGAGATGTAGAATTTTGGTAGGTTGGACCGGTGCGCGTCGGGATTGGGGAGCTACTTCCCGAACAGTCTCTTCTTGGACTTCTCCCTATCATCACCCAAAATGAGAGTGATGGTACGAGCTGGGCTGGCCAAGTCACATGGGTAAAGTGTACTAACCCCTGCAGGGTGTATAATCTAATCGATTAGCCGTGTCCCCGGTTATGGACATCTGAGTTGCTTGATATTGATTCCATGACATGTTTCTCGCTCATTCTAATTTCATAATTGCTTTAATATTGTTGGGTTAACTTAATTGGTATCTTTTCAAAGAAAATCAAAAACTATTTACAAAAGTAGGACAAAGGTATTTGCAAATGCAAGCTAGCCACAGCTCCACTTGCCAAATATGCATGTAGATGTTAGCGTTATTGTCTCCTTTACTAGCTCTACTTGCCATACATTCCATGTATTGACCCTTCGGGGCTGCTACGTTTCATGTTGCAGGATATTCCGATTTTGAGTAATCGATATAGGCCACGGTACTCCACTCGGCACTTGTTCACTTGTGGGCAATTTGAAGAATGGAGGATTTACTTTATTTATGTTGCTACCTGAATAATTTGAGCTAGCCTTGGGCTAAGCTTTTATTGTAATAATGGTACTCTGGATCTTCGTTACTTATGATACACGGATATTTTGCCACGTTATTCATCTTATTCTATTGTGGGCCAATGAACCGATCCAGGGATTGGCATGTCACATAGAAGCCACGGTCTTTTCAGAACCGCGGTGTTACACTCACTCACAACTCCAGAAAATAAAAGGATCAGATTCAAGACCAACTTTGAATCAAAAAGGAGTAAGCTAAATTATCTTAAGGGGGTTAGCATAGACAGTGTGCCTATTGTGAGTGAGTATCCAGATGTGTTTCTGGAAGAATTGCCGGGAATGCCACCAGATAGAGATGTGGAGTTTCTTATTGATTTGCTACCAGGATCTGAACCAATAGCAAAAAGACCGTACAAGATGTCAGTTGATGAGTTGAAAGAACTCAAGAAGTAGCTTGGAGAATAGTTGCAGAAAGGTTTTATCCAACCAAGTTCTTCATCTTGGGGAGCACCAGTTTTGTTTGTGGAAAAGAAAGATAGAAGTCAAAGGTTATGCATAGATTACCGATCACTCAACGAGGTGACTATCAAGAACAAATGACTTGTTTGATCAGCTAGAAGGAGCTTGTGTGTTCTCAAAGATTGATCTCCGGTCAAGTTATTTCCAGCTCAAGATAAGGGAACAAGATGTACCTAAGACAACTTTCACCACAAGGTATGGATTGTATGAGTATACCGTGATGCCATTTGGTTTGACCAATGCACTAGCATACTTCATGAATATGATGAACAAGGTGTTCATGGAATTTCTTGATAAGTTTGTTGTCGTTTTCATCGATGACATTTTGATCTACTCCAAGAGTAAGGAAGAGCATGAAGGATATCTATGTTTGATACTAGAGAAGCTTAGAGAGCATAAGTTATATGCCAAATTCAGCAAGTGTGAATTTTGGTTGAATGAAGTTGGTTTTCTTAGACACGTTGTGTCAGGTGATGGTGTAGCAGTTGATCCTGCTAAAGTTTCAGCTGTAACTGAATGGGAATCTCCCAAGTCAGTGAAAGAGGTTCGTAGTTTCCTTGGCTTAGCAGGTTACTACAGAAGGTTCATTGAGAATTTCTCCAAGGTAGCAAAACCTATGACAGACTTGCTAAAGAAAGACAAGAAATTTGCTTGGTCTGAAGGTTGTGAACTCAGCTTTCAAGAATTGAAGAAGAGACTCGTGACAGCACCAGTCTTGTGTTTGCCAGATTTGGAGAAAGATTTCCAAGTGTATTATGATGCATCTCATCATGGATTAGGTGCAGTACTTATGCAAGAAGGGAAAGTTGTGGCTTATGCCTCGAGACAACTCAAAACTCATGAAGTAAACTACCCTACTCATGATTTAGAGTTAGCCTCTGTTGTCCATGCACTCAAAACATGGAGACACTATCTTTTGGGAAAGCGATGTGAAGTGTTCACAGATCACAAAAGTTTGAAGTATATCTTCACCCAGAAGGAAATTAACATGAGACAAAGAAGATTGCTAGAACTCATCAAGGACTATGACTTAAGTTTGCAATACCACCCCGGTAAAGCAAATGTTGTAGCGGATGCTCTAAGCCGTAAGGTTTTTGTGAATGGCCTTACTAAGGGAGAATTGCCAGATGATCTGTGTGCCCAATTTAGAGATCTCAGATTGGAGATTGTGCCTGAAGGACATCTCATGTCTTTGGATGTTCAACCCACTTTGTTGGACAAGATTAAAGAAGCCCAGAAGATTGATAAGGAAATTGAAGAGATTAAGGAAAAGATTGGCAAAGGAAAAGCCAAAGGATTCCATGAAGACGAACAGGGTACTTTATGGCATGGAAAACGTATCTGTGTTCCACAAGATCCGGAGCTTTGGAAACTGATTTTACAAGAAGCAAACAACTCACCATATTCCATTCCTCTGGGTAACACCAAAATGTACATGGATATGAAGGAAAGATTTTGGTGGAATAATCTCAAGAAGGACATCGCCGAACATATTGCTTTGTGTGATGTATGTAGTAGAGTGAAAGCGGAACATCAGAAACCAGCAGGATTGTTACAAGCACTACCTATTCCTGATTGGAAGTGGGACAAGATAGGTATGGACTTCATTACCGGATTACCAAGGACCAGGTCAGGATATGATTCTATTTGGGTAGTAGTGGATCGCCTAACTAAAGTGTCTCATTTAATACCCGTGAAGACAACTTATACAAGTGCTAAGTTAGCCAAGATCTATATGAGAAGAATTGTATGTCTACATGGAGTACCCAAGAGTATTGTGTCTGATAAAGGAACACAATTCACTTCTCATTTTTGGAGGCAATTACATGAGTCATTGGGAACGAGGTTGGAATTCAGCACCGCTTTTCATCCTCAGACTGATGGACAAACTGAAAGGACTAATCAAATTCTTGAAGATATGTTGAGGGCATGTGCCCTAGACTATGGAGCCAGTTGGGATGAAAGTCTGCCTTACGCAGAATTCTCTTATAATAACATCTATCAAGCCAGTATTGATATGGCACCATTTGAGTTTCTCTATGGGAGAAAGTGTACCACCCCATTACTATGGAATGGTGTGGGAGAAAGAAGTTTGTTCGGACCAGAACTAATCAAAGAGGCTGAAGAGAAAGTCAAAATGGTTAAGGACAGATTGAAGATAGCACAGTCCCGACAGAAGAGCTACGCAGATCCTAAGCGTAGAGAAGTCACCTATGAAGTCGGTGATAGAGCTAATCTTAGAGTGTCACCACTTCGTGGAGTGAAGAGGTTTGGAGTCAAAGGAAAATTGGCCCCAAGATATGTTGGACCATTCAAGATTCTGAGTCGTAAAGGAGAAGTTGCTTATGAGATAGAATTGCCTGAGTCTTTGTCTGCTGTTCATAATGTGTTCCATGTGAGTCAACTTAAGAAATGTCATCCAGAAATGGAAGAAAATTCTTTGAAGGATACTATACCCTTGGAAGAGGTTCAATTGGAAAGTGATCTCACTTATGAAGAGAAACCTATCAAGATTCTTGAGACTGCAGAAAGAGTTACTCGGACTAAGACTATCAAGTTCTGCAAAGTTCAATGGAACCATCATTCCGAAGAAGAAGCAACTTGGGAAAGAGAAGATGATCTTCGAAAAGACCACCCTCACCTATTTGCTAGCCAACCCGAATCTCGAGGGTGAGATTCATCTTAAGGGGGTTAGATTTGTAACATCCCTAAAATCATGTTTCAAAACTCATGCATATCATCCATACATCCATGATCATGTAGGGTTTCATTTCAAAAATCAATTCAAAAACAGGAGCATATGAGCTCATTATTTTATGTGATCAGCATTAAATCAAATGCTACTCTCCAATGAGAGATTGTTGTTCATGAATCAAACCTTGTTACTCTCAGATTGTTTTGCTTGCTTGCTATTTACTTAAACCAAAAATTTGCAAAACAAAAGTGAATTTAAATCCATTTTCAAAACTTGATCAAATCTAGTGCCATATCACTATTTATTTTGTTTGATCAATAGGACCAAGCTAATACAGAGGGTCCATATGTTTTTACACTCAGAATTATGATTGTTACACTCTGCAAAAACCCAGAACAAATTAGAATTCAATTGGCATTTGAATTTGTTTGAAAATGGTTTCAGAAAATCAAAACAGAAATAGAAAATGAATTAAGAAAAGGAAAAAGGTCGGCGCCAGTTATTTAGCCCAACAACAGAACCAACCCACTAAGCCCACCCGGGTTTCCCCTTCTCTCTCTCTCACTCGCAGACAAACCCACTGAGTCACTGACCGCTTGGGCCCATTCCCTCTTTCTTACTCTCGCTGGCAAGTGGACCCTGCGACCACGTCGTCGTCGTCCCCAATCAACGTGCGGCCGAGGCGCTCCGCCGTTACCTCGCCGCAGTCACTGCCTGCGTAATTGCCATTGATACCGCGCGTGATCCTCGCCCCCGCTCTGGCTATAAGACCCCCTCCCCTCGCCGCTCATTTCCCCTCACCTAGCACAGACGCCACGCCACCAGGCTGCCCGTAATTGCCATTGCCTCGCCGCAGACAGAACCCACTCCGGCGACCAATCCTAGTGAGCTCTGTGCGCGCCTTCCTCTCTGGTTCACGCGAACTGCTTCGCAACCTCCTTGCACTCCTACTGACACCCGTAGCTCGCCCTGTACTTCCCCAGGTCGTCGACTCCAACGAGCACCGCAAGTTCCCGACGCCGTCTCTAACTCTGGCAAGAGATTAAGGTAAAAGCCGACCGCCCCGTGCCTTCCCTTTGACACTAACATGTTTGCCTGATCGATGCGCACCCGCTGATGCCCTCCGTTTGTGTTAGGGAGGATCAGAACGTCGCCAACGTTGCCGTCCACCCGAGCCTGACGCTGTCCTCTACTCTGACGAGCTCCCACGGCCACTGCAGCACGCCCCTTGTCAAGCCACCGCCATGTTGAGCTTCAGTACATCGCCGCGAGTCTGTTAAGCATCTCCGATGACCAAACCCCTCAGAAGCTCTGCCATACATGGATGAGGCGTACCTCGCCAGCCGCGCGCCGCCAGACTTTGGTCGTTTGATCGAGAGCCGTTAGATCTAGATCTAATGCGTGAGACAGAATCACTTCACGAAACAGTATGTTTAGATCTGGACCGTGCGCAGTCACTTTAATCCAACGGCCTGCATCGACCAATCCGTGCGAAGCGGTATCGACCAATTAGAACATGCTGCGTGGCTAGGGTTTAGATTTAAAATCAGAATTTGAATCTATTAGATGTTTAAACTTGTTTTAATCATAACTTTTTATTCCCACGTCCAAATTTGACAAATTTTATATCAATAGAATCAGGAGAGAAAGCCCTTTCCATTAATGCAATGTGTTTAATGTTTTGTTTCTGTTAACATGGTTATTTTTACAGAAACATGTGTAGGCCTATTTTGTATATTACAAATGTTTAGGAAATGTTTTAATGTCCAAATAAAGTTTGTTTGGCAAGTTTTGAACTTGTTTGTGAACCAGTACTGTGCACTTGTCTTGTTGAGTTTAGAAAATCATCACATATCATATTGCATGCATCATATATTTTTTCTTGGATTTATTTTGTATGTGATTTGGTGCTATGATTTTATGTGTAGATTGTGGTGCAAATAGTGATTGTGATTGTGAGGATTGTATCTACTCTCCAAACTACCAAGGCAAGTGGTGCTTCATGATTATATTCCTATGTTTTTCAAATATGCATTAGAAATATTTTGCTAGACTTGCATGGATAAATTTTGGTCTTTATATGCTATGCTTGGGAAATCCTAGTAGTTGTAGAATTGCTAGAAATTTCTAAGTTAAGATGCTTATCTATGCCATTCTTAGCCTAGCTAGTAGCAACCAAGGGTGGCTATATGTTCATGCTATGAATAAATATTTCTAAGTCTTTGGACTATGTTTTTGCTTAATAAAACAACTAAGTGAATGAATCACCTGGGTGGAATGGTTGTGATTGGGTTATGTTGAGTGGTTACACAAGGCCCATTTATATGGTTTACCTTGTGTATCTCACTTGTGTAAAGACACCCAGGAACAAAGGGATTTGAGAGGCCAAATGTTAAGAAGCTTCTAGTGCAGCCACTTGGCAATATGGGCTCTGCCTGGATCACATAGGTTGCAATAACTTAGCCATTTGGACAGTTGGTGGTAGTGGGATGATAGGTTGGAACGCGTCCATTTGGTCTAAGGGAAGGCTTCTGAAAGGTCCTGTCTTGGTGAAAATCAAGTCTTGTGGGGAAAGTGCACAACCTCTGCTGATGGAAGAATCTAAGTACTTAGCCATGTCCCTGGAAAAGGACAACTTGAGCATCAAGACATGGAAGCTATCAAGAATCTCCCCATCCCAATTTCTAAGTAAAAACTTGTGTTTGAACAAGGGTTAAGGACCCCAATGTCTATTGGTGGTTCCTTGGGAAAAGTTTTTGACAAAGAAAAACTTAGTGTTTTCAACTAATAGGCAAAATCTATTTTTGAGCAAAGCAAGCCTAAGATACACTTAGCCAAATTGCATATAGTATCTAGTCCACCAATATTCTACTAAGGTATCACTTGCCAATACTATTCCAATGTATTGACCCACTGTGGCTGTAACTTGTGATGTTGCAGGATATTCTGATGATGATTAGGAGTCATGAGTCTACACTCAACATGCTTGCCTGTGGCACATGAAGATGAAGACTTATTTATCTATTTACTTGTTTAAACTCTTGTACTAGGCCTGTGGCCATGGAGTTGTAAAATACTATGTTGTCTCTGGAATGACTGTAATAATGACCTTTG
This sequence comes from Avena longiglumis, assembly GCA_030063025.1. NCBI lineage: Eukaryota > Viridiplantae > Streptophyta > Magnoliopsida > Poales > Poaceae > Avena > Avena longiglumis. The sequence goes on from CP125978.1 coordinate 332,620,644, forward strand.
TTTCTGTGTACTTCATCTTAAACTGTGGATGCTAGCATTGATCCAGGGACTAGCATTGCAATCACAAGGATCCTTTCCTTTACAAAGGAGGGATCTTACAGATGGCGGTCTATGTATCTTGTTGTATTGCCCAATCGAATCTCATAGGATCATGATGTAGAGTATTGCATTGTTATGCCTTGCTTAGTCCTGTCAATTGCCCTGATGTAATTTGTTTACCCAACATGCCATTTTTGTTTATCTAAGGAGAACACCTCTAGTGAAATATGGACCCCGGTCGAATATTTACCATTGATACTGAAGGGTTCGCAGCATAGAAAACAAAAATTTTCCTACGATGGGAACAACTATGTACCAAGATCTATCTACTAGATACAAACAACGGGCGGATGTATATCCGTAGAGAACATAATCTCAAGATCAACATGTATCTAGACCATGGGGATAAATACTAGGGGAGAGAGATCCTTCACGAGGAGGTGTGAGTGAGAGAGAGGGGGGGCTCCTTTTTAGGAGAGGGGGGGGCAAGGGCCCAGCCATGGGGCTGCCCCACCTCTTCCACATTCATGTGGGTGGACACCACAAAATGGCCCTTCAAAATTCTCCACTCAAAAAACCACTCACATGCATTAAATTTCCACCAAATTTAATGCAAGCTCTCATTTAAATAAAACACTTTTATTTATTTATTCATAATTTTGTTAATTACTTTAATTAACAAACAGTCACATAAAACCCTTGCTAGTATTCCATTTCACATGCGAGAACAGTTTTAGAAAATTTCAGCAAAGCAGTTTCGGTGTCTGAAATAAATTCCTGGCTTTTCTTTTTTTTTTTTCAATGAAACTTTTGCTCCAAATGGATGTCGGTGTCTCTTAAGTGTGTCACCCACGATCGTGAATAATGCGGACATGATCGAGACCCTCTCATCAATATAATCGGCGGGATCTGAGAGACCATCGACTCCCCCACACATTCAACGATGACTTTCTTGTGATCACCTTTTACGCTAGTATCTTAATCCTTTTGTTTAGCGATATATTACATGTCCCGAGATCATCATCATATCTCCATACCTAGTTTGATCATATAACATTCTAGTGATCAAATCACTTGCTTGCAAGCTAACCAATGTGATATCACCGAGAGGGCCCAGTATATCTATCCGTCATCGGGATGAACAAATTTCACTCTCGATCCATGGGCCTCAACATAACACTTTAGTAGTTCAATCCATCTTTATAATCATGATGTTATCAAGAAACTCTTCCGATCTCATGGTCTAAGGATTAGGATCAAGATGTTATAGCAATATAAACTCAATGACTTTGATCGTAATGCTATACGGATGAATGTTCATCACACCATTACACTAATGTTGTGACCCCTTTATTAACAACATCCAATGTCCATGATCGAAACCTTGATCATCTTGTTAATCAACGAACTAGTTTATAAGAGAGGCATAACTAGGAACTTTCTTTTGTTTATTAAACACACATGTATTAACGTACAATTATAGCATGTAAAATAAACATTTATCATAAATAAGGAATACGATAATAACCACTTTATTATTGCCTCTCCACTTGCACTAGAGACAATAATCTAGTTTGAGAACTTTGTATTGAACACCTGTTCCATATACACAATTGCAAGTGGTTAACATAATCTTGTATTTGCGTCTTCGCATCACTCATTCTCCAATGAGATGGCATTGTATTAATTTGGTCTTTCGGTGAGACCTTTTTTTCCTTAGGGTTAAAAAAAACGATACTATTGTCATACAATATATCTTTAGTGTTAGTAGTTTGATAACAAACTACTTTGTTGTAGTATTCAATGTCTTAACTTTGGAACTCTTCCAAATCCATCATGGAATCTCCTTTCCATTACATTGTGCCACCCATAGTTTAAATTGAGATAAACTTAATTTGTATCTTGTGACAAAACTAGTATCAATGTAACGCTTACAATGAACTATTTGTAATTGTTTGTCACCTCTACACAAATATATTCTTAGTTCTTCCAAAAGATCATAAGAATATCCTTACAATAGTCCAATGATCATTTTATGATTCATTATATGCTCATAACACTTAGAGCATAGGACATATTGTACATATCATGGTATGATTGATCAAAACATTCTTGTGATTTCACTCATCAAGTGTCAAAACACTTGAATCTTGTTTCACTTATCAAGTGTCGATACACTGAATCTTGATTCAATTCCTTTCCATGTGACTGTCATTTCTATATTGAACTCCTTCAATATCTCATATATGTAACCATATTAGCGTCCACCATCCACTATAGACATTCACGCTAAATATTAAGTCTTTCATCGAAATGAAATTCTTTACCTTTGTCAATAAAGATACATCATTTCTAATCAACAAGATGTCCTTCACATAATGTATTAGAAATATGTCTAAACTCATTTTCATCATGGTGAAGATTCCAACTCCCGATGCTTACTTCAACCATTGAAGTTTGCATGCCCTTTAACATCCTTTGAATTTAACAAAACCCTTTGACCCGTCATGTACGTAACCATTCTATTAGAAGAACTTTGTTTTGTTTATTCATCTACCATATAACAAATTATATGTAGTACTAAATATAAGATCAAATCTTGTCATAGTCAACTCCTGAACATTGTCATAAAATACTTTACGACATTCGCTATTTCATAGATGTGAAACATCCATTTCTTTATAGATCCAAACTTGATTTCTCGTGATATGGAACTATCGGATTTTTTATGGTCAAGCCATCATCGCTTCTTTGCATATAGTCGGTTAATCATTTCAAACAATGATGATTTACTCTCAAATCTTAGTATTTGATTGTTTATCCTGGTTCAATAAGAACTTAGATCTCCGTGACCACAACCTTTGAGGCACATAAGCTATGAGCATTATGGCTATCAAAGTTCTATTGTCCTCCACTTAACATTTATGAAAAATTCCTTCTTCAAGAAACTTTACATTTCAAGCGACAAACCCTTTTGTCCCTCGTTATGGAGGATAACCCAACAATTGTTATTAATAAACCTACAAAGACATGCTCATCCCGTTTTTGGTAAAAAACTCTTATTATATTTAGCATGAAAATTTAAGAAATGACAACTTGGGTTTTACCCCAACCATAACTTCCATGGTGTCATTTCAACGGATCTAGATGGAGCTCTTTTAAAGCTTTAATCTTTTAAAACATAATGGCAGTTTTATAAATAACACCTTTGATCCAACCATGTCAAACAAGGTTTCATTACAAATCTCAAACACTCCATACTCCTATGGTGTTTTGGGAGATGCAAATCTAGGTGTTTTGCTAAACTTGCAACTCAAATAAATCCCTTTATGATAAAATCATAATTCATTTATTTTCTTGTTACACTTGTAACTCAAATAAATCCCTTTATGATCAAATCATAATTCATTTATTTTTCTTGTTACAATGATTTTCCACTTCATCTTGAAAGTCTTTGTTTCAAATATTTCATACTTCTTTCTCATTAAGTGAATATTCACGAAAGCATATGAAGTTGAAACCCATTAATGGACTACATACATCGATATGTATAAATTCCAATATTTTAGTTTTAATTATCCAGGAAAGTCTTGATCAAATCAAAGACTCCAAAAATCCATGAATATGGAGATTCTTCATGTTTTCTTTCCAATATAATTTAAATGTCACTTCATAAGTGATCTTTCAATCATTTGTCTTGCAACATTTTAGCATTAGGATTTATGGATGTGATTTCTTCAACTAGATTTGTAAATCATCCATCTTATATGGAATACGGTAATTATTTGAACAACCTTTGTTCTTATAATACTTCAAATAACAATTATTAAAACAAATCTTGAAGTCTTTCTTCAACTAGATTTGTAAATCATCCATCTTATATGGAATACGGTAATTATTTGAACAACCTTTGTTCTTATAATACGATTCAAATAACAATTATTAAAACAAATCTTGAAGTCAAGCTTTGATGTCAAATACAAACAACGGTTTGTTTGTTTTCGATGAACATCATCACATATTCTCTTGCTAGTTACTTAGGCCATTGTGGTTCATGAATTGCGCTGTTCCTATGACATTTCATACCAACCAATTATCCAATACCCAAGAACCACATTGTTTAACAAGCAAAGAATACAACCATAACATGTATATCATATATATACCTAAATTGGATATTTCCAATCTTTTCTTTTCTGCAAATATATTTTATAGATTCTCTTTCAGCTTTTCCTTTTTAAAAGAATTTATCAACATCAAAAGTGGCGCCATATACATGACACATAGTCCAAAGCGTGTATATTCAAATAATAATACCTTTGGACTTGCACTTTGAAGTAGATCACCATCATCAAAATGATCGGTATTATTTCAAAATTCATTCTTTAGTAATCTTTTAGTGTAGTAAACATTTTACATACATATTCTATTCACCCTTATCATGACGACTTTCATGATCAAGCTACTTTAGCTTATAAAGGCGAATCGTGAGTATAACATTACTTTCCAAAACCCTTTTGGATGATTAGGATGTCTAGCATCTCCAACCTTCGTAAATTCTCATCCAATATGAGAACATATATTATACTCTATCATATTGCAACAAATATTGTTTTATATCTTCCACACATGATGGTTTCTAGATAAACTTGATATTTAAATCAAGAATCATGGAGGCAAATATGATACTTAAGATACTAACAATTGTTACTCTCGATTTAATACCAATTATTAAATTTCAAAGTTTGCAATAGGACTTTAAACTTTAGATTGACACTCAACAATTCTATAGTTCTATTATCTCAATTACAACTATGCATATGGTGGTGAGCGAATGCCAATGACTCAACAAATTATGCAAATTCACTTTGATTTAATTTATGATAAATTGAGTTCTACTAATCCAAATTAGAAATGAACTCCCACTACCTCTTGCCTTTTGGTGATTACATGAACCAAATCCACTACACCAAGTCCGATCATCACGTGAGCTCTGTAGCTTCAAAGGCGAGCATCAAATGGGCATCATATCTACTATATGACTCATGCTTAACCTTTGATCATCACGTGATGTCTTGAAACATTGTCAAGGCATACTTGGAAGAACACATTTTATCTTGATATCTAAATGAGGATCATCTTATTATGCTAATAAAACGCCAAACAAGCAATATAAGATGCTATCAAACATCACATGTTTATTAGTGGAATGATATGGTTCTATGATCTCTATCATGTGCATCGTGGTATGATCACTATCATACCTTTATGTGTAAGTCCAAGGTCTATGGAGATTACACGTTATGTGTGTTGTAGAGTATCATCTTATACTTCTTACAACATCACCATATCATATCACTAGCCCAACAACAATCTAAACTAGATAATTTATCCATTGCAAATTTTACGTGCTTAGGCTTTTCAAGATAGAACCCGTTCTTACCTACGAACATGAACCGGATAACCAAATTGTTGACAACTCGTTGCAAATTAGATATTGACTATAGGCCACTTATGCAAAACTAGTTGCATGTCATCCCACTATGCCACCAATATCCAAAGTACAACTAAGAAGCAATAAAATGATCATCAAAATTTTCCTACGATGGGAACAACTATGTACCAAGATCTATCTACTAGATACAAACACAAACTCGTGGGTTGATGTAGACGATCTCTTGCGATCTCAAGATCAAACCACGGGAACATGTATCTCCTAAGTCGAGACCATGGGGATAAATACTACCACCTCTTCCACATTCATGTGGGTGGACACTCACACTCAAAATGGCCCTTCAAAATTCTCCACTCATGCATTAAATTTCCACCAAATTTAATGCAAGCTCTCATTAAATAAAACACTTTTATTTATTTATTCAGAATTTTAATTACTTTAATTAACAAACATTCATGAAACTTTTGCTCCAAATGGATGTTGTCACCCTACGATTCGTGAATAATGCGGGACATGATCGAGACCCTCTCTCAATAATACATTCAACGATGACTTTCTTTGATCGTCGAACCCCTTCGCTAGTATCTTAACCATACCTAGTTTGATCTGATATAACATTCTAGTGATCAAATCACTTGCTTGCAAGCTAACCAATGTGATATCAATCCATGGGCCTCAACATAACACTTTAGTAGTTCTGAATCCATCTTTATAATCATTGATGTTATCAAGAAACTCTTGATGTTATAGCAATATAAACTCAATGACTTTGATCGATGAATGTTCATCACACCATTACACTAATGTTGTGACAATGTCCATGATCAGGAAACCTTGATCATCTTGTTAATCAACGAACTAGTTTATAAGAGAGGCATAACTAGGAACTTTCTTTTTGTTTATTAAACACACATGTATTAACGTTTCCGTATTAATACAATTATAGCATGTAAAATAAACATTTATCATAAATAAGGAATACGATAATAACCACTTTATTATTGCCTCTCGGGCATATTCCCTTCAGATACATCTTCCATTGTTACTGTTTACTTGTTGCAAACCACCATTACCTTCCACACCATACAATTAATCCTTTGTTACAGCAAACCGGTGAGATTGGCCAAGTAGTTGCTAGTGACTCCAAGAGGGGGTATTTATGCTCGATAGTTGGTTCATGCCTCTATTTAATCTAAGGGAAGTGATAGAAATCTCTAAGGTTGTAGATGTGCTGTTGCCACTAGGGAGAAAACAACGGTCTCTTGTTCATGGAACAAGTGGATTGTTCACCTTACACACTTTTCTTAAAGCAGTTGTTTGTTGCTTGCAACTTAATACTGAAGGGGGTTCGGATGATAACCCAAAGGTGGACTTCTAGTCATAGATGCAGTTGGATGGTGGTCTATGTATCTTGTTGTATTTCCCATTCGAATCTCATAGGATCATGATTTCTAGTATTGCATTGTTATGCCTTGCTCAGTCTTGTCAATTGCCCTGCTGTAATTTGTTTACCCAGCATGCCATGTTTGTTTATCTAAAGTGTTGTTGTGTTTATCGTTGACATCAAAGCTTTCCTTCAATATTTGTTTTAATAATTGTTATTTTTTAGGTATTATGAGAACAAAGGTTGTTCAAATAATTACCGTGTTCCATAGAAGATCTATGATTTACAAGTCTAATTGGAGAAATCACGTCCATAAAACTAATGATAAACATGTCGCAAGACAAATGATTGAAAGAACACTTAAGAAGTGGCATCACTGTTTAAATTATATTGGAAATAAAACATGGAGAAACTCCATGTTGATGGAATTTTGGAGTCTTTGATTTTGATCAATTGACGCTTGTGAGACTTTTCTAGAGATAACTGAAACTCCGTCCATAGGACAAACATGAACGTATGACTAACTTATTGTAAATTGTACATGTTGATGTATATAGTTCATTATGTGTAGCCATGTATGGTGTTTCTTTCAGCTTCATATGCTTTCTCCGAAAATTTGAGTGAATATGTGTATATTTACTTAATGAGGAAGAAGTGTGAAATATTTGAAAAAGTTCAAAGACTTTCAATATGAAGTGAAAATCATTGTAATAAGAAAATAAAGAATTTATGATTTGATCATAAAGGAATATATTTGAGTTACAGGTTTAGCAAAACACCTAAGATTTGAGGAATCGTTCCATGGATTTGCATTTCCCAAAACACCATAGGAGTATGGGGTGTTCGAGATATGTAATGAAACCTTGTTTGACATGGTAAGATCAAAGGTGTCATTTAAAACTACCATTATATTTTAAAATATTAAACCTTTAGAGACTACTGCTTTTATACTGAAAAGAGCACCATCATGATCCGTTGAAATGACACCATATGAGTTATGGTTTTGGATAAAGCTCAAGTTCTATTTTCTTAAATTTTGGTATGCTAGGCATAAGTAAAATGTTTACAACCAAAGTCGGATATGCACGTCTTTGTAGGTTATCCCAAATAATTTGTTGGATTTTCCTCCATAACACCAAGGAGAAAAGAGTTTGTCGCTCTGAACATCAAGTTTCTTGAGAAGGATTTTTTCGCAAAAGTTAAGTGGGAGGACAATATAACTTTGATTAGGTTGATGAACCTAACAAACATGTGCTAAGTAGCGCAGCGCCGGAAAATGTCCCGGAGGCAGCCATTGCGCTCATGGATCTCGTGGTTACAAAGGTTGTGATCTCGGAGATTTGAGTTCCTATTGAACCGTGTAGGCCGAATAACAATCAAATAGTAAGATTTGAAGAAGAAGTCATTATTGTTTTGACAATGATGAACCGACTACATGCAAAAAAGCGATGATGGGCCCTAACTCCATCAAATGACTAGAAATCATATAGAATCTGTGATAGTTTCCATACACGAGAAATCAAGTTTTTGAACTTGGAAGACCCTCCGAAAAGGTGTAAAGACTATCGGTCGTTTTTTGGATCTATAAAGAAATAGACAAGGATATTTCACATCTATAAAATAGTCGACATGTCGTAAAAGAGTTTATTACAATGTTCAAGGAGTTGACTATGACAAGATTTGATCTTTCATAGAGATATTTAGTCTAGATGGATTAATGTAGCAACCACTACATATAATTTTGATATATGGTAGTTGAACAAACAAAACAAAGTTCTTCTAATAGAATGGTTACCTAGTACGTGTACATGACACGATCCAAAGGGTTTTGTTAATTCAAAGGATACTAAAAGGGCATGCAAATTTCAATGGTTGAAGTAAGCATTGCAGAGTTGGAATCTTCACCGTGATGAAACTGTTAAAAGGTTTAGTTTCATTAGAGACGATGAAGATGCTTGCATTTTCAAGAAATTAAGTGGGAGCGTTGAGACATATTTCCAATACATTATATAGAAGACATCTTGTTGGTTGGAAATGATGTAACTTTTATTGACAGATGTTAAAAATTTCATAAAAAATAGATTTTGATGAAAGACTTAGGCAAAACCCGAATATTAGGCATGGATGTCTATATGGATAGATTAAGGCGCTAATACGGTTGTGCCAGACATACATATATGAGATATTGAATGAGATCAATATGGAAACCACGAGAAAGGTTCTTGTCGCATGGAAAGGGATGAATCAAGATTCAAGTGTATTGACACTTGGTGAGTGAAATCACATGGATATTTTGATCAATCATATATATCGTGATATGTACACATCCAAATATGTCATATGCTCTAAATATTATGATCATACACCAGAAGGATTCATAAGATGATCATTGGATGATAGTAAGGATATTATTATGATCTTTGGAAGAACAAAGAATATGTTCTATTTGTAGAAGAGACAGATAGTTCATTGTAAAGTGTTACATTGGTACTTGTTTTATCACAAGAATAAGTTTATCTCAATTTATACTATGGGTGCCACAATATAATGGAAAGTAAGTTCCATGATGTATTTGGATGATTTCCAAAGTTAAGACATTGTGACGGATACCACATCAAAAGGCTAAGTATATAACTGCTATTGTAGCAGCAAAGGAGGGCATTTGTGTTAAATAGTTTGTTATCAAACTAGGTCTAGTTCATAGTACGCTAAAAAGATATATTGTACGACAATAGTATCAACATGATTTAACCCCAAGGAACTAAGGTCTCACCAAAGAACCAAATTTATACAATGTCATCTCATTAGAGAATGAGTGATGCGTAGAGACACAAAAACATGCAAATATACACGGACCTGAAAGTGTCAGATCCGGAGATTATGTTTACCACTAGAAAACACATATATACAACACCAGAAATCCGTATGTGTTGAATGCACAAGTTTTTCAAACTAGATTATTGAGTCTAGTGCAAGTGAGAGACTGAAGGGAATATGCCAGAGAGGCAATAATGAAGTGGTTATTATCTTATTCCTTGTTTATGATAAATGTTTATTTCTCATGCTATAATTCTATTAATTGGAAAAATTAATACATGTATGTTTAATAAAAAAATAAAGAGTTCCTAGTTATGCCTCTCATATAAACTAGATCATTGATTAACAAGATGATCAAGGTTTCCTAATCATGGACATTGGATATTGTTAATAACGAGGTAACAACATTGGTGGAATGATGTGATGAACATTCATCCGAAGTATAGTAATACGATCAAATTCATTATGTTTAAATTGCTATAACATCATTACAAATTAGCTTTATTCCTTAGACCATGAGATCATGTCAATCACTAACACAGGAAGAGTAGCTTGATAACATCAAATCTCACACCATAACAGGGTGACTATAAAGGTGGGTTCAGATACTCTGATAGTGTTATGTAGATGCTCATGGATCAAAAGTGGGATTTTTCCATCCCGATGACGGAGAGATATACTCTGGGGCCTCTCGGTGATATCACATTGATATAGCTTGCAAGCAAGTGATAGATATCACTAAAATGTTATATCACGGCAACGAGAAAAGATTACATGTCGGTAACGAGATTAAACTAGGTATGGGGATACCGATGATCGAATCACGGATATGTAAAATATTGCGAGACAAAGGGATTTAATTACAACGTTAAAGGTTCACACGATCACAAGAATTCATCGTCGAATGTGTGGGAGTCAGTACGGATCTCTAGGTCCTGCTGCTGATTATTGATCGGATAGGGGTCTCGATCATGTCTATATTATTCGCAAACCATAGGGTGACACACTTAAGGAATACCGACACCATTTGGAGCAAATAATATGCCATAGAAAGAAAAAAGAAAGCGCTGGAATTATTTCAATGGACACCAGAATTGTTTCGGGTGAAATTGCTGAAATTTGTTCTGCATGTGAAATTGAAATGTTGCAAGGGGTTTTATGTGAATGTTTGTTAATTAATTTAATTAACAAAATTCTGAATAAAATAAATAAAAGAGTTTTATTAAATGAGATATTGCATTAAATTTGGTGGAAATTTAATGGAGGTGAGTGGAATTTTGATTGGAGGCATCTTTATGTGAGTGGAGGCTTTTATGTGAGTGGGAGATCCACCCACATGAATGAGGAAGAGGTGGGGGCACCCACCATGGCCACCACGCCATGGGAGAGGGTTGTCCCCTCTCCCTATAAAATCCCCCCTCTCCTCCTCTCATCTTACACCTCCTCGCGAAGGACCTACCTCTCTCTCTAGAACTATTTCTCCATGGTCTCGGCTTAGTGAGATACATGTTCCCGATGGCTTTTTTTGGAGAAAGGATTTGTTGCTTCCGCTGCTTCACTAGAGTGAGGAATCGGAGGTTGTCAGGGTACCGTACGTGTGTGCAATCACGGATGCACCACTGCTTCGTGGTGCTAGACTTGCTGGACTTCATCACGATCTTTATATCGGCAAGTGAACGACTACATCATCCACGAGAACCAACCTTGTAACACTTTATCGGTCTTTGATGGGGGAATACCAATCGGGGTATACCCATTAAGCGGAGTCACCAGCTGGATCGCCAATCCTGGAGCAGGTCGACTCGCCAAATACGACGACTGGCGCATACTGGACCCAGGCGACTGGCGTCGACTGGAGGCCCAAGACGGCGACTTGTATACAAATCCCACTAGCACTTGTAAACCCTAACTGGCTGCATATATAAAGCCACCATGGGCACCCCCATGGGGTATCCTCTCTCACATTAGACTAGATCTAGTCTCTCCCTCCGCCTATGGTAGCTTCCATGTAAACCAATCTATGATCATATACTGGATTGACAGCAGGATGTAGCGATCCTCCACCGAGGGGACATGAACCTGGGTACATCGTGTTCCAATCTCGCTCCAGGATTCTCCTACATCGCCTTGCTCCCTCTATGTAAGCTACCCCTAGTAGCATCTGCCGTGCAATACCACGATAGTTGGCGCCCATCGTGGGGCAAGTGGTGCTTGGAGATGATAATCCGGGCGGGATCCTCTAATTTATGATGCCGTACGCGCGGCAATATGCTGATCCAGACGATGCGGTGTCTGAGTTTGTCATGCGTGCATAATCAAGATCAACACGGAGACAAGTCCAATCACACCAGGCTTGGCGATATCCACGTGAATTTGTTCCCTGTGCTGGAGGCGCTTCATCAGGTTCACATGCGCTCGATCGCGTGCGACCAGGAACTGGCTGCATTTTCTCATGCATATATAATTGGATCGATCGTGGTTGTGAGTCCTGGAGCCTGAGGCGCGTGTCAGATCCTATTAGTGGATCAAGTCCTACGACCTTCAGGCGGATCAACTCCAGCGTCTGCGCCACATCAACTCCACCCGTCAAAAATCCGGCAGGCGTCGCCCGTGATCCAATCTGTCGTGTCATACGAGAACTGCTGTAAAGGACTCGAGTTTGCAAGCTGATCGGCCTGGTCCGGCCGGCCGCCAAGCACACACAGTTGTATTGGTGGGGTATCGTCGTCTTTAACAAGACATGACGATCCAATTTCAGATGAGTCGTATCTCTTATCCAATTGATTTTGCTACTAATTATTTTATTCAACTATCCAACAACCGTCTTTTGGATCAGATTCAACCACTCTCCGTCTCGACCGAGCTTGACTTGATCCGTTTATCTCTAAAAAGATGGTTCACGATCATTGCGCCATAGCGGACTCGCCACGGTCGGGGACCGGCTCGCCACGAACACGCCATCGTGGGACTCCATGTTCGGCAACTCGCCCGCAACAAAATCTCCACAGTCAAAGACTCTCAATGTTCGGCGACTTGTCTGCCACAAATTCTCTATGCTCCAGAACTCGCTTAAGCGCGGACTCGCTAGGCTTGGGGACTCGCGTGTCGCGGACTCGCCCCCGCGGACTCGCCTATCGCGGACTCGCCATCACGGAATTGCCATGCTAATAGCTAAGTTTCTTTACGCTCGTACGATATGAGTCCAAAACATATATGCATCTTCATTCATTATCCAAAGCCGGCCATAGTCGCATATGACCCCTTTCAGGAACCAAAATCATACTTGGGATCGGTTTTAGTTTTGTCTGCTGTTTATTCGCGTCCGTCGAAGTAGTGAGGCTGGGTACCAAAAGGCCGACCTTGTCTCCGGGTTCAACAGTCTGGCATCGCGTCCCTGTTACCCGGCAAGTGTTTGATGTTGGAGGTCTGCCTACTCATGAAAAGAAACGCATGAACCTTACATACTTCCCATCGATCCACATAACAAAAGTGCATTTTATTTCAACATCTACAATTCGTTCAATATATTATGCAAGTACACCTTAATGCAATTGTATTTTTTCTCCTTCTCAGCAAAACGGTCTGGTGTCTTTCTAGCCATTCGCCGCGCTCGGGGACAATGCGCTCGCCGGTCGCTCGACCTCTCCACTCGCCGCGCTCGGGGACTCGGCGCTCGTCGGTCGCTCGTCCTCGTCACTTGCTGCGCTCGGGGACTCGGCACTTGCCGGTCGTTCGACCTCGCCACTCGCCGCGCTCGGGGACTCGGCGCTTGCCGGTCGCTCGACTTCGCTGCTCGCCAGTTGCCCGACCTCGCCACTCACCATGCTCGGCAGCAACTACTACTATTTTCAGAATATGCATCTCTAAAGAGTCTCAAGTCACCTCTACAAGCCAACTCGAGCCTCGGGGACTACTCCTAGGCATGTTGCGTGTACGCATGGTTCTACGACCGTGGCTCGCCTTCGTAGACTGGCCACCGTGGACTCGCCCTCACATACTCAACGCGCTCGGGGATTCGGCGCGCTACAGACAACGTCACTCGCCGGTCGCCCGACCTTGCCACTCGGCGCGCTCGGGGACACGGCACTCGTCGGTCGCTCGGGGACTCGGCCCGCTCCACGGTCGGGGATTCGACGCAACTGTCATGGGAATGAGGAGGCCGACGAAGACGGTAGGCCCAACTGGAAGCCCAAGACGGCGACTTGTATATAAACCCCACTAGCACTTGTAAACCCTAACTGGCTGCATATATAAAGCCACCAGGGGCACCCCCACGGGGTATCCTCTCTCACATTAGACTAGATCTAGTCTCTACCTCCGCCTACGGCGGCTCCGATGTAAACCAATCTATACTGGATTGACAGCAGGGCATAGCGATCCTCCACCGAGGGTACGTGAACCTGGGTACATCGTGTGCCAATCTCGCTCCCGGATTCTTCTACATCTCCTTGCTCCCTCTACGTAAGCTACCCCAGTAGCATCTGCCGTGCAATACCACGACAGTCTTCGAGGGTAAGTTCTCTATGGATGTATATCCACCCATTGCTTGTATCTAGATAGTTTTTGGTGCTCAGTTGTTCATATCGTAGGAATTTTTTTGTTTTCTATGCTGTGAACCCAAAAAATTGCACTGTAAGTTTTGAACTAAATGGGAAGCTCTATAGCCTCTCCTTTTATGAACTTTGTCATTTTTTCGGATTCTCCCATTAAGGGGAACTTGGTATTAATGACAATGTGCATGTGGAGGCAATGCAATCGTGGGAGCAGGTTTCTGTCCACATGAACATCGATTATTTGCAAAAGAAGAGCACAACCATCCAGAATCCCACTATCCGTTATTTTCACATCTTCTTAGTGAATTCAATTTTTGGGAAAGGAGATGTCGGGGCAATGGCAGGCCCCGAAATGAGAGTAATTCATATCGCTTTGCACCCCGAGATAGAGCATAAGGTAAACTTGGGTGCTTTACTCATCCAACACTTTCGCCGCCAAAGGGCAGCATGTGTTGGGGACATCCATTGTGGGGGCTTGATCACACAGACCGTCGACGCAAGTGGTTTTGTCCTGCCATAGGAAAGATCCATGGCTGGCAGTAAGACTCTAGATGATATCCACATGGATAGCATCAAATTCATGGGGGTCTATAGACCACAATGCTACCTTTGTGCTTACCAGTTTTATTTTGAGCCTAACGGTGATCTCCACCAAGTTTTGCTTCCTTTTGTCCAAGATTTTAGTCTGCCAGTTAAACAGAGTTGGGTCCTCACAGAGGATGAGTTCCACCAGGCACTGATCCTCTTAGGGAGGATTTCACCGCAAGGAGGTCATCCCAACTGGGAAGACGTAGCAGCTGACCAATAGCAGCAGGGGCAAGGAGGAGAAGACTGGAACACAGTAGGCTGGGATGACTATGGTCAGCAGCACCATCACCAGGAGCCTTTCCCTCAGTACCAGCAACAAGGTATGCCTCCACCACAGCCGAGATTCAACTATGTCCCAAGAAGTGATTTTTACCAGCCGGTACATTGCATCGACAATATAAAAAATACATTGTAAGATGTGAATGCCAACATAGTTAACCTCACTCAGTACTTTACATCTTTTATGACTTATTTCTCAAGACACTACCCGAACTACCTATACCAGCAGCCGCCACCTGATGGTGCTAACAATTTTTATTCCAGATAGGCCAAGAGGCTTGGGGAGGTTAAACTCCTACCACCTTTTTCATTCATATTTTTAATCCTTCTTTTGATTTATTTTATTGTTCATCCCAGTGCATGTTTACTTTCAGTTTTGCATTGATAAAAAAATCAAAAAATTATAGACTATCTTTTATCTCCATTTGTGCGAATTTCTCTCTACTCTTGTTGATTTTTCTGCAGGCTGCTTGTTTCTAGTGATTTAGCTATAGATATGAATGAAAAGATATGGCTCAAGCAAGAGACGCGCAAGCAAGAGGAGGTATCACATTTTTGTTTTCCTTCTTCCTGTAAGTTTATTCATGAACATTTTATGTTTGTTCTATTGCACCTGAGTTCTACTCCACACGTAACTCGTTATCTTTTAGGACTTGAGCTCAAAGGTTTTTGTAACTACTTTGGTTAAGACTTGCGACAATTATTATCAATGTGAAAACAACCCTTTGGATTAAATTCCAAAAAAAATTAAGAATAAGAGAAAGTGTCTATCTACAAATTTGGTGCCATGTTTTTGTCTTAAGGGCTTAATCTTAGTAGTACTCAACCCCACATATTGATCGCTGACTTGATGCCACCTTCTAGAAAAGAATTGTTTGATAGAATAAACTTTTTACGGTGGGAGAGGGAGATACTAAAACCTATTTTACCTAGCTAAAAAAGAGAAGAGAGGAAACTATTTTATGTTTCTCATACAAACCTTTGTGATACTAATAACTCTGTGATACGTCGTAAACGTATCTATAATTTTTTATGTTCCATGCTTGTTTAGTATCTACTTTGTTTTGCTTTGTCCATGCTTTGAGGTATTTTTATATTTTTTCTGGTACTAACCTATTAACAAGATGCCACAGTGCCAGTTGCCTGTTTTCTTCTGTTTTTGGTTCCAGGAAGGCAGAAAATCTATATTCTCGGAATTGGACGGGACAAAAGCCAAAGTCAATATTTTACCGTGGGCAACACGAAGTCCAGAGGAGAGACAGAGAGGCGCCATAGGACGGTTAAACCCCCTAGGCGCGGGTGGGCCCTGCCTGCGCCTAGGCAGGGTATGGGCCCCCTGGCTGCCTCCTCGCCTTGCCTCCTTCGCCTATAAAAGCCTCCCGAGGAGAAAAACCCTAGATCATCGACCAGAAAGCCACGAAAAGTTCTGATGTGCTGCCGCCACCGAAGGGGAGATTCAGGGGACATAAAGTCTCTGTTCCAGCACTCTGTCGGGACGGGAAAGTGCCCCCGGAGCCATCTCCATCGATTCCACCACCATCTTCATCACCGTTGCTGATCCCCATGATGAGGAGGGAGTAGTTCTTCCTCGAGGCTAAGGGCTCTACCGGTAGCTATGTGTTCATCTGTCTCTCTATGCATGATCTTGTTGTGGTCATGAGCTTGTAATCTAGTAGATCTACCTTGCTACTCAAGTGCTTCAATAGATCTCTGCTCTCCCCATGTGTGTGAAAGTGACAGCGTGCACGCCATGGTGGCACTTAGTCTAGAGTCTACATAAATACTCATCATGCTTTAATAGATCTATGCTTTTCCCCACATGTGTGAAAGTGACAGCGTGCACACCGTGTGTGGCACTTAAGCCAGGTTACATATATATTCATGAGTTATATTTGGAGTTGGATGTCTTTATGAAATTGTGGTGTTTGTTGGAACCATCTAGCGCTCAAGGTGACAGTGTGGGGTTATCTAGATTGGGGAAGGCCCTACCATGGATTAGAGTGTCCAACCGGAGAGTAGTTAAGAGTAATATCATAAAGAGAAGATATTTATATGAGAGAGTGTTCACTAGTGAAAGTATGATCCCTAGGTCTTGTTTCTAAACATTGAAACACCGTTTGCATCTAGATCTGTTGCATGTTTGCTTGCTACTATCTTTATTTCAGTTTGCCTTTAGTCTCTCCCACGTCAACAACAAGTCAGAAGCTATTTTCTGGCACCATTACCACTTGTATTTCACTATCTCTTCGCCGAACTAGTGCACCTATACACCTGACAAGTGTGTTTGGTGTGTTGGGGACACAAGAGACTTCTTGTATCTTGATTTTAGGGTTGCTTGAGAGGAATACCTTTGACCACTTCCTCCCTGAGTTTGATAAACCTTGGATGATCCACTTAGGGGAAACTTGCTGATGTTCTACAAACCTCTGCACTTGGAGGCCCAACAACTGTCTACAAGAATAGAAGTGTGTAGACATCAAGCTATTTTCTGGCGCCGTTGTCGAGGAGGTAAGGTAAAAGGTACTCACATCCTCCGGTGTGAGTGCTCGAAGTTATTTCCTTTAGATTCTGCAATTTTGTCTTTTTGTTTCTTGTTTTCACTAGTTAGGCTTAATGGAAAACAACAACAAAATTAGAGAGCTCTATAGAATTTATCTTGAGTTAGGACATGAAGTGTTTGAAGAGAAAATTTAAAAACCTATGGAACTTTCTTTGCATGCTAATAGCAATGTTATTAGTATGAATTCTTTGAACACCATTATTTCTAATGCTATGGAAAATTCTAAGCTAGTTTTTTATGAAAATGATCTTTTTAGTCCCCTAGCTTTGGAAGATAACTATTCTATTGCTTATGATGATACCAAACCTCCAATATATGATGATTACAATGATGAATATGATATTTTCAGTCCACCTACTATTGAGGAGAAAATTTATTGTGATTATAATATGCCTCCTATATTTGATGATTATGGTGATGGGAATAATAATGATAGCTATTTTGTTGAATTTTCTCATACAACAATTGATAAGAATGACTATGCTTATGTGCAGAGTAATAATCATTTTATGCATGTGGCTCATGATAAGAATGTTTTATGTGATAGTTATATTGTTAATTTTATTCATGTTGCTACTGAAAGTTATTATGAGTTAGGGAAACATGGTCTTATGTATCTCAACAATATTAAGTTTCCACTCTTTATGTTGAAAATTTTGAAGTTGCACTTGTTTTGCTTTCCTATGCTTGTTGCTTTGTGCTTTCATGACTTGTTTATTTTCAAGATTCCTATGCATAGGAAGTGGGTTAGACTTAAATGCGTTTTAAATTTGCTTCTTGATGCTCTCTTTTGCTTCAATTCATATTTCTTATGTGAGCATCTTCTCAAACTATCAAGCCTAACTTAAAGGCGGTAAAGAAAAGTACGTGTTGGGAGATAACCCAAGAGTTTTTTTGAGTCTTGGAAGTTATTACTTCATTAATGACCTCTCCTTATCTTTTTGTTTGATTTTTGTGCCAATAATAACCTCTAATGAGAGAGAAGTAAGATTTGGGGAGTTACTGTCCTGAAACAGATTTGTGTGCTACACCGTAAAAATTCGTGAGGAATCTATGTAAGTCGGATTGAGCTGATATTTTGTGAATAAACCCCACAGGTTGTTATCTAACTTTAGTTAGTTCAGAACTTTTTCATTTGAGCAACAAAAGGTCTTAGAAAAAATCGGTTTCTACCTGCTGGTCTGTTTTGACAGATTTCTGCCATTATTTGCATTTGCTTCTTTTTGATTCCTTTTTTGGTTCTTTTTGGGAAATTGAGCTTTTTGAAGGAGTTGATACAGTAGCTTGTGTTTTTAGTAAGAAGTATTTCTGTTCCAAAGATTTTCCTAAAGTTCTATTATCTTTTGAATACACTAATGTTGCTAATGAAGATTGTGTGAAGTTTTGTATGAAGGAAAAAAATTCAGGTGTAGAGAGAGAATGATGTAATAAGATGAATAATGGACAAAAGATCAAGATTGGGGATGCCACCCTGGTGTCACCCCAAGAAATATCCAAGAGGTACAAGCGTCAAAGCTTGGGGATGCCCAAGGCATCCCCTTCTTCATCAATAAAAAGCTCAGGTCTGTCTAGACACTTCGTTTTTATTATTTCATGTACAGTTGTGTTATTCTTGGAGCATCTTAGTTTTTTTTTGGTTTGTTTAGTTTGCTTGAATAAAGTAGTTTGGGCCCCCGTTCTCGTTGTGTTGTTGCAAAAAAAATTACTTGGTGTTGGAAAGGAGTAGGAAGTTCCTGCTTGAAAGTGCAAGAGGATCTTGCATTGACTCTGACTTAGACTTTAGCATGACATGCTAGGTGTTGTTTTGACCTTATGCTTAGTGATTATTGTTGTAGCATGTATTGTTCCAAACAACTGGGATTGCTTAGTGTGCCTTGAAGAAATTATGCGTTGTTTTAACATACAAAAGCATAGTATTGTGGTTTTCTCCTTTGATGCTTTATTTGGGTTGACTTGGCACATGCTCACACCATGTTATGACTATGACAAGTGACTATAGCCTCTATGATCATTTACTCATTGACTTTTAGTACCACTCTATTCTTTGATTAGTAATTCTTTGTTGCTCTGCATGATTATGGCCATTATTGCTCTCTTAGTTGGTTGCTCCCAGTCTTTTTCTAGACTTCACTTGTATGAGTAAGCTCTACTCATGCTTCCAACTCCCAAGAAACCAAGTTATTCCAAAGTGTCCACTATAAACTCCTATGCATGGTGTGTTACACCATTCCAAATATATTCTTGTTTTCAGCTATCTTCCAATTAAAAACTATTTTGTTATGTGAAAACTTAGTGATTAAGACCTCACGAACTTGATGGCACACTTTATATTCTTTGCCCCTAATAAACTTGAACCATTGTGACAAATTTGTTGTATATGTTTGCACTTATACGTTGGAATTAGCAGAACCGTGCTTTCACGGGGAACGTTTTCAACATTGCACTTGTACTTTGTACTCAGTTGATATAATGCTCTTTTGTCTATGGATGTCACCGGTGTGAAATAAAGAGGGAACTTGTAAGTCCATGGAGTATGTATTTTGTGTTAGAGAAACATCTGGGCCGCTAGCCTAAGCCATGCCTAATCATGGTGGAAATTTGCAGCATCACCATAATGATCAATATGTGAAGCATCCTCAATAAAAACCTATGCAAATATAAAATAAAAAGATTGTTGAGATGCTCATTGTCTGCTTGCCTTGTCATTTTGGTTATGGGAAAGCTCCTGTACCATGTGCAAGGGGTACCCCGTTGGCGGTTCCCTGTGATACGCATGTACTTACTATAACAAGAACTTACATGTGAATAAAGTTGAGTAGCATGAGGTGAGGCCCTCGTATTCAAGGGACATGAGATTGCCAACTTATACTTTGTCAAGCATATACTTCATAGTTTGTTCACTTTAATCTTAATCACTTCAAGATGCTTATGATAGGGGCAATGAGAGCTAAAAGCTAACAAGTGCCATAATTTTTGGAAGCTCTTTTTGAGACTTGAAATCCCTGCTTCCCTTTATGAAGGGCCTTTCTTCCATCATTATATTGAGTCTCCACCTTCTACCTTTCAGCACCATTAAGAGAGCATAGTTGTCATTCTTAGTTCTATGTGTAGTGTCCCAAAACATATTGATTGATGCATATTGTTGATATTACTTGTTCTTGTGCTATTTGTATCTAGTCACCCTTATGATCTTTGAAGGTGTCCTATGCATCTATTTGCTAATCCATGAGGGACAAGCTGAATGCCACTATGCTATGTTTTCTATATGTGAACAAACAAACGTCTTTCAATGCATTGTTATTCATGAATCTTTGTTTGTATCCTTTCATGTTGCAGCATAGTTGCTACGTCTTATTGTTAGAACTTCATCTTTCATGCTCATGTTTAGAGTTCTTTGATCCCAGCTTCCAATACTTGCAAATGGTTTGATCTTAATTTTGATGGTGCATGTCACCTGAAAAATTATTCTTTTATCACTTACCTACTCGAGGACGAGTAGGAGTTAAGCTTGGGGATACTTGATACGTCGTAAACGTATCTATAATTTTTTATGTTCCATGCTTGTTTAATATCTACTTTGCTTTGCTTTGTCCATAATTTGAGGTGTTTTTATATGTTTTCTGGTACTAACCTATTAATAAGATGCCACACTGCCAGTTGTCTGTTTTCTTATGTTTTTAGTTCCAGAAAGGCAGAAATCAATATTCTCGGAATTGGACGGGACAAAAGCCAAAGTCAATATTTTACCGTGGGCGACATGAAGTCCAGAGGAGAGACGGAGAGGCGCCATAGGGCGGCCAAACCCCCTAGGCGCGGGTGGGCCCTGCCCGCGCCTAGGTAGGGTGTGGGCCCCCTGGCTGCCTCCTCGCCTTGCCTCCTTCATCTATAAAAGCCTCCCGGGGAGAAAACCCTAGATCATCGACCAGAAAGCCATGAAAAGTTCCGCTGCGCCGTCGCCACCGAAGGGGAGATTCAGGGGACAGAAAGTCTCTGTTCTGGCACCCTGCCGGGACGGGGAAGTGCCCCCGGAACCATCTCCATCGATCTCCACCACCATCTTCATCACCGTTGCTGATTCCCATGATGAGGAGGGAGTAGTTCTTCCTCGAGGCTAAGGGCTCTACCGGTAGCTATGTGTTCATCTCTCTCTATGCATGATCTTGTTGTGGTCATGAGCTTTGTAATCTAGTAGATCTACGTTGCTACTCAAGTGCTTCAATAGATCTCTACTCTCCCCATGTGTGTGAAAGTGACAGCGTGCACGCCATGGTGGCACTTAGGCTAGAGTCTACATAAATACTCATCGTGCTTTAATAGATCTATGATTTTCCCCACGTGTGTGAAAGTGACAGCGTGCACACCGTGTGTGGCACTTAAGCCAGGTTACATATATATTCATGAGTTATATTTGGAGTTGGATGTCTTTATGAAATTTTGGTGTTTGTTGGAACCATATAGCGTTCAAGGTGACAGTGTGGGGTTATCTATATTGAGGAAGGCCCTACCATGGATTAGAGTGTCCAACCGGAGAGTAGTTAAGAGTAGTATCATAAAGATAAGATATTTATATGAGAGAGTGTTCACTAGTGAAAGTATGATTCCTAGGCCTTGTTTCTAAACATTGAAACACCGTTCGCATCTAGATCTATTGCATGTTTGCTTGCTGCTATCTTTACTTCAGTTTGCCTTTAGTCTCTCTCACGTCAACAACAAGTCAGAAGCTATTTTCTGGCACCGTTACCACTTGTATTTCGCTATCTCTTCGCCTAACTAGTGCACCTATACACCTGACAAGTGTATTGGGTGTGTTGGGGACACAAGAGACTTCTTGTATCTTGATTGCAGGGTTGCTTGAGAGGAATACCTTTGACCACTTCCTCCCTGAGTTCGATAAACCTCGGGTAATCCACTTAAGAGAAACTTGCTGCTGTTCTACAAACATATGCACTTGGAGGCCCAACAACTGTCTACAAGAATAGAAGTGCATAGACATCACTCCTATGGCCTTTGAATGATTTATGGTATAACCCCAAATTTCGGCTATAAGTTGATGACATGAGTGGCATATATGTCGCTATATGGGAAAAAGTATTGGTACTCTCAAATGTTGTGTAAGCATTTATAAAAAGAAAACAATCATCGATCCTTGAAAGAGGAAGAAAAAAAGAAGAAGATAGGAGCCGAATTTTTTTTGTACCTTTTGATAACTTTGGTATCACCTCACCACCTAAAATGAACAATTAGAGTTCTTGAAAAACAAGGAAAAGAAGAGGCGTTTGATAGACGCGATTATCAAATTGGGTGTTAATGAAAAAACTCTAATTTTATACTTCTTTTGACATCTACTTGTGCACCCTTAAATTTGACTCAAGCAACCTCTCTTAAAAACATTTTTACTGTCATAATAAGAGAGGCACTAAAAATAAATTTATTTGCAAGCCTAGCCAAAATTTTGACAAACTCATTTGAGTTTTAAGAATTATTAGCTAGCAAGTTATTTGGATTTAGGAATTGAACTTAAGTGCAAGTATTCAGATATATTATGCTCATGTTTAAGGTCGCAAAATTATTAGCTAAGCTTGGGGAAGTTGGTAGCTCCAAAATTAATCACTTTTTACTATTGATTTCCCCCCTTTTTATTGCCGAATTTCACTAAAGATTACCCCTTTCCACTAACGTTAATGTCGCAATTAGCGAATCCTTGTTTTCTTGTGATGGTTTTTAGATAATGAACATTTATTAAAGATCTAATAACATTTATGGGCTGATTGCACCTAAAGGAGTAAATCCCCAATTGGAGCCCCTTTCCTTGGAGGCGTACAATACGCAAAACGACCAACGGCACGATCGGGATGCGCCCATACCGTGCGCCCGTACTACACACCACCGGCTCCGCATTATCAATAGAGGCAGCTTTCGTGAAGAGGAGGGAGCAAAAAAGAGAACACAACCGTAGCAAAACTCATCCAGAGAGAGGAGATCGGATCCAGAAAATGAGAAGAACCTTCCCTCATTCCTCGACGATTGCCACCTCTTCAACCACACACTCCATCATCATCCCCATCACTACCTTAGAGAGAGAGAGAGATTGTCAATTGTAAGATTAGGGTTTGATACTTTTATCTACCTTTGGTTTTTATTTGATTTGATCTTCAATTTCTATTGTGGTTTGCTACGATAACTTTGAGATGATTTCTATTTGCAATACAATTATGCCTTTGATTTGTCTTACTTTCATGTCTGAGTAAATCCCCATAGGTATGGGAGATGTAGATAATTGGTGAGATGAGTCGTGCCTCCTTTAAATCCATCAATTTGTGATTGTTGTAGTGTTTATTAATTTGTGAGAATGATTATCTATTTTTGCCTAATGCTTGTTATCTAATTTAAGGGCCCAGGTGACATGATTCAAAGATCTCATAGGTATGAACTTGTATGCAGCGAATCGATGACCCCCCGAGTGACACGGCCAATATCAATGAAGAGCTAGCATTACTCGAGGTCAACAAGGAACCATCAAGATAAAGCCTTGATCTGGTCGCAAGACCTTAATTAATGTGCTGACCATTGTCGTGGTAACAGACAGATGGATGATTGGGCCTAGGAAGAATTTTCCATGAGGACTCCTAGTCGGTATATGGGTTGCTTGCCTACTCACTTAAAAATAAGAAATATCACAATCACTTATTCCACTTTATCCATTTGGCACTTCCACTATCACCATGAAACGTTTCTCTCCGCGCCTAACTTCTTATCTGCAGGACCTCCGAACACCTTTCTCGTCTTTACTTTTATGCAATTTACTTCTTATTTACTAAGCAAGTTTCCTCTATATTTTACTCATAACATTCCACCATAAGCAATTGCAGTCAATTCACTCAAGACCGGTGACACCTTGAGTGCAACAGAAACGCCGCATAAAAACACTTGCCGAAGCTCCTTATTGGGATCAATATAAAAACTTAAATTAATACTTCTACGAAAACATTCTCTAATGAACCTAAGAAAACCCTAACCCTAGATAAAACCCTAGCCACCCACCTACTCCCTATTCCTCGACGCCAGAACCCTATACCTGCCGCCTCCAGCGCACGTCATCTCCTTCGCGTGCGGACCCGACCCATTTCCCCCCGCCCACCCTGTGATTTACGCGACCGCCTATCGCTCCACCCCGCAATCCCCTCACGATCCTCTCCCTCTCGTCTCTCCACCGGCGCCACCTCGTCCGCCGCCGCCTGCACGTGAACCCATATACGTCCGCCCAGCCTTCCTGCGACCTTGGCTCCGCGCGCCACTGTCCCCGAGCGGAGCTCGCCTCGTCCATGCCATTTGTGTCGCCTCGTCGCCCTCCCTCAGCGATGCCCATCGACCACCATCTTCCTCCTTTGGATCCACCAACCACAGCCCCGCCGCCGTCCTCCTTCCAGCCAACAAGCCAATCGACGCGGGCCCAGCAAGCCTTTGGGTTCCGCGCCTCCTAGTGTCTGCTGCCTCCTGTCGGCTCGCTGATGAGTGCATATTTGCATCATGTTTTAGATTATTATTTTGCATTGTAGAGGTAGGATCTTGGTATTTTACGGCGTTCACACGCACTTTTTATGTTTATTTTCACCAGGATCAGGACAGATGATGGATTTGATGGACACAATTCTTGGACCAGTTATATTAGAGTGAAAAGTAGCCAAAAACTATGTAAATTGCTTATTTGGGAAATATTAATAACACCAGAAGAAAACCCAAAGCAATTGGAGGGTGATGGGGAATACATTAGATCTAGTCTCCCCACGCCTCCATTGTAAACCAATCTATGATCATATGGACATGAACTTTGGTACATCGTGCCAATCTCGCTCCGGATTCTGAGGGTGATAACATCACCGATGGCTAGTTCGATTCCGGCGCGCGGACTCTCGGGAGATTCGATCTAGATTAATTTATTTCAATCTAATCTCTTGCTGATTGCTTTCACGTTTGGGTACCGATTTGGTGGGTAGTACCAACCTGAACTCTCCGACCTTGGCTCAATCCAGCAAGAGAGAAGAGAATGGGAATTGAATCATTATCATATCATGGAGTGCGAAGTGCAATGGCGTGAAAATCCGGCCGACTCATCGGCGCAACACCACGGTCCGCCCTCCCCCCCTTGGGCTAAACGCGCGCCTCACGACGTCGCTGAAATCTTTCTCCTAAATCGCGCCTACCGGACTCTCTTCCCTTACTCTCTAAAATCACCTTCACACGTACCCATCATGTACCCCCGCCGGCGGGGACCCATCATCTCCGACCTCCTCCGTCGCCCGCGTCGACCCGCTAACGCGCCCGACGCCATTGCGATTTGACCGACCCGTCGCCAGCGTCCGACTTTTATATGCCCGCCTCACGGCCGTCGCGCGGTGTTTCGCGCATTCGCCGCTCACCGTCTTCGACCGGGAGCCTCGAGTCGCCCTAACCAACAACCTCTGCCTGGGACTACCTCTAGCATCATGCTGCTGCGCAGTCGTGCTCGCGGCCGCGGCTCTCCCTTGAGATTCACACCCCATCCACCCTCGCGTACTCCTCGGGGACTATGCTCCACGCGTTCGCCGCCCTCCTCCGCCTTCGCGTACTCGGCGGGGCTCGACTCGGCGCTTTCCAGCCTCTCGCGGTCGTTAAACCTCGCGCTCCTCGCGGATGACTTCGCTGCGCGTCGCGCCAATACCAATCGGGCAATAGAAAGCACTACTAAAGCACTGTAAAACCTAAACTATATAATATAGGCACTCCACCGAGGGGCGTGAACTGGTACATCAAGGTTAACGACCAATTATATGGTGGGAGAACTTTTTCGGCCGTATAGTTCCCGCTGTATAGTTGGTGCCAACACCACCTCCTCAAATAGTTTCACCCCATGCAACTGGATCGAAGAGACGACATACAGAACACCCAGAAATCGCTGAAACCTGACCTCCGGAAAGAATCTGGAGGGGGAACTCATCCAACAGGATCCATCTTCTCCCTGCGCAGATCCGGGAGGCTAAGTCACCGATCTTCATCATCAACCGCTGCATCACCACCATCTCCGTCCATCCCATCTACATCTTGTCTAGATCTTATTGTCATTTCCTTACTCGTTGTGGATTTATACAAGTACTATTCATTTATGATAGATTTCATTACTTTTTCCATGATGTTGATTGCCTCCATGTCTGAGTAGATCATTAGTTCTTGGGGAGATGGAGAAACCCTAGTATGAGATTGGAATACGATAAAGTTTATTATGATATTCATCGCTGTGACCATGTGTTAGATTGTCTACATCTTGATGTTGGGATAAGTAGACCTCTCAATATTTGCCTCTTGTGGGGACTTGATGGAGGGAACTACTTGTTGGTAGATGATACGTCGTAAACGTATCTATAATTTTTGATGTTCCATGCTTGTTTAGTATCCACTTTGTTATGCTTTGTCTATACTTTGAGGCATTTTTATACATTTTCTAGGACTAACCTATTAACAAAATACCACAGTGCTAGTTGCCTGTTTTCTGTTGTTTTTGGTTTCAAAAAAGCTAGTAAGGAAATATTCTCGGAATTGGACAGGACAAAATCCAAAGTCAATATTTCACCGAGGAGAACAAAGAGACCGAAGGGCGACCGGAGGGGAGCCATAGGGTGGCCACCCCCCCCACACACACACACACACCACCCACGCGCAGGCCCACCCTAGGCAGGGTGTGGGCCCCCTGGCCGCCCTTCTGCCGCGCCTCTTCGCCTATAAAATCCCCACGATGCCAAAACCATAAGGACCTAATCAGATCTCCATGAAATAGTCCGTAGCCGCCGCCACCATCATACCTAGATCGGGAGATCTGAAGCTCTTCCCGGCACCCTTCCGGAGGGGAGAGATCATCCCGGTGGCCTTCTTCATCACCATGCCAGCCTCCGGTATGATGCGTGAGTAGTTCACTCTTGGACTATGGGTCCATACAGTAGCTAGATGGTTGTTTGTCCTCCTTTGTGCTATCATTTTTAGATCTTGTGAGCTCCGTTCATGATCAAGATCATCTATTTGTAATCATATATGTTGTATTTGCGGGGATCTGATGGATATTGAGATACTATGTCACATTGATTATTGATTCTATCATGTCTTATTGATTATTGATTCTATCATGTCTGTGTTGTTTGAGATCTTGCATGCTCTCCGTTTCTTGTAGCTATCTTGGCCAAGTAGATGCTAGTGACTCCAAGAGGGAGTATCTATGCTCGATAGTGGGTTCATGCCTCTATTGAATCTGGGGAAGTGACAGAAATCTCTAAGGTTGTAGATGTGTTGTTGCCACTAGGGAGAAAACAACAATCTTTTGTTCATGGAATAGTTGTATTGTTTACTTTACACACATTGCTTAATGTAGTTATCCGTTGCTTGCAACTTAATACTGGAGGGGGTTCGGATGATAACCTGAAGGTGGATTACTAGTCATAAATGCAGTTGGATGGCGGTCTATGTATATTGTTGTAATGCCCAATCAAATCTTATAGGATCATGAATGTCTAGTATTTGCATTATTATGCCTTGCTCAGTTCCTGTCAATTGCATCGCTGTAATTTGTTTACCCAGCATGTTATGTTATCTTTCTTAAGGAGAACACCTCTAGTGAATTGTGGACCCCATTCCAATCTTTACCATTGATACATCATCTACTATTACTATTTACTCTCTACAAGCGACCATTACCTTCCATACTATATGTTTAATCCTTTGTTTTCAACAAACCAGTGAGATTGACACCTCCTTGTAAGTTGGGGAAAAGTCTTAAGTTTGTGTTGTCCAGGATTTCAAGTTGTCGGCAACACCTTGGAAGTTGTTTCCTTCCTCCTACTGGTTCGATAACCTTGGTTTCATAACTGAGGGAAAACTTACTGTTGTGCTCATCACACCTTCCTCTTGGGGTTTCAACAAAGCTCTACAGTGATCTGAGCTCATCAGTAGACGGAGGGATGTTAGCACTTATAGTGAATATAAAGCTGTTAGCACCCCTTACATATCAACTTGGTAATCGAGGAAACTCACAAAACACTATCCATGCCATGGGATACGTCCTGTGGGATTACATCCCTTAATAGCGTAGTAATTCAGTTGATGTTGATTGTTGCCTGCTGTGATTATGAGGATGATTTGAGCAGTGGTTGCTACCTATTTATCCAAATACGGAGTTCTTCCCATACATACATAGTTGAGAATGTTCATGATAATAATCTTTACCTTAGCCCTTTATAATGCTAGTGGTGTATCCGCTAATCTCTGAGAATGCTTTTTCCTACTGAAGTTTCAAATCACTTTTACATACGCGATACTTATTTTCTGTATTCAGTTTTATTTACTTTACTCATTGTTCTCTTATAACAAAACCCCAAAAACACCATTTTACACAATACTCGCATTTTAGCTTGTCACTTAGAACTTTATTTAGCATTTCTATTTTCAGTATTTATTTCAAAAATTCTTAGACTTCAGACTCCTACTTCATGTGGGATTGATATCTTTATTTCGAAACTAGCTACAAACGATCTGTCCACTTGCAGTCATCACTCGCCCGAGCCATGATGCTTCGCTCTGTCCGGCACCACCTCTCCTTCCTCTGCGACGTGTGCGCAATGCCAGTACCCCGTCTTCCCATCGCTACCATAGACCCTAATCCCCGTCAGGGGTATGGTTACATCTGAGTCCCTACTGTTGGACTTGTTCTGTTCTTGTTTTCATGCACGCGCGTGACACGGACGTGTTATACTTTGTGCATCCAGGTACTCTTATTCAGTAGCGTGGAGTGCTGCTCAAATTGAACGAAGATTGCATGAGTACGGGTGGAATGCGAGTGTTGTTGTAGATCCCTGAGCTACGCGTGTCGGACGTAAGGACAACCTCGAACCACAAACCACTTGTGTCAGAACCAAGTCCGTCACCAACACGAGAAGTTACGAGCCGAAGAGGATTTTCTCGAACTCCGAAGACCGATCCATCGGCACGCCAAGGCCTCCGTCACGAAAACCGCAAGATCCACTTCCGGAATCCGAAGACCCTGATCTCGAGCCCGAACCCCCGTCGAACCCCCAAGATCACTGAAACCCATGTGTGACCCATATCCGAGCCCTTATTTTTATTAAATGATAAATAATTGTTGCATACGAATCATTCATACCCGCATGCATATTGTGGATGTTTGGGGATATTTAGATGATTTACCTAAATTAAATATGAAGACCTTATGCGGGTTTTTCTATTTTTGTATTGTCTCCATTTAAATTTGTGTAGTGAACTGGGGATATATTTTGCCTTGTTAAGTCAACATTCAAATTGCAGGGTATCTAAACAACTTTAACCTCTTAATTAATTGCCGGGTCCCCGATTCCGCTTAATATTGCCTAATTGCACTGAATTTTTCTATGTCATACATCATACATGCATCATGCCCGATCTTCTGTCATAGTATTAAATAGTGCATTCAGTGTTTCTTTTAGTGTTGTACTTCTTCACGGATTAGGCAGTTGAGTTGATGTGAGCTTCGATAAGTTATCTGGTGCACCTTCAGCAGTGAGGCAGTGTTTCTCATGCGAGTATTCTCCCTCTTTCTACCTATTTTATATTTATATTCTTTAATTCCTCCTGCTGATCTATTTCTATCTGTGTTGCAATACTTTAGTTTCCGTACCATTGATATCTCGTGCAGCCTATAATCCCTTGGACGCCTCGTATTATCTGTTGTTTGATAGATAGTCGTCCTTGTGAGTCGTAGTTGCTTGCTCAGGTGCTGCTTCGCGTCGTCGAGTGCCACCGATATTAGGGATTGGCACAAGCTTAATGGTGGAGGTGATCATGGATTTAATTACAGTTTAATAATTAATATCAAAAGTAAGAATAAAATACATAGACACAAAGGGATAATAGTTGAGATCTGTTTATTATCCCGCCCCCTGTGTCCACCTAAGACCCGAGTTCGTGACACCTATTCCGAGACTGAGCGCGCTAACCACATGTGGGGTGTATGGACACCCCTGTCGGCTTAGTACGTGATTTCAAAGTACAGTTTTGGGGGCCACAAACTAGTTCGAGCTTTATATGTTACCTACTGTACCTATACCATATATTCCATATATGAGATGTTTATTACATGTGCTCGATGAGTGTTTATTACTGTTGCGTATGTGCGACACTTTGTCACGGGAATATATTGTCTATGGTCATTGCTCTTGTGACAAGTGCACGCAACCTTAGGATCTGTACGAGGATTAGCTATACCTCGTACGGGTAGCTCTCTCGGGTGCCCCGCATGTACTTGCTTTGGGTCTGAGAAAGCGTCGTGTTCGAGGGACCGTCGACACCGATGGGTGTATGTTAATTGATCTGGCAAAAAGGGTTGAAGTGCGTGTGAAAACTTTGGTGCACCCCTGCAGGGTTAAATCTTTTCGAAAAGTCGTGTCTGCGGTTATGAACGACTTGGAGCATAGTATCTCGATCATAGATAACTATAACTAAAGTTTACTGTTATAATTTGACTTGTATCTGATATGACTAGTAAGTTGGATAACCACCATGGAAAAAAGAATAAAATTTCTAACCATGTGAGTTTCCTCTGCAGGACTTCCTCGTTTGGTATCAAGGGAGAAATATTAGGATGTGTATGTTTGGTGTTAGTATCAGGTTGGTTCCACATAGGTCTTTCTTTCCTCTCTCTAATAGCCGACAGTTGTATCGAGTCTCTATAGGTTGTTTAGTGCATGTTACGCTGCTGTTTCATTCCACCGTATCTATATAGGCGAGAGCCACCAAATTCTAAGTCTTGGAGTGTACTGGCTTCAGTACTGATCATTCTCTTTTTCTTTTGCCCTTTGTCGACTCTCCTTTTGTTTTAGCAGATTTGAGATCGACGTCGTTAGCATGGTTACAATTTTGGCTTGGCCTGGGCAGGGTTACGGACACCATTGGTTATTCTTAAGGGCTCTTAGCTCAATTTGCATCTTATCCGTACTCAGATGTGTATTTTTTTCGAGGTGATTTGGATCTTTGTATTGTATATTTGTATTCTTGACTCTTTGAGTCGTTGTTGTATATATCTGTTATGTGGGTTCCATCGCGGCACCTTTAAATTGTTTCTATGCGGGTTTGGTCGGAATCGCGAAAACTTGCATAGGACCGATCTGAGGGTGTTACAGCTTCCCCTATAGCATCTCAAGTGAAGTGACAAGACCAACAAATACGATGCCTCTAACAAGGTAGTGATGCCAAGTGACGCCGCCATCGTTCGCCAAGATCATAGTCGAGGCTCGGTTTTCACCGGATGCCATGTCACCCCAAACTCGACGTCGTCTAGATATTCACCACCGGAGATTGGTGTTGGATCCCAAGATCCCCCACACCGGGTCCCAACGCGGTAGTCCACCTCCAGTGGGGGAAGTCGTCGTAGCCATGCTCGGAGCCGCCGCCCCGGCGCCCAGATGACGTGTCAGCGCAGCTGCCTTCCTTGTCGATGCAAGCAGGAGGTCAGAATCGACCACCGCTCGCCACTGCGACCTTAGGCCGCCATCACCGCGCGCCTGCATGGATCAGAGGTGAAGAGGACGCTGCCTCCCATCCCTACGCAGCCTTTGGTCGGCGATGCCTCCGGCGGTGGCGGAGGGGGGCTCGAGGATGGGGGCGGGGAGGCCCCGGGGTGGCACAGCGCCGCTGCAGCTTGGGGTAGGGTTAGGAGTAGGGTTAGAGCTTGACAATCCAAGTAGTGTGCTATGAAGAAAAGCTCCAAATAGTGTGGTTTGGATCAAAGAAAGTAGGACTGCGGTTTATTCTATGTTTGTTGATTCATCTTACGGGTTATGAAAATTCTGTGCTATCTTGTAAAGATATCTTAATTGCTTAAAAATTGTGGTGTGCGAGTGAATTGGGAGATGCGTCCTTCAAACAAAGAACGAGTATTCGTTGCAAAAAAGAAAGAGGAAGAATTAGGAAATTGTATTGTACATCCATTTATTATACTCCCTTCGTCCTAAAATAGATGTCTTAGATTTGTTAAAAATTAAATGAATCTAGACACTATTTAATATATAGATTCATTTAAATTTTAAAAAATCTGAGACATCTATTTTGGGACGGAGGGAGTACATACTTGCATAGTATTGCAGACTGCTCACCTGATGGTTCATAGACTCATAGGTTATGACAAAAATGTGATAATTACTGAAATTTCGGAATTTACTGCTGAAACAAACGCACCCTAAGTATTCATCAGTTGACATCGGTGCTGGTTTTCAAAAATTATTTTTCTGTTATTCCTTCCTTCTCAGTTTTAAATGACACAGATTACTCAAACCTAAAAGATATCCCATTTACAATCTTTTTCTCCAATCTCATCTGAGATATTTTGTGAAGCATCCGCTCGTAATTTCAAGATTGGTGCCTACTGAAATGAGGTTTAGCTTCCGCCAGGCAGCAACAAGGACCACCACCAATCTAACCAACTGTTGGCCGATTTGCTACCACATTTGCAACCTACACGACAAAGCGTCACGAAAGATGAAAGCAACATCAACCATAAATGCACCAGCGACTAATACTTACTCCCTTCCGCCAATAAAGATGCCTACTGAAACGCGGTGTTGCTTCCGCCAAGTATCATCTTTCCTCAGCAAGAAAGAGGGGCACGCATCCGCTGCAGAGAGAGGACGTCTCATATTTAAGCTCTTCACTCTGCTATTTAAACAGGGCAGCCTGAGTTCCCTGAGCACACTCCAGTGTCCAGTCACACGGCCAGAGAAGAAGGGGCTACCGGCAGCGCAGCGGCGATGGCGGTCCGGGGACAATCGTCGGCGGCAGCTTCTCTGCTCCTGCCGCCGGTGACTGCTCTTCTGTTCCTATGGATGTTTGGCTGTAAGTCTTGGTACATACATATGCTGCAGTTTCCTGAGTATATATCTCTTTTTGCATAGTAATCATGATTAATTTTGTAATCTTTGCTGTAATTTCTCGCTTACGCATAACACCACTATATTGTGTTTGTAACTTGAAGGGGGGAATGTGATGGCACATACTGATATTGGCAACATGACGGCACTCCAGAAGCACGTCTCTTATTTTGACCGTAACAAGGATGGCATCATTACTCAGGAGGAAACATTTGAAGGTGATTGGGTTTATGCAGCAAGTTCTCTGCACCATTTGGTCTTACTAAGATATACAAATTGCTCGTATGTGCAAATTAAAAAATATATTTCTATGCATTTTCATGGATAAAAGAGAAGCTTGATAGATCTTTTAGCCGTAGCTACAGAATACAAATTTGTCCACTGCCATATCTGCAAAAAAATTTAAAAAATCATTTTGTATTCTTATCCATGCTAAACTTATACTCTGGAATGCAGGGTCTGTCGCAATTGGTTTTAGTGTTGAATATGCCACAGAATTTGCCGCCTTGGTGCATGGTGCAAATGGTCCTATAACAAGCCCCGTACTTCCCCTTTCCCTCGCTCACACGCACGCACAGACACACACTTGTTTTTAAACATTATTACATGTTTGTGGATGAACTACGAGCTTGATTTTTTGATTTTTTTTTTTCAATCCAGGCTGATGCACCACTGCCTCACTTATCAATATACATAAAGAATATGGAGAGAGGTATGCATGGGAGTGATACGGGTGCATTTGATCTTAAAGGAAGGTAATTAATACCACTTGCTACTTAAGTACTCCATCATGCCCTGAAAACTATGTTGTTTCTGCTAATCCACTTTAAGTTTAAAAATCCTAGAATTAAGGTAATTAATACCACCTTCTACTAAAATATAAATCACACAAACTTGTTATTTTGTTTCTGCAAATCTATTTTAAGTTTAAAAGTTGCCCCACTTCACGAGATTTCTAGGATTTAGAATAATTATTTTGTGAGGTGGATTGTGTAGCTCATCTATACTATAGTGGAAACTTAGCAATAATTTTATGGGTGTGTGCATCCACACGTATATTAAAAATACTTCCTAAAGTGCGTATTTAAAGGGTAATTTGCGTGGAGTCAAATCTATTTTGATATTTTATATAGCCAGTTTTATGCGGGACACCGAGGTGCACCAGCAGTATCCGTATGTATAAAAGACAAACTCATGCGATGTCACATATCCAACAACAGTAAAGCAATGCAGAGGACTTATAATGCTCTACCTTTTTAACTTGGATATAATTGATTTACATCGATCTCTCATAGATATAACGTACATTTATTCTTTGTTCTTTTATTCTCGTAGATATACTAGTACTTTTTTTTTTGCATATTTATAGTTTCATTCAAATCCATACATATGCTAAACCTGTCAAGCTTTAGGTTTGTTCCACAAAAGTTCGAGGAAATATTCATGAAGCATGCAAAAACTAGACCAGATGGATTGACACATTCGGAGGTGGAGGATATGATCCTAGCAAATCGAGATCCACTGGACCCAGGATCATGGTAATTTGTTATATATGCATGCCTTGATTATATGTGGATTTCTTTTTATGAAACACTCATGAATATGTGTATTTGCTCATGGTTCCTGAGTCTACATACCAATTCAGTAATTTCCTGCAAAAATCATGATCCCAATAAAAGGGTAAACAAGTAGGTAAGCTTATTGGGTCTTTCTAAGTTTTTTTTGTATTGTTGTCAATGTAGGGAGGGACCTGAAATAGAATGGGGAGGAATATACAAGCTCGCGAGTGACAATGATGGATTTCTTCACAAGGACGATGCGAGAGGTATATATGATGGAAGTGTGTTTGTAAAGTTGGAGGAGAAGCGGGCCTCTCCTCGGAGTGTAATGTAATAGAGCGAAAAATGTTGTATGCTTTACCCTTAAAATCAATTGGGGGACACATAGTGTTTATATTGACAATGGTAAATATATTTCGTCAAGTGTTTGTTTGTATATAAGAAAACTACTATGACTTTATTGAAGAAACATATTTGAACTCCGAATGTAAGTAATTTTCATATTTGTATCATGGTAAGAAATGTGCAGCTTGCTCCGCGTGTTGATGGTAGCCATACTAGATTTTAGAACTTGAAATAAATTCCATAGAAAGAACAATTACACAATAGTTTTAGAGGTAATCCGATAAGGTTGGTCATAGCTAAATGTGAGAAGGGGAATATGAATTTAACATAGAAGTAAAACAAAGGCCCTTCATAGAGGGAAGCAAAGATTAACACCACACCAATGCAACATTCTTTATTGCCCACCAAAGCAAGCGTAACCTCGTCTTCGGCCCCGGTCATTTGATACATTGGCGGAGGCGTCGTGCGCTCTTGTTCTGCACGTAGTCGCGCGCCCTTGGCCAACAGATCCTGTTCCGCACGTCGCCGCGTGCCCTCGGCTAACCGCTCATGTTCCACATCACCGGAGATATCATCGATGCTAGAACTACCCACCATCAACCTCAACCGCACCCTCGGGGCAAGCTAACTAACATAGGAGACTGTCAACAGGCCACAGAAGATCCTGGCCGTGAACATGCCCGCGCCCCGTATCCTATTCGATGAAATGATCTGCCTGATGTCGACCAGGGAGGAGGATAATAAGGTCATCTTGCCTCGCATAATCAATAAGGCCGTACAAATGGACTACAATACCAAGGATGAGATTCAACAAGATGCGGTCTCAATTGATGTCGAGCCATTGTTTTGGCATGATGTCGAGCCTATGGATGCAAATGGTACCGAAGCTATGGATGCCAATGATGGCGATGATGGAGTCCCTATCGATGACACGACACAAAATAAGAAGATCCAAAGGACCCCAAAGATACACCATCAAGGAGGACAAGGTTCTTTGTGAGGCGTGGATGACAATTGGACAATATCTAGTTTGCGGTGCCGAGCAAAAAATCTAGACATATTAGCGTAGGTGATAGATGTGAAATATAGCCATACACATCCACATTTAAACTAGATATTATGCATACTTTTGATGAAATATTTCTCTAAATCCTGCCACTAATGCCTAATGATCAAAGTGTTATGCAATCATGTCTTTCTATTTTTCGTTGCGCAGGAAATGATGTTTGATGATGGGAATCACAAATTAAAGTCAAAGATACGAGTATTTCCAACAACCTAAATAAACCAGGGATCGTGAAGAGGAAACAGGAGCTTTAACGACCAACTATATGGCGGGAATATTTTGAAGGGTTTCGTGGCATAGTAAATCAAAAATTTCTACCGATGCGAACAGAGGGAAGCCAAGATCTAATCTAGCAGATGCAAACAACGAGAGAGATTGGATTAGATCTTCATACACTTGAAGATTCGCTGCAATGAACGTTAAATCGGGCGTGGGTGATGTAGTCGTACTCGCTTCTCCTCCTCGCGATCCGATCCGATCTAGCACCACAAGTGGCGATGCCTCCGTGAGATGCACACGTGCAGCACCTCGACGTCTCCTCCTTCCTTGGTCCAGCAAGTATGGTGGAGAGATGGGTTGGGATCTACAACGCGACGGTGCGGTGCAATTGGTGGAGTTTCTGCAGCAGGCCTTACACGCAATCGGGAGAGAGAGAGAGAGAGAGGCGGCGACGGCTTGAGGGAAGGTGTGTGGGGTGGTGCGCCCAGCCCTCTTTATATAGAGGGGTGGGCAGACCTAGCCCTCCCCAAGCCAAGGCAGCGCCAAGGAGGAAGAGTGGGGGCAAGGAACCCCCTTCTAGAAGGTCCAATTAGGGTTTATCCCTTCTTGGCTGGGCCCTATGGGGCCTTGTGCCCCTGGCCCAATGCGCCAGGCACTCCCTCATAGGACCATGCCCCTCCCGGAAGGTGGGGCCATGTTGGTCCCTTCCGGAAGGTTTTAGAAGCTTCCGTAATATACCGATTAACCTTAACAATTCAACTCCAAAACTGCACGCCTTATATGAATCTTATTCTCCAACCACTCCGGAACCTCTCGTGATGTCCGGATCCCATCCGAGACTCCAAACAAAAACTCATAAACCAATTATCCAACCTATCCTAGCGTCGAGACACGTTAATGTCCGACCCTTGAGTTCGAGAATATGCGGACATGATCTCCTATCAATAATCAACAAATGGTCTGGAAACCCATATTGACTCCCACATTCATCGATGATCATATCGGATGAACCACGATGCCGAGATTCAATCAATCCCATATATATATTCCCTTCGTCTCGCGATATTTTACTTGCCCGAGATTTGATCGTTGGCATCATACCTAGTTCAATCTCGTTCACAGCAAGTACTTTACTCGTTCCGTAATCCGATATCACTTTGTGATTAACTCCTTAACCACATGCTTGCAAGCGGTGTTGATATCGATTACCGAGTGGGCCTGAAGTATATCTCTCCGACTTGGGAGGGACAAATCCCATCTCGATACATACAACCCAACAGATACTTTCCGATCACCTGAGAGACACCTTTATGATCACCCTCTCATAGGATGACGTTTGATGACCTCAAAGCTTTCTTCCGATACCAGGGAGTTGTATTATCTCATGGTCTAAGGAATACAATATTTGACATAAGAAAAGCTTCGCAAAGATGAACACGATGACACGATGACACGATCTAATTGCTTCGCTTAGTTTAGTTCTGTCCATCATATCATTCTCCCAATGATATGATCTCATTATTAATCGACAACTCATGTCCATGGTTAGGAAACCTTAACCATCATTAATCAATGAGCTAGTCCATAGAGGCGTACTAGGGACACGGTGTTGTTCACAAACCACATAAGTATTAAAGTTTCCGCTTAATATAATTCTAGCATGGAATATAAAAATTATCATGAACAAGAATTATAATAATAACATCTTTATTATTGCCTCTAGGGAATAATTCCAACAGTCTCCCACTTGCACTAGAGTCAATAATCTAGTTTACATTTGGCAACAATCTCACACCCATGGCACTGAGGTGCTGATCATGTTTTACACGTGGAAGAGGTTTAGTCAATGGATCTGCGACATTCGGATATGTATGTACTTTGCTAATCTTCAGATCTCCATCTGCTATATAATCTCGGATTATATGAAACTTGAGGTTGATATGCTTGGTCTTTGGATGATATCTTGGTTCCTTAGCGAGTGCTATGGCGCCAGTGTTGTCACCCAATATCTCCAGTGGGTCCAATACACTTGGAACCACGCCAAGCTCAGTGATGAAGTTCCTGATCCAAACTCCTTCACTTGACGCTTCTGCAGCAGCCATGTATTCCGCTTCTACTGTAGATCCCGCGATCACGCTTTGCTTGCAGCTTCTCCAGCTCATAGCTCCTCCATTCAAAATATACACGTATCTTGTCTGAGATTTAGAATCATCCTTGTCGGTGTCGAAACTAGCGTCGACGTAACCTTTTACGACGAGCTGTTCATCACCCCCATAGACTAAGAACATTTCTTTAGTCCTATTTAGGTACTTTAGGATGTTCTTCACGGCTGTCCAGTGTTCCACTCCTGGATCACTTTGATATCTGCTCGTCAAACTAAGAGCATTGGACACATCCGGTCTAGTACACAGCATGGCATACATGATAGAACCTATGGCCGAGGCATAAGGCACTTTGCTCATAGCTTCCCTATCATTTACCGTAGCTGGACACTGAGCCTTGCTCAATATCTTACCTGACAACATAGGCACTGAACCTTTCTTTGCCTTATCCATTCTGAACCTTTTCAGAACTTTGTCTAGGTATGTACTATGGCTTAAAGCTATCAGGCGTCTTTGTCTATCTCTATAGATTTTGATGCCCAATATATAAGCAGCTTTACCTAGGTCTTTCATTGAAAAATACTTGTTCACATAACTCTTCACATCGTTAAGCATGTTAATGTCATTTCCAATAATCAATATATCAACCACATATAGTACCAGAAATGTCACCGAGCTCCCACTCACTTTCTTGTAGATGCAAGCTTCGTAGCAATTTGGAACAAATCCAAAGCTCTTGATCACTTGATCAAAACGAAGGTTCCAACTCCAAGATGCTTGCTTCAGTCCATAAATGGAACGCTGAAGTTTGCATACTTTATCAGCATCCTTAGGATCGACAAAACCTTCGGGTTGCATCATATACAACTCTTCATCAATGTTGCCATTGAGGAACGCAGTCTTGACATCCATCTGCCATATTTCATAATCATGAAACGCAGCAATTGCTAATAAAATCCGAATGGACTTAAACATCACTACGGGAGAGAAATTCTCATCGTAGTCAACTCCTTGAACTTGTCAAAAACCTTTCGCGACAAGCCGTGCTTTATAGACGGTAACGTTACCATCCGCGTCCGTTTTCTTCTTGAAAATCCATTTGCACTCAACGGCCTTTCGGTCGCTAGGAGGGTCCACCAAAGTCCATACTTGGTTTTCGCTCATGGATCCCAATTCGGATTTCATGGCTTCTAGCCATTTCTCAGAGTCTGGGCTCATCATCGCTTCCTCATAGTTCGTAGGTTCACTGTCTTCTACTAACAAGACAGTCAAGACAGGGTTGCCATACCACTCAGGAGGGGCACATGACCTTGTCGACCTGCGACGTTCAGTAGTAGCATCGTCTGAAGCTTCATGATCCTTGTCATTAGCTTCCTCTATCGTTGTGCGGTGACCTGGAACAATTTCAGGTCTTTGCGCTACTCTCCAATTCAAGAGAAGGTTCAATAACCTCATCTAGCTCTACTTTCCTCCCACTCACTTCTTTCGAGAGAAACTCCTTCTCAAGAAAGGAACCGTTCTTTGCGACAAACACTTTGCCTTTGGTTCTGTGATAGAAGGTATACCCAATAGTATCCTTAGGGTATCCTATGAATACGCATTTCTCCGCTTTGGGTTCGAGCTTGTCCGGCATCAACTTCTTGACGTAAGCTTCGCATCCCCAAAATTTAAGAAACGACAACTTAGGTTTAGCACCAAACCACAGTTCATACGGTGTCGTCTCAACGGATTTAGATGGTGCCCTATTTAAAGTGAATGCAGCGGTTTCTAATGAATAACCCCAAAATGATAACGGCAAATCAGTAACAGACATCATTGATCAGACCATATCTAATAAGGTTCGATTCCGGCGTTCAGACACACCATTGCGTTGTGGTGTTCCGGGTGGCGTGATTTGCGAAACGATTCCGCTTGCTTTAAGATGCGTGAGAAAATCATAACTCAAATATTCACCTCCACGATCGGATCGTAGAAAATTAATCTTTCTGTTACGATGGTTCTCCACTTCATTCTGAAATTCTTTGAACTTTTCAAATGTTTTAGATTTATGTTTCATTAAATAGATATACCCATATCTAGTTAAGTCATCGGTAAAAGTGAGAAAATAGCGATATCCACCGCGCGTCGAAACACTCATCGGTCCGCATACATCGGTATGTATGATTTCCAACAAGTCCATTGCTCGCTCCATCATACCGGAGAAAGGGGTTTTGATCATCTTGCCCATGAGGCATGGTTCGCATGTGTCAAATGATTCAAAATCAAGAGACTCCAAAAGTCCATCAGAATGGAGTTTCTTCATGCGCTTTACACCAATATGACCTAGACGACAGTGCCACAAATAAGTAGTATTATCACTATCTACTTTGCATCTCTTAGCCTCAATGCTATGGATGTGTGTTTCATCCCTTTCGAGATTTAGAAGAAATAAACCATTCATAATAGGTGCATGACCATAAAAGATGTTACTCATATAAATAGAACGACCATTATTCGCCGATTTAAATGAATAACCGTCTTGCAATAAACAAGATCCAGAAATAATGTTCATGCTCAACGCACGCACATAATAACACTTATTAAGGTTTAAAACTAATCCCGAAGGTAAAACTAAGGAGAGCATGCCGACGGCCATCACATCAACTCTTGATCTGTTGCCAACGCGCATCGTCACCTCATCCCTCGCAAGGCGTCGTCTATTCCGTAGCTCCTGTTTCGAGTTACAAATATTAGCAACTGAACCAGTATCAAATACCCAGGCAATACAACGAGGGATAGTAAGGAAAACATCAATAACATGTATATCAAATATACCTTTGATGGTGCCAGCCTTCTTGTCCGCTAAGTACTTCGGACGATTCGCTTCCAAATGACCCTTGTCCTTGCAATAGAAGCACTCGATTGTCCGCTTAGGACCAGACCTGAGCTTCTTCTCGGCGAGGGCAACGTTGTCACGCCTTTCTTGAAGGGCTTCTTTGCACTCTTACCTTTCTTGAAGGTGGGGGCTTGTTGACCATCAACACATGATTATCCTTTTTATGTCCACCTCCGCAGCCTTGACTTTGCGAAGAGCTCGGTGATCGTATCGATGGAACCAATCGATTGTGAGTCACTACAAAACTTTTGTAGCTGGAGAGGAGTGATTGCAACCACAATCTTGAGCTCCTCTGGAATCTTGCAGTCCAGTTGCTCAAGGCGTTGAGTGTAGCCCGACATCTTAATGGCGTGCTCACTAATGGAACTCCCTTCCTCCATCTTGTAGTTAAAGAACTTCT
The DNA here is from genome assembly GCA_030063025.1 of Avena longiglumis. Classification (NCBI taxonomy): domain Eukaryota; kingdom Viridiplantae; phylum Streptophyta; class Magnoliopsida; order Poales; family Poaceae; genus Avena; species Avena longiglumis. Next base: position 332,662,817 of record CP125978.1, read on the forward strand.
CAGAGATCTCATATCTCTCAGAACGGGACTGAGTCTGAAACATGGTTTTCAGCTCCTCGAGAATCTCAAAGGGCCCGGGATAGTCTTCAAAACGATTTTGAAGGTCCGATTCCATAGCAAACAACATGGTTCTCTTAATCACACCATAATCATCTTTGTGCGACTGATAGACAGCTTTCTCATCAGCCGGCGCAGTAGCAGCAGGGGCGTCACCTAACGCATTCTCAAGGACATAGTCCTTTTGACCGCCAGAGAGAATGATTCTCAGATTGCGGAACCAATTGGTGAAGTTAGACCCATTGTTTCTAAGCTTTTCCTTCTCAGCAAAAACGTTGAAGTTGAAGTTGGACTTAGCCATTTGATCTACAGTATTTGCAAGTACAAATTAGACTATGTTCATGATAACTAGTTCAACTTTTAATCAAATTACTATATGAACTCCCACTAAATTCAACATCCCTCAAGTTGTTTAGTGAACATGATCCAAATTCACCACACCTAATCCGATCATCACGAGAAGAGATGTGGCTTCAATGGTGGACAACGAAGTGTCGATCATATCATTCATATGACTCATGCTTAACCTTTCGGTTCATGTGTTCCGAGGCCATGTCTGTACATGCTAGGCTCGTCAAGTCAAACCCAAGTATTTCCGCGTGTGCAAAAACTGGCTTATACCCGTTGTATGTGAGCGTAGAGTCTATAGCACCCGATCATCACGTGATGCTTGGACACGACAAACTTTCGCAAAGGTGCATACATGGGGAGAACACAGTTTTATCTTGATCTTTAAGTGAGGAATCATCTTATAATGCTACCATCGCGATCTAAGCATAATAAGATACATAAAAGGATAAACATCACATGCATATAAATTTATGTGACATGGTATAGCCAATCTTCGCGCAATGATCTCCATCTTGTGCGTGCCGGCATGATCTCCATCACTCCACCATGATTGCCTCCACCACGAATAGCAACTACAACTATTGCTAACTACTTAGCGATAAAGTGAAACTATTACATGGCGTATAAGAAGTTGACACATGTCATACACAATTATAAAGACAACCATATTCTCGCCGGTTGTGTACTCATCGACATGCAAGTCGTGAAACATTACAAAACATGATCATCGCATACATTATACACATCACATCTTGGGCCATACCATATCACGTAAAATACTCCTCAAAAACAAGTTAGACGCCTCTACTTTGTTGTTGCATGTTTTACGTGGCTTATGGGAGTAGATGCTAAGAACGATTCTTTCTCACGGAAATCACAACGGTGATATTATGGTTGCCAAACTCCGTGTAAATCCCATGACAACTATAGTGAGAGAAACCGACATCCACCACCGCATGTGTGGAACAAGCCACATGTCAAGTGCGGAGCCGGTCTCGTGAACGACGTCGCGTAAGGTTGGCCTGACCGCTTCAATCTCACTATCCCGTCATAAGAAGAACACAAAAAGAGGCTTGCAACAAAAACATCAACGCCGCAACAACCATGTTGCGTTCTACTCGTGAAACACATCTACGCATAGATCTAGCTCTGATACCACTGAAGGGTTTCGCGACATAGTAAATCAAAATTTTCTACGGATGCGAACAGATGGAAGCCAAGATATAATCTAGGAGATGCAAACAACGAGAGAGATTGGATTAGATCTTCATACCCTTGAAGATTCGACAGTGAACGCTCGTTAACGCGTGGGTGATGTAGTCGTACTCGCTTCTCCTCCTCGCGATCTGATCCGATCTAGCACCACAAGTGGCGATGCCTCCGTGAGATGCACACGTGCAGCACCTCGACGTCTCCTCCTTCCTTGATCCAGCAAGTATGGTGGAGAGATGGGTTGGATCTACAACGCGACGGCGCGGTTCAATTGGTGGAGAGTTTCTGCAGCAGGGCTTCGCCTACACACGGTCGGGAGGGAGAGAGAGAGGAGGGCAGCAGGGCGACTGGCTTGAGGGGAAGGTGTGTGGGGGTGGTGCGCCCCGAGCCCTCTTTATATAGAGAGGTGGGCGGCAGCCCTAGCCCCTCCCCCAAGCCAAGGCCGGCGGCCAAGGAGGAAGAGTGGGGGGCAAGGAAACCCCCCCCTTCTAGAAGGTCCAATTAGGGTTTATCCCTTCTTGGCCGGCTGGGCCCTATGGGGCCTTGTGCCCCTGGCCCAATGCGGCCAGGGCACTCCCTCATAGGACCATGCCCCCTCCCGGAAGGTGGGGCCACGTTGGTCCCCTTCCGGAAGGTTCTATAAGCTTCCGGTACAATACCGATTAACCCGGAACAATTCCGAACTCCAAAACTGCACTGCCTTATATGAATCTTATTCTCGACCATTCCTAACCTCGTGATGTCCCGGATCCCATCCGAGATTCGAACAAAAACTCATAAACCAATTATCCAACCTATCCTAGCCGAGACACGTTAAGTGTGTGACCCTTCGGTTCGAGAATATGCACATGATCTTCTATCAATAATCAACAGTGGGTCCGGAAACCCATATTGACTCCACACATTCATTGATGATCATATAGGATGAACCACGATGCCGTGATTCAATCAATCCCATATATATATTCCTCTGCCTCGCTATATTTTACTTGCCCGAGGTTTGATCGTCGATGCCGTCATACCTAGTTCAATCTCGTTCACGAAGTACTTTACTCGTTCGTAATCCGATATCACTTTGTGATTAACTCCTTAACCACATGCTTGCAAGCGGTGTTGATATCGATTACCGAGTGGGCCCAAGTATATCTCTCCGACTTGGGAGGGACAAATCCCATCTCGATACATACAACCCAATGGATACTTTCCGATCACCGAGAGACACCTTTATGATCACCCTCTCATAGGATGACGTTTGATGACCTCAAAGCTTTCTTCCGATACCAGGGAGTTGTATTATCTCATGGTCTAAGGAATACAATATTTGACATAAGAAAAGCTTCGCAAAGATGAACACGATGACACGATCTAATTGCTTCGCTTAGTTTAGGTCTGTCCATCATATCATTCTCCCAATGATATGATCTCATTATTAATCGACAACTCATGTCCATGGTTAGGAAACCTTAACCATCATTAATCAATGAGCTAGTCCATAGAGGCGTACTAGGGACACGGTGTTGTTCACAAACCACACAAGTATTAAAGTTTCCGCTTAATACAATTCTAGCATGGAATATAAACATTATCATGAACAAGAATTATAATAATAACATCTTTATTATTGCCTCTAGTGCATAATTCCAACATATTTTTCCGGCTGTATAGTTTCCACCGACATCCAAAGGTAAAACAGAACAACTTTCTTGAAGGGACCCCTATATAAAGATACCTCTCGCAATGAGAAACGAGAGGAGAGACGAGGAGGAGATCATAAACACACAACATCGAAGAGCCGCCGGAGGAATAGACCTAGATCCAATATCACAAACTCTTCTCCACCATCATAGCCATAGTCTACCACTTGTAATAGTAGATATCATCTCCAATTAGTGACATTGTAAGACTATTACTATCGATCTCATGATTTCCAATACAATGTTTATGATTTTTGATCTCATCTCTATGTGTGAGTAATTCTCCTTGGGCTGAGGGCTTCGGTCTAGCCGTGTAGTTTGTGCATGATATTTATCATAGATGGGATCATGTATTAGTTTGTATGACATGATGATTATTGTATCCTATGTTGCCTCAATCTAAAGGACTTGTTAGGTACCCAAGACCCCGAGGATTGATCCAGGTTTAGGGAGTATGAGTAATGACTAATCTGCAGGATGGGAACCCCGGTAACAGAAAGGATAGTACAGCTGTATGTGAGGGATTTACTTGGGATTAACGGTGATGTCACTTTGCATATCAATAGTTATCTTTCTTCTATGGATGAGACTAATAGGATATTGCTATAAGCGGTTGCGAAGGCAATAGCAGTTATGGATGCACTGGCGACATATAATTATCTTGCTCTAACGATTATATGCGTACTTTATTATTATCTTTTATTCCCATCAGATGTTTTGCACAGCTATAGGTGAAACCGAATGCCCTAGGCCCTCTCTCTCCATCATCGAGAACAACAAAAGATTGCAAACTCTTGGTCTAAAAGAATTCTAAAACTCCCAAAGGTCCATTAAAATAACTTCACCGAGATTTCTGCTTCCTAAGGATTTCGATAACCTAGGTATACTAGGGAAAAAGAGCTATACTACATCCATAATCCGGATCAAAGGTATCAAGATTTTTCTGGCGCCATTGCCGAGGAAGCAATAGCTAACCTGGTAAGTGTAGGGGTTCGTAGCATCGAAAACAAAAAAATTCTACCGCATGCACACAAACAAGCCAAGATCTATCTACTAGATTGTAGCAATGAGTCGATTAGAGTACTCACCCTCGAAGATTCCAAAGCGGTTAACGAGAGCAGATTCTCATGGGTGATGTAGTCATACACTTGCCGATCTCAAGATCGCATAGACGATCCTTCCGGCAGCGCTTATGCAGTTGGTCACACGTTCGGTACTCGATGAAGACCTTCCTCTCCCTAGTTCCAGCAGGCAACAGAGGTTGTAGTTCTCCCCTCGCGATTTCGGCAGCACGACGGCGTGGTGTCGGAAGTAGAGGGAAAATACTGCAGGGCTTCGCCTAAGCCGGAGCAGGTTATGGTGGATTTAGGGTTTTCGGCGATCTAGGTTTAGAAGGCCGGATAGGAGGAGGTGGAGTCGCCGGCGGCTAGGGTGACGGCGACGGGCCGGCGACGGCGGTTCAAGGTGGAGAGGGCTGGTTGTGATCTCTTGGGGCAGCCCCTCCCCTCTATTTATGAGAGGGGGGCAGCTTGGGAGAGGGGGGTTTGAATCCTTCCCCAACTCCCTCTTTTTGTTGGAAGGAAAGAAGGACTCTTTCCTTCTTCCACTAGGAAACCATTGTTCCAATTTGACTTTTCAAACCTGCCTTTTGACTTGCAATTTGGATCTTAATTCCTCTCTTGCAAATGCCCAACCAAGTGACCTAGGACATGATCCAATCATTCCACTTAACCATGACACATTCATGAACCATTCCCCTTCCGGTCCAGTGAACCTTCTAGACCCTTCTAGAACCTCTCTGATGAAAACATCGAAATCATTCTCGAACTCCAGAATTGGACTTTCCTTATATGATGAACCATTCCGGATCTCCTCGTGATATCCCGAATCCCATCTGAGACTCCGAACAACATTCGGTCTCCCTACTTACATTCCATATCTACTAAACAACATTGAATCCTTAAGTGTGTCTCCCTACGGTTCGTGAATTATGCGGACATGACCGAGACACTTCTCCGATCAATAACCAATAGAGGAATCTGGAAATTCATATGGCTCCCACATATTTCTATGATTACTTTTCGATCGAATGAACCACTTACATATGATACCAATTTCCCTTTGTATCGCGATAGTTTACTTATCTGAGGTTTGAACGTCGGTATCTCTGCATACCTAGTTCAACCTCGTTACCGATAAGTACTCTTTTCTCGTTCCCGTGATATGTGATCCCTTGTGAGCCAGTCATATGCTTGCAAGCTAATTGGATGACATTCCACCGAGAGGGCCCAGAGTATATATATCCGTCATATGGATGGACAAATCCCACTCTTGATCCATGTGCCTCAACACATACTTTCCGAACACTCAATGCCACCTTTATAGCCACCTATTTATGGTGTTGTGTTTGATGTCATCAAAGCATCCTTCCAGTGCTGGTGATTAGCATGATCTCATGGTCGAAGGAATTAGGTTACTATGTATCAGAAAGCTTATAGCAAATGAACTATTGAAATGACTTGATCTTTATGCTACGCTTATCTATAGGAGTATGTCCATCATACCATTGTCCTAATGATATGATCTTGTTGTTAATAACATCTCAATGTTAATGATCGGGAAACCACGATCATCTATTAACCAACAAGCTAGTATTACAAAGAGGCTTTACCAGGGAATCTAATTTAGTTTACAAATCACACAAGTATTAATGTTTCCGGTTAATACTATTATAGCATGAATATAAGCATTTATCATAAACATAAAGATATAATAATAACCACTTTTATTATTGCCTCTAGGGCATATCTCCAATAGTAAGGTTATTAGGAACCTTGCTAGTTTTAATTCTTGTTTTTAATTTTGTTAGTTTGCTTTCAATCTTTATTTGAAAAACCAAAAAAATAGTTAGCCTTTAAATTCTTGTTTTTACTATCATAAGTTTTTGTTAAGAAAACCCAAAAGCATAGGTACTATGGCTAAAAAGAAACTTGGGGAGTTTGCAACTCCCAACAATGATTATTTGTGTACCCCTATTACCCAGCCAGTAATTACTGCTGGGGACTATGAAATTAAGCCCCACTATTTAAGTTTGGTTCAACGAATCAATTTGGAGGCTCTGCTGCTGAGGACGCAGGTGTGCACTTGAACACTTCCACTAAAATATGTGATATGATGCGCATTAAAGATGTTGACCCCGATGCGGTCAAGCTGCGTTTATTTCACTTCTCTTTTAGAGGAAGAACAAAATAATGGTTGCTATCTTTGCCTAGAAATACTATTGCATCATGGGTAGAACATACTTCTTTATTCATGACTAAATTTTTCCCACCTGCAAAGACTATGCAACTAAGATCTAATATTACTGGTTTTAGACAGGAAGAGCGTGAGCCACTAGCGCTTGCACGGGAGAGAATGAAATAATGCATGAGAAATTTTCCCAACTATGGGATGAAAGATTGGTTAATTATCCATTTATTTTATAATGCTATTAACCCTGTGTCAAAGACTATGTTTGATACTACAGCTGGAGGAACATTTAATGACAAAAAAATTGCCAAAGCAAAGCAGCTGCTAAACAATATGCAAATCAACCATGTCCAATGGCATGTGGAAAGATCAAACACAAAGAAGGTGAACTCTATCACACCGTAGGAGCATGAAGAACTCGCTGCTAAGCTGGATGAGCTCATATTAGCCGTCAAGGGTAAGGATACCCAGGTAAGAGCTATCCCATAATCAAATATTGAAGAAATAGACTTCATAGCTCGTAATGATTATAACCCTGCTTGGAAGAAGAAATATAATCCAAATTTCTAAAAACATTATTCTGGCCCTGCAGGTAACTCTAATAATAATATTGGATCAAGTAATGGTAGTCTCCAAGAATCACTTAAGTCCTTTATGGACTCGCAAACTAAGAAAAATAGTATCCTTGTTAAGATAACGGAGAACCATGATAATATGCTTGGAAAATTGTCTAACCAATATGTGAGTTTGAGGAATGATTTGCAGGCCCTCTAAGAAAGAACAGTTCGGCAACGCAGAGATAAAACAAAAAAATTCCTCTAATGTGGTGATCCCAAGATCTAGCCGAGGTAGAAGGCCACGAGGTTTACCACTAGACGCACAGTTGTGGATTACTGATGAAGCGCGTCAGTTGATGCAGTGCAGTCATCGCGATCCGATCGTCCTGGTGCTGATCGTACAGCACTTCAGCTGGTATCCACACGTACAAGGAGGAGCGCCGGCGGCGAACTGCTAGATTCGTTACGGTGGCAGGACTGCTGTGGAGTTAGGGTTTCCAACACATGGAATGACCTAACCGAACAACGATTAACCCTTCAGGGTTGGTGTGCTCCACTATATATAGGGAGTGAACGTGGGCTCTGCTCGTGCGACCCATTCACTAAAGCCCATATAATATTAGTCCCTGTGAGTCCGACTCACTGACTTAGTCCAAATCAGGCTCGGGTCCAACCCAACCAGATTTCCAGTTCAGATCCAATCCGAACTTGCTCCTGCTCTTAAGTGTGTGACCCCGCAGGCTCTTGGCAACTTGGACACGATTTGAGTCCGACTCTAAATCGATCAGTCGATAGTGGCTCCTAGCAAAACGTGCCGACTCCCAAGTACCAAAGAGTCATGACGACTTGCCTTTCCAATGCGACTTACGTCTAAGTCCATTTTGCCTCACGATATACCTTGTCAGACTATAGGCGAATAATTGTCATCCCTTAAATAATCCGACTCTCTTCTCGATCCGAGATAAGTGATTCACCCAACTAACTCTTAGTCGATCGCCTCGGTTAACACTTAACTGAGTCGTGCATGGCCATGCTTTCTGAATCATATCATCCGAGAGGGCCCAGAGAATATCTCTCCAAGTGGAGGGGCAAAATCCCATCTTGGTTATTCACATCACGCAGCTTGATTCTCAGTCGACCCGAACTCTGCCTTTATAACTGCCCAGTTACGGATCAACGTTTGACAGAATCTAAGTCGGTGATCCTCAACTCGGACTATGCAGTAACCTCAGGTCTAAGGATTACATTGATTGAGATATACAAATGACAACTTGTTCGTTGTACCTCAATATGGGTCAATCCGACTCGCTAAACTCTTTAGACGAATCTGTGTAAGTTGGAATACCATCTCCATGCCCATGACAAGTGGAACCGAGTCATCAAGCCAACTTTCACATTGGTCTAAGTTGTGTTTCCAGCACAACCTCAATGACCAGGGATATTTAGTACAAACAACATGAATGTATAGTTCCACAACCGAATCACATATTCAATGATACACATCAGATGTTTATACAAGGACTACTTAATATCTTTATGAATACAATGGGAAATCTCATCATACATGATTGCATCTAGGGCATATTCCCAACAGTCTCCCACTTGCACTAGATTCAATCTTCCAACATCACATGTCTAAGCATCTAATGCCCATGGCTCTCAGGTGCGCCTCATGCTTCGGCTGTGGTAATGGCTTTGTCAACGGATCCGCAATATTTGCATCTGTGTGTACCTTGCATAACTTGATATCTCCCTGATCCACGAACTGGCGAATCAGGTGGTACCGCATGAGTATGTGCTTGTTCTTCTGGTGTTGTCTAGGTTCCTTGGCTTGTGCAATAGCACCATTGTTGTCACAATACACGTCCAACGGATTGGACGAGCCCTGAACCACACCAAGATCCATAAGGAAATTACTCATCCAAACAACCTCCTTTGCTGCCTCCGAGGCGGCAATATACTCAGCCTCTGTTGTAGATGCAGACACAGTCTCTTTCTTGGGACTCTTCCAGCTCACAGCACCTCCGTTTATAATAAACACGTATCCGGATTGCGAACGAGAATCATCAGAGTCGGTAAGATAACTCGCATCCGTGTAACCCTTTACACTGAGTTCATCTTCACCACCATAAACCAAAAACATATCCTTAGTCCTTCTCAAGTACTTTAGGATATTTTTAGCCGTTGTCCAGTGGATTTCTCCAGGATCAGCCTGGTATCTTCTCACAACACTTAGAGCATATGAAACATCCGGCCTAGTACAAATCATGGCATACATGATGGATCTGACTGCAGAAGCATACGAAATCGCACTCATCCGACTCCGCTCATCAGTTGTCGAAGGACACTGAGTCTTGCTATGTTTTACACCATGGAACATCGGTAAGAACCCCTTCTTAGACGATTCCATGTTGAACTTCTTCAACACTTTGTCCAAATAAGTACTCTGACTCAATCCAATGAGCCTCCTTTATCTATCTCTATAGATCCGGATTCCGAGGATGTATGTTGCCTCACCCAAGTCTTTCATTGAGAAGATCTTTTCCAATGATTCCTTGGTTTCTTACAACATCTGGACATCATTTCAATCAGTAATATGCCATCCACATATAAGATTAGAAAGTTTACTTTGCTCCCACTAAACTTCTTGTATAAACAAGAATCATGACCACTCTTTATGAAGCCAAATGATTTGACTACCTCATCAAAGCAAATATTCCAACTCCGAGATGCTTGCTTCAACCCGTAACTGGATTTCTGAAGTTTGCACACCTTGTCAGCATTAGCCGGATCGACAAAACCCTCGGGCTGTATCATATACACATCCTCGGTTAAATTTCCGTTAAGGAAAGCCGTTTTGACATCCATCTGCCATATCTCATAGTCGAAATAGGCTGCTATAGCTAACATGATCCGAACTGATTTAAGCATCGCTACGGGCGAGAAAGTCTCTTCGTAATCAACTCCTTGAACTTGTCGGAACCCCTTAGCGACAAGGCGTGCTTTATAGACGGAAACATTTCCATCCATATCAGTTTTCTTCTTAAAGACCCATTTGCACTCGACGGGTCTTGCACCATCTGGAAGATCAACCAAGTTCCAAACTTGATTTTCATCCATGGACTTTAACTTGGATCTCATGGCTCCAAGCAATGACTCGGAATCAGATCCCACCATCGCTTCTGAATAATTTGCCGGCTTATCACTGTCTAACAGTAACACATCACGAACACTTCGTAATCTTGTCGATCTTCGTAGTACAGGTGCTACTACCGGCTCAACCTCCAAGGTTTTTGCCGACTCGCTACTAGCCGGTTCCTCTCGAATTTCTTCGAGCTGCACCGTGCTCCCACTTACTCCCCGACTGAGAAACTCTTTCTCAAGTAAGACACCGTTCCGAGCAATAAACACTTTGCCCTCTTCTCGGTTGTAGAAGTAGTAACCCAAGGTTTCCCTCGGATACCCCACAAAAATACACTTATCCGACTTGGCTGTAAGCTTGTCCGACTAAAGTCGCTTGACAAATGCTTCACAACCCCAAATCTTAAGAAAAGACAAACTCGGCTTTTTGCCTGTCCACATCTCATGCGGTGTCTTCTCTACCGATTTTGATGGTACTCTGTTTAGTGTGAACGCCGTTGTTTCTAGACAATAGCCCCAAAATGATAAAGGCAGATCTGTCCGACTCATCATTGACCGTACCATGTCCAACAAGGTCCGATTCCGCCTTTCCGAAACACCATCCCTTTGTGGTGTTCCTGGCGGAGTAAGTTGAGGAACTATTCCACAACTTTTCAGATGGTCATCAAACTCGTGGCTCATGTACTCGCCTCCTCGGTCCGACCGAAGAAACTTTATTTTCTTGCCGAGTTGATTCTGTGCTTCATTCTGGAATTCTTTGAACTTTTATAAGGCTTACGACTTATGTTTCATCAAGTAGATATATCCATACCTACTCAAATCATTAGTGAAGGTAATGAAGTACTCATAACCACCTCTAGCTGTCGTGCTCATTGGTCCACATACATCACTATGTACTAGTCCCAACAAGTCGGACGCCCTTTCGCAACTCATTGCAAAAGGTGTCTTGGTGATTTTGCCGAGTAGGCAAGATTCGCATGTCTCGAACGAATCCAAGTCGAACGAAGTTAGGAGTCCATCATCATGGAGCTTCTTCATGCGTTTCCAACTTATATGACCAAGCCGACAGTGCCAAAAGTAAGTCATATTTAGATCATTTGGTTTCAACCTTTTAACATTTATGTTATAAACCGACTCACCATCAAGATTCAAAATAAATAACCCGTCCTGGACGGATGCAAAGCCGTGAAACGTATCATTCAAATATAAAGAACAACCATTATTCTTTATATTTGACTCATAGCCTTGCCTCATCAAACATGAAGCAGAAATAATGTTTCGACTGAGCACTGGAACATAATAACAATTATTCAATTCCATAATGAATCCGGAAGGTAAATGAAGCTGCATCATGCCGACTTCCAACGCATCAACTCTTGCTTTGTTGCCGACTCGAATATCAACCTCTCCTCTTGCCACGCTCCTAGTTCTTACCAGTCCCTGCAACGAGTTGTAGATGTGAATAACTGATCTGGTATCATATACCCAAGAACTATTAGGTGCATCAGCAAGATATATGTCTATAACATTGCAAACAAGTGTACCTGAGTCAGAAGTCATACCTCCACTCTTGGCTTTGTCGGCCAAGTACTTGTTGTAGTTCCTCTTCCAGTGGCCATCCGCCTTGCAGTAGAAGCAAGTGGATCCGGCTGAAGGAGATGGCTTAGTCCCTGAGGAAGCGCTTGGGACCGGGTCCTGAGCCTGCTTTCCTCCTGAATTAGCCTTCTTCTTAGTCCAAGAACTCTTCTTGAACTTAGCCTTATTCTGCACCATCAACACTTGACTGGCGCCCTTTTTGAGATCTCTGCTTGATCATCCCATGCAATTCAGTGAGCTTATTATCCATACCATGCATGTGGTAGTTCGAAATGAACTGCCCATATGCACTAGGAAGAGAGTTTAGAATTATATCCGTAGCGAACTCTTAGCTTATGGGGTAGCCAAGCCTCTCCAGAGACTGCATGTAACCAACCATCTTGATCACATGCGGACTCAGTGGATCACCATCCTTAAGCTTGCAACTCAGCAAAGCCCGAGAGACTTGATACCTCTCAGTCTTCGCCTAAGCCTGGAACATACTTTTGAGGCTTTCGATCATATCGTAGGCCTCAACATGCTCGAACTGCTTTTGCAAGTCCGGTTCCATGTGAGCAAGCATAAGACAGCTAATATCTGTGGACTCATCCTTAGCCCGACGGTAGGCATTGGTGGCGGCAATGACGCATTCTCATTTGGCTCATCTGGAAGTGGGTTGTCTAGGACATGGTCCTTCTTTTCTTGTTTGAGAACAATTCTCAGATTTCGATACCAGTTGGTAAAATTAGTGTCATTCAATTTATCTTTCTCAAGAATGGTTCTCAACGCAAAACCGGATATCTGAGAGTGGCTGCTACTTGGTGCCATGATCTACAACAGAAAATATGCAAAACACTTAATACATGTATTCATAAAAGAGCAAGCATATTAAACATTTTAATATTTTATGCTCCCACTAGAACCAACACCCCTTTGATGGTTACTTAGTGATTTAGGATCCTAAATAAGCAAGTCGGCTAGTGATCTTTAGCATCACCGCTAGCCGCCAAGTGATCTAGGTAGACAACTCCTTGTCAATCGTATCTCATACGACTCCTGTTGGACGGGTGACATCACATGCCCTGGCTTCCATCCGACTTTTCCCCGAGACCCACAACCGTTGTGATATACCCGTCTAGCTCACCGAGTGTTTCTGCAGTAAGAGTCCGACTCGAACCCACGTAGTTGGAAAGAATTGGCAGCACCTCAATTTTATGAGCCCACTACCAAAAATGTCCAACTTGTGATGGTGCAAACACTGGCGGGAAAACCGACTAGACCTTCTTTGAGGGATTGGATTTTACCGACTATCTAATAGAGGTAAAACAGAGACATAACAATAACACAAAATAAATCAATTATAATGTGAAACGGTATGGCTCCCTTCATGGAGATCCCCATCTCCACAAAGCCTGTAATCCGACTCGTGCCAACTCTTTGCCACTTGCCATCTTACTCCATGTCGCCGACATGTACATCGCCTTGCATGTCATCCGGGTTCTACAAACAGCTACACTAGCTAAGTAAAGTAAATTACAAGGAGAATCCGACACGCATGTCATTATACATTAATATGACAGCACCTAGGCTCCAGCCGGCTGACAAAAACCATGATTCACAGATCACGTATGGATTACACACATACATCACATGCACATGAACCATACCAGTCACAACTTCCTACAAAAACAAGTTATGCATGGATACAATGTCTACCGGCGTTGTGAAACTCGCAACGACATCTAAGGCGCTACGACAGGGCGAAGCCGGCGGTCCGGACATGGATTCTGACCATCATTCGGACTCGATCAAACTCTTTGATCTTCGATCACCGCATCTGGATTTACGTGTCACAGTCTACCCCGATGGCGGAAGCCGACCAGTAGGGGTATGTCGTTCCACGACCTCAGCAGTATGATCATGGAAATCAGATCTACCATTCCCCGAGTACAGTTGATCCAATCAACCTCGTACAAAACCGATCTATCTCATAGATCGACCACCAAAACAGCATATAGATCTCATCTACAGCCTACTGCATATCACATATGCGAGATCTCGAGCCTAAAACTAGAAGCTATCGCTCTGATACCACTGTTGGGCCACGCAGAGATAAAACAAAAAAAATCCTCTAACGTGGTGATCCCAAGATCTAGCCGAGGTAGAAGGCCACGAGGTTTACCACTAGACGCGCAATTGCGGATTACTGATGAAGCGCATCAGTTTATGCAGTGCAGTCCTCGCGATCCGATCGTCCTGGTGTTGATCGTACAACACCTCTGCTGGTATCCACACGTACAAGGAGGAGCGCCGGCGGCGAACTGCTAGATTCGTTACGGCAGCAGGACTGCTGTGGAGCTAGGGTTTCCAACACATGAAATGACCTAACCGAACAACGATTAACCCTTCAGGGTTGGTGTGCTCCACTATATATAGGGAGTGAACATGGGCTATGCTCATGTGTCCCATTCACTAAAGCCCATATAATATTAGTCCCTGTGAGTCCGACTCACTGACTCAGTCCAAATCAGGCTCGGGTCCAACCCAACCAGATTTCCAGTTCAGATCCAATCCGAACTTGCTCCTTCTCTTAAGTGTGTGACCCCGCAGGCTCTTGGCAACTTGGACACGATTTGAGTCCGACTCTAAATCGATCAGTCGGTAGAGGCTCCTAGCAGAACGTGCTGACTCCCAAGTACCAAAGAGTCATGATGACTTGTCTTTCCAATGTGACTTACGTCTGAGTCCCTTTTGCCTCACGATATACCTTGTCAGACTATAGGCGAATAATTGTCATCCCTTAAATAGTCCGACTCTCTTCTCGATCCGAGATAAGTGATTCACCCGACTAACTCTTAGTCGATCGCCTCGGTTAACACTTAACCGAGTCGTGCATGGCCATGCTTTCCGAATCATATCATCCGAGAGGGCCCAGATAATATCTCTCCAAGTGGAGAGGCAAAATCCCATCTTGGTTATTCACATCATGCAGCTTGATTCTCAGTCGACCCGAACTCTGCCTTTATAACTGCCCAGTTATGGATCAGCGTTTGACAGAAGCTAAGTCGGTGATCCTCAACTCGGACTATGCAATAACCTCAGGTCTAAGGATTACATTGATTGAGATATACAAATGACAACTTGTTCGTTGTACCTTAACATGGGTCAATCCGACTCGCTAAACTCTTTAGCCGAATCTGTGTAAGTTGGAATAGCATCTCCATGCCCATGACAAGTGGAACCGAGTCATCAAGCCAACTTTCACATTGGTCTAAGTTGTGTGTCCAGCACAACCTCAATGACCAGGGATATTTAGTACAAACAACATGAATGTATAGTTCCACAACCGAATCACATATTCAAAGATACACATCAGATGTTTATACAAGGACTACTTAATATCTTTATGAATACAATGGGAAATCTCATCATACATGATTGCCTCTAGGGCATATTCCCAACAAGAACAAGGATTGTTGAGGCACAGCTAGGTAAGATAACTGAGAGTCAAACTCTTATTCTAGCTAAATTTGCAGGTAAAGCTGAGCCCAATCCGGATGAAGACCTCAAGATGATAAGAATCCAAAGGGAGGAGTCTGAAGAACTTGACTATAGCAATGCCCCTTCACCAAATTACACGGTTGAAGATCTTGTGAAAAGGATCAATATCAAGATTCCAGTAAGTGAAGGAAATGATGAAGCTATGTATCAACATTTCATTAATCAGGTAGTAATAAAGATACGTGAGCTTGAAGATGAATATAAGAAAATTGCTGAAAAACTACCTGTTAAGCTTGACGATATATTTGAGCCTACTATTAAAATTAAAATTGGGACTAATGAGATAGCTGCACTTTGTGATCTAGGTGCAAGTGTTTCAACAATTCCAAAAAAGTCTTTATGATAAGTTAAATTTTGGATCTTTTGAAATTACTGAATTAAAATTACATTTAGCAAATTCTACCTATAAACAAGCTATAGGAATTAAGGAGAATACTTTAGTATACATTAAAGGATGTCCTGCTCTCATTGATTTTGTTATTGTTGGCATGCCTGAAGATGCTAATGCTCCTATCATATTAGGTCGTCCATTCTTATGAACTATTAAGGCTTTGATTAATCTACATGAAGAGAACGTGAAGCATCAATTGCCTTCGTGGGATCCTTTTGTTGTTCATTTTCCCAGGAAGAAGAAATCCAAACATGATGAGAAGGAGGCCATCACTTTGAAGGCCAACTATTTTGGAGTGGGTGTTCCACTCATTTGGCCTAAGTGATCAACATCATGGTCACCCTGTTGACCATAAAAGAGCGCTTCATAGCAGGCAACACATGTAAAATAAAGGTTCGAGTAGAGTTTTTAAGTTTTAGTTTCATGTTGAATAAAGAGTGCTAGAAAACTCCAGTTGAGAAGGAGAAGTTAGGTGGTACTGAAATCCTGTCTTATACATGCTGTTGTTGGTCAAAAATTTAATCTGTCATTTTTCTGTCAAAACATGGTGTTTCGCTAAGTTTCAGGTTAAGAAAGATTTTTTGAAAAAACGGGTAAATTTTAGCGACTCCAAAAGGTTTAACGATCAACTATACGGCGGGAATAAAATTTTGGCCGTATAGTTCCGGTCGTATAGTTGTTTCGACATCACCCCTTCACTTTTCAAAGGATACCGAAAGTTTAACGACCAACTATACGGCAGGAATAAAAATTTCGGCCTTATAGTTGCGATCGTATAGATATTGATGACTTCATCAAATTTATTTTCCAGGATACTGCAAACCTAACGTCCAACTATACGGCGGGAATACACATCCCGGCCGTATAGTTTGCGTCGCCAAGAAGAAACCCTAAAATATTACCGTCAGACCAACTATACAGCGGGAATAAAAATTCTGGTCGTATAGTTTTGGACGTATAGTTAGTGCAACCACAAAAAATCCACGGGAAGGTACCCCTAACACCAAAACTTCAATCCTTTTTCCCTCTTCTACCTCCAAACTCTCTCAACACCTCAAGTGATATTTATCTCTACTCAATTTAGTTCGATTTTCTCGCAGACATGTGATCTACAGTATGTTTCTCCTCCTATCATCCAATTACTTTTGAAATTCATCTCCGATATGTTGTCATTATCAATCTAGGTGAGACCTACTATGAACTAATTTCCATGTTTCTCTTGCCTAGATTATTATTTTGAGGAGATTCTTTAGTGTGCTATGATGAGGAATATGTTATGCTTATTACTATTGGATCAAAAAGTTTTATTTTTGTATTCTTATTATTTTAGCTAATGAACACAAGGATACAATCGCGTGCTCGTGCCGTCGCGAGTTCTTCTTGTTGGAGATATGCCCTAGAGGCAATAATAAATGTAGTTATTATTATATATTTGTGTTTATGATAAATGTTTACATTCATGCTATAATGGTATTAACCAGGAAACTTTAATACTTGTGTGATTTGTAAACTAAATTAGAGTCCCTAGTAAAGCCTCTTCATAATACTAGCTTGTTGGTTAATAAATGATTGTGGTTTACCTATCATGAACATTGAGATGTTGTTAACAACAAGATCATATCATTAGGAGAATGGTATGATGGACATACTCCTATAGATAAGCGTAGCATAAAGATCAAGTCATTTTAATAGTTCAATTGCTATAAGCTTTCTGATACATAGTAACCTAATTCCTTTGACCATGAGATCATGTTTATCACCATCACTGGAAGGATGCTTTGATGACATCAAACACCATACCATAACTGGGTGGCTATAAAGGTGGCATTGAGTGTTCGGAAAGTATGAGTTGAGACACATGGATCAAGAGTGGGATTTGTCCATCCATATGACGGATAGATATACTCTGGGCCCTCTCGGTGGAATGTCATCCAATTAGCTTGCAAGCATGTGACTGGCTCACAAGGGATCACATACCACGGGAACGAGAAAAGAGTACTTATCAGTAACGAGGTTGAACTAGGTACGTAGAGATACCGACGATCAATACCTCGGATAAGTAAACTATCGTGAGACAAAGGGAAATTGGTATCGTATGTAAGTGGTTCATTCGATTGCAAAGTAATCGTAGAAATATGTGGGAGCCATATGAATTTCTAGATTCCTCTATTGGTTATTGTTCGGAGAAGTGTCTCGATCATGTCCGCATAATTCACGAACCGTAGGGAGACACACTTAAGGATTCGATGTTGTTGAGTAGTTATGGAATGACGAGTAAGAGACCGAATGTTGTTTGGAGTCTCGGATAGGATCCGGGATATCACGAGGAGATCCGGAATGGTCCGGAGAATAAGATTCATATAAGGAAAGCCCTGTTTCAGAGTTGGGGAATGATTCCGGTGTTTTCATCGGGAATGTTCTAGAAGGTTCCGGAAGGTCCGGCACTCCGGAGGGGAAGGGTACATGAATGTGTCATAACAATGTGGAATGGTTGCATCATGTACTAGGTATCATCGCTGAGCAAAATAAAGGGATAAATCAAATCCTAGTTTGAAAAGTCAAACGACAAGTTTGCTTGGTGGAGGGAGAGTAAGAAACCTACTTGGGGAGGAATTCCTCCTCCCTCCATCGCTGGCCAAGGAGGCCGACTTGGGGGAGGACTCCCTCCCCCTTGGCCGCGCCCTCCTACCTATAAAAGTAGGGGCAAGGGTGCCCCTCTAGACCTACACCTCTCTCCACCAAACCCTAACCCTAGCCACCGGCCACCAAGTCGTCGCCGCCGCCCTAGGTTTTGCCCTAGCCGCCGAGTTGGGGCTCTCCCCAAGCCCTATCCGTCGGCCTAGCCCTCTCTCCTTTGTTCCTCTAAACCCTAGATCACCAAGGCCTCTCTCATAGTCAACCATACTCGCTCCGGCTTAAGGCGAAGCCCTGCGAGATCTCCCCTCTACTTCTGGTACCACGCCGTCGTGCTGCCGGAATCGCGAGGAGAGTGCTACAACCTCCATTTTCTGGAACAAGGAGAGGAAGGTCTTCATCGAGTGCGAACGTGTGACCGATCATGGAAGCGCTGCGAGCAATGCCGGAAGGATCGTCTACACGATCTTGAGATCGGCAAGAGTACGACTACATCACCCACGAGAATCTGCTCTCGTTAAACACTTTGGAATCTTCGAGGGTGAGTTCTTCTACCGACTCGTTGCTACAATCTAGTAGATAGATCTTGGCTTGTTTGTTTGTATGCGGTAGAAAATTTTTGTTTTCCATGCTACGAACCCCTACAGTGGTATCAAGGCCGTGTCTATATATAGATCTGTTGCACGAGTAGAACACAATGGTCATTGTGGGTGGTGGTGCTTTTATTATCAATTGCTTCTTGTGTACTTTGCATTTTGCGGTATGATGGGATGAAGCGGCCCAGGCTAACCTTACATGACATCGTTCATGAGACTTGCTCCACGTTCAACATGCAACTTGTATTGCATAAGTGGCTTTGCGGGTGTCTGTCTCTCCCATTATAGTATAGATCCAATTTACAACGAGCACTTGATAGTTCAAACATCAACGTTGTGGTTCTTGTTCGTAAGTTAGAGAGACACTTATTGAAAGCCCCAAACCACGTAAAATATGCAAAGAAAATTAGAGGCGTCTAACTTTGTTTTGCAGGGGTGTGATGTGATGTGATATGGCCATGATTGTGATTATATTTGATGTATGCAATGATCCTTATTGTAAATTGGCAACCGGCAGGAGCCATATGGTTGTCTTTAAATTCTGTTAAGACCCGCGTGTCTATTCAAAATAGTTGTAATAGTTGAAGCTGGTGGACGACAACCATGGAGCGGCGTCATTGACCTTGATGCAATGCCGGTGATGATGGAGATCATGTTCGTGCTTGAAGATGGAGATCGGAAGCACAAAGAATAAAGGCCATATCGTATCACATATTATGAATTGCATGTGATGTTAATCCTTTATGCATCTTGTATTGCTTAGTTAAACGACGGTAGCATTATAAGATGATCCCTCAAGCACACAAATTTCAAGTTTTAAAGTGTTCATCCTTAGTAAGCACCGTTGCTAAAGCTTGTTGTTTCGAAGCAGCACGTGATGATCTCGTGCGTTAGATTCTGCAAGTGTATACAACGTGAGCAAGCCAGATTTTCTCATGCGGAAGCTAAGGTTTGATCTTGACGAGCCTAGCATGTATAGACATGGTCTCGGAACACGGATCACCGAAAGGTAAAGCATGAATCATATAGTAGATATGATGAACATGTTGATTGTTCGCCATTGAAGCTACATCAACTCTCATGATGATCGGTTTTGATGTGGTGGATTTGGTTCGTGTGATCACTAAAACAATGTGAGGGATATTGTTTTGAGTGGGAGTTCACCTAGATTAATTTAACTATTAATTAGAACTTAATTTGTCATAAACTTAGTCTAAACTATTGCAAATATGTTGTAGATCAATGGAGGCCCCTACCATCAATTTTAATGCGTTCCTAGAAAAAGAAAAGTTGAAAAACAATGGAAGCAACTTCGCGAATTGGTTCCACAATTTGAGGATTATCCTCAATGCTGGTAATTTAACCTATGTCTTTGGATGCAACCATTGGGTGACCGCTGCGGTGATGCTACCGATGAAGTAAAGAATGTTTACCTCGCTCGGAAGAATCAGTACTCCAAAGTTCAGTGTGCTATCTTGTATGGTTTAGAATCAGAGCTTCAGAAAAGGTTTGAGAATCATGACCCACATGATATTGTCCGTGAACTCAAATTGATATTTGAGACTCACGCGACAGTTGAGATTTATGAGGCTTCTGAAAAGTTCTTTAACTGCAAGATGGAAGAGGGCAGCTCCGTCAGTGAGCATGTGCTTAAGATGTTTGGGCATGCAAACAAACTCCAAAGCTTGGGTATAGTGATTCCTAATGCTTTGGGTATTTACCGTGTCCTCCAATCACTACCACCAAGTTACAAGAACTTTGTGATGAACTACAATATGCAAAGCATGAACAAGTTGCCAGAACTCTTCTCCATGTTGAAATCTGCAGAAGTGGAGATCAAGAAAGAGCACCAAGTGTTGATGGTCAATAAGACCACCAAATTCAAGAAAGGCAAGTCTAAGCAAAAGGGTAACTTCAAGAAGGGTGGTAAGAAAGTTGCCGCACCGGCAAAGAAGACCAAGGCTGGACCTAAGCCTGATACTGAGTGCTTTTACTGCAAGGGAGAAGGTCACCGGAAGCGGAATTGCCCAAAGTACTTGGCGGATTTGAAGAACAGCAACATCAAGAAGAAAGGTATATCCGATATACATGTTATTGATGTGTATCTCACTAGTACTCATAGTAGTGCCTAGGTATTTGATACTGGTTCGGTTGCTCATATTTGTAACTCGAAACAAGTGTTGTAGAATAAATGGAAGATAGCGAAGAACGAGGTGACGATGCGCGTTGGAAATGGATCAAAGGTTGATGTGATCGCGGTCGGCACGCTACCTCTTCATCTACCATCGAGATTAGTTTTATACTTAAATAATTGTTATTTGGTTCCTGCGTTAAGCATGAACATTATATCGGGATCTTGTTTATTGCGAGACGGTTACTTGTTTAAGTCCGAGAATAATGGTTGTTTGATTTATATGAGTAATATGTTTTATGCACATGCACCTTTGATAGATGGTCTATTCTTATTGAATCTCGATAGTGGAAATACACATATTGATAACATTGAAGCTAAACGTTTGAAATTGAGCGATAACTCGACCTATATGTGGCACTGTCGTCTTGGTCACATTGGAGTGAAGCGTATGAAGAAACTCCATTCCGATGGACTCCTTGAATCACTTGAAAGATGTGAAGCATGTCTGATGGGTAAAATGACTAAGACTCTATTTTCTGGTATGATGGAGCGAGCTACGGACTTATTGGAAATCATACATACCGATGTGTGTGGTCTAATGAGTGTATCATCGCGCGGTGGTTATCGTTATGTTCTTACCTTCACGGATGACTTGAGTAGATATGGGTATATCTATTTCATGAAACATAAGTCCGAAACTTTCAAGAAGTTTAAGGAATTTCAAAGTGAGGTAGAGAATCAACGTAACAAGAAGATTAAATATCTATGTTCTGATCGTGGAGGTGAATATCTAAGCTACGAGTTTGGCGTGCATTTGAAGAAATGCGGAATACTTTCACAATTGACACCGCCGGGAACACCACAGCGTAATGGTGTGTTCGAACGTCGTAATCGAACTCTCTTAGATATGGTTCGTTCTATGATGTCACTTACAGATTTACCGCTATCATTTTGGGGTTATGCATTAGAAACAGCCGCATTCACTTTAAATAGGGCACCATCTAAATCCGTTGAAACGACACCGTATGAATTATGGTTTGGGAAGAAACCTAAATTTTCGTTCCTTAAAGTTTGGGGTTGTGAAGCCTATGTAAAGAAGTTATAGCCGGACAAGCTTGAACCCAAAGCGGAAAAATGCGTCTTCATAGGATACCCGAAGGAAACTATTGGGTATACCTTCTATCATAGATCCGAAGGCAAAATCTCCGTTGCTAAGAATGGATCCTTTCTAGAGAAAGAATTTCTCTCGAAGGAAGTGACTGGAAGGAAAGTAGAACTCGACGAGGTTGTTGAACCTTCTCTCGAACTTGCGAGTAGCGCAGCACCGGAAGAAGTTCCTGTGGTGCCTGCACCAATAAGAGAGGAAGCTAATGATGATGATCATGAAACTTCGGTTGAAGTTTCTACAGAACCTCGCAGGTCAATGAGAACTCGTACCACTCCTGATTGGTATGATCCCGTTATGAGTGTCATGTTGGTGGACAACACCGATGACCCTGCGACATATGAGGAAGCGATGATGAGCCCAGATTCCAATAAATGGCAAGACGCCATGAAATCCGAAATTGGATCCATGTACGAAAACCAAGTATGGACTTTGGTGGACTTACCGGATGGCCGGAAGGCTGTCGAGAACAAATGGATTTTCAAGAAGAAAACAGATGCTGATGGTAATGTTACTGTCTATAAAGCTCGACTTGTCGCAAAAGGGTTTCGACAAATTCAAGGAGTTGACTACGATGAGACTTTCTCACCAGTAGCGAAGCTAAAGTCTGTGAGGATTATGTTAGCAATCGCTGCATATTACGATTATGAGATATGGCAGATGGATGTCAAAACGGCGTTCCTCAATGGAGACATTGATGAAGAGTTGTATATGATGCAACCCAAAGGTTTTGTCGATCCTAAAGATGCTAACAAGGTATGCAAACTTCAACGGTCCATATATGGGTTGAAGCAAGCATCCCGAAGTTGGAATCAACGTTTTGATAAGGTAATCAAAAGTTTTGGTTTTATACAAACTTATGGAGAAGCTTGTATTTACAAGAAAGTGAGGGAGCTCAGAGCATTCTTAATACTATATGTAGATGACATATTGTTGATTGGGAATGATGTAGACCTTCTTAATAGTGTCAAGGAATATTTGAATAATAGTTTTTCAATGAAAGATCTTGGAGAAGCAGCTTACATATTAGGCATAAAGATTTATAGAGATAGATCGACATGCCTAATATCATTGTCACAAAGTACATATTTGGACAAAGTTCTAAAGAGGTTTGGAATGGAAGATAACAAGAAAGGGTTCTTGCCCATGTTGCCCAATACGACCTTGAGTAAAACTCAAAGTCCAGCAACGGCAGAAGATAGAGAAAGGATGAGTAAGTCTCCCTATGCCTCAAACATAGGATCTCTAATGTATGTCATGCTATGTACTAGACCCGACATTGCATATGTTGTTAGTTTGACTAGCAGATATCAAAGTGATCCAGGAGTGGATCATTGGACAGCGGTCAAAAACATCCTTAAGTACTTGAGAAGAACTAAGGATATGGTTCTTTCTTATGGAGGTGATGAACAGCTCGTTGTTAATGGTTACACCAATGCTAGTTGGAACACCGATCCGGATGATTCTAAATCCCAATCTGGATACGTATTTACTTTGAATGGTGCAGCAGTTAGCTGGAGGCTTGCAAAGCAAAGCGTTGTGGCGAGATCTTCAACTGAATCGGAATACATAGCTGCTTCGGAGGCTTCACAAGAAGCGATATGGATGAAGGAGTTCATTACAGAGCTCGGTGTGGTTCCAAGTGTGCTGGACCCAATGTCTATATACTGTGATAACATGGGCGCCATAGCCAATGCGCAAGAACCAAGGTCACACAAGAAGCTGAAGCACATCAAGCTACGTTTTCACGCTATTCGAGAACATGTCCAAGATGGTGACATAAAGATTTGCAAAGTACACACAGATCTGAATGTGGCGGATCCGTTGACTAAACCTCTCCCGAGGGAAAAACATGACCAACACCAAACTGCCATGGGTGTTCGGTATATTACCATGTAATCTAGATTAGTTGACTCTAGTGCAAGTGGGAGACTGTTGGAGATATGCCCTAGAGGCAATAATAAATGTAGTTATTATTATATATTTGTGTTTATGATAAATGTTTACATTCATGCTATAATGGTATTAACCAGGAAACATTAATACTTGTGTGATTTGTAAACTAAATTAGAGTCCCTAGTAAAGCCTCTTCATAATACTAGCTTGTTGGTTAATAAATGATTGTGGTTTCCCTATCATGAACATTGAGATGTTGTTAACAACAAGATCATATCATTAGGAGAATGGTATGATGGACATACTCCTATAGATAAGCGTAGCATAAAGATCAAGTCATTTTAATAGTTCAATTGCTATAAGCTTTCTGATACATAGTAACCTAATTCCTTCGACCATGAGATCATGTTTATCACCATCACTAGAAGGATGCTTTTATGACATCAAACACCACACCGTAACTGGGTGGCTATAAAGGTGGCATTGAGTGTTCGGAAAGTATGAGTTGAGACACATGGATCAAGAGTGGGAAAGAGTCAAACCAAACTAGACACATTTTTGTGTTTTTTAATAAAGCAAGCAAACCAAACTAGACTAATTTTTTTTTGTTTTTTTTTGGAAAGAGTCAAACAAAACCAAGCAAAAGAAACAAAGCAAACTAAAAACAAAGTAAAGAGAAAGGAAGTGAAGGACTCCCCTAGTGAAGACGTCCTTAGCCTCCCCGGCAACGGCGCCAGAAATCTTGATGCGTGCACCCAGTGTTGACGTGGACACTTCGTTGGAACCCCAAGAGCAAGGTGTGATGAGCACAGCAGCAAGTTTCCCTTAGTAGAGACCGAGGTTATCGAACCTGAAGGAGGAAGGAAACGTCTCAAAGGTGTTGCTGGCAACGTGGAGACCTGCACAACACAAACTCAAGACTTTGCCCCAACGAATCAGTGATGTTGTTAAGCTCACCGGTTTGCTGTAACAAAGGTTAAACGTATGGTTTGGAAGGTAATGGTTTGCAGCAAGTAAACAAGTAACAGTGGAAGATGTATCAATGGTAAAGATTGGATCGGGGTCCATAGTTCACTAGAGGTGCTCTCCTTAGATAAACAACATGGCATGAAGGGTAAACAAATTATAGCGAGGCAACTGACATGAACTGAGCAAGGCATAACAATGCAATTACTAGCCAGAAAGATCCTATGAGGTTGATTGGGCAATACAACAATATACATAGACCGTCATCCAACTGCATTTATGACTAGAAGTCCACCTTTAGGTTATCATCTGAACCCCCTCCAGTATTAAGTTGCAAGCAACAAATAACTGCTTTAAGCAAAGTGTGTAAGGTAAATAGTTCACATGTTCCATGAACAAGAGACCGTTGTTTTCTCCCTAGTAGCAACAACACATCTACAACCGAAGATATTTCTGTCACTTCCCTTGGAAACTAGAGGCATGAACCCACTATCGAGCATAAATACTCCCTCTTGAAGTCACTAGCAACTACTTGGCCAAGATAACCACTAGCAACGGAGAGCATGCAAGATCATAAACAACACAGACATGATAGAATCATAAAGATAAAACAATTAATCAAACCAACATAATAATCTCAATATCCATCGGATCCCCACAAACACAACATGCATGATTACAAATAGATTAGATCTTGATCATGAACGGAGCTCACAAGATCTATACATGAAAGCACAAAGGAGGAGATACAACCATCTAGCTACTACATGGACCCATAGTCCAAGGTGGAACTACTCACAAATCATACTGGAGAGAAGGCCTCCGGGATGATCTCCCCTCCGGCAGGGTGATGGGAAGAACTTTAGATCCCCCCGATCTAGGGACGATGGTGGCGGCGGCTACAGACGGTTTCGTGGATTTCTGATTGGGTACTCAGGGTTTCTGCATTAGGGGCTTCTTATAGGCGAAGGGGCGAGTCCGGGAGGCGACCAGGGCCGCCAAACCCTAGCCAGGCGCGGGCCCACCTGCCCCCGCGCCTGGGGTGGGTCTGGCCCCCCTGGTCGGCCCCTCCGGCTCTCCTCTGGACTTCTTGTTCCCCACAGAAAGTAATTGACTTTGACGTTTGTCCCGTTCAATTCCGAGAATATTTCTTTACTAACTTTTCTGAAACCAAAAAACAGCAGAAAATAGGCATCTGACACGGTTTCAACTTGTTAATAGGTTAGTACCAGAAAACATGTAAAAAGCACCTCAAAGTGTGGACAAGTAAAGCAAAGTAGATACTAAACAAGCATGGGGCATAAAAAATTATAGATACGTTTCCAACGTATCACTTCCGCGTTGATTCCGGTCCGCCGCAACGGCTCTCGAATGCCGCCTCGACTACATCTACCACATAAATTCCACACCCGGGGGCTGCGGCGACTCTGTCGTGCGACCCGCCGAGTCTTCGACACCGGCGACCCGCTGCGGTTTTTGACTACGGTAATCCACTACAATCTTCGGCTGCGTTGACCCGCTAGTTGCATTGGATCCTGTGACCGGCCATACGCATCGATTCCATCCTCCTCGACGACAACTACAAATAAAGATAAGTTTCCATCTACTTAGAGTTGATTTCCTTTTTAACTCGCGCTCGAAACACTCGGGGGATGCGCCTCTTCGAGTAACCTAATGTGCCATCGGCTCCACGCACTCGAGCACCTCGAACGCGATAGCCCGAGTAGCTGGTTCTGCCTGATTGTCAAATCCTTGAACTCCGAGTGCATCGGCAAGGTACTGAGACTAAGGGTAATCAGGCTAACGAAAAGGCCTAGCATATTGTGCAAAAGTGTCGCACCAAAATTTTACTTTACAAGCCGACAGGAAATTACTCTTTACAAGATACAAGTACTTCATAAATTTGCATGTTTTCTGTAGCCTACAAGGACGTCAAATTACATCTCGCTATTGTGTCGAGTCCTCCAACGAAGACGACTAAAGACAAGACCCGAGTCGACGCATTCCTCGGATGACCACATCAATCATCGAAAAAAGCGGTGTTGGCTGCGCACTCGAAAGAAGCAACAGCGTCGACTTCATCCACCACGGCAAGTCCTTCTGGCTAAACGTCGCGCGACTCCGCTACGTCGACTCCTGGCTCCTTATGCATGAGACGCTGACTCGATGAACTTCCGAGTCAGTGGTTTCTCCTCGCATGAGTCTCTACTCGAGTCTATGACTCGACTAGACACTCAGGACTAATCCTATCAGGAGAGCTAGCTGGTCGCGCACCCGATGTACTTCCGGGTCAACGGTACGCCCACGAGATTGCCGACTACAACTGGACCATACAAGACTCGAGTCTCTACCCAAGTCCACGACTCCGCCAGACACTCGGGGGCTACTCTGAACTGGAGCTCTGGACGCGCACATACAAGATCTTCGAGTGGCATGCTTCGATTCCTCACTCGAATAAATGATTCGACTGAGGACTCGGGGGCTAATCCCATAGGAAGTGATGTTCATGCACTCGAAAAATTGCCGGCGTTGACGACATTTTTGCAAAGATCATCCGAAGAACTTCTGAATCATCATATCGCGCAACCGACGACTATAAGTCTCTGCTCGAGTCTACGGATCGAACAGACACTCGGGGGCTACTCCCAAAAGGAGCGTTGGCCGCGCACCCTATAATCCGTTGTGTTGACTACGTTTATAATGTCGACTCATTACAACAACCAAATAAATTCAGCTGACCCGATGAAATTTCGGGTGAAATGCTTCACACTCGACACAACTTTCGACTCCAACATATGAATGCAAGGTTCAAGACAACTAAGTCTCCACCCGAATCTACGTTTCGGATGGACACTCGGGGGCTACTGACATGGATATGCCCTACGGGTACCCGATGTTAGCGTACCTGGTCCAGCCTGACGGAAGACCCACTCGACGACCTGCCAATGTCCATGACGCCTATGACATTTCGACTGCTATGAATCCCATATACACACAAGCACACGAGACAAAGAAAGCTCAAGACTAGAGTTTGAATACAATTTATAACCTACTCGTATCGGTACCTGAGACCTAGCCTCCACATATATAAAGGCTAGGAGGGTCCAACGAGGAGGACACGCTACGCCACAATAGGCAGATTACGATATAATAGACTAGACCACAACAGATCTACAGATCTAGATCTCCTCAACTCCCCGCATACACACCTCCACGCCAGATTGCATCTGCGCACCCCTGTAATCTTCGGTTTCGCCGTAATCAAGAGCAGACAAGCAGGAGTAGGGTTTTCCCTCTGGAGGCCTGAACCTGGGTAAACCTCGTGTCCCGCGTTGCTTGCCTGTTAACCGTTCCGTGATCTCCAGCATCCCCCATCTTCTTCAAAACCCAAGTGCATAACAATGGGCATTGACAAGATCAAACCTCGTTAACTGGGTCGTCCCCATCGATGAGGAAGAGTTCGTCATGAAGATGGCATTGGAGGCATCTCTCAATGATCGTGCCGCCGATGCATCCGCAGGACGCATGCGCCTGGTCTAGAGCGGACTGGGAGCGGGAGGAGGCCCAACGCATCCGGCGTCTGCAGGGGCAGGCCGAGCGTCAGGCCGCGCACGCTTGCCGACAGCGCGCCTACCAAGGCACGCCGCTTATCGTCCTTGACAACTACGACGATACCGAGGCCGGGCCCTCCTTGCAGCCATGGCACTGCGGACACCTGTCAGGGCAGCTCTCGTCCATCGCAGCCGCCGAGCGACAACGACGGGACCTAGGACGCCAACTACATGTCGTTCTACCGCTACTTCGTTATGTGAACGGCGCGCTCGGTGGCATCGGCATTGCGTAGTAGTTATCTCTATGTTTTTTTAGTTTTTCTTTAGCCTACTGCAATTAAATTTCGCGTATATGTATGAATTTGACATAATATGTACGAACTCGCGTATATTCTAATAAAATCGCCTATATTCATGTAAATTTTACCGCGTTTGCTTAAAATTTGACAAAACCAGACTAGAACGCGGGTGAAAAACTGGTTGTAACCAAACCGAATGTTACATCCTTTCAGCGCTAAATAGCATCAGAATTAGACGTGAGAACGAGTGGAGGTGCTCTTACCAGTCTGCTGTTTGGACTGCTACTTTTCGGCAACCCGATTCTTCTCCAGCAAGGGATCCTTGTGCGTGTCTTCACACGACTTCAAGCAAGAGGAGGCGCTATGGCCCTTCTTGGTCACCGGGTTGTAGTGGAGCAGCGCGTCCCTCTTGTTGGCGAGGTCCTCGTTAATGTACTCCTAGGCAACGCCCTTCAGCGACAAACGGGCTCCCCCACATGCCGAACACCTTCTCAGCCATTGTTGGAGGTTGGTGCTGCTGCAAGAGTGCCAAGAGAGACTAGGAGGCGTCGGTGCTTCTTTTGAAGCGTAAATAAATCCAGATCAGAGTTGCCAGGTGGTTGTTGGCTTTAATAATTTGATGACATGGGAACACGGAGTGATGGATCAGATCCTGAGAGGGTTATCTGAAATTCCCTGTCACAAAGGAATTCTGAATATTGCAAAGATTATTTTTCTGAAAGTTGTGACAGGGAAGCCTGAACAAAAAAAAAAGGGGAAGCCTGAACAAATTCTCTGTGACAACTTCCCAGTCAATACCATGACGTTCCATCTTCGCAAATAATATGGGAAATGTGTGGTCTCAAGTTTGAACAAGTGGAAGCGCAAAAAGGTTCTCACAAGACAGAGTCAAATTGGTTAATTCTGCAGATAAAAATTGAGACGCACCCTACAATTCTTACACAAGATAAATAGACAAGTTACATACTGCATTTATCTTCTCCAGCACCGCAAACATACAAAAGTCAGTAGCGGATAATACAGAAGGCTCAATCAAACAGAAAGGGACCGAGTTTAATCTTTTTTTTTATGAAAGGGATAGCTAATCAAAGCCACAAAGTCTTGTACAGCCAGAACACACCTCCACAAAACAGACCCTCAGGTCATACAGGCAGGGAAAAAAACATACAGACGTTCCCCTGTCAGATGACACTGAAGAACAAAGAACAGGAATCAACGACAGCCACCTTGGCCTACACGAGAAAACTAAGAAACTACCAGCAATGGCCCTAGCGAAGAGCACCAGAGTCGGTCTCCCCATCCCAGTCTTGGCGTCCAGGAGACCCAACATTTCCTCGCCCGGTAGACCTCAGCTGCGACCCGTCCCAGAGTTCTTGCGCACGTTGTAGCCCCTCCCTTGCGGCCTCCTTCACCTGCAGTTTGCTCCACAAGTCAATCCAAAAGCACACTCTGTAGTATAAAACATCGATTGCTTTAGCTGGCCATTTATTCTGGAAGCAAGCATAATTCCGTGTACCTTCCAGATACTCCACAACACAGCTGCAACACCCACAGATAATAAATTCCTTTTCTTTTTCCCAAAAAATTTCAGCCACACATTAAAGCATTGATTAGCACTAACAAAATGACAATTCATCCCCAAAGTAGCACTAACACTGTTCCACATGTATCTGGCTAATGTGCAAGAAAATAAAATATGATCAACAGATTCATTTTTGTCACAAACCAAACAAGTTTTCTCGCACCTCCCACCTCTGAAAGAGAACGTCTCTTGTCAGTATGCTTTTCTGCAAGACTAATCAAAGAAAAGTTTTAATTCTGAGTGGCAACTTTGTTTTCTACAGAAATTTAGAAGGGGCCCGATTGCTGCATTTCATGGCTTGGTAAAACAATTTGACAGTAAAATCTCCTGTCGAAGAGAGTAGCCACCATAGTCTATCATCTACTTCAGATAGGGAAAAATCGCTGCAAACCTGGCGCAATTCAACCCATTGTGATAACTTTTCTCCATCCAGATTCCTCCTAAATTTCAAAGTACCCACGCCTTCAGTGAACACTTTATTCACTGTGACAGCATGGTCCAAAGAAATGTTATAAATCCTAGGGAAAAGCTTTTATCTCCTATTATATTCCATATTACATCACTGGGTATATGCATTCATGCTTCATCAAAGCAACTACAGGGAATCTTAGTAACAGAAGTGCACCTCTTATTGTCAGCAATTATAGATTCCTTAAGGCTTGTGCCACATTCCTCGATATCCTTTCATGGATCGGTTCCTGCAAAAAAAAAGGCTAAGGGCTATGTATTTGTCTACTAAGCCAGAAGCATAAAAACAGTCCTGTACATACCTGTCTTTCAGGTATCTCGAACTTCGTGTTTGTAATTGTTTCAAACAGGAATATGTAACTGCAGCGGATATTCATGGAAAAGATTATTGAACTATACTACAGGATAAGGTTGAACAATTGCCCTCAAATGAAAGACAAGGACTAGAGAAACTAACATACCGCCAAGCAAGTTCAGAAACTAATTCTTCTGGAGCTTCTGGTAGAACCTGTGTTTCAGAATAATTGATATGCATAAACCAACTGACTGAATGGACGCTTTGAAACACATTGTCTGTCATTCTCATGATTAATTTGTGACTGATAATTGGCTCACTATGGAAAACATGCTTAAGCAGTGTTACCAGTCGACTGGGAAGAAAAATGAGATACCTTATCTTCATATGGATTGCAATTATTCTTAAACCACAGCCTTAGGAACTCCTGGTGAGAATTAAATCACCTTTTAAGCATTTTCATTATAAAATATAAATAGTATTATTGAATACAAAGTTGCAGGAGGGTAAAGTGCCCCCTTTAGGTTTGTATATACGAACAAGTGTACGTTACCTTGTCAACATTTTCAGGTTCAAGGCCAGATTTAAATCTCTCTTCGTATGAATTAGCAATCCAACATCTGCTGGAGTCAGGTGTATGTACCTGCTTGTTAGAAAGGAAAAATCATCATGGTATTGTCAGAAGTAACAACTCAGCTTCCCATGAACTATCCAATAAAATTATATCCAGAAACAATAGTATGACCTATTAACTTCCAAAATCAAGAAATAACTGAATACGTCCACTGTAAAGTCTCTCGGATCTTTTTGTGTCTACAGTTAGTTACTTGGTGCAAAGAGCTCACATCTAGTCATAGAGGCTGAATATGTCACATTCGAAAACACCAAAGCTTAGGTGTCTACGTTGGAAGAACTGCAGAAAGTAACACCTGATACTAAAAATGCCAAAACGACAGCTTGATAGTGCACATTTCAGAAGACAACTACAGGCCAAAGACATGCACATGCAGTTTAAACAAGTTGGAGCGCTTACTTAATTGTATGGCTACCATGTTTATGCTTATACACAAGACAGAAACCTCGTGGAATTTGGCTCCATGGTTAAGAAAGCATAGAAAAAAATATCTGAATAACAGAAAAAAGCATAAGTCAGAAAACACAACCTCATCAATCAACACAATTGTCCCATCAGCTGTTTTTCCAAATTCATACTTTGTGTCAACTAGAATTACTCCATTCTCTGATGCCACTTGCTGCAAGGAGAAAACAGTTAGCTACAAAAACTATGAGAGAGCGCTGAATAAAAATAATATGCATGGTAAAAATAACATG
This sequence comes from Avena longiglumis, assembly GCA_030063025.1. Lineage (NCBI taxonomy): Eukaryota > Viridiplantae > Streptophyta > Magnoliopsida > Poales > Poaceae > Avena > Avena longiglumis. The sequence continues at coordinate 332,695,523 of CP125978.1, forward strand.
CAGAGTCTCGACTCCTTGGATTATATTGTGCCAAAACATTAAACCTGCAACTAGGCGTGCTTGCAAATAATAACTACGGTCATATATTATATTTAATGAAGGAGGAACAAGGATCAAAACCGAATCTTAAGTATTAAGATGTCAAGCATGGTCAGTGTCACTTGTGGAACACAATTTTTAAACTTGAAGCTTGGTCAGTGAAGTCAACCAAGGAGGGTCACTAAACATGGACCTGGGAACTTCTAGAAAAGAGATGACATAAGAATTTACCTGCCCATACTCAAATAAGCTTAAGGCTTTGGTTCTTGCCTCATCAAAATCATCCTTGGACATCAGCCCTGACTTGACTATCTGAAGAATAGTGTGACAAATAAGGGGTAATGTAAAGAAAGAAGGTAATGCAGAATAAAAGGTAGAGTGCACTACCCAATACCAAACTATTGCTGTGCTGAACCACACAACAGCCATAAGTATTACACCCAGATTCTCGTCACGGTATTATACAATTACGAAGTAAATGATAAACTTCAACAATTTGCAAGCAACCTTCTTTACATGACTGAATGATGAGCCTTAAGCCCTGAACTATATGCTGGTTGGTTCAACGTGGGGAAATACTGGGAGCTGCTGTTAGCATGGAGAAGACATAATCCTTACAGCATGTAAATTACCGTTAGCATGGAGCATGTAAACTACATTTGATGCCAATGTAAGAGACTAATCCAAAAACATTTAAAAATAATCTCCCTCTGTAAACTACTGTTAGCATGGAGAAGATGTAATCCTTACAGCATGTATTATTTATTTCAATTATGCTACACTTATGGGGCAGATGGTTAGAGCAAGTATAATAGTGGGCTATAAGCCTGCTGACTAGTCATTTTTGTCCATGTGGAGGAGAGTAAACAAAAATGCAAGTTGTTGGCTCTCATGCAAGAGCCAACTCTACACTTACTCCTAGGCAAAAACATTAAATGAGAGGAAAGAGAAAGAGAGAAGATAGCAACTAGTACTAATCTAATAGCCAACCTTATAGCCAACACTATTGTACAAGCTAGCTCTTGATGACATGACAACCTCATATAGCCAACTTGCTAGCTATACTATTGTCCTTGCTCTTACTGAATTTGTTTATGGGCTGATGTGTCAATCAGGTAGCTGCTCCGGGGGATTTTTTTGGAGCAACCACGCGTGTGCCTCCCAATCAAACAGTTCCACGACCCATGGATGAACAATTTCCGTAACAATGTATCGTAAATCTACCATTACTGTATTTATGTTCCAGACTACAGGAGAAAGGAATCTCAGAAAGAATGGAGAAACCTCGTCAGGGGTAATAGGCACATCGTGATCAGCAGCTTTAGTTGTTGGTGTGAGAATATTTGCTGCTAGTTTTTCATTCTTTACCATACCTGCAACAAGGAATCTAGTCACCCAACAATAAAAGAGAAGGGGGAGAAATCCATTTGTACGAATATTGGTTAGCATACCATCAGGAATGACATTTCCGCAGTAATTCCTCACGCCCTTGTTGTAAACTGTCCATAGTGATGTATCAGTGCTTCCAGTAACGAATCCCCTCACTGGAAACAAACTAGTTGTTTAGCACTTTCATCAACATTATGCCTGCTACGATTGCAAACTAGTACGAGAAATAAGCAAGATATGCAGCACGCGTTAGGTCTCACCAACAAATTCAACTGGGAAAACTGAGCACCTTTTGGCAATTGTCACATTCTTGTCAGGACAAGAGACCACTGCATTTGGAGTGATATGACCGGTCCTATTGAACCACCAGAGACTAGTCTCGTTAAGAACCTGAATGATGAGCATTCATGATTCTAGCATATTCAGCCTATGAACTTCAGTACACGTGAAAAAGAAGAAGATGATGCATCATGAAGAATAACAATGTCGTTCTACATGAACAATCTGCATGATTGTAGACATGACTATACTTGAAACATGAAATGACACCATAATTTGGAACTTGAATTATCAATAAAAACTGCATCATACAGAAGGCATGCCATACATAATTACATATAATGTTAGCATCTGAGGAGCATACCTGCCCTTTAAAAGGAATGGAGGCAAGAACACGGTCGAACGCGCTCTGACGGTCAGTGTTCACCAGCACCAGGTGCTCCCCGCTCTCGTAGACATCTCTCACCTGCCCATCAAACACCAACGGTCACTCACCAGAACCTTCGAGAACCACTCCCAGGGTGCAAGCCAATGGTTTGCTCACCTTGCCCTTGGCGGCGAGCCGGAGCCCGGGGACGACGAGGTCGAGGTGGGTCTCGCCGAGGCAATTCGCCATGGCACTGCGCGCCGCGAGTAGGACGGAGTCTCGGTGGTTCGGGTCGGCGGCTAGGAGGGAGGGTGCCGCGCCGCTACAGCCGGCCGCTGCTGTTGCGGCGAGGGGTGAGGCGCGGGGACGGGAAAGGGCTGACATGGATAGGTAGGAGATGCGAGTGGCGGGCGAGGAGATTGTGGGGAGAAGTTTTGGCGAGGTCGCGAGGCGGACGGCGGTGGGAGGCGCGGTGGGAGACATAGGAGGTCCTCGGTCGGCGGGTGCAGGATTTTGCGGCGGCTGTTCCTGGTGGCTGGTGGCTCTCCGCTGGCCGTGACGGCGGGTGCTCCTATAGAATGCGGCGGGTGCTCAGTGCTGGATTGAAAAGATTTTCTTCGTGGGCCGCTCCGAATGCGGCCGCCTAAAGATTTTCTTCGTGGGCCGCTCCGAATGCGGCCGAATAAAGGTAGTACTGCTTTTCTTCTTCTTCTTTTTTCGCTGTTTTTACAGTAATATAAAAGAAATTCAGATTTTGAAAAAACAATTGTTCAAACTTGAAAATAATTCAAATTCCATAAGTATTTAGATTTTAAAAATTATATTCATATTTGAAAATTTAAAATTTGTTTAAATTTAAAAGTGTTCAAATACAAAATTTGTTCATGAAAATGTTCGAAAATGAAAAATATTTAAAATAAAACTATTAATATTTGAGAAAAATAAGAAAAGAAAATTATCAAAAAGGAAAAACAAAAAGTAGTAAGAAAAAGAAAAACTAAAGAAAATCACCTAGCAGACCGATCGAAACCAACGGAACGAAAACCACACCACAACAGAAAAACCAAAAAAAAAGCCTCTCTCTTAAAAAAAACTAAATCGATCGAGAAATTGGGTTAGCCCATTTAGCACCGCAGGGGTGGACGGAGCGTCTCAAAGCCTAGAATAAGCTGTCTATAGGGTTTGTTCGTGGCGGCCGGTAGGGGTTTCGCCGAACAGGCAGCAGCAGGAGCTCTTGTACACCGAGCAGTGCGGCTGGGTTCCCGTGTCGCACACCCTGGCGGGTGTATTGGACCGGTTCAATGCCTTTTTTCTATTGTTTTTTGTGTTCTTCTTTCATTTTTTAAAATCTGTAGTTTTTAAAATCACCAAACATATTTTAGTTTGAATATTTCTCAAACATAACATTTTTTAAATCTGAATTTTTTTTTCAAAATGTAACATTTTCTTAAAATATGTATATCTAACAAGAATGAATTTTTTAAAACATAAAATTTTCAAAATATGTACTCCCCCGTTCTCAAAATCTGTGAGAGATTTATGCAGATTCAGATGTATCTATATAGTATAAAATGTATCTAGAATATCTCACTTCTATTTCAAGATAGAGGGAGTATATTTTTTATCTCAATATTTTTTGAAACCTGAAAATAAAATAAAATAAAAGACTAGGGAAAAAGAAATTCGAACAGAAAAACCAAAAACAAAATCAAATAAGAAAACCAGACAGGATAATGGTTCTCGCCCAAAATGGATGAGAGGGTATTGAATTGCATGCACTAGCCAACGTAATCAACGGAACTAATGAAAAGAGCTACGCAATATATTTTAACATTCACCATATGTCTTTCGCCTTTTGGCCTATTGTGACGCATTGAGGAGCCACAATATTAATTTTAATTTTGCATTTGTCAAAATTTAATTCTAATACATACTATTCTGATATCATATTAAATTGTATTCACTAGCCAACTCAACCAACAGTTTAACATATTGGAAAGGATTAGCAATATATTTCAACACGTGGCACGCTGATCGGTGTGGTCTATAGGATTTTTCAACAGCAGCGGTGAGAGTACGATGGGTTGGGTCCGAGAGAGAAGACGCTGAATGGACCGGTTTTAGATTGCCAGGTTGATATGATTAGGCCAGTAATGATCGGATTTGGTCTTCACGTACTCCCATACACTACATCGAACAAAAAATGGCAAACCGGAGTGGGGGTACGGAGGAGCTGGGTGACGTTGGGCCGTTATCGGTTACTCACTCTGTTTTAAAATATAAGATGTTTTAGTTTTATAAAAAAAATCTAGACTATTTTTAATATAGATTTACTTCAAATCTAAGTGAACCTATATATTAAAACAAGTTTAGATACATTTGCTTCACAAATCTAAAACATTTTATATTTTAAAATGAAGAGAGTAAGTCGCAAATAGGACGGTGAGCCGGAGCAACACAACGGCTATCACTATCAGGAAAACACACATTCATGGCGCACCTAAAAACTACATCCGTAGCGTACTAGCAGTGCGCCACTAGCCGCGCGCTACGATTAAGTTTTACCCGTAGCACACTACCAGGTGCGTTAAAAAGTTACCTGTGGCGCACTACTAATGCGTCACAGAAAGGGGTCTAGGTGCGTTATAGCTATGTTTTTTTAAAATGCAAAAACACCCTCGTTTTGAATTGCAAAAAAAACTCGTGTCCGTGCATTGCCGCCATCGTAATGCCTCGCCGGAGCATGGTCGTGGCCATGACCTACCACCGTAGGGAAGTGCGGAAGGTCGTGGCCGCGCTAGTCCTCGCCGGCATCGAGACGGTAGGAGGTGTGGTTGGAGGTAGGAAGAGAGGGAGGAAGGGAAGAAGAGAGGGTGGAATGGAGGTAGGTGAGTGTTGATGGCTCGGTTGATGTGGAGCCTGTTGGGAACCCCAAGAGCAAGGTGTGAAGCAGCACATCAGCAAGTCTTCCCTTAGTAAGAAACTGAGGTTATCGAATCAGTAGGAGGAAAGAAACGTCACACAGGTGTTGCAACCAACGCGAAGACCTGCACAACACAAACTTAAGACTTTACCCCAACGAATCAGTGAGGTTGTCAAGCTCACCAGTTTGCTGTAACAAAGGATTAAACATATGGTGTGAAAGGTAATGGTGGTTTGCAGCAAGTAAACAGGTAACAGTGGAAGATGTAACAATGGTAAACATTGGACCGGGGTCCATAGTTCAGTAGAGGTGCTCTCCTTAGATAAACAACATGAAATGAAGGGTAAACAATTTACAGCAGGGCAATTGACAGGAACTGAGCAAGGCATAACAATGCAATATCAGACAAAAAGATCCTATGAGATTCGATTGGGCAATACAACAAGATACATAGACCGCCATCCAACTGCATCTATGACTAAAAGTCCACCTTCAGGTTATCATCCGAACCCATTCCAGTATTAAGTTGCAAGCAACAGACAACTGCTATAAGCAAAGTGTGTAAGGTAAACAATCCACTTGTTCTATGAATAAGAGACTATTGTTTTCTCCCTAGTGGCAACAACACATCTACAACCGAAAAGATTTATGTCACTTCCCTTGGAAACTAGAGGCATGAACCCACTATCGAGCATAAATACCCCCTCTTGGAGTCACTAGCAACTACTTGGCCAAGATAGCTACTAACAACGGAGATCATGCAAGATCACAAACAACACAGACATGATAGAATCATAAAGACAAAACCATTAATAAATCTGACATAGTAATCTCAATATCCATCGGATCCCCACAAACACAACATGCATGATTAGAAATGATTAGATCTTGATCATGAATGGAGCTCACAAGATCTATACATGAAATCACAAGGAGGAGATACAACCAGCTAGCTACTACATGGACCCGTAGTCCAAGGTGAAACTACTAACACATAATACCGGAGAAGAAGGCCTCCGGGATGATCTCCCCTCTGGCAGGGTGCCGGGAAGAACTTCAAATCCCCCCGATCTAGGGATGATGGTGGCGGCGGCTACAGACGGTTTCGTGGAGTTTTGATCGGGTGCCTACGGTTTCTGCATCAGGGGCTTCTTATAGGCGAAGAGGCGAGGCAGGGGGTGCCCGGGGGCCCACACCCTGCCCAGGCGTGGGCTAGGCTTGGCCGCGCCTGGGGGTGTGGCCATACCGTGGCGCCCCTCCGTCTCGTCTTCTGGATTCGTGTCGCCCACGGTAAAATATTGACTTTGGCTTTTGTCCCGTCCAATTCTGAGAATATTGATTTTCTGCCTTTCTGGAACCAAAAAGTAAGAAAAGCAATGGCAGCAGTGGCAACTTGTTAATAGGTTAGTTCCAGAAAAGATATAAAAACACCTCAAAGTGTAGACAAAGCAAATCTAAGTAGATAATAAACAAGCATGGAACATCAAAAATTATAGATACGTTTTCGACGTATCAAGCATCCCCAAGCTTAACTCCTGCTCATCCTCGAGTAGGTAAGTGATAAAAAGAATGATTTTTAAGGTGACATGCACCATCAAAACCAAGATCAAACCATTTGCAAGCATTAAAATCTGGGATCAAAGAACTCTAAACATGTGCATGAAAGATGGATTTCTAACAATAAGACAAAGTAACTATGCATGCAACATGAAAGGATACAAACGAAGATCATGAAGAGCATGTATTGAAAAACGTTTGTTTGTTTCACATACAGAAAATATAGCATAGTGGCAATCATCTTGTCCCTCATAGAGTAGCAAATAGATGCATATGACACCTTCAAAGTTTACAAGGGTGACTAGAAACAGATAGCACAAGAACAAATAATATCACAGTAAGCATCAATCGATAAACTTTGGGACAGTGCACATAGAACTAAGAATGACAACTATGCTCTCTTAATGGTGCCTAAAGGTAGAAGGTGGAGACTCAATAATAGTGGAAGAAAGGCCCTTCATAAGGGAAGCAGGGATTTCAAGTTTCAAAAAGAGCTTCCAAAAATTATGGTACTTGTTAGCTTTCATCCCTCATTGCCCCTATCATAAGCATCTTGAAGTGGTTAAGGTTAAAGTGAACAAACTATGGAGTATATGCTTGACAAAGTATAAGTTGGCAATCTCAAGTCCCTTGAATACGAGGGGCACACCTCATGCTACTCAACTTCAGTCACATGTAAGTTCTTGTCATTGTAAGTACATGCGTATCATAGAGAACCGCCAACGGGGTACCCCTTGCACATGGTACAGGAGTTATCCCATAACCAAAATGACAAGGCAAGCAGACAATGAGCATCTTAGCGATCTTTTTATTTACTATGTGCATAGATTTTATTGAGGATGCTTCATAGATAGCTCACTATGGTGATGCTGCAAGTTTCCACCATGATTAGGCATGGCTTAGGCTAGCGGCCCAAGCATTTCTCTAAAACAAAATACATACTCCATGGACTTACAATCTCCCTCTTTATTTCACACCGATGACATCCATAGACAAAATAGCATGATATCAACTGAGTACAAAGTACAAGTGCAATGTTGAAAACGTTCCCCATAACAGCATGGTTCTGCTAATTCCAACGTATAAGTGCAAGCATATACAACATAGATGACACAATGGTTCAAGTTTATTAGGGGCAAAGAATATAAAGTGTGCCATCAAGTTTGTAAGGGCTTTAATCGCTAAGTTTTCACATAACAAAACAGTTTTTAATTGGAAGATAGTTGAAAACAAGAATATACTTGGAATGGTGTAACACACCATGCATAGGAGTTCATAGTGGACACTTTGGAATAACTGGGTTTCTTGGGAGTTGGAAGCATGAGTAGAGCTTACTCATACAAGTGGAGGCTAGCAAAATACTGGGAGCAACCAACTAAGTGAGCAATAATGGCCATAATGCAGAGCGACAAAACATTACTAATCAAAGCATATAGTGGTACTACAAGTAAAGGTCTAAATGATAATAGAGTCTATGGTGACTTGTAATACTCATAACATGGTGTGAGCATGTGCCAAGTCAACCCAAACAAAGCATCAAAGGAGAATACCACAATACTATGCTTTTGTATGCTAAAACAACGCATAATTTCTTCAAGGCACACTAAGCAATCCCAATTGTTTGGAACAAGACATGCTACAGCAATAATCACTAAGTATTAGGTCAAAACAACACCTAGCATTTCATGCTAAAGTCTAGGTCACAATCAATGCAAGCTCCTATTGCACTTTCAAGCAGGAACTTCCTACTCCTTTCCAACACCAATTAACTTATTTGAAACAACACAACGAGAACGGGGGTCCAACTACTTTATTCAAGCAAACTAAAAAAACTAAGCAAAACAAACGAAAACTAAGACGCTCCAAGAACAACACAACTGTGCATGAAACAATAAAAACGAAGTGTCTAGATAGACCTGAGCTTTTTATTGATGAAGAAGGGGATGCCTTGGGCATCCTCAAACTTTGACGCTTGTACCACTTGGATGTTTCTTGGGGTGACACCGGGGTGGCATCCCCAAGCTTAAGCTTTTGTCCGTTCTTCATCTCATTACATCATTCTCTCTCTACACCTGAATTTTTTTCCTTCATACAAAACTTCACACAATCTTCATTAGCAACATTAGTGTATTCAAAAGATATTAGACGCTTAGGCAAAGCTTTGCAATAGAAAGACTTTTCAATAAAAACACAAGATATTGTAGTAACTCCTTCAAAAAGCTCAATTCCCCAAAAGAGAACTCAAAAAGGAATCAATAAGAAGTAAATGCAAATAATGGCAGAAATGTGTCAAAACAGACCAGCAGGTAGAAACCGATTTTTTCGAAAATCTTCTGTTGCTCAAATCAAAAAGTGTTGAACTAACGAAAGTTATCTAACATACTCGGGGATTTATTCGTAAATGTTCAGCTCAATCCGACTTACAGAGACTCCTCACGAATATTTATGGTGGAGGACAAAAATCTGTTTCGGGACAGCAACTCCCCAAATCTTAGTTCCCTCTCATTAGAGGTCATTCTTGGCACAAAAAGCAAACAAAAAGGATAAGGAGAGGTCATTACTGAAGTAATAACTTCCAAGACTCAAGGAAACTCTTGGGTTATCTTCCAACAAGTATTTTTCTTTAACGCCTTTAAGTTAGGCACAAGAAGCAAGAAGAATCAAGTATTTTCAAATGAAGAAGCATTAACATCAAACCTTGCTTTCAAAGGAGGAGAAAAAAGCAACTTCTCTCTCCTCATAGGGAAGTGTTCAATACCTTTTTTGAATGTAAAATGATATTTAATGGTGCCTTCTTTCATATCAATGATGGCACCAATATTTCTAAGAAAAGGTCTTACCAAAGTAATATGACAAGAAGCATTGTATTCAACATCCAAAACATAGAAATCAACAGGGACATAAGCATTGTTAACCATAATGAGAACATCATTAATGCTCCCCATGAGTTTATTTTTAGCATTATCATTGAGTGGGACATCCAAATACCAATCTTTCAAAGGTGGTAAATCAAGCATTTCATAAATCTTCCTAGGCATAATAGAGACACTAGAACCAAGATCACATGAAGTTTTGATATCAAAGTCATTCACTTGCATATTAATAATGGGTTCCTAACTATCTTCTACTTTCCTAGGAATATAAGCTTTGTGATTTAACTTCTCTTCCTTAATCTTAACAAGAGCATCTGTAATGTGCTTGGTGAAAGCAACATGCATATCGCTAGCATCAGGACTTCTAGCAAGATTTTGCAAGAACATAATCACTTCAGAAATATTGCAACCATCTATATAAAAATCAAACTTAGCATCACTAGTAGTAGACTCAATAGGCTTAGGCAGAGTAGGAGGAAGAATAGGGACTTCTTGTCGTTTAGTGGTGATGGTGCACACACTATTGTTTCTATCAATTTCAGCTTCCCTTTCCCACTTAGCATGAAGTTGGGCTAACATTCTAACATTTTCATTAATAGTAACTTGTATGGCATGAGTGGTAGCAAAGATACTTTCCATGGTTTCAGGTTTAGCAGCCATTTTATTAATCAAGGAGGACTAAGCTTCAGACAAAGAGGCTATGTTTTTCTCAACAGTTAAAAGTTTCTCCTCTATAGTCTTATTGAAAGTGGTTTGTTTACTAATAAAGTCTTTGAGCATGACTTCAAGTTCAGAGGGGGAACTTCTAACATGGTTGTAGGAGTTTCCAATAGGAATTGCCATTATTAGGAGGATAATGCCTATAATTGTTGTTACCACCAAAATTATTACTATAGGCATTGTTGTTGAAATTTTTGTTTCTAATGAAGTTCACATCAACTTGATCTTCTTGAGCAACCAAAGAGGCTAAGGGAACACTATTAGGATCTAGAGGAGCTTTCCCATTAACAAGCATAGCCATAATAACATCAATCTTATCACTCAAAGAGGAGGTTTTTTCAACAGAATTTACCTTCTTACCATGTGGAGCTCTCTCAGTGTGCCATTCAGAGTAGTTAACCATCATATTATCAAGGAGCTTTGTTGCAACACCCAAAGTGAGGCCCATAAAGGTACCTCCAGCAGCTGAATCCAACAGGTTTCTTGAGGAGAAGTTCAAACCTGCATAAAAAGTCTGGATAATCATCCAAGCAGTGAGTCCATGAGTGGGACAATTCTTAACCAAAGATTTCATTATTTCCCAAGCTTGAGCAACATGTTCATTATCAAGTTGTTTAAATTTCATAATGTCACTTCTCATAGATATAATCTTAGCAGGAGGGTAGTACTTTCCAATAAAAGCATCTTTGCACTTAGTCCAAGAATCAATACTATTTCTTGGCAAAGATAGCAACCATTCTTTAGCTTTTCCTCTCAAGGAAAAAGGAAAAAGCTTGAGCTTAATAATATCTCCATATACATTCTTATACTTTTGCATCTCACAAAGTTCAACGAAGTTATTGAGATGGGCAGCAGCATCATCAGAACTAGCACCAGAAAATTGCTCTCTCATCACAAGATTCAACAAAGTAGGCTTAATTTCATAAAAGGTAGCATCAAGAGCAGGTGGAGCAATAGGAGTTCTAAGGAAATCATTGTTGTTGGTTCTAGTGAAGTCACACAACTTGGTGTTCTTAGCAGAGTTCATTTTGGCAAAGGTGGACAAGCCAAAAACCACAGCAGCAGCTAGAGCAGGAACTGTTTTTTTTTTGTTTTTTGTGTTTTTTTAAGAGGCAAACAATACCAAGCAAAAGAAACTAAGAAAACTAAAAACAAAGTAAAGATAAAGGAAGTGGATGACTCCCCTTATGAAGACGTCCTTAGCCTCCCTGGCAACAGCGCCAGAGAACTTGATGGTGTGTTGTTGATGTGGGAGCTTCTTCTACTTTAATTTCTCGGCAACGGCGCCAGAAAACTTGTTGATGGCTCAGTTGATGTGGAGCCTGTTGGGAACCCCAAGAGCAAGGTGTGAAGCAGCACAACAGCAAGTCTTCCCTCAGTAAGAAACCGAGGTTATCGAACCAGTGGGAGGAAGGAAACGTCACACAGGTGTTGCAAGCAACGCGGAGACCCGCACAGCACAAACTCAAGACTTTGACCCAACGAATCAGTGAGGTTGTCAAGCTCACTGGTTTGCTGTAACAAAGGATTAAACGTATGGTGTGGAAGTTAATGGTGGTTTGCAGCAAGTAAACAGGTAATAGTGGAAGATGTATCAATGGTAAAGATTGGACCGGGGTCCATAGTGCACTAGAGGTGCTCTCCTTAGATAAACAACATGGCATGAAGGGTAAACAAATTACAGCAGAGCAATTGACAGGAACTGAGCAAGGCATAATAATGCAATACCAGACAAAAATATCCTATGAGATTCGATTGGGAAATACAACAAGATACATAGACCTCCATCCAACTGCATCTATGACTAGAAGTCCACCTTCAGGTTATCATCCGAACCCCCTCCAGTATTAAGTTGCAAGCAACAGACAACTGCTTTAAGCAAAGTGTGTAAGGTAAACAATCGACTTGTTCTATGAACAAGAGACCATTGTTTTCTCCCTAGTGGCAACATCACATCTACAACCGAAGAGATTTCTGTCACTTCCCTTGGAAACTAGAGGCATGAACCCACTATCGAGTATAAATACCCCCTCTTGGAGTCACTAGCAACTACTTGACCAAGATAGCTACTAACAACGGAGAGCATGCAGGATCACAAACAACACAAACATGATAGAATCATAAAGACAAAACCATTAATCAATCTGACATAGTAATCTCAATATCCATTGGATCCCCGCAAACACAACATGCATGATTACAAATAGATAGATCTTGATCATGAATGGAGCTCACAAGATCTATACATGAAAGCACAAGGAGGAGATACAACCAGCTAGCTACTACATGGACCCGTAGTCCAAGTTGGAACTACTCACGCATCATACTAGAGAAGAAGGCCTCCGGGATGATCTCCCCCCGGTAGGGTTCCGGGAAGAACTTCAAATCCCCCGATCTAGGGACGATGGTGACGGCGGCTATAGACGGTTTCGTGGAGTTTTGATCGGGTGACTAGGGTTTCTGTTTCGAGGGCTTCTTAGGGCCAGTCTTGGCCGCGCCTGGGGAGGTGTGGCCATCCCATGGCGCCCCTCCGTCTCGTATTCTAGATTCGTGTCGCCCATGGTAAAATATTGGCTTTGGCTTTTGTCCCGTCCAATTCTGAGAATATTGATTTTCTGCCTTTCTAGAACCAAAAATAGAAGAAAACAGCAACTGGCACTATGGCAACTTGTTAATAGGTTAGTTCCAGAAAAGATATAAAAACACCTCAAAGTTTAGACAAAGCAAAGCAAAGTAGATAGTAAACAAGCATGGAACATAAAAAATTATAGATACGTTTCCGACGTATCAGTGAGGATAAGGAGGCCGTCATCGCCCGTCGTCACTGAAAGGAGGAGGAGAAGGCTACCGTCGCTTCGCCGTCATTTCAAGGAGAGGGGGAGGCCAGAGCAAGAAGTAGGAGAAGGCCCCTATCGCGCCATCGTCACTGCAAGGTGAGGAGGACGCCGGAGGAAGGTGGCCGGAGAGAGGAGAAGGGGAAGGAGGAGAAGGAAAAGGATAAGGAGAAGGAGAAGGAAAAGGAAAAGAAAAATGAAGAACAAGGGAGAAGGGGAGGGAAAAGTAGAGGGGTAGGTGGGCGGGATGGTGATTCGAATTTCGAATCCTGCCCAACTTACTCGTGGCGCACTAGGGATGGTGCGCTACGGGTAAGTCGCCTCAATTTTTTTCTGCAGAAAAAACGATCTTTTGACCGTAACTTTTTACTCTTTTCAAATTTTGAAAATCTAAAAAATCGCTAAATGACTAGAGGTGATTGCGAGCAGATGCGAAATCTCATTCTCGTTATTTTGGTATATTAAACTTTTTTTGACATCGTATGCAAAAGTTACAATCGTTTTACAGTGGAATAAAATTTTTTTAGAAAAAATCAAAATTCTTGTTTGTTAATTTTTCTAAAAACTAGACCAAATTACCTACCTACATGTGAAAGGATTTTATTTTTTGAAATGTTTTTATTTTTTTATTTTTTGCAAGGCTAAAAAGGCAATCCAGGAGGGTGGGTGGAGTTGGTGGAGGCCACTTACTCGTACAGCACTATGGCAGGGTGCCTACGGGTAAGTTGACCCAGCTGCTGTAGCAGGCCGCAACACACATTCCTGTAGCGCACTAGGTCAGGGTGCGCTACGACTAAGTTTCACACCCGTAGCGCACCCTGACCTAGTGCGCTACGGGTATGTGGTCCACGGCCACCTGTGCCCTGGCCCACACATAGTCGTGGCACACCACCTCCATTTGTGCCACGCTTACGACAGTTAGCCGTAGGGTACCTGTGAGCAGTGCACCATGCCTATTTTACCCGTGGGGCACCACTAGCACGTGTGCCACGGATGTGTGGATTACCTATAGGCGTTTTCCTTGTAGTATGGTGGAGGAACAGGACGGCGGGACATGGACAAGGTGAGGTGTAGGCGGGAAGGTGTGCGGATGTGCGTGAGAGCCACTGAGCGCGCCACAAACCATAGGCGCTAACATAGCTAGCACATTGATATCGGGTACATCGGCACATGGTACTAGCTATAAGAAGGGGCGGCCCACACCGGCGCACCTAATACAGTCGATTCCAATTCACATTCTGACTAAAAAATAATTGGGAAAATAAATAGAAATTAGAGTGAACCATAAATCTAGTATACTATGTCGTTGTCATCATTATCGTTGACCTTGTCCTTGTCTTCCTCCTCCACATCATCGTTTGCCTCCTCCATGTCCTCCTTACAGGAGTCATTTCCAAGTTGTTGGCGTTGTTTGCCTCCCTCATGAATGCCTCGCGGCGTGCTGTGGCGATGACATTGTAAATTCCATGGGAGGGCACAAGCCAGAAGTGTCACAACCCCTCAGCATTGTGTAGATGCGTCGGTACCTCCCACCGATACGCGCGACACATGGATATGGTCGTCTTTTGGTCCTTGGCTAAACGCATTGGCCAATACTCGTTGTCGGGCGAGTACCGAGCCATTGCCCTCTTCCACTCCAATAGTTGGCGGCCCTGCTCCGCGATCTTTATGGCCAGTTTGATAACAAGCGGTAACATCGTGATGGGCACCCTGCTGAAGCTTATTTTGATTCCATGCGGAAGCATAGCGTGCGGCAACGCAGCACAAGTATGCCATACCAAGCTAACTCGTCGGCCTCGTACTAGTTCAGAGAGAGCATGTTCATGGAAAGCGGAAGGGAAAAGGTGAGTGGAGGGAGGGCGCAAGTGGTGGAGGAGATGGGATTCCACAGGCATTAACAAGGCCTTGTCATCGATGCTAGTGCAGATAGCCAAGCGTGGCGTCGGAACCGGTGGCCATTTGTATTTCGTCGACAACTGTATGAAATGCCAATTCTAGTACATGCAAGCATATTTAAACTACACATTTAGCTAGTACATGCAAGTAGTCTCATACATCAATTCAAACTAACTATTATATCAATTTTTATTTATCACAATTTTTTTTGATCTTCTTCATCTTCTTTTTGTTTGCATCACCTGCTTTGAGAATATCAAACAACATGTACTTCAACCTTTTTTCTCCTCTCTTATTGCTTTCTTTTCCTCATCACATTTTTCTTCTCTTCTAGAATATGATCTCTCTACCTCTTCATCTTGCCCAACTTAGTATCCTCATTCTCTTTCAACTTTTACATGTTTGCCTACAATGCTTGCCTCTCAGTGGTATCCATTCACTTGTTCACATCTTGCAACAAACTAGTGTATTTGGCATCCGACTTGTTCTTTTCTTCAAACAAGTTCTTAACCAAACTTGGCATTTTGAATCCTTGCCTTAATTCTTAAATGGTTACTCTTCTGGTACATATCCCGCAAAGTGGATATTGCACGTTGAAGTGGAAAATGCCACTTAGGATCAACCCAACTCACAAATCCACAGTTTATGCCATCCTAGAGATTTCAATGTGCCAAACTAAGAAAATTGTGACATTTCAATGTAAAATTGATAAAATACTGCCACAATACCTACATTGTGTTGTGAACATGCATAGAAGTGTAGGCCTGTGTTTGTCCCCTCGAAAGCAATAGTTTTTTCGTCACACGATGGTGGACACTAAACTAACATCCTCTAAGTGGGCAATGCCGGTCCATGTAGGGTCGGTTATGGTTTTAGGGGCATAATCTATGTTATGGAACTACAAATTAGCGAAGAAGTTAAGCAAAATGCACTACAAGAACATATAAAATCTGAAACTCCTAATCTAAATCCTACATTGCACAAAGAAACAACGACATGGGAGAAGCACTCATGTCGCCGAACCATGAAGCACTACATACTCTTCCCTCCGTCGTCCCAGCTCGGCATGTCAGAGGAGGACACAGAGCCGGGGAAGTGGCTGGCGGCATCGACTGAAGGTGCGGTGCTCAAAGACAGATGAATCCTTGGCAGGGTGAGATGCTGGAGGTCGAGACCGTCGGCCGTGGCGATTCTGGTGATAGGTGGATGGGAGAGAGGAAAGTGCGGGGAGGCGGTTGCGTCAGCGGCAATGGAGATTCTAGGGGTCAGGAGGCAGGTGGGGAGAGTTGGAGGGGTGGGAATGGGTATTTCTGGATGCCATGGCTAGACAACGAGTGAAATCTGATGTGTCTCGAAGCGTCGACGCTCCCAGCATAGGCCTTGTGGGCAGGGTCCGGCTATTGTATTGGGCTCCAAAATATGCCAACGGGTTATTGGGGCTGTCGGTGGGAGCCGAAATTTGGGCCCAGACTCCATAGACCTATTGGGGACGCTATTTGAACCGCTGGTAGAGATGCTTTGATATTGTTAATTAGCAGCATTGAGGTCCTTGAGGAGGTGTTTTTGCAGGGTAGGAAATATTTTATTTTGTGATGGTATGGGCTAAAAATTTATAAGACTCTCTATTGGGCTGCTACATTACTACTCGGATTACCACGGTTTTCCATTTAATTCAACTTTTTCAGGCATCTCCAGTAAGCATAATTTTTCTTTTTTTGAACAAGGTGAAGGCCCGAAAGGTCTCCAATATTTCATTAGTTAAGTTTTATGGGATTATAGGTTACATGGAGGACAGAAAATAGAATAAAAATTACAAAGCAATCCTCATTTTTTGCATAAAAGGACCCTAAACAAAGAATCTAGATTGAAGTCGGTTCCTTCTCCACCAACAATAGACAGATACATCTTGCCACGACCAACCACCTCGTCGTCGGGGACAACACCACTTATGACGAGTGATGACTGCAAGTGCACATATCGATTGTAGCTAGTTTCAAAATAAGATTAATGAACCCACAGAGAGCTATTTGGTTAAGGTCTCTATGCCCCTTGTCACTATCTACCAAAGGATACTTGTAAGTTGCATTTGAACTCAAGTAACGGGTGTTGTATTTGTGTGCAAGAAAGTAATGAAAGCAAGTAATGTAAACAAGTAACAAGAGCATTGGGATTGGTGTTGGAACTCAATAAGGCTTAAATTTTCTCGGGGATTTCGGATACACCACTAGCATATCGGAAGTATTCATGATTAGGATAATTTATGTCTTTTTTCATGATTTATGTGGAGAGAGTTCCATAATAAGATGTTCACCAAAAAGTCTCATGAGGAAGCCACTTCTACGAGTCATGTGATGAGTTCATCTCTAAATAACCACTTTCGATGTTGATGGCAACAAACGTGGCCACTTTTGTTGGGACACTAAGTGTAGAGTGTTGTAGCAAGCTTCTTTTCTCCACAAGGGTGACTCGAGGGTTTATATCGAACTCTCGGGGAATTGTCTATGAAAGGGTATCTATCTTCTCCTCTTCAAGCAACCTATAAAGTAAAATAGTTTGTCTTGTGTCCCCAACTCCACCAAGTGGTTGTCAAGCACAAGGTTTCGTATTAGTAATATTAAATAAAATAAAATAAAATACATACTAAAGTAAATAAAGTAAAGTAATGCAAACTAGATGATAACGAAGATAGTAGAGTTGTTTTGGGGGTTTTTTATGAGTAATTGCAAGTAAAGAAAGTATTTTTGTATTTTCGAAATAATAAATTACTGGAAAAAATATATAATATAGTAGATGCAATGGAAATGCGTTTCTTATGATAAAAATTTGATCGGGGTGCATGAGTTCACTTGTCTACTCTCTTTCTAAGTTGTAGTGACCACAAAATAATTCATCAATAATAAAGATTCATGGAACTTCTAGATGTGTTTGATAAAGAAATCAATATGGGCATCACGTTCTAACATAGACATGGAATACATCTCTCTTATACTCCTCAAGAAAGGCAAACTCCATGCAAACTCCATGTAACAAGATTATCACACTGTCACATGATAACTATAGCACATGATTTCTCTTTATCCCTAGTGAGGCAGCAAAATAAAAGTAAAAAACCAAATTATATCTTGAATATTGTTTGTCACAATTCAATCCCTACCACCATGCTACTCCATCTAAAACACGCTTCTCCCATACAAGTTGGATCAAAACAAGCAATTAATAATGGGGTACATGATATGCATCTATCAATACATATTACACAAAATAGATTCCAATCTCAAATATCAAATCATAGAACAAAGATCCACCACATAGGAATTACAAATATGACCATAATCATGTAGGGCATCTCATATGGTACTAGATCTATGAAGAACAAGAAAGAGATATATCAATCTACTGCCATAAACCCTTATCCCGGAGGTGGACTACTGCCTCTTCATCATGGTGATGATGCTGGAGATGTTGGAGAGGGTGGAGATCCCCCCGGAGGTGGCTCCGACAGAGTTTCCCCCTCCAATATTCATTGGATCTGACTCTGTTTGGTGGTGTTTTCATCTCTGATGTGCTCTGTCTCGAGGACTCCCCGACGCTTATATAGGGTCTTTTAGGTCAAGAGAACTCCGTGGGCAAAAGAATCGATGCGATCGAACGACCAATGAGGAAACAAGGGTGGGTGGCGCGCCCACCTGGGCTGGGCATGCCGCACAGGCTCGTTTCGGCCTCCTGGCCCTCCTAATGGGATTCTTGTGCTCCAGATGCTTCTCGTGGATAAATATTGGCATTCCCAAAATGCAGGTCCATTTGACTTCGTATAGGTCCTCAAACATCAAAAATATTGAAAACAGGGTTTTTCTGCCCTGCCGGGTTATAGCCAAAATAAAGGGGATCATTGGTAAATCCCCCAAAATAAATATAAAACATGGTTATAACATTATATATGATGCAAATATGTGGAAAAACATGTTAACATACTATAAAGTTCATGTATGCATTTTACATGCATCAACATCACCAAAGTTAACCTATGCTCGTCCTCGAGCATGAAGGTGATAAAAACTAAACATTGACTTTGGAGTTTTTTACCTTTGCTTCCTTCATTCATGTATAAAGTTCATAGGCTCAATTCCTTTCAATGAAACATAATATGTGAGTGTACTATCAAGTTGTATGTTTTACACATCTATAAATATATTAAACAATAAGTAATGGTGCGATAAAGCAAATGATGAATAAAACAAACCTTCAAGCACACTTTGATGAACCTATAGAATGAGAGACTCTTTTTTATGATTGGCACTGGTGTTTTATGCCTTTATTTTTTGGGATACTTCTTAGTTTCATGACCTTGACTGGAAGACTCACGTCTTAGTTTTATGTCTTCCCTTGAGATGTTTTGCATCTCGTACCAAAAGTAAGCATTAAATACATATGTTAATCCTCCATAAATAATGTAAAAAAAAATTTGAGCTATGTATTCATGTCAAAAATACTAATAATGATGGGGTTCCAGGTATATTTTATTTCAAAGCATCCCATGGTTTATGTGCTAAACATCTTACAAGTTGATTGTTTCATGCACCATACCTATGACCTTGCACTCCTCATGCTACTCAACTTAGGCATGTCATTTTATTCTCATGTTGGACTTAGAACCTCATCACTGAAGTACCTCTTGCTCCCTGTGTAGCTATATGCCCCCTGTTTTTTTGTATTTATTTATTCATTTAGCATAAGAGTTAATATAATTCCTTGGTTATGTTCAAGATGGGAGGGGGCAGTATCTCTATTCCAGAAGAACAAGAAAAACAGACATATGAATCATATCAACACAGATCATCATGTTGTAAGTTTCCACCATGTGTTGCCACACCGCTCATGGATTTGACTAGCGGTTTAGGAGATTTTTCTCTCAACATTCCTACTCCAGTATGCACAATTTATTTCACATCGATGCAATCCATAGGCAGAACTTAAACATGGTTAATTATCAACATTCAACATTGAAATCTTGTGCCATGCCATCACGGTTTAGCCAACAACAACTAATAAGATGTAAAGCATAAAAATTTCCATAGTGGTATCACCCCAAACCTTACTTTCTTATGAGCTTTAAAAATACATGAAAAAGGTGGTTTTAAGAGTGTTTGGAGGATTAACATACATATTATACTTTAAACTAGCTTTTTCCATAGATGGGTGGATATGCCTAGTCTAGTTTTAGAGGTTTGGAATGAGTCTTAGCTTTTATTGTGAAGGCTTAGCAAAAAGAGATCTAAAGAGTGTGCTATCTAGTTCATAATGTCAACATTTATTTTCTCACCTTGCTCCTTAATGTTGAACATAAATATACACAAACGAAGGATATAATTTAATAGGCACAAATAGATCATGCTTCATATAAAGTACTTTGAGCTTAAAAACTAAACACAACATGAATTTTAGCTTTTGTTTTTATCTCCCCTTTTCTTTTATTCCAAGGCATTCTTATTCATTTTTAATCTCATTAAGGTAAAGTTTATTTTCAGTATATGATCATAAACATTTATAATGTTAGTGATGGTGATCCTTCTAATGCAAAACAAAAACAAAATAACAAAACAGACGCTCCAAGTTTCTACGATAATTTTATGTTGCTCAAAAAACAAAGTTTAGAGGTTTGCAAACCTAGAGTAGAGTAGGTACAGTGGGGTGCCTTGGGAATACCCAAGCTTATGGTTTTCACCATCCTTGGATTGCTCTTGGTGTGATTGATGCATCACTGAGTTGATGTAGGAGTGCTTCGTTGGGAACCCCAAGAGCAAGGTGTGAAGCAGAACAGCAGCAAGTTTCCCCTCAGTAAGAAACCGAGGTTATCGAACCAGTAGGAGGAAGGAAACGTCACACAGGTGTTGCAAGCAACGCGGAGAACTGCACAACACAAACTCAAGACTTTGCCCCAACAAATTAGTGAGGTTGTCAAGCTCACCGGTTTGCTGTAACAAAGGATTAAACGTGTGGTGTGGAAGGTAATGGTTTGCAGCAAGTAAATAAGTAGCAGTGGAAGATGTATCAATGGTAAAGATTGGACCGGGGTCCATAGTTCACTAGAGGTGCTCTCCTTAGATAAACAACATGGCGTGAAGGGTAAACAAATTACAGAAGGGCAATTGACAGGAACTGAGCAAGGCATAATAATGCAATTACTAGTCAGAAAGATCCTATGAGATTCGATTGGGCAATACACCAAGATACATAGACCGCCATCCAACTGCATCTATGACTAAAAGTACACCTTCAGATTATCATCCGAACCCCCTCTAGTATTAAGTTGCAAGCAATAGACAACTACTTTAAGCAAAGTGTGTAAGGTAAACAGTCCACATGCTCCATGGACAAGAGACCATTGATTTATCCCTAGTGGCAACAACACATCTACAACCGAAGAGATTTATGTCACTTCCCTTGGAAACTAGAGGCATGAACCCACGATCGAGCATAAATACCCCCTCTTGGAGTTACTAGCAACTACTTGGCCAAGATAGCTACTAACAACGGAGAGCATGCAAGATCACAAACAACACAGACATGATAGAATCATAAAGAAAAAACCATTAATCAAACCAACATAATAATCTCAATATCCATTGGATCCCCACAAACACAACATGCATGATTACAAATAGATTAGATCTTGATCATGAACAGAGCTCACAAGATCTATACATGAAAGCACAAAGGAGGAGATACAACCATCTAGCGACTACATGGATCCATAGTCCAAGGTGGAACTACTCACGCATCATACCAGAGAGAAGGCCTCCGGGATGATCTCCCCTCTGGCAGGGTGCTGGGAAGAACTTCAGATCCCCCTGATCCAGGGACGATGGTGGCGGTGGCTACAGATGGTTTCATGGAGATTTGGTCGGGTGCTTAGGGTTTCTGCATCGGGGGCTTCTTATAGGCGAAGGGGGAGACCGAGGCGGCGGCCAGGGGCGTCAAACCCTAGCCAGGCGCGGGGTGGGGCCCACCCGCTCCTGGGGTGGGTCTGGCCCCTCTGGCTCTCCTCTAGACTTCTTGTTCCCCACGGGAAGTAATTGACTTTGACGTTTGTCCCGTCCAATTCCGATAATATTTCTTTACTAACTTTTCTAAAACCAAAAACAGCAGAAACAGGCATCTGGCACTGTTGCAACTTAGGTTAGTACCAGAAAACATGTAAAAAGCACCTCAAAGTGTGGATAAGTAAAGCAAAGTAGATACTAAACAAGCATGGAGCATCAAAAATTATAGATACGTTTCCAACGTATCAGCATCGCCAAGCTTAACTCCTGCTCGTCCTCGAGTAGGTAAGTGATAAAAAGAATAATTTTTGAGGTGACATGCACCCTCACAATAAAGATCCAACCATTTGCAAGCATTGAAAGCTGGAATCAAAGAACTCTAAACATGTGCATGAAAGATGGAGTTCTAACAATGGAACATAGTAACTATGCATGCAACATGACAATCTACAAACAAATATCATGAATAACAAATTTCAAAAAAAAAGATCATGAATAACATGCATTGAAAAATGTTTGTTTGTTTCACATACAGAAAACATAGCATACTGGCAATCAGCTTGTCCCTCATAGAGTAGCAAATAGATGCATAGGACACCTGCAAAGTTCACAAGGGTTACTAGAAACAAGTAGCACAACAACACATAATAACACAATAAGCATCAATTAATAAGATTTGGAACACTGCACACAGAATGACAACTATGCTCTCTTAATGGTGCCTAAAGGTAGAAGGTGGAGACTCAAATAATGGTGGAAGAAAGGCCTTTTTGTAAAGGAAGCAGGGATTACAAGTTTCAAAAAGAGCTTCCAAAAATTATGGTACTAGTTAGCTTTCAACCCTCATTGCCCCTATCATAAGCATCTTGAAGTGGGTAAGGTTAAAGTGGCAAAGATGGAGTATATGCTTGACGAAGTATAAGTTGGCAATCTCAAGTCCCTTGAATACAAGGGCCACACCTCATACATACTCAACTTTGGGTCCAGGTAAGTTCTTGTCACTGTAAGTATTTGCATACCATTTAGAACCGCCAACGGGGTACCCCTTGCACATGGTACATGAGCTTTCCCATAACCAAAATGACAAGGCAAGCAGACAATGAGCATCTCAGCAATCTTTTTATTTACCATATGCATAGCTTTTTATTGAGGATGCTTCATAGATAGCTCATTATGGTGATGCTGCAAGTTTCCACCATGATTAGGCATGGCTTAGGCTAGTGGCCCAGGCGTTTCTCTAACACAGGATACAAACTCCATGGACTTACAAGTTCCTTCTTTATTTCAGCGGTGACATCCATAGACAAAAGAACATGATATCAACTGAGTCAACCGAGTACAAAGTACAAGTGCAATGTTGAGAACGTTCCCCGTGACAGCACGATTCTGCTAATTCCAACTTATAAGTGCAAGCATATACAACAAAGTTGTCATAATAGTTCAAGTTTATTAGGGGCAAAGAATAAAGTGTGCCATCAACTTCGTGAGGGCTTTAATCACTAGGTTTTCTCATAACAAAATAGTTTTTAATTGGAAGATAGTTGAGAACAAGAATATACATGGAATGGTGTAACACACCATGCATAGGAGTTTATAGTGGACACTTTGGAATAACTTGGTTTCTTGGGAGTGGGAAGCATGAGTAGAACTTACTCATACAAGCGGAGGCTAGCAAAAGACTGGGAGCAACCAACTAAGAGAGCATAATGTCCATAACCATGTAGTGCAACAAAGCATACTAATCAAAGCAAAGAGTGGTTCTACAAGTCAAGGACTAAATGATCATAGAGGCTAATGGTGAATTGTCATAGTCATAACAGGGTGTGAGCATGTGCCAAGTCAACCCAAGCAAAACATCAAAGGAGAATACCACAATACTATGCTTTTGCATGCTAAAACAACGCATAATTTTCTTCAAGGCACACTAAGCAATCGCAATTGTTTGGAACAAGACATGCTACAGCAATAATCACTAAGCATAATGCTAAAACAACACCTAGCATGTCATGCTAAAGTCTAAGTCACAGTCAATGCAAGATCCTCTTGCACTTCAAGCATGAACTTACTACTCCTTTCCAAACACAAAGAAAACTTATTTGCAAAACAACACAGCAAGAACGGGAGTCCAAACTACTTTATTCAAGCAAACTAAACAACCTAAGCAAAGCAAACTAAAACTAAGATGCTCCAAGAACAACACAACTGTGCATGAAACAATAAAAACGAAGTGTCTAGACAGACCTGAGCTTTTTATTGATGAAGAAGGGGATGCCTTGGGCATCCCCGAGCTTTGACGCTTGTAACTCTTGGATATTTCTTGGGGTGACACCATGGTGTCATCCCCAAGCTTGAGCTTTTGTCCATTCTTCTTCTCATTGCATCATTCTCTCTTTACACCTGAAATTTTTCCTTCATACAAAACTTTACCCAATCTTCATTAGCAACATTAGTGTATTCGAAAGATATTAGACCTCTTGGAAAAGCTTTGGAACAGCAAGGCTTTTCACTAAAAAACACGAGCTACTGTAATAACTCCTTCAAAAAGCTCAATTCACCTAAAGATAACTCAAAAAGGAATCAATAAGAAGCAAATGCAAATAATGGCAAAATCTGTCAAAACAGACCAGCAGGTAGAAACCGATTTTTTCAAACATATTCTGTTGCTCAAATCAAAAAGTGTTGAACTAACGAAAGTTTGCTAACATAATGGGGGATTTAGACGTAAATTTTGATCTCAATGAGGGTTATAGAGACTCCTCACGAATATTTTTGGTGGAGGACAAAAATCTGTTTCAGGACAGCAACTCCCCAAATCTTACTTCCCTCTCATTAGGGGTCATTCTTGGCACAAAAAGCAAACAAAAAGGATAAGTAGAGGTCATTAATGAATTAATAACTTCCAAGACTCAAGTCAACTCTTGGGTTATCTCCCAACAAGTACTTTTATTTAACGCCTTTAAGTTAGGCACAAGAAGCAAGAAGAATCAAGTATTTTGAAATGAAGAAGCATTAACATCAAATCTTGCTTGTAAAGGAGGAGCAAAAAGCAACTTATCTCTCCTCATAGGGAAGTGTTCAATACCTTTCTTGAATGGAAAATGATATTTAATGGTGCCTTCTTTCATATCAATGATGGCACCAACTGTTCTAAGAAAAGGTCTTCCCAAAGTAATAGGACAATAAGCATTGTTTCAACATCCAAAACATAGAAATCAACAGGGACATAAGCATTATTAACAATAATGAGAACATCATTAATACTCCCCATGAGTTTCTTCTTAGAATTATCATTGAGTGGGACATCCAAATAACAATCTTCCAAAGATGGAAAATCAAGCATTTCATAAATCTTCCTAGGCATAATAGGGACACTAGAACCAAGATCACATGAAGATTTGAGGTCAAAGTCATTCACTTGCATATTAATAATGGGTTCCCAACTATCTTCTACTTTCCTAGGAATAGAAGCTTTGTGTTTTAGCTTCTCTTCCTTAATCTTAACAAGAGCATCTGTAATGTGTTTGATAAAGGCAACATGCATATCACTAGCATCAGGACTTCTAGCAAGATTTTGTAAGAACATAATCACTTTAGAAATATTGCAACCATCAATATCAAAGTCAAACTTGGAATTACTAGTAGTAGGATCAATAGGCTTAAGCATAGTATGAGTAGGAATAAGGACTACTTATGGTTTAGTGGTGATAGTGCACACACTATTGTTTTTATCAATTTCAGCTTCCCTTTCCCACTTAGCATGAAGTTGAGCTAACAACCTAACATTTTCATCGATAGTAACTTGTATGGCATGAGAAGTAGCAAAGGTGTTTTCCATAGTTTCAGGTTTAGAGCCATTTTTTTAACCAAGTTAACCAAGTTAAAGCTAAAGAATGGTTGCTTTCCATAGTAACTTGTAAGAAGGTAAATTATGTTGAGGAAACTTCCTCTTTGAGTGAAAAGATTGATGTTATTATGGCTATGATTGTTAAAGGAAAGCTCGTCTAGATCCTAATAGTGTTCCCTTAGCATCTTTGGTTGCTCAAGAAGAGCAAGTTGATGTGAACTTCATTAGAAACAATAATTTCAACAACAATGCCTATAGGAATAATTTTGGTAGCAACAACAATTATAGGCCTTATCCTCCTAATAATGGCAATTCCTATGGAAGCTCTTACAATAATGCTAGAAGTTCCCCCTCTGAACTTGAAGTCATGCTCAAGGACTTTATTAGTAAACAAACCACTTTCAATAAGACTATAGAGGAAAAGATTTTAACTGTTGAGAAAAATATATCCTGTTTGTCTGAAGCTCAGTCTTCCTTGGTTAAAAAATGGCTCTAAACCTGAAACTATGGAAAACACCTTTGCTACTTCTCATGCCATACAAGTTACTATCGATGAAAATGTTAGGTTGTTAGCTCAACTTCATGCTAAGTGGGAAAGGGAAGCTGAAATTGATAAAAAAATAGTGTGTGCACTATCACCACTAAACCATAAGTAGTCCCTATTCCTACTCCTACTATGCTTAAGCCTATTGAGCCTACTACTAGTAATGCCAAGTTTGACTTTTATATTGATGGTTGCAATATTTCTAAAGTGATTATGTTCTTACAAAATCTTGCTAGAAGTCCTGATGCTAGTGATATGCATGTTGCCTTTACCAAACACATTACAGATGCTCTTGTTAAGATTAAGGAAGAGAAGCTAAAACACAAAGCTTATATTCCTAGGAAAGTAGAAGATAGTTGGGAACCCATTATTAATATGCAAGTGAATGACTTTGACCTCAAAGCTTCATGTGATCTTGGTTCTAGTGTCCCTATTATGCCTAGGAAGATTTATGAAATGCTTGATTTGCCATATTTGGAAGATTTTTATTTGGATGTCCCACTCAATGATAATTCTAAGAAGAAACTCATGGGGAGTATTAATGATGTTCTCATTATGGTTAATAATGCTTATGTACCTGTTGATTTCTATGTTTTGGATGTTGAATACAATGCTTCTTGTCCTATTACTTTGGGAAGACCTTTTCTTAGAACAGTTGGTGCCATCATTGATATGAAAGAAGGCACCATTAAATATCATTTTCCATTCAAGAAAGGTATTGAACACTTCCCTATGAGGAGAGAGAATTTGCTTTTTTCTCCTCCTTTACAAGCAAGATTTGATGTTAATGCTTCTTCATTTCAAAATACTTGATTCTTCTTGCTTCTTGTGCCTAACTTAAAGGCGTTAAATAAAAGTACTTGTTGGGAGATAACCCAAGAGTTTCCTTGAGTCTTGGAAGTTATTAATTCAGTAATGACCTCTACTTATCCTTTTTGTTTGCTTTTTATGCCAAGAATGACCCCTAATGAGAGGGAAGTAAGATTTGGGGAGTTGTTGTCCCGAAACAGATTTTTGTCCTCCACCAAAAATATTCGTGAGGAGTCTCTATAACTCTCATTGAGATCAAAATTTACGTATAAATCCCCCATTATGTTAGCTAACTTTAGTTAGTTCAACACTTTTTGATTTGAGCAACAGAATATGTTTGAAAAAAATCGGTTTCTACCTGCTGGTATGTTTTGACAGATTTCTGCCATTATTTGCATTTGCTTCTTATTGATTCCTTTTTGAGTTATCTTTAGGTGAATTGAGATTTTTGAAGGAGTTACTACAGTAGATCGTGTTTTTTAGTGAAAAGCCTTGCTGTTCCAAAGCTTTTCCAAGAGGTCTAATATCTTTCGAATACACTAATGTTGCTAATGAAGATTGGGTAAAGTTTTGTATGAAGGAAAAATTTCAGGTGTAAAGAGAGAATGATGCAATGAGAAGAAGAATGGAAAAAACCTCAAGCTTGGGGATGCCACCATGGTGTTACCCCAAGAAATATCCAAGAGTTACAAGCGTCAAAGCTCGGGGATGCCCAAGGCATCCCCTTCTTCATCAATAAAAATCTCAGGTCTGTCTAGACACTTCGTTTTTATTGTTTCATGCACAGTTGTGTTGTTCTTGGAGCGTCTTAGTTTTAGTTTGCTTTTCTTAGGTTGTTTAGTTTGCTTGATTAAAGTAGTTTGGACCCTCGTTCTCGCTGTGTTGTTTTGCAAATAAGTTTTCTTTGTGTTTGGAAAGGAGTAGTAAGTTCATGCTTGAAGTGCAAGAGGATATTGCATTGACTATGACTTAGACTTTAGCATGACATGCTAGGTGTTGTTTTAGCATTATGCTTAGTGATTATTGCTATAGCATGTATTGTTCCAAACAATTGCGATTGCTTAGTGTGCCTTGAAGAAAATTATGCGTTGTTTTAGCATGCAAAAGCATAGTATTGTGGTATTCTCCTTTGATGTTTTGCTTGGGTTGACTTGGCACATGCTCACACCCTGTTATGACTATGACAATTCACCATTAGCTTGGAAAAGCATAGTTACTATGGAAAGCAACCACTCTTTAGCTTTTTCCTCAACATAGTTTCAGGTTTAGAGCCATAATTTACTATTTTTAGGCAAAGAAAGCAACCATTCTTTAGATTTTCCCCTCAAGGAGAAAGGAAAAAGCTTGAGCTTAATAATATCTCCATCTACATCCTTATACTTTTGCATCTCACAAATTTCAACAAAGCTATTAAGATGGGCAGGAGGATCATCAGAACCAGCACCAGAAAATTGCTCTCTCATCACAAGATTCAACAATGCAGGCTTAATTTCATAAAAGGTAGCATCAGGAGCAGGTGGAGCAATAGGTGTGCTAAGGAAATTATTTTTGTTGGTGCTAGTGAAGTCACACAACTTGGTGTTCTCAGCAGAGTTCATTTTGGCAAAGGTGGGCAAGCCAAAAACAGCAGCAACAGCTAGAGCAGGAACTAATTTTTCTGTGTTTTTGAATAAAGCAAGCAGACCAAACTAGACTAATTTTTTTGGGTTTTTCGGAAAGAGGCGAACAAAACCAAGCAAAAGAAACAAAGAAAACTAAAAACAAAGTAAGGAGAAAGGAAGTGAAGGACTCCCCTTGTGAAGACGTCGTTAGCCTCCCCAGCAACGGCGCCAGAAAAATCTTGATGCAGCACTGAGTTGATGTAGGAGTGGTTCGTTGGGAACCCCAAGAGCAAGGTGTGAAGCAGCACATCAGCAAGTTTCCCTTAGTAAGAAACCGAGGTTATCGATCGAGTAGGAGGAAGGAAACGTCACACAGGTGTTGCAAGCAACGCGGATACATGCACAACATAAACTCAAGACTTTGCCCTAACAAATTAGTGAGGTTGTCAAGCTCACCGGTTTGCTGTAACAAAGGATTAAACGTATGGTGTGGAAGGTAATGGTTTGCAGCAAGTAAACAAGTAACAGCGGAAGATGTATCAATGGTAAATATTGGACCGGGGTCCATAGTTCACTAGAGGTGCTCTCCTTAGATAAAAACATGGCATGAAGGGTAAACAAATTACAGCAGGGCAATTGACAGGAACTGAGCAAGGCATAACAATGCAATTACTAGTTAGAAAGATCCTATGAGATTTTATTGGCCAATACAACAAGATACATAGACCGCCATCCAACAGCATCTATGACTAGAAGTCCACCTTCAGGTTATCATCCGACCCCCTCCAGTATTAAGTTGCAAGCAACCGACAACTGCTTTAAGAAAAGTGTGTAAGGTAAACAGTCCACATGCTCCATGAACAAGAGACCATTGTTTTCTCACTAGTGGCAACAACACATCTACAACCGAAGATATTTCTGTCACTTCCCTTGGAAACTAGAGGCATGAACCCACTATCGAGCATAAATACCCCCTCTTGGAGTCACTAGCAACTACTTGGGCAAGATAGCTACTAACAACGGAGAGCATGCAAGATTACAAACAACACAGACATGATAGAATCATAAAGACAAAATCATTAATCAAACCAACATAATAATCTCAATATCCATCGGATCCCCGCAAACACAACATGCATGATTACAAATAGATTAGATCTTGATCATGAACGGAGCTCACAAGATCTATACATGAAAGCACAAAGGAGGAGATACAACCATCTAGCTACTACATGGACCCATAGTCCAAGGTGGAACTACTCACGCATCATACCGGAGAGAAGGCCTCCGGGATGACCTCCCCTCGGTAGGGTGCCGGGAAGAACTTCAGATCCCCCCGATCTAGGGACGATGGTGGCGGCGGCTACAGACGGTTTCGTGGAGATTTGATCGGGTGCTTAGGGTTTCTGCATCGGGGGCTTCTTATAGGCGAAGGGGGAGACCGAGGCAGTGACAGGCATCAAACTAGCCCAGCTGGGTGCGCCCACCTGCTGGGTGGGTCTGGCCCCTCTGGCTGGCCCCTCGGCTCTCCTCTGGACTTATTGTTCCCCATAGAAAGTAATTGACTTTGACGTTTTTCCCGTCCAATTCCGAGAATATTTCTTTACTAACTTTTCTGAAACCAAAAACAGCAGAAAACAACATCTGACACTGTTGCAACTTGTTAATAGGTTAGTACCAGAAAACATGTAAAAAGCACCTCAAAGTGTGGACAAGTAAAGCAAAGTAGATACTAAAAAAGCATGGAGCATCAAAAATTATAGATACGTTTCCAATGTATCAGTGATGTTCCTCTATTCTCTGTCAAAAAACTTCAACACAAAGCTTTTTCTTCCATCTCTTTTTTGAATGGTGACATTAGTGGCACGAGAGTATAATAGTTGTTGCATATATATCAAAGACAAAATTATTTATAAATGTTTCGGAAAGCTTATATTATTCCTAGATATCCCTATCATATGATATGACTCATACAAATCATTTTAGGACACTTGAAAATGGTTAAAACAAAACATGGCAGAATTTGTCCAGATTTTCAACAACAGAAAACAATTTTCTTTCGACCACTTAGTCATGTCAGGAATTTTAGCCAATTTTTACTAGTACATAGGATGAAAAGTTGTAAATTCTGTATAAATTTGAGCACAATAGGAGTTACAAAAAAAATCAGAAAATTCTTGCACTAAAAATTATTCTGCAGAAATTTGCTACTCCATATGTTTAACAACTTTTAAAATATCCAAAATGGGTTTCACTTTGTACTTTACTAAAAATTACAGAAATAAACTCCAAAAAACTCTCTTGCTACAACAATAGTTCAAAACAAAAAATCCAAAATAAAATAACCAGGTTGCCTCCCGCAAAGGGCCTTCGTTATAGCCATATAGCTAGGCTTTACTTACTTGGTTTAGGTGATATGGAATTCATGGGATAGCTTGTGTTTATTTGCTACCTCGTTCTTCCTTCGAAAGCGTTCCATACACTTTACCAGGGTCCCATCGTATTCTTATGCCAATCAAAGAAATAATAAAATAGGAACATGGTATAGAGCAACATAAAACATAAAGGGATTTCTATTTTCATGCCCTTGGTTTGTTAGTTGTACTCACTTTTCCCTAGCCGCTTAACTTTTCCTCATTTTTTCCCATGTCCTACTATGAAACTTTTACACGCTCTAAAACTCGTTGTCCGTCAGCCTTGCCATTATATGCTGACAAATGGGGCCGCATTCAGTCAGGCCCATAGTGGACCCTCACTTTTACGTGCTGACAAGTGGGGCTGCAGTCTGTCAGGTCCCCTAGTGGACACCTTTCTCCACTTATCCAGATCAGCATGGGACCCATAGCTTATCCATGTGAGCGTCGGACCCATAGCTTATCCATGTGAGCCAGCCCCGCGCTCGTGCCCGTCCTGTTGCCTCTCCTTTCTTATTCTTCTCCAGCGATGGCATCCCTTCTCTGGCGACGGCGGCCCTTTGTCGAGCTTCACTTCAGCCTCCTGTTCGTCCTGGCCATAGTATGGTGTCGCCCTGTTGACCTGTATGAAGGGTGACAATGGCAACCGTGCGTAGAGAAGGTTAGATCTCGAACCAAAATGTTCCGATTAGATGGGGATGCCTGCTATGGAGAATGTGGACGGCGAGCCATTCCGATGATTTAATTGGTTTATCAAGTTAATGTCTCGGCTACAATCAAGTGAAAGAGTGTTTATAATTAAAAAATAGGAAGATGGATGTATAAGAAATAACAAAATGACATAACTCTTGAACACTTTCAAATTAAAAAATTATACAACTCTTAATGTAAAAGAGTGTTTATAATTGACACAACTCTTGAACACTTTCAAATTAAAAAATTATACAACTCTTAATGTAAAAGAGTGTTTATAATTGACACAACTCTTGAACACTTTCAAATTAAAAAATATACAACTCTTAATGTAAAAGAGTGTTTATAATTGACACAACTCTTGAACACTTTCAAATTAAAAAAATTATACAACTCATAATGTAAAAGAGTGTTTATAATTGACACAACTCTTGAACACTTTCAAATTAAAAAAAATTATACAATTCTTAATGTAAAAGAGTGTTTATAATTGACACAACTCTTAAACACTTTCAAATTGAAAAAATTATACAACTCTTATTGTAAAAGAGTGTTTATAATTGTCACAACTCTTGAACACTTTCAAATTACAATTTGGACATGATAATGTTCTCCTAACAAAATCTTGAGAGTTTACCATTTTTAGAGTGTGAAAAGTGATCCCTAAACTAAAATCTTTATGACTCGTGCATATACGAAAATTATACACCTTTGAACTCTTTGAAATCGCACTTAGGACATGATAGTTGTGCTAATAAAATCATGATCATTTATCATTTTCATGGAGTGAAATATAATGCATAAACTTGCTGATACGAAAAATATGAACTTTTGAACACTGTGAAATCACACTTAATACGTGATAATGATGTGCTAAGAAAATCTTGAGAGATTATCATTTTCATAGAATGTAATGCATAAACTTGCATATGGCAAAAATTATACACCTTTGAACTCTTTGAAATCTCACTTAGGACATGATAATGTTATGCTAATAAAATCCTGATCATTTATCATTTTCATGGAGTGAAATATAATGCATAAACTTGCATATACGAAAATTATACACCTTTGAACACTTTCCCTTCAAATTATGCAAAATCATTTTTTTATGGAGTTAAAGTACCAGTGGCAAACTCGTTATTTTGCATTGATAGAGGGTGCTCCTGACAGATACAGGGGTTATCCTGTTCGCTAGATCACAGAGGATTAATCAGAGGATCAACGGTTGGTGGGTACGATCCGTGTAACAAATTTCTTGACAAATCAGAGCGTAGCAGCCAAGATGAGCATAGGTGTGAGAGTTTATGATTAAGAGAGAGATGAAAATTGAGTAGAACTTAAAAACCAAGGGAAAAACTGAGTAGAACTTAAAAACTAAGGGAAAAACTGACAAAGGGATTCAAATAGAAAATAGAAAGAGATTTAAAAAATAGAAAATGCTTATTTTATATAATAAAATACATCTTGGTATACATAAAACTATTTGCAATTCAAATATATATATATATCAGTTTGACAATTATTGCCTCATTCAGACAAACTATGTTTTGGAGACGGATGTTTTGGGAAGAGGCTTGAATAGAAAGCCAATAGGTGGATAGCAGCAACGTCTGCAGCGATGACGAGTCCAAGGACACCAAGACTCGTCAGGTGATGAGGAGGCTGAAGTTTGGACTATTCGACAACTTCTTGGCCTACGATGTCTACAGGTGGCCCTTCTGCACCAAGAGACTCGCCACCGACTTCAACTCCCTCGCGAAGCATGTCGAGGACATGAAGACCTGCGTCCTGTCCATGATCCTCCACGACTTCAGAGCCAAGCACCAGGCGCTCGGTTTTCACCTCCACAACCTCTAGAAGGTGGCCATCGAGGAGGGTCGCGTGCCCCCGATCAAGCCCAAGGCGCCCAAGGTCAAGGGACTAGGCATCAAGAAGTGGAGGAAGCGCCAGTGGGAGGAGGCGGAGGCCCTCCTATCCATGAGGGGCCACTGATCTTGTGTTGCTGCTGCTGTAAAGCAGCTTCATTTGTATTGTTGTATGTGTTGAACTTGTCCACTGCTGCTGCTGAGCAGCCTAATTGTAGAACCTCGTTTAAGTACCGTACTATATATATCCTATATTAGCTGCTTTATCTACATCTGCTCTGTTTATATATCCTATATTAGCTGCTTTATCTACATCTGCTCTGTTTACTGAATGTATTTATAGTGCTGGTTAGATTTGCTACCAGATTGGGAAGAAACGAGGGACAAAAGGAACCATGAATGAAGAGAGAAGCTGCTCTATATTCATGACCTTTTTGGGCAAAAAACACAACTGTTAGCGACATAAAGGGGAAAAGGCGCTCTTAAAAAGGCCAATCATAAAAATAACAAAAAAGAAATCTTCCAATTTAGGCGATAGGGCGCACGTAACTACCAAACGCGCCCCACATGGTCCCACACTACATCCCCCAAAACGCGTTCCCAACAAGCCGATGCCACGCAGTCCAACATGGCACAGCCCCACACATCATCATAACTCATTCCTGACCAACCAGTCCTACTTGTCAACACGTAACTGGGAGGGGGGGTCCACTATGGGACCCAACTGAACGCGGACCCACTTGTCAGCACGTAACACCAAGGCTGACGGACAACAAGTTTCAGACGGTGTGAGAGTTTCAGACAAGGATATGGGCAAAAGTGAGGAAAAGTTAAGCGGCTGGAAAAAACTGAGTACAACTAATGAACCAGGGACACAAAAATAGAAATCCCAAACATAAAAGTGATAATAACGAAGTCTAACTTTCTTCCTATGCATAGGGCTTTTATATTTGAATAAGGTACAACATACAAGTTTATACCTATGAATATTATCAATAGGTGAATGAGTTTTATAATTGTTATCAACATAAGGAGGGAATTGGCAACCTCCTCTTTCATAATAGTTGCAAGTACTAGAAGTAAATTTAGCAATATGACCATTGGAATCATGCAAGTTTTTAAAGTTTGTTATATGATGAGCATCGTCATAATTATCATGGTATTCATTAGCATGCTTTCCTCTTTAAAAATAGTTTTTAGTACTCTTTTCAAACTTTTTTTATCATGGTTGCAATATGGATTTTCAACATAATATAATTGCAAACCACATATATAGTTTCTAGCAAGTGCATATTTCTCCTCTATGGTTAACAAAGGAGAGTTCAAGAATATTATAGGACTCTTACTAATAAGAGTATCATCATGTTTAACAAGTATTTCATGTTTATCTTCATTAATTATACATGGAAGGTTATTAAGAGACACTGGGCCATCATCTAAAGCATTATCATATAGTATATTAAAAATTACACAATCCTCATAATCATCAATTGTTTCACTAGTGGCGTTACTAGAAGGTAAAGGTGCATCATTATATTCATCATAATAAGAAGGATTATCATAAATAACCATTTGAGTTTCAATTCCCTCACAATAAATGCATGGATTTTTAGTTGGGCAATTATCATAGCATGGGTCATCATAGATGACAAATGAGTTTTGAGTGTTACTATCATTTGTTGATGGTGAATGTGGAAGTTCCCACTCTTCCCCAAGCTTAGGTTGGATTATATATTCTTCATTTTCTTATTCACACACTTGTTCTTCCAAGGTTATATTTTCATCATATTTTTCTTGCAAAGTATTATTACTTTCCATGGCATCAAGAGTTCTTTCTTTACATTTGAATTGTAGTGAAAGGATTATTACTAAAGTCTTTTATGCAAATTTGGAGGATAATATATATGTGTCCTTTCATTACATGAGCATCATGACTAGTTTAAAATTTTTGATTTATAAGAAAGTCTAGCTCATGGGCTCCAACATAGGCAATATATTTCTCAACTTGTTCTATATCATGGCATAAAAATTACACTCTTGATAAGAAGCAATAATAGGATCACTATTATGCTTACATTGATAGTGAGAGTGTTTATAGTATTTTTTAGTTCAACAAGTTATATCATGTCATTCACAAAAGTCAAAAGCAAGTTGATTAAGGTCTATAAACAATTCATCCATTATATTTCCGTCTTTAGTTGATCTATATTCATAGTAGGCTTCCAACATTTTGACATGACCTATAGGTATGTCGATTCCAAGTTTATCCATATTTTAGCATGCATATTTAGGGGTTATACTATTTTTATGTGTTTTTGTCACATCCCAAAATTCTCCATATTTTGAAATGTGAAAAATAAATAAACAAAAGAATTAATTTTTGAAATTTAGGGTGAAAAGAAACTTTTTTGCTTCTAAATGGAAACATCAAAACCCTACTTGAACAAAATTTGAATAAGAAAACAACAAACAAATATTCAAAATATCAAATGCATCCCCACATGGAAAGAATCTTGGATTTAAAACACTTGGGAAATAGTTAAACCAAAACCCTAAAACCCTAATGGAATAAATCATTTCCAAGATCTCTCTAAGACTATGGATTTGTTCTATATAAAAATTCAGCAACAAACATTTATAATTGAACAAAATTGATAAAAATATATATTATAAAACCATGGAAATTGGTTTCATTCAATTTGAAGCCATGTATAAAAACTTATGAACCTAATAAGATAAAAGGAAATAATTTAAAAAGCTAATAAAGCTCCTAGCCAAAATCAACACCAAATTATGAACAAAATAATCCTAAAGGGATTTAAAAAGATAAACAAATATTAAATAAAATTTTACAAATTGGAATCACCAATTTTGGAACTATAAACAAAAAATATGGATTTTATAAGATAAAGAAAGAAATAATTAATAAGAAAATAATTGCAAAGATAAATTAAATCTTGGCCAAATCCATAAGAAAATGTAATAAAGACAATTCAAATAAAAATAAAGGAATAAAAATTATTTAAATAAAATTATATGGGCCTTTAACCACATTAAATTTTATTTAAATGAAGACAAAATTCCTAATATAAATGATTAATTAAATCATGAGAAAATAATAATTGAAATTGCCAAAATGGATTAAAAGTTATCTAATTAACTTAAAAAGAACAAAAGATTATTTGAATAAAATTTATATGGGCTTGAACCATATTTAATTTTATCTGAATAAAAACAAATGCCTAATCTAAATAAATAATAAATCATAAGAGAATGTTTGAATTAATTCAAGGTGGACTATTTAAACACACTATTAAATGGATAAAACCTACTGAAAAGGGTGTGCAAAATTTTGATTCAAATGGAAGTAAATCAAATGGTTTGAATTAAAACAGGAATCATAAAAGAAAAATAAAAAGAAATCAGAAGAAAAAATGAAGAGAACGACCTAACCCACCTATCCAGCCCAACCTGGCCCAGCAAGCCCAGCGCAGCCCATCCGGGTCCCCTCTCTCTCCCTCTGGATTTTTCTCACTCGCGCACGAACCCATACCCCCACTGACGAAGCGACTCCACCATCGCCACCTCATCATCGTCTCCACCCTGCTGACCACGCCCCATTCCCCTCTGCCGTTTCTGCCCATTGTTAATCCTCGTAAATTCGAGTAAATGGTGCAGAAATTCCGTCCCGCGATCACTCTCGTTTAACCACCTCCCTCCCCTCTTCCATTCCCCTCAACCTCCCCTTACCGAGAACCACCAGGCTACCTCAAATCGACCTTGCACTATCGCTGCCTCCGACGAGCTCTTGCTCGAATTCCGGCCAACCCTTACCTGCCCCTGCCCCCTGGCTCACACGAGTTTGATCCCCAGCACCTTGCGCACCTGCCAGCGCTCTCTGTTTGCTCGCGCGTGCCCCAGAACATAGACAACAACTTCGCCTGAGCGCCACCATCTCCTGCATCGACTCTGACGACCACTCCTGGTAACCCCTGACGCGCCTCTATCTCTGGTTGACGCTCGTGCATTCACCTCTCTCTTGCGCATCTAACGCTACGTCCCTTGGGTCTTCCCGTGCCTCGTAGCCTCACCCCCAACGATGACAGAGCGTGCCCGATGGTGACAGCGACTCCGGCGAGCAATCGACATCAACCTCGTGCGCCCCTGGCCTTCCCACGACCACCTCGAGCATCCCCACACCACGGCGACTCCAGTAATTCCCCGAACCCTCTCCTTTTCTTCCTGTATTCGCCGAAAGCCTCTGACAGAGCACCACCACCGCGCGACGCCAGCCAGCATCGCCCATCTCTGGTCGATGCTCCCTGAGCCGTTAGATGTAGATCCAGTGGTAGTGATAGAATCACTTAATCGAAACGGTATGTTCAATCTGAGCCATATGATTATAATTAGATCCAACGATCCATGTAACGCGATCCTCACGAAACGGTATGGACCAATAGAATCATTCCACGTGGCCTAGCTCAGGTTTTAAAAAACAGAAAAGGATCTATTAGATGAATGATATTGTAAAATCTATAACTTTCGATATGCTTGGCCAAAAATTGCTAATTTTATATCAATGGATTCAGAAAAATGTAAGATTTCCAACTATGGCCTTACTTTAGTATTTTGCTTCTGGAAAATTAGGTGTTTTTGTAGAAACATTTGTAGGACTATTTTGTGTATAAAAATTGTTCAAAAAATGATTTTTGAGTGAAACCTTTTGCAAATGGATTTGTTTTGAACCCCTAACCCTAAACACTAACATTTAGATTTAAAAATAAATTTGTCTAACACTAAGGAATTATTCCTTTGAATAAAAGCATTTCTAGCAAAACAAAAATAATTTAAAAGGCCATTTTCACTAACTTGTTTTTAAATGATTTTGCCACTTTTATAAATGACCAGTAGGTGTTTTGAAATGTTTATAAACTTGTTAGAGAACACTTTTTCAATAAAACAACCCTTTGCATGCTTGCATGCATTTCCTTGTTTTTATCATTTTATATGATGAATTGTTTGAATGCTAGTTTGAAAGTGCGCTTGCTTGATTGAATTGTAGTGAACTTTGAAGAGTGTGACAATTGCAAGATCAAGGAGTGAACCTAGTTTCTATACTAAAAAGGCAAGTAGTGCTTCATATATTTTGTCCTATTATTTTGACTATGCATTAGTGATATTTTGAATAGGACTTGCATGGAAATTTTTTAAGTATCTATACTATGCTATGCCTTGGGAAATCCTAGTAGATGTTGTCTTAGTGGAATTTCCCTTAATTAAGATTCTTGATACTATCATGCTTAGCCTAGCTAGTAGAAAACAAGGGTGGATTATTCAAGCTATGAAATATTCTAAGTCTATGAGTTGTGTTTTGCTTAATAAAACAACTATGTGAATGAATCACCTGGGTGGAATGGTGAGAATGGTTTGTGTTGAGTGGTTACACAAGACCCATGGTGATGGCTACCTTGTGTATCACACTTGTGGAAAGCCACCCATGAACAAAGAGATTTGAGATGTCAAGTGTTGAGAAGCTTCTAGTGCAGCCACATGGCAATATGGGCTCTGCCTTGATAATATATGTTGCAATAACTTAGCCAGATGGACAGAAGGTGGTAGGGGTGATAGGATGGAACGTGTCCATTTGGTCTAAGGGAAGGCTTCTGAAATATCTCGTCTCGATGCATGTCGAGTCTTGTGGGGAAAGTGCACCACCTCTCGAGAGAGTAAAACCTAAGTACTTAGCCATGTCCCCGGCAAAGGACAATTTGAGCATCAAGACATTGAATCTATCAAGGATCTCCTCATCCAAATTTCTAAGTTAAAAACTTGTGGTTGAACAAGGGTTAAAGGATCACCAGTGTCTATTGGTAGTTCCTTGGGTGATTTGACAAACAAAAACTTAGTGTTTCAACTAATAAGGAAATCATTATTTTGAGCAAAGCAAGCCTAAGCTACACTTAGCCAAATTCATATAGATGTTAGATACCACTATTCTACCATAGTATCACTTACCAATACAATTCAAATGTATTGACCCTTGTGGCTGTAACTTATGATGTTAGTGAAGTTTGTTGAGTAGGGATTACAAGTCTACAACCAACATGATTGCCTGTGGCACTTGAAGATGAAGGAATCCATGCTATATAGTTATATCTGCTGCATTGTAATAAGATAGCCAAATGAGCCATGTAAGATGTAATGAATTATTTTATTCCTGGTTATAAGTTGTAATATGACCTTTGTTTCTTGATATTACATCTTAAAATATGGATGCTAGCTATTCGATCTAGGGACTAGCATTGTAAACACAGGGATCTCTACGTTATCAGGTTGGTACCCCTACAGATGGTATCAGAGCACTGCGTTTCCTGTAGGATTGTAACCCTAGGATTGGACAAAACCCCTTAGAAAAATAGGAGTTGTTTTTGTTCCAAACTTATTTACAAACAATCTTGTAAACTCTTTCCTCAACCTTTTGGTTTTAATTATACATCTCTTCCTTTTCAACTTGATGGACAAAAACTCCAACATGAGGAAGGACTTCACCATCACCAATGAATTCAACTTCAGTTTCACCAAGGACTTCAACTTGGACATCACTAAGGACTACAAGTGAGACAAGAAATATTACTCAAGACTTGGAGACTAAGGAAACACAACTTAGGAGGAACCATCATCACCTTTGAGCTTGTGACCAATATGCAATATTTTTTTCAAGGATACCATGATCTTGTTCAAGAAGAAACAACTAAGAAGAATTGGGTTCACATGAGATCATCCTATAGTTGGACCACCATACTAGTGTTTAGTTTAGATCGATTTATTTAACCCACCAACTTATGTGGTGTAGCAAAAATATTTTGTTGCCTAAAATATGCTTGAATCTTGTTGTTTGAGTGGAATGCATGATTGTGATTGCTTTCACATTGCTTTGTGTGATTTGTTGTGTGTGAGCAGAATTCATACTCTAGAAATCTTTTGCCTAATCTAATCCCAATCCAACCCAGAAAGATGACTTCTCCAAGAGACTCCAACATCAAGGATGGTAACAACAACCAAGAGATACACATGAGAGAACAACTACTAGTGTCACATCCCAAAATTTTCCAAATTTTGAAATGTGAAATAAATAAATAAACAAAATAAATAATTGTTGAAATTTAGGGTGAAAAGAAACTTTTTGTTTCTATATGGAAACATTAAAACCCATCTTGAACAAACTTTGAATCCAACTAAATTCAAATGAAGTGAAATGCATTCTTCATAAATGCATCTTGAAATTTAAACACTTGGAAAATAAACCAAAACTCTAAAACCCTAATGGAATAAAAACATTTCTAAGATACCTCAAAGACTATGGATTTGATCCATATAAAAATTTGTCAACAAACATTTATAAATGATCAAGGATGATAAATAAAAATATTATAAAACCATAGAAATTGGTTTCACTTAATTTGGAACCATAGATAAAAACTTATGAATTTAATAAGATGAAAGGAAATAATTTCCAAAGCTAATAAAGCTCCTATCTAAATACATACCAAATGGTGAGAAAATAATCCTAAAGAGATTTAAAAGGATAAACAAATATTAAATAAAATTATACAAATTGGAATCACCAAATTTGGATCTATAAATAAAAAGATATGGATTTTATAAGACAAAGAAAGAAATAGATAAATAAGGAATATTCAAAAGCCAAAATAAAACTTGCCCAAGCACATAAGCAAATGAAATAAAGGTAATCCAAATAAAATAAAGGGATAAGGAATATTCAAATAAAATAATATGGCCTTAACCAAATTATATTCCCTTTGAATAAAGACAAAAATCCCTAATAGAAATGATTAATTAAATCATGGGAAAATAATAATTGGAATTTACCCAAGTGGAATAAAAGTTATTTAATTAACTTAAATGTAATCAAAGAAATCATCTAAATAAATTTTATGGAATTAAAAACCATATTTGATTTCATTGGAATAAAGACATTTGCCCAAATTAAATGATTAATAATCATATTAAAATACTTTAAATAATTCAAAGTGAATTATTTAACATCCTATTAAATAAATAAAACCTACTAAAAATGTTTAGTGAAAATTTGAATTCAAATAAAGAGTTTGAAAATATATTTAATCTTATTTAAATAAAGGTAAGTGCTTATTTTAATAAAGAATTAAACCATAAAAAGAATAAATAAATTATTCTAAAAATGGTCTTAAAAATACATGTTTGAACAGAATACAAAAATTTCTAAAAGATTGGTAAGGATTTGAATTCATATGGTTGTTTGAAATGTTTAAACAAATTCAAAAAAGAAAATCTAAATAAGAAAAGAAAAAGGATTCAGAATAAAAAAAATGAAAGAAACGACCTAACCCAGCAAGCCAAGCCACTGGCCCAACTAGCCCACTCCCTCTCTCTCAAACATGAAGCATTTTCTCACCGCAGAACACACCCGCGCAGACACTGAACCCCGGACCCCACCCTTTCTCTCTCTCTAATGCTGACGAAGCAACCCCATTTGCCAGACCTTCGTCCTCACCCGCGCGATGATCACGCCGACCGTTTCTGCTCGTTAATCCACGGATCAATTTGCATAATCACGCCAGTAATTCCTCCCCTCATTTACTCTCATTTACCCAGCACCCTCTCCCCACCATTTCCCCCCAACCAGCGCCACCAGAGAGCCACCGAGCTGCTCCAATTTCCTTTTGCACCGCCGTGGCATCCGACGCACTCCGGCGAAAAATACGGCGAGTACACGCCGCCCATCCCCTCTGGTTCACGCTCACTTGATCTCCATCATTTTGCGCATCCACTGACCCTAGCCACACGTCTTCTGGTGACCCAGAGCGTCGGCAACAACCACGACTGAGCGCCGCCACGGTCTGCCTCAACTCTGGAGAGCAGTAGCCGACAAACCAGCGCGCCCCTTTCCCTCTGGTGAGTTCTTTCACAACCTAGGCAACCTTGCGCACCATCCTGACGCGTTTACTTGATCAATTGCCACCCAGACGCTCGCCTTCGACCACGGCCGTGCATGCCTGACACAGATACAAACTCCGGCGAGGAATCCCCTTCGACCTCGTGCGCCCCTTCGACGATGAAGACCACGTTGAGCATCAACACTTCGCGGCGAATCCAGTGAGCATTTTCTCCCTCTCCTGCGCTTCCTGAATCGCCGGCAACTCCTTCGTCTGAGCGCGCCGCCGCCGTTTACCACCGCCAGCACCGCCAGTTCATGACCAGCTGCTCTGGACCGTTAGATGCTGATCCAATGAGTAGGATAGATTGACTTAAGCGAAGGGGTACGCTAGATCAGAGCCGCACGATCCCCTTTTAATCCAACGCACCACATCAGCCGATCCGCACGAACCGTTTTCGACCAGTAAGAACAAGACGCGTGGCACAGTTCTGATTTAAAAGACAGACACTTTTCTATTAGATGTTTAAACTTGCAAAATTCATAACTTTTGATCAACACGTCCAAATTTTGCAAATTTTATATCAATGGAATCAGAAAAAAAGAATTCTATCCATCCATTTACTTTGTTTAGTAAATTGCTTCTGTAAACTTAGTTGTTTTTGCAGAAACTTGTGTAGGCATATTTTGTGTATAAAATTCACTCTAAGAATATTTTTAGGGTAAAATCTTTTGTAAATGGTTTGTTTTGAACCCACTGACCTTAGAAACCAACTTGTGGATTTAAAAACATATTTTGTGTAGCTAAATAATAAATCTTTGAATTAAAGCATCTCTAGTTAGATAAAAATATTGATTATGTTTTAAAAATGTTTTTTGAGTAAAACCTTTTGAAAATGGTTGGAATTAAACTCTCTAACCCTAAGCACCAAGTTTTATGATTTAAAAATATATTTGATGAACCCTATAAAATTATTACTTTGTTTAAAGGCATTTCTAGCAAAATAAAATGATGCTTTGATTTAAAAATGGTTTTAGATGAAACCTTTGGCAAATGATTTAATATTAAACACTTTGACCATAAACACTAACATTTGTGTTTAAAAATATATTTGTCAAACACTAGAAATTATTACCTTGATTTAAATCTCTAACAAAACAAAAATGATTTAAAGTGGCCATTTTTCACTAACTTAATATCAAATGGTTTTTCCACTTTTATAAGTGACCAATAGCTATTTTCAAATGATTATAACCTATTAGAAACCACGTTTCCAAATAAAACAATCTTTGGCATGCTTGCATGCATTGCTTTGTTTTTATTATTCTATGTGATGAAATGCTTGAATGGTAGATTGAATTTGTACCTTGATTGAATTATAGTGAAATTTGAAGAGTGTGACTATTGCAAGATCAAGGAGTGAACTTATAATCTCTACCAAAAAGGCAAGTGGTGCTTCATACTTTTGTCCTATTATTTTCACTATGCATTAGTGATATTTCTAAGTAGGACTTGCATGGAATTTTTACTAAGTATGTTATGCCATGGGAAATCCTAGTAGATGAAACCTTAGTAGAATTTTCCTAAGTTAAGATTCCTACTACTATCATGCTTAGCTTAGCTAGTAGAAAACAAGGGTGGATTATATTCATGCTATGAAATATTTCTAAGTCACCTGTCAAGGACTTGTGTT
Source organism: Avena longiglumis (assembly GCA_030063025.1). NCBI lineage: Eukaryota > Viridiplantae > Streptophyta > Magnoliopsida > Poales > Poaceae > Avena > Avena longiglumis. The sequence continues at coordinate 332,739,843 of CP125978.1, forward strand.
TTGTTTAATAAAACAACTATGTGAATGAATCACCTGGGTGGAATGGTGAGAATGGTTTGTGTTGAGTGGTTACTCAGGGCCCATTTCAATGGACTACCCTGGTGTATCACACTGTTGGAAAGCCACCCAGGAACAAAGAGATTTGAGATGTCAAATGTTGAGAAGCTTCAAGTGCAGCCACTTGGCATTATGGGCTCTGCCTGGATCATATAGGTTGAAATAACTTAGCCAAATGGATAGTTGGTGGTAGGGGATGATAGGTTGGAACGCGTCCATTCTGGTCTAAGGGAAGGCTTCTAAAAGATCTTTTCTCGATGCATGTCGAGTCTTGTGGGGAAAGTGCACCACTTCTATAGAAGGAAAAATCTAAGTACTTAGCCATGTCCCCGGTAATGGACAATTTGAGCATTAATACATGGAAGCTATCAAGAATCTCCTCATCCCAATTTTTTAAGTTAAAACTTTTGGTTGAACAAGGGTTGAAGGATCACCAATTTCTATTGGGAGATGCCTTGGGTGATTTTCACAAACAAAAACTTAGTGTTTTCAAATGATAAGGAAAATATATTTTGATCAAAGCAAGCCTAAGCTCCACTTAGCCAAATGCATATAGTTGATAGACTCCACTATACTACCATAGTATCACTTGCCAATACAATTCAAATGTATTGACCCTTGTGGCTGTAACTTATTATGTTGTATGTTTGTTTGATGTTAGTGAAGTGTGTTGATTAGGATTACAAGTCTACAACCAACATGATTGCCTGTGGCACTTTGAAGATGAAGGACTCCATGCTATATAGTTATTTCTGATGCATTGTAATGAGATAACCAAATGAGCTACGTAAGATGTAATGAATTATTTTATTCCTGGTTATAAAGTTGTATTATGACCTTTGTTTCTTGATATTACATCTTAACTGTGGATGCTAGCTATTGATCTAGGGACTAGCATTGTAAACACAGGGATATCTACCTTATTAAAGGTTGGGACCTCTACAACTAGCAACCCAAGCCAAGTTGAATCAAGTCATAACCCAGTTTTAGCCAACAACAATGAGTTAGACCCAACCATACTAAATTCTTGGAAACCCAATCCCAATTGTTGCAAAGGATGACTAATCAGATGATCAACATGAGAAGCAATCTTTCCCAAGGAGATTGTGACAACAATGATATCAAGGATGATATTATAGAAGGAACTCAAGCTTGCAAAATATATGGAGACATAGAACACACTTATAAAGAGCACGTGGACCAATGCCCAAATTGTGAAGAGAAACATCCAACTAAACAATGCCCCACATCTCAAGTTACTTGTTTCTTATGTGAACGAAATGATCATGTCCCTATCCAATGCGCCATATATCCTATAATTCAACAGATGAAACAATATGGAAAACATCAAATGTTTGGAAAACTCCATGAAGGAACAATTTCCACCAAGAATGATGAAGACAAAGGCAAATCTCAGTATGCCCCTCCATACATTGTGACCCACTATGGTGGACAAAAGAGGAAATGTGGACGTTATCCTAGGAATCGTTCTAAGAATCAAGGAAGTTTGCCCACCTTTGAGGTGAAGTATGAAGTACATGAACTAAGAGAACTCCTAGCATTGGAGAAACCGAAGAACAAAAAGAAATGCCCCAACCCCAGCAAGCAAGACATTAGCCAGGTGCAATGTTACAATTGCAAGGAGATGGGACACTATGCCAATGAATGTCCAGAAAAGAAGAAGAGCCAAGGAAACAAACAAGAGTTAGTGATTCCAAAGATGAAAGAGGATATTAGCCAAGTGATGTGCAACAAATGCAAAAAGCCAGGCCATTATGCATCACATTGTCCAGAAAAGAAGAAGTACAAGACAAGCAAGCCTGAGAAGGATCTAAACCTTGTCACATGTTTCAAGTGTGAAAATAAGGGGCACTATGCAAACAACTGTCCAGAGAAGATACATCAAGATCCCAAGAAAGCCAAGATGTAATCTAGTTAAAAATATTTTAAGGATGGTAGTACGCTAGTTGTCTTGGAGACAACTTGTGACCTTTAGCCTTCCTGAATCTCCGGACGATATTCCTTTTAAGGGTGGTAGTCTGTCACATCCCAAAATTTTCCAAATTTTGAAATATGAAAAATAAATAAACAAAAGAATTAATTGTTGAAATTTAGGGTGAAAAGAAACTTTTTTTCTTCTAAACGGAAACATCAAAACCCTACTTGAACAAAATTTTAATAAGAAAACAACAAACAAATATTCAAAAGATCAAATGCATCCCTGCATGGAAAGAATCTTGGATTTAAAATACTTGGGAAAAAGTTAAACCAAAACCCTAAAACCCTAATGGAATAAATCATTTCCAATATATCTCTAATACTATGGATTTGTTCCATATAAAAATTCAGCAACAAACATTTATAACTGAAAAAAATTGATAAACAAAAATATTATAAAACCATGGAAATTGGTTTCATTCAATTTGAAGCCATGGATAAAAACTTATGAACCTAATAAGATAAAAGGAAATAGTTTCCAAAGCTAATAAAGCTCCTAGACAAAATCAACACCAAATTATGAAAATAATAATCCTAAAGGGATTTAAAAATATAAACAAATATTAAATAAAATTATACAAATTGGAATCACCAATTTTGGAACTATAAACAAAAAGATATGGATTTTATAAGATAAAGAAAGAAATAATTAAATAAGAAAATAATTGCAAAGATAAATTAAATCTGGGCCAAATCCATAAGCAAATGTAATAAAGACAATTCAAATAAAAATAAAGGAATAAAGATTATTTAAATAAAATTCTATCGGCCTTTAACCATATTCAATTTTGTTTAAATGAAGAGAAAATTCCTAATATAAATGATTAATTAAATCATGAGAAAATAATAATTGAATTTGCCAAAATGGATTAAAAGTTATCTAATTAACTTAAAAAGAACAAAATATTATTTGAATAAAATTTATATGGGCTTGAAGCATATTTAATTTTATTTGAATAAAGACAAATGCCTAATCTAAATAAATAATAAATCATAAGAGAATGTTTGAATTAATTCAAGGTGGACTATTTAAAAACACTATTAAATGGATAAAACCTACTGAAAAGGGTGTGCAAAAATTTGAATTCAAATGGAAGTAAATCAAATGGTTTGAATTAAAACAAAACTCATAAAAGAAAAAGAATTTTTTTTTGAAGAAAACGACCCAACCCACTGCTGCCCAACCTGGCCCAAAGAAGCCCAAAGCAGCTCCTCCCTCTCTCCCCTCCCGGATTTTTCTCACTCGCATGAACCTGCACTCTCCCGACGGTTTACCCCACCACCACCTCATCATCATTGTCTCCACCCCGCTGACCACGCCCCATTCCCCTCTGCCGTTTCTTCCCGTTGTTAATCCTCGTAAATTCGAGTAAATGGTGCAGCAATTCCGTCCCGCAATCACTCTCGTATAACCACCTCCATCCCATCTTCATTTCCCCTCAACCTCACCTTCCCGAGAGCCACCAGGCTGCCTCAAATCGACCTTGCACCGTCGCTGCCTCCGGCGAGCTCTAGCTTGAATTTCGGCCAGCCCTTACCTCCCCCTCCCCCTGGCTCACACGAGTTTGATCCCCATCACCTTGCGCACCTTCCAGCACTCTCAGTTTGCTCGCGCGCCCCCCAAAAAATCAGCAACGACTTTGCCTGATGGCCACCATCTCCTGCCTCGACTCTAGCGACCACTCCTGGTAACTCCTGACCGCGCCTCTCTCTCTGGTTGACGCTCGTGCGTTCACCTATATCTTGTGCATCTAACACTACCTCCCTTGGGTCTTCCCGTGCCTCGTATCCTCGCCCCGATGACAACAGAGCGTGCCCGACGGTGACAGCGACTCCGACGAGCAATCGACAGCAACCTTGTGCGCCCCTGGACTTCCCACGACCACCTCGAGCATCCCCACGCCACGGAGACTCCGGTAATGCCACGAACCCTATCCTTTTCTTCTTGTATTCGCCGGGATTCCTCTGCCCGAGCGCCGCCGCCGTGCGACGCCAGCCAGTGCCGCCCATCTCTGGTCGATGCTCTCTGAGCCGTTAGATGTAGATCCAGTGGTAGTGATAGAATCACTTAATCGAAACTGTATGTTCAATATGATCCGTATGATTCTAATTAGATCCAACGATCCACATAGCATGATTTCCACGAAATGGTATGGACCAATCGAATCATTCCACGTGGCCTAGCTCAGGTTTAAAAAATAGAAAATGATTTATTAGATGAATGGTTTTGTAAAATCTATAACTTTTGATCTGCTTGGACAAAAATTGCAAATTTTATATCAATGGATTAAGAAAAATGTAAGATTTCCAACTATGGCCTTATTTTAGTATTTTGCTTCTGGAAAATTAGGTGTTTTTGAAGAAACATTTGTAGGACTATTTTGTGTATAAAAATTGTTCAAAAAATGATTTTTAAGTGAAACCTTTTGCAAATGGATTTGTATTGAACCCCTGAACCTAAACACTAACATTTAGATTTAAAAATAAATTTTTCTAACACTAAGGAGTTATTCCTTTGAATAAAAGCATTTATAGCAAAACAAAAATAATTTAAAAAGGCCTTTTTCACTAACTTGTTTTTAAATGGTTTTGCCACTTTTATAAATGACCAGTAGGTGTTTTGAAATGTTTATAACCTTGTTAGAAAACACTTTTTCAATAAAACAACCGTTTGCATGCTTGCATGCATTTCCTTGTTTTTATCATTTTATGTGATGAATTGTTTGAATGCTAGTTTGAAAGTGTTCTTACTTGATTGAATTGTTGTCGTGGTATTGCCGACGAGTACGCCATGGAGGGGTCCTCACAGTGCATGTTTAGAGACGTGGGGGAAGGTGGACGGTTGACGGGTACGAGGTAACACAGCGTACCCAGGTTCAGATCCCACAACGGTGGCAGAATCCTATTCCTGCTATAAATCACTATAATGGCAATACGTCGAATTACAGAGATAGGTTCGCTATGCGAGGTGACTAGAAAGTCTAAGTTATCGTCTGAGATTGTGCCCTAAAGGCTCCCATAGGACCGACTTATATAGTCGTCAGGTCCTAGGGTTACATGGAAAAGTCCTAGCCGAACAGGTTACAAAGTCCTATACTGTCTATTACTAGTCTAGCGTGTCTTGTACTCCAAGGCTTCAAGTACGTCGGTGACTCCTTCATAGTCTTCCTTTATCCGGCATGGGCCTCCATTCTGGATCCATCTAACTGGGCCGCCCAGCAGGCCATGGTCCATGCTACCAACTATGGGCCACCCGGGTTATCCGGATAAGAGACATGCTATGAGGATACCCATATAGCATATCCCCAACAGTATCCCCCAGAGAACTCCGAGATCTTGCGTCGTCTTGCCTCTTTCATGTTGAATGCTCTGTCTAGATGGATGTCGGCAAAACGTCAAGCAATATCTTGTAGTCCTCCCAAATAACCCTGCAAAGCTTTCTTCGTCTTCAATTTGTAAGTCGGAGAATTACTGAATCTTCCATCGTACTCTTCCGTAGATAGATTTGATCCGTCTATGCCGGAATCTTCCGATGTGACGGCTCATCTGCCTATGACAACTAGGGCGACGTAGACATAGGTCAGCGACGCCTCGTAACTTACACATGCAGAGAATGCAATCATGTCCGTTTTTCCTGCGCGAGAGATACAAACTGTTGGCGCTGACGGTTGTTAATGTGGCGAAATTTCCACGCACGTCCCCACACACGTCGCTTACACGGCAACCGTTTGATCATGCTGGACGAATCTTGATGCCGGAGGTTATAAATAGTAACTGTGGTGGAAATTTTACTTTTCACCTCATTCTCCTCTGCATCGTCTTCTTCCTCCAGCGAGCGCCTCCTCGAGCTCTCCGTGCAACGTGCGAAAAACCCTAGCTCCCCAATCTCTCCCAGTCACCACCGAACACACCCAATGGCCAGCAGCAGCTCTTCTCCCTCCATGGCGGCATCAGGCGAAGCCGCGGAGAAGCCGGCGAGCTCCGACGTCGTGCCTCCAGAGGGCCTGGTTATCCCCAAGTCCGCGGTGGTCGAAGCCACCGGCGGTGACCATAATCCAGCGACGCTGGAGCTGCTGGAGAAGGAGTATGACTCCCACAAGGGCGATTGGCGCGGTTCAGATATCACGGATCGAGATATCAAAGAAATGATCATCGAGGGCTAGCTTCCTGCGACGGAGGGGCTCGCCTGGCGAGCGGCACCGTCCGGCGAGGTCACACCTTCTCCCCAAGCCGGAGAAAAAGTGTACCTCAAAGCGCAACTGGTATGCGACATCTCCCTGCCCATCTCCAACTTTTTCCTTGATTTCCTGAATCATTACCGAGTACAGCCTCAGAACCTTTCCCCCAATAGCATCTTAGCACTTAGAAATTACGCGACGCTTTGCGAGGGTTATCTAGGGATTATGCCTAGGCTAGATCTCTTCATCTATTTTTTCATTGTCAAGCACGAAGCCGGAGCGGGCAAGGACGAGCTCAGAAATTGTGGTACCATTAGTTTTAAGATCCGGCCTGGCCAGCGCTTCCTCGACATCGTCGCCCATGAGTCCTGCAAGAATTGGCAGCGGATGTACTTCTACGGCCCAGATATCCCTCTGGCTGGCCGAGAAGTCATGTACCCGGACTTCGTCGATGGAGCTTCCGCCGAAGCCTCGACATGGAGATCCCAGGCCTCCCTTCCCTCTGACATCGACGCTTCCCTTGCTATAAGGCAGATAGAGTGGTTCGTAGAGACGAGTCTAACCAGATTGGATCTAGCCATGTGCTAGTTCATCAGGCGGATCCAGCCTCTGCAACACCACTTGAAGTTGATGCACGAGTATTCCAACGATAGAAGGGATAGCCTCCACATCTCCGAGGACAACTTCTCGAGCGACTCCGTCAAGCTCCGCCTCAAGGACATCGTCAAGGTGAAGGATAAGAAGCGTGGCTTCACCATCACCTACGACATGTTCGTAGAGAGCAAGTGCCAAAAGGTAACTATTTATTTTCCGTGTATGACATATACTCCAGTTCTTCCGTCTAGCCATTACCATCTCATCTAACACGGTGGTTCTTCACTTAACAGCTCAGCGACATAGATGAGGATAGCATGGCCCCTCAAATCTATGACCCAAAGATGAAGGAAGTCACCGTCATGTCCGACGACGATGCTCCGTTAGCGCGAAAGCAGAAGAGCTCCACCTCTGATGCTACCGACGGAGGAAAGAAGAAGAAGACGGAGGGTGGAGCCTCCAAGAATACTACCGCCGCCCTGGAGGCGGAGAAAAGAAAGATTACATGGATCCCCTTTGCCAAAGCACCCCCTCTTGTTTAATCTTATTTCCCTCCGACATTGTCCATTGTTTGTCTTATTTCTGTACTTATACTTTTTGTGCGTTTTAGGAAGAAAGCCACAACCAGCCTAAAGAAGATCTCCAAGACTTTGGGGGTTTCTAGAACCATCAAGGATATGTTGCATCTTGACGTTTCTCCCCACGGATCTCCCTCCATCGCCCCTGTCACTCCCATCGTCAAACCTACATCCGTTCCGACAAGATCTCAAGCTAAAGAAGCATCTGGCCCTTCCGCCATGGAAGTGGACTCAGGTGCCTCCACCGAGCTTGCTGTTGTCGGTGAACAGTCGACACAAGAAAGTGCCGCACACCAGATGGCTAAAGCTCCGTCTAAGAATTCCATCGGTAGGTAAGGCGATGGTGGAAGGTGGTACATTTGCCGAAGGCGGCACCTCCGCACCCAAGAAGACCATAGAGTTCCCAAAGATAGTCTATCCGGTACTTATGCCGGGTAGCACTGCTCTGGTTCCTGGTGCGGCGCCGACACTCCAACGTGCGGCCTTGAGGAGCTTCTCCGGCAAGCAGAAATCTTGCAAGGAAACAGTTTGTCCTTTGGCAAGTTGCTTGCTGAGAGTGCTACAAACCTCAAGATCATTGCGCTTGTAAGTTTTATTTGCCTTTTGTTTTTCATATGAGTATCCCACTATAGCCCCCGAGGATTTAGATGGAAGACCATAGGTCTTTGCATCTAAATGCTCTAAGAGTGACTAAGCTATGAAACTTCTCACTGTAGCCCCCAAGTATATAGTTTGAATGAATTATTTCGACTAGATGCTTTCAGAGTAGCATACGCAGTGTTTATAAATTTCAATACTGTAGCCCCCAAGCCTCTAGTTGTTACTGAATTAGTGCCGACGAGATGCTTAAAGAGAAGCTAGGCATATGACTGAGTTAAAAACTTTATACTGTAGCCCCCAAGCTTCTAGTTGAAAACTGAATTAGTTCCGACTAGATGCTTAAAGAAAGACCAAGCATATTGTTAAGTAAAAACTCTCGCTGTAGCCCCCGAGCTTCTAGGTGGAAATTTTCCGGCTAGATACTCCGAGTAGACCAAACAACATTTAACTTTTCTTCTTTCCACAGAATGAGAATGCTCGGAGGGGTGTCGCCAACGACAAGTACCAGAAGATGCGCGCGGAGTTGGAAGCTGAAAAGGGTAAAACTGCCTTCTTGAAGGAACAGATCATGAAGAGCAAGCGTCTATTTTTCCTTTCTTTTTCATATTCCGACTTGGTCTTGTGTATTCTCCGAGTACTCATTGTGTACTTTTCTTTCTCCGACTTGCAGAAACCATTTCCAAGGCCAAGGATATTGTCGAGCAATCCAAGCACATTGAGCAGCTAGATAGTGAAAACAAGATCCTTAAGCAGGAGAGGAAGGACATGCTGAAGATGCATGAAGACTCGATGAAAGCCCTGCAAGACTCCGCCAGTGAGGAGATGAACCGCTTGAAGGAGGAAATCGTGATCTTAAAAGATCAGAAGAAAGCTGCCGATAAGCAAAATCAACACCATCATGAAGCATACAAGATCCTCCGACAAGAACGGGACTCCTTGGCGGAGATTATCCAGCAAGCTGAGATAAGCATCTTCAATAAGTGATTCTCCATCTTTGATTTCTGTAAGCTGAATACTTTGAATTTGTGAACTCATGTGTTCATTTGCCGGAAATTCGCAGCTCCTATGGGTTTAAACCGGTCGCCTCCTCCGCCAAAGGAATGCATGGTTCTTGCCGGAAACTTTATCAACACCGCCATCAAGCAGGCCAAGGAGATAGCCAAACTCCTCCAGATTAACATCAAGGCATCAGACTCTATGGCGAAGTTCTCGGACATTTTTCGCCGAGCCCCCGAGCGTATCGCAAGCTGGAAAGCTTCATGTGCACGGGTTTAACACCCTAGTTTTAGATAATTTTATTTAGGGTTGATTGTGCATTGCATGAGCATCATCTCTTTAAACTTTGCATTAAATAAGAATAATAAAACCCTAAAACCCTAACCTCTCCCTCTATTTGAAATCAATTCAAATGGTTTTGATTTTGAAAACTACTAAAATTATTGGAGCCCAACTTGTTAAAAGGGCCCCACAATGTTTTATATACTTTATACAAATTCCTGGTATTTTTGGGATGCTTAAAATAGTACTTGAAATGAAATTACAAATAGAAAAAAGAAAAAGGAATTGGAAAAACATTTTACAAAAAAAAGATCAAACCCTAGCTAACTGGGCCGAGCCCACCCTGTCCCTCTCTCCCTGTCGCCCACACTCGCCTCAAGAGGCCAGCAGCCCGCCAAGGCCCCACCCCTTCACTGTCGTCTTCCCCATCGGAGGCAACCTCCTCTCTGTCGCGCCGCCGGCCGTCGATCTGCACCGCCTGCATCCCGCCGTCCGCCGCCTCCTGGAGATGGATAAGGTCACCACCGCGACTCCCTGGCCGTCCCCACCCACTCCTCCTCTCTTCCCCGACCTCCCTCTCTCCTCTCCCACGCAAAGCCGAACCCTCGCCCCAGACCCCGCCGGCGCCCCGTCGCTCCCGACTTCCCCTCGCCAAACCGACGGTCCCTGGAGCTCCGCCTCGTCGAGCTGACCTTCCCCCCCAATGGAATCGAGCAAGGCGCCGAATCGCGCATCTCCTCCCGCCTTCCCCGACCACTGCAGCCGCTGATTCCGGCGCCCTCCGACCTTGCCCATCCTCGACAACCCCTTCTCTGCCTCGGTGGTGAGCTACTGCATCCTCCAGCCTTCCCAACCCTCCTCGCCTAGCTTGCCTTGCCGATGTTACTCAAAGCCACGCAGTTGTGCTCGCTGCTCCGGCGACCCAAAATCAGCGGCGCCGCCCCTATCATGCTCGCCTCTCTCCACTGGTTCGAACAGTCCTAACTCCGCAGCCTTGCTCGCCGTCATTCACCGTCCCCATCACCATCCTGCAGGCCACCTCTGGCGTGATGTCATCCTGACGTCACCCGTGCATCACAGGCAGACCTTGGTCAAACCTAGCTGTGGACCCACTTTGCTCAAGGTGGCTTGCCTATGTGGCCTCTGGCCCACAGGTCAGTCTCTCTGGTTAGCCCCAACCCGAGTGAAAAATGCCCCTAAACCAATTTTGCTTGTGTGGCTGCTGAGGTGGCTCCGGGCCCCTCTGTCAGTCATTGTGGCTAGGTATGCCTGCGGTGTAAAAAGTTGAACCAGCTTTTAATAATTTCAGAAATAATTATAATCTTATAAATTGAATAACTTATTAATTATAAGTCAGAAAATATGTATAATATACCAAAATGTTCAAAAAAATGAAACCTAGCTATCTAAGCTATAATCATGCATTGTTCAACAAATTAAATGACAAGTTTAATTAGAACACCCTAGTAACCCTAATAGGTGATTCCGGAGTTTCCCCGAGTTAGGGTTTGCGCCCTCGGAACCCCGATTAAATTTTCGAGCCTGCTTTAGGGTTTCAATTCAATGCAAATTAACTTGTCATATCATCATTCTTGTTTGAGCATTGCATCGATGCCATGTGTTAATTGTTTCCCTTTATTTTCGGTGATTTGGTTCTTCGCGGTAGAAGACGATATCGAGATCGAGATCGAAGAACGAGGACAAGACCATCGAAGATCGAGGAATAATACTTGACCAACTCTAACCAAGTCAAGTTCAAGGCTTACGAAGATCTATTTATCTGCTATCAACTGGCAAAGGCAAGCATAGCCCCACCATGATATAATCCTATGATTTCGAAAGCATTTCAATTCTGCCATGATGCATATGATTCTACTGTGGTCTTTTATCGATAGATAGAGTATCCTATCTAATGCATAATCCCTTTGAGCTTATATTACCTGATCCACTGCTCCTTGCATAACTAGGTTTGGCTTGTGTGCACTGCTAGAGCTGTTATTCGTGTCTGCTTAGCCATGCATAGCTATTTAGTCTGGTCCATCCAGATGATGTATCAGATGCAGAGAATCTAGTATGACAGGAGAACGTGATGAGATGAGATCAGATGATACATGAGATTAAACATGCTAAGGCTTGTATGGGAGGCCACGGTGGGATGTGGTATTTATAGTCCCATGCTCGCCACCACTAGGACCTGAGTTCTTGCCTTTGGAACCAATACGAGCGTGCAACCACACGGGGCCTGGACAACCTCATGACTGACTAACTTGCCTAGTAGATTCCATGAGTCACATAGTTCGGGCGTTCCATTCGACATATGCATAGAAAATCTTTTGAAAGATTTGTCGGGTGAAGTTTTTTTTGCATTTATAACAGGTAGGTAAGCGTGGACCGGGTTGCTTGGGGTAGATGGCGCACCTATTAACCAACCTCGCCTCACATCTTTAAGTACCGGCTTCGGGATTTGACCCGTTAAGGCGGAACCATACTTATTGCGTGACTCATGGTCTCGGCGGAAGCAAGGTAAAGGTCGTGTCTAACCACCCTCTGCCGGCCTTCCAAGGAAGAGGGCTAATGATCTGGCATTAAGAGGCGGTTGGTACGTGTGGGTAAAGTTGTACACCCCTACAGGGTAATAATCTTTTCGAAAAGCCGTGTTCACGGTTATGAACGCTTGGTGACCAGATTCTAAGATCATAGAGAACTTTAACCTAACCGTAAAACTTGGAAGATCAACGTGTGCTTAAGGATGCTTCCTCATGGGTACGAGGGGGTGATCCTAGTTCAGATGATGATGATTCGGTGGATATCAAAAGATGATGATCAATATTTCGGAGACGTCGCTCTCGTATCCCCTTTTAAAATACTCTAACTAGACGAGCTTCTTCTTCTCTCTCTCTTATTTTATAAACAAAAGTAGCTTTATGCAAAACAACTCCACCAGCTATAAGTCTTGCGGAGTACACCTTGTACTCACCCTTGCTTTGTTGATACATTTGGCAGAGTAAGTGTTCCTCTGAAGACGAGTTACGTACTGCATCGACATCGACAAGTATCTTGGGGTTCCCGGCCGGCATCCTGGAATCTATGGGCTGGGACATCATCGTTATGCTTCAGGCCTCTTAGGCCATTTGTTAAGTTTGCTATACTTAATAACATAATTTGCCTTCCGTTGTTTGATGTTTGTGGTCAGTGACCTCTGCTTGTAATAATTTGGTTCTCTACTCAGTTATGAGCTTGCTGTAATAAATTTTGTGTTGTAGGGTCACTGTTATGTTACCGATTCTTCACTGGATATTCTCGAGCTCAAGGTTAAGATTATGTTAGAAGGAGGTCTGGGATTTGTTTAGCCCTGATCCCGAGGGTGTCACAACGCGCCGGTGCAAGGATGGCGTTGTCCATGGTCAAGGCACATTACGAAAATGCTGACATCGACACGGTAACCTCCGGTATCCCCGATGTAGATGACGAAGGCCAAAATATAAACCACAAATCTATCTTAGCATCACTCGCGGGTTATGACACCATAGTCGCCGAGTTGGTCGATGTTAATGTCTTTGTGCCCATAAAAACCATTGATGGCGGCAACCAAAGCTCCTCCGAGTCCCTCAACACTGCCGACTTCAAGGAAGGTGACTCTCCTGCTGCCGACGATGCTGCTTCCAAGTTGCCTGCGCCAGAGGAATAAAAAAACAATTTGTAATATTTGTTTCCTCTATAATGTGTATGCGGAAAAACTATGTGTTAACTTAAGGCGGAAAATAATGGTTGTTAATTCCTGCTACTCAAGAACTGATTCCAGCATGTATATATTTTTTAAGCAAGCGCTGGTTTATCCATTACTTTGGTTTTTATGCTTGACCTTTCATGAGTCAGAAGACTCGTTGTCGGAACCATGCGCTCAGGCGATGATACCCAATGGCACCGTCAATAACCTAAGCACATAATCGCCAACAATAAGTGCCAAAAGTCACTACTCCAGAATCCACATAAAAACAACAAAGAACGTGTAGACAAGAAAAGTTAAGCTAAGGCCCGTAGGCGGAATTTTCACAAGTGCAATCGCAAAGCTTGTGCATAAAGGTTTTACATGATACAAAAATGAACATTAAAGGAGGTAAAATACTCAGAAATATGAGTGAACCTGAGAGCTTTATTTCATTGATCATATAAGAGATACACAATAGATAAAAAATTCTAAGTGTATAAATGGCGTAACTATGCTATGTTCCATGGATGATCAAGCTCCAGGTAGTCATCATCCAGGTCACGTCGCTTATGCTTATGATCCTCGTTGGGTATATCCTTCAGTTCACGATTGTCAACGAGGTAGTAAGACCCATTGAGTAGTGCCTTGCTTATGATGGACGGTCCTTCCCATGGCGGGGATAATTTGTGTGACTTCTTGTGCTTAAGTCGGAGCACCAGATCCCCCTCTTTAAATGAGCGATGCCGGACACGACGACTATGGTAGATGCGTAGCTTCTGCTGGTAGATGGCGGATATTTGGCATGCCAAAACGCGCTCCTCCTCGAGAAGGTCCACATCTAGGCGTCTGGATTCTTCAGCGTCATCTTCATCGTAGGCGGCGACTCTTGGTGCATCGTGAAGGATGTCGGAAGGCAGGATGGCTTCTGCTCCATATACCATGAAGTAAGGGGTGTAGCTAGTGAATCTGTTGGGTGTAGTTCGTAAACTCCACAACATAGATGGCAATTCTTCAGCCCAGGCTCCAGTTGCTCTATGCAGCGGTGCCTCAAGATGTGGCTTTATTCCCTGCAGAATTAATCCATTGGCTCTCTCAACCTGACCATTGGATTGTGGGTGTGCCACAGATGCAAGGTCAAGCCGGATTCCCTTCTCCCAAAAATAAGCCTCCACTTCTCCGAGTGACAAGTTGCTGCCGTTGTCGGTGATAATGCTATGTGGGAGATTTCTAATGGGTTTAGCTTATATCCATTTAGTGAATTTATCAACTGCTACTAGCAAATGTGTAAACCCACATGGTGCCGTCTGCAACGGACCAACCATGTCCAGCCCCCAGACTGCAAACGGCCAAGTTATTGGTATTGTTCGCAATTCTTCAGCAGGAACTTGTGGTTGTCGGGCATAATAATGGCATCCCAGGCATGTCTACACTAGCTTGTCGGTGTCCGCCTTCGCAGTCAGCCAGTAGAATCCTTGCCAGAAGGCTTCGCGACCAAAGATCGGGGAGCGGCGTGAAACCGCAATCTCCGAGATGGATTTCGCGTAGGATTTCAATACCTTCCTGTTGGGAAACACACTTAAGGTATACACCAGTAGTTCTTCTTTTGTAGAGCTGTCCATTGATTATGGTATAGCCCTTTGCTCGGCGTACTATTTGCCGTCTTTCGACTTCGTCATCGGGAAAAGTTTCGTGTTCGAGATACTCCATGGACGGTTTTGTCCAAGCCGGAGGGACCTTTGCCACCATGTGGATGAAAGAGTCTACTCTGTGCGGGTTGTCGATGTCTGCTCCCTTCACGGATGGTGTCCGTAGATGCTCTAGGAAAACTCCTGGCAGAATTTGTTTGTGCCCTGATCCAAGCTTATACAGCAGATCAGCCGCCTCGTTTTTCTCCCTAGGTACATACTTAACCTCGTAGCCCAAGAAGCTCTTGGCTATCACGTCCACTTCGTCTCGATATGCCGCCATCATAGGGTTCCGCGCATTCCAGGTGCCAGCCACCTGCTGGGCAACCAAGTCTGAATCTCGACAACAAACTATCTGCTTGATGCCAATATCCTTGGCTACACGTAATCCGTGAATGAGTGCTTCATACTCCGCCATGTTGTTCGTATCCTCGAAGTGGATTTGCAGAACATAGTGTAGCTTGTCTCCAGTTGGTGACTGTACACCAGCCCCCGAGACGTTGAGCAACTTTGATCCATCAAAGTGCATCACCCAGTATTCTGGCTCCAGCAATGGGGTAGCATCTGGCATCTCCGTCCAATCTGCGATAAAATCCGCCAAGGCTTGTGATTTGATAGCATCGCGTCTCTTGTAGGTGATCTCGAAGGCGGAAAGTTCAATGCCCCACTTCACGACCCTTCCTGTAGCGTCGCTGTTGTTGATGATGTCGGACAGTGGAGTTTTTCTCACCACTGTGATGGGGTGCTCCTGGAAATAGTGCCTCAGCTTACGAAAAGCAAGGAATACTCCATAAGCTATCTTCTGGTAGTGCGGTTAACGCTACTTAGACTCCGTCATGACCTCGCTTACATAGTAAACTGATCGTTGAACTCCGTGCTCATAGCCTGGTTCCTTCCGCTCTACCACGACGATGATGCTGATTACCCGGTTGGTGGCCGCCATGTAAATTAACATGGGTTCTCCAGGCTCGGGTGCTGCAAGGATAGGCGCTGAGGAAAGAATTTCCTTGAGCTGCTTGAATGCTGCATCTGCCTCGTCTATCCACATGAATTTGTCCGCTTTCTTTAGCAACTTGTATAGCGGCAAATCCTTCTCTCCAAGTCGGCTGACGAACCGACTAACTGCTGCAACACAACCTGTTAGTCGTTGAATGTCCTTTAGGCATGTCGGACGGTTTATGTTTAAGATGGCCTTGATTTTCTCCGGGTTGACCTTGATTCCATGCTGGGAGACGATGAAGCCTAACAATTTGCCGGCTGGGACCCCGAAGACGCACTTCTTAGGGTTAAGCATCATGTTGTATTTTCGGAGATTATCAAAGGTTTCTTTTAAGTCGGAGATTTAAGTCATTTGACTTTTTAGACATCACCGCTATGTCATCCACATAGGCGTGAACGTTCCGACCAATTTGATCGTGAAGGCAATGTTGCATTGTCCGCTGGTAGGTAGCACCTGCATTTTTTAGCCCAAAGGGCATCGTAACATACCAAAACATGCCGTAAGGGGTAGTGAACGAAGTGTCCAATTGGTCCGACTTCATCATAAAGATCTGGTGGTATCCTGAGTATGCATCGAGAAAACACAAAAGTTCTGAGCCAGCCGTCGAGTCAATGACTTGGTCAATGCGAGGCAAAGCAAACGGATCTTTGGGGCATGCTTTGTTCAAGCCGGTGTAATTAACGCACATTCTTAATTCTTTGGTTCCCTTTTTGGGGACAAGTACAGGATTGGCCACCCATTGGGTGTGAAGGACTTCTCGGATAAAACTACCCTTAAGTAACCTAGCTATTTCTTTACCTATGGCGCGTCCCTTCTCATCTCCAAAGCGTCATAGAGGTTGCTTCACTGGTTTGCATTTTCGATCAATGTTCAAGCTATGCTCGGCAAGTTCCCTAGGTACACCTTTCACGTCGGCAGGTTGCTAGGAAAAGATGTCCCTATTCTCACGGAGGAACTCGATGAGCGTGCTTTCCTATTTGGGATCCAGGTTCGTCCCAATGGCTGTGGTATTGGAGGCATCGCCTACCACAAGTTCCACCGGCTTGGTCTCGATGGCGGCCTTGAATGCTGGATCGGAGTCGGAAATCTGTTTCTTCGATGCGGGCATATCCGAGGCATCGACCTTGCTCTGGATCTCCTTGAATTCTTTGCTGTAGAGGACAGCTTCCGCGTAGGCTGCTTCTCCAATCTCGCAGTCCCTAGCTTTGGCAAAGCTTCCGGATACGATGATGACACCGTTTGGTCCGGGTATCTTGATTTTGTTGTATACGAAGCATGGCTTGGCCTGAAGGTGTGGAATATGTCGCGACCGAATATGACGTGGTACACGCTCTTGAAGGGGACCACCTCAAAGGTCATAAGCTATTGGCGGTAATTATTAACATCGCCAAAGGCTACCTGAAGTGTGATGCACCCAAGGGACTGAGCCTCCCGACCAGGAACTACGCCATGGAAGATGGTGTTGGTCCGCCTTAGGTTTTCCTCCGTCAAGTTCATCTTCTGCAGTGTATCCAGGTACATGATGTTGATGCTGCTTCCACTATCCACCATACACTTGGTGAACTCATTGCCGTCAATCAAAGGGTTGATGACCATGGCATATTGGTTCTCTCTAGGGATGAGGTCTAGGTGATACTTACTGTCCCAAGTAATTGGAATCTCCGACCAGCGCAGGAACTGGGGAACTGGGGGTAGAGTAGCCATCAGTATCCTCATAGAGTTCTTCTGTTGTCGGACGGTGGGGGTGCCAAGGAAAGTATGGAAAACTGCCGCCTTCTTCTCGAAGGGGTTCTTACCTTTGCCGTCGCTCTTGGCGGCATGCTTGGGGTCAATTTCCTCGTCCATGTCACTTGAATCCTTGGACTCCTCCTCCTTCTTCTTCCCCTTGCCCTTTCCTCATGGTTTGTTTTTCCGACATTGCTTGTAGCCAGACTCCGGGTCCTCCTTGAGGTCATTGATGAACTTGCAGTGTCGATTGGTATGGGTATCCTTGCCGTTGACATCGAGGTGTACAAGGAACGACATATAGCGGTACTCTTCGTAGGTTTGGGGAACGCAGAGCGCTACCGAGGTAGTTTCACTTCCTCGCTGCTGCCCACGACAAGCTCCCCGTCCTCGGCCACGTTGTCCGCCATCACCTCGTCCTGCGAAGGTCATAGCGGCCATGTCGGGAGTTTTATTTTCTTCTAGAGCAGTTTTCCGCTTTGTGCTGATGTTCCTCCGAGCTTGAGTTGGAACGGCCGTTGCCGGCAGAGAGCCGTGAGCATCGTCATCGGCAGCTGCGAACTCACTAGCCAACTGAATCATCTGATTCAAGTCCAGCTGGTGATTGTCCTGCAAGCGCTTCAGCTTATGTCGGAGCAACGTGCCCCTTTCCAACCCATCGATGAAGGTGGCCATGACGGTCTGAGCATGCACTCCTGTGCAGGAATTCTTCATATCCAGCCAGCGGGAGAGGTAGGCGAGAGATGTCTCGTCTTTCTCTTGCACGCACCGTTGTAGATCGCCAATGGTGCAGGGACGTTTGTACGTACCCTCGAAGTTCTTGGTGAATGCTTCTTGCATGTCCAACCAATTGCAGATGGATTTCTCCGGCAAGTCGTCAATCCATTGACGGGCCGTGCCCGCCAACATCAATGGGAGGTACTTGACGACAACGTTGGGGTTACCCCTGGTGATCTCCACCACATTACCGTAGTCCTGTAACCATGTGGCTGGCTTGGCGGTGTCGTCATAGGTCTTGATGATCTTATCAATCATGGTTAAGAGTTAACCAGTAAAGGATTCCAATCACGATTTGAAAGGGACCGTGATTCGAATCCTTTACTAGGTTAACTCTAACCATATGTAGCACCCACCATGCATTTCGATCCGATCACCGAGGCCTGTAGATATCTCTCAAGTAGAGAGGGGAAAATCCCATCTTCATTGACCATGCCTTGCAGCATGCTTCAGGACAAACCTGAAAGCTACCTTTATAACTACCCAGTTACGGAGTAGAGTCTGATAGCCCCAAAGTATGTTGATCCACATCTCAAGTACATGCGACAATCTTAGGTCTAAGGACAAAATGTACACGATGTGTAGAGATAGAGCTGCAACTAATTGCCAGTCTCAAGTTGGGTCAGTCCAACCCCATGTTCGTAACATGTGTCCACGTCATTGGTTTGACATCTCCATGTCTATGACTTGTGAAACATAGTCATCAACCAATCGATGTGCTAGTCTAATATTCACGTGTGTCCTCACATGAACTCCGACTAGGGACAACTATTAAATAACCATACAAGTAAAGAGTTTCACAAACAATTCACATAATTGCCAATCAATACAAGTTGCCTGATATGGATATTCAAGGAACATTACAACAACTCATGGATACATATGAAATATAATCATCTCTATGATTGCCTCTAGGGAATATTTCCTTCAAAGATCCACGAGGCCCGGGAAGGACCATACCTGGGACCATGTTGCTTTGGACATGCGATACGGTCTGCAACTTACCCCAAGGGTCTCCGGATTGATAAGATCATCAAGACCTATGACGACACCGCCAAGCCAGCCACATGGTTACAGGACTACGGTAATGCGGTGGAGATCACCAGGGGTAACCCCAACGCTGTTGCCAGACACCCCCGGATCGTATTAAACAAATCCTGCACTCCCCGACATAATCTTAACCTTGAGCTCGAGAATATCCAGTGAAGAATCAGTAACATAATAGTGACCCTACGACACAAAATTTATTACAGCAAGCTCATAACTGAGCAGAGAACCAAATTATTACAAGCAGAGGTCACTGACCACAAACATCAAACAACGGAAGGAAAATTATGCTATTAATTATAGCAAACTTAACAAATGGCCTAAGAGGCCTAAAGCATAACGATGACGTCCCAGCCTATAGATTCCAGGATGCCGGCCGGGAACCCAAGCTACTCGTCAATGTCGATGCAGTATGTAACTTGTCTTCAGAGGAACACTTACTCTGCCAAAAGTATCAACAAATCAAGGGTGAGTACAGGGTGTACTCCGCAAGACTTATAGCTGGTGGAGTTGTTTTGCATAAAGCCACTTTTGTTTATAAAAGAAGAGAGAGAGAAGAAGCTCGTCTAGTCAGAGTATTTTAAAAGGGGATACAAGAGCGACGTCTCCGAAATATTGATCATCTTTTGATATCCACCGAATCATCATCATCTGAACTAGGATCACCCCCTCGTACCCATGAGCAAGCATCCTTAAGCACACATTGATCTGCCAAGTTTTACGGTTAGGTTAAAGTTCTCAATGATCTTAGAATCTGGTCACCAAGCGTTCATAACCGTGAACACGGCTTTTCGAAAATATTATTACCCTGCAGGGGTGTACAACTTTACCCACACATACCAACCGACTCTTAATGCCAGATCATTAGCCCTCTTCCTTGGAAGGCCGGCAGAGCGTGGTTAGACACGACCTTTACCTTGCTTTCGCCGAGACCATGAGTCACGCAATAAGTATGGTTCCGCCATAACGGGTCAAATCCCGAAGCCGGTACTTAAATATGTGAGGCAAGGTTGGTAAACAGGGGCGCCATCTACCCCAAGCAACCTGGTCCATGCTTACCTACCTGTTATGAATGCACCAACTTCACCCGACAAATCTTTCAAAAGATTTTCTATGCATATGTCGAATGGAACGCCCGAACTATGTGACTCATGGAATCTACTAGGAAAGTTAGTCAGTCATGAGGTTGTCCATGCCCCGTGTGGTTGCATGCTCGTCTTGGTTCCAAAGGCAAGAACTTAGGTCCTAGTGGTGGCGAGCATGGGACTAGAAATACCACATCCCACCGTGGCCTCCCATACAAGCCTTAGCATGTTTAGTCTCATATATCATCTGATCTCATCTCATCATGTTCTCCTGTCATACTAGATTCTCTACATCTGATACATCATCTGGATGGACCAGACTAAACAACTATGCATGGCTAAGCAGACACGAATAAGAGCTCTAGCAGTGCACACAAGACAAACCTAGTTATGCTAGGAGCAGTGGTAATATAAGCTCAAAGGGAGTATGCATTAGATAGGATACTCTATCTATCTATAAAAGACCATAGTAGAATCGTATGCATCATGGCAGAATTGAAATGCTTTCGAAATCACAGGATCATATCATATGGGGCTATGCTTGCCTTTGCCAGTTGATAGCAGATAAATAGATCTTCGTAAGACTTGAACTTGACTTGGTTAGAGTTGGTCAAGTATTATTCGTCGATCTTCGATCTTCGATGGTCTTGTCCTCGGTCTTCGATCTCGATCTCGATCTCAATATCGTATTCTACCGCGAAGAACGAAATCACCAGAAATAAAGGGAAAACAATCAAAACATGGCATCGATGCAATGCTCAAACAAGAATGATGATATGACAAGTTAATTTGCATTGAATTGAAACCCTAAAGCAGGCTCGACAATTTAATCGGGGTTCCGAGGGCGCAAATCCTAACTCGGGGAAACTCCAAAATCACCTATTAGGGTTACTAGGGTGTTCTAATTAAACTTGTCATTTAATTTGTTGAACAATGTATAATTATAGCTTAGATAGCTAGGTTTCATTTTTCTGAACATTTTTGTATATTATACATATTTTTTGACTTATAATTAATAAATTATTCAACTTATAAGATTATAATTATTTCTGAAATTATTAAAAGCTGGTTAAACTTTTTACACTGCAGGCATACCTAGCCACAGTGACCGACAGAGGGGCCCGGAGCCACCTCAGCAGCCACACAAGCAAAATTGGTTTAGGGGCATTTTTCACTTGGGCTGGGGCTAGCCAGAGAGACTGACCTATGGGCCAGAGGCCACATAGGCAAGCCACGCATGCAAAGTGGGTCCCTTGCTGGGTTTGACCGGGTATGCGCGCACGCTGACGCACGGGTGACGTCAGGATGACATCACGCCAGCGATGGCCTGCAGGACGATGATGGGGACGGCGAGCGAGGCTGCGGGGTTAGGACTGATCGAACCGGTGGATAGAGACGAGCACGATAGGGGCGGGGCCGCTGATTTTGGGTCGCCGGAGAAGCGAGCACAGCGTGCGGAGGCGGCGCTTGCAGGCGAACATCGGCAAGGCGAGCCAGGAAGCAAGGGAGGGGCTGGGGGCACTGGAGGATGCAGTAGCTCACCACCAAGGCAGAGAAGGGGTTGTCGAGGCCGGGCGAGGTCGAAGGGCACCGGAATCGGCAACGGCGGCACGGTCAGAGTCGGGGAAGACGGGGGCGATGCGCGCGATTCCGAGCACCCTTGCTCGATTCCATTGGCGGGGAAGGTCAGCTCGATGAGGCGGAGCTCCAGGGACCGTCGGTTTGGCGAGGGGAGGCCAGGAGCGACGGGGCGCCGACGGGGTGTGGGGCGAGGGTTCGGCATCACGCGGGAGAGGAGAGAGGGAGGTCGGGGAAGAAAGGGGGAGTGGATGGGGACGACCAGGGAGTCGCGATGGTGACCTTATCCATCTCCAGGAGGAGGCGGACGACGGGATGCAGGCGGCGCGGATCGACGGCCGGCGGCGCGACAGAGAGGAGGTTGCCGCCGATGGGGAAGACGACGAACAAGGGGCAAAGGGGTAGCGGGCCGTGGGTGGGATGCCTGGGCCTCTGCGGGCGAGTGTGGGCGACAGGGAGAGAGGGACAGGGTGGGCTCGGCCCAGTTAGCTAGGGTTTGCTCTTTTTTTGTAAAATGTTTTTCCAATTCCTTTTTCTGTTTTCTATTTGTAATTTCATTTCAAGTACTGTTTTAAGCATTCCAAAAATACCAGGAATTTGTATAAAGTATATAAAACATTGTGGGGCCCTTTTAATAAGTTGAGCTCCAATAATTTTAGTAGTTTTCAAAATCAAAACCATTTGAATTGATTTCAAATAGAGGGAGAGGTTAGGGTTTTAGGGTTTTATTCTTCTTCTTTAATGCAAAGTTTAAAGAGATGATGCTCATGCAATGCACAATCAACCCTAAATAAATATTATCTAAAACTGGGGTGTTACAGCCGTCAAGTATCTCCCATTGATGTTGGCGGCACAGCCCGTCAATGGATTGAAGACGTGCCGGAGAAATCCATCTGCAATTGGTTGGACATGCAAGAAGCATTCACCAAGAACTTCGAGGGTACGTACAAACATCCCTGCACCGTTGGCGATCTACAGCAGTGCGTGCAAGAGAAAGATGACACATCTCGCGCCTACCTCTCCCGCTGGCTGGATATGAAGAATTCCTGCGCAGGAGTGCACGCTCAGACCGCCATGGCCGCCTTCATCGATGGGTTGGAAAGGGGCACGTTGCTCCGACATAAGCTGAAGCGCTTGCAGGACAATCACCAGCGGACTTGAATCAGATGATTCAGTTGGCTAGTGAGTTCGCAGCTGCCGATGACGATGCTCGCGGCTCTCTACCGGCAACGGCCGTTCCAACTCAAGCTCGGAGGAACATCAGCACAAAGCGGAAAACTGCTCTAGAAGAAAAGCAAACTCCCGACATGGCCGCTATGACCTTCGCAGGACGAGGTGATGGCGGACAACGTGGCCGAGGACGGGGAGATGGTCGTGGGCAGCAGCGAGGAAGTGAAACTACCTCGGCAGCGCTCCGTGTTCCCCAAACCTACGAAGAGTACCACTATATGCTGTTCCTCGTACACCTCGATGTCAACGGAAAGGCCACCCATACCAATCGACACTGCAAGTTCGTCAATGACCTCAAGGAGGACCCGGAGTTCGGCTACAAGCAATGTCGGAAAAACAAACCGCGAGGAAAGGGCAAGGGGAAGAAGAAGGAGGAGTCCAAGGATTCAAGCTACATGGACGAGGACATTGACCCCAAGCACGCCGCCAAGAGCGACGGCAAAGGCAAGAACCCCTCCGAGAAGAAGGCGGCAGTTTTCCATACTTTCCTTGGCACCCCCACCGTCCGACAACAGAAGACCTCTATGAGGATATTGATGGCTACTCTACCCCCAGTTCCCCAGTTACTGCGCTGGTCGGAGATTCCAATTACTTGGGACATGAAGGATCACCCAGACCTCATCCCTACAGAGAACCAATATGCCATGGTCATCAACCCTTTGATTGACGGCAATGAGTTCACCAAGTGTATGGTGGATAGTGGAAGCAGCATCAACATCATGTACCTAGATACACTGCAGAAGATGAACTTGACGGAGGCAAACCTAAGGCGGACCAACACCATCTTCCATGGCGTAGTTCCTGGTCGGGAGGCTTGGTACCTTGGGTGCATCACACTTCAGGTAGCCTTTGGCGATGTTAATAATTACCGTCAAGAGTGCATGACCTTTGAGGTGTCCCCCTTCAAGAGCGTGTACCACGTCATATTCGGCCGCGATATATTCCACACCTTCATGGCCAAGCCATGCTTCGTCTACAACAAACTCAAGATACCCAGACCAAACGGTGTTATCACCGTATCCGGAAGCTTTGCCAAAGCTAGGGACCGCGAGATTGGAGAAGCAGCCTACGCGGAAGCTGTCCTCTACAACGAAGAATTCAAGGAGATCCAGAGCAAGGTCGAATGTTGCCAAGTCCTAAGAGGTACAATGTTGCCAAGTCCTTTGTCGAATGCAAGCTAGCATAGGGAGCAGCTGTAGGCCCCCATGTGATCAAAATGGTTGGTTACAGTCAGACTTTGTAAAAGCTCTGTTTTCCACTAGGCCAAGAGTTGGCCACTGACTTCATTTTGGCGTCTCTTCCATCCAGCTATGGGCAGTTCATTTCGAACTACCATATGCATGAGGTGGAGAAGGGCCTTAATGAATTATGTGGGATGCTTAAAACAACAGAAAGTGACATGAAGAAGTGTGTAGGGCATAGCCATGTGATGGATGTGCAGAACAAGCCTAGCTTCAAGAAAAAGGGTACTTCTTGGAAGAAGAAGGGCAGGGCTAAGGATACGATCCCTAAGCCTGCACCCAAGCAAAAGGCTGGACCTATAGAAGACACTGAGTGCTTCTTTTGTCATGAACATGGCCACTGGAAGATAAACTGCAACAAGTACCAGGCTTCTTTGAAGAAGAGTGGAAGTAAGAGTACTTCCCAATCAGGTACGCTTGTTGTAAATGTTGTGGACATTCTTCTCGCTGATTCCTATGTTAACTCTTGGGTATTTGATACCGGATCGGTTGCTCATATTTGTAATTCGATGCAGGCGCTAATAAGGACTAGAGAAGTGCAGAAAGGCGAAGTGGATTTTCGTGTCGGAAATAAAGCAAGGGTTGCTGCATTGTTCGTCGGCGTCATGCAACTTCACCTACCATTAGGATTTATTATGGAGTTAAATAATTGTTATTAGATTCCTAGTATGGGTCGAAACATTTTATCACCTACATGCTTGATGAGGGATGGTTATTCATTCGCGAGTGCAAACAATGGTTGTGTAATCTCTAAGAATGATATGTTTATGGCTAATGCTCCCATTGTGAATGGGTTATTTATTTTAAATCTTGATGATGCATCTGTCTACAATGTTAGTGCTAAAAGGCTTCGGCCAAATGATTTGAGTCCTACCTATTTATGGCATTGTCGTTTGGGGCATATAAGTGAAAAGCGCATGAAGAATCTCCATGGTGATGGTCTTCTAACTTCGTTTGATTTTGAATCATACGAGACATGTCAGGCTTGTTTACTTGGAAAGATGACCAAGTCGCCTTTTTCAGGTTTACCCGAGAGAGCGATAGACTTGTTGGGACTCATACATACTGATGTATGTGTACCAATGAGCACGACATCCAGAGGAGGATATCACTACTTCATTACTTTCACTAATGATTTCAGTAGATATGGTTATGTCTACTTGATGAGGCATAAGTCTGAAACTTTTGAAAAGTTCAAGGAGTTTCAGAATGAGGTAGAGAATCCACGTGGCAAGAAAATAAAGGCCTTGCGATATGATCGTGGAGGTGAATATTTGAGTCACGAATTTAGCGATCATCTTAAGAGTTGCGGAATTGTTCCACAACTTACGCTGCCCGGAATGCCTCAAAGAAACGGGCTCTCCGAACGGCGTAATCGAACTTTGTTGGACATGGTTTGATCTATGATGAGCCATTCGGATTTACCATTATCATTTTGGATTACGCTCTAGAAACGACATCTTTCACACTTAATAGGGTACCATCTAAATCCGTAGTTAAGACACCATATGAGTTTTGGACTGGAAAGAGTCCCAGTTTGTCTTTTCTAAAGATTTGGGGTTGTTCTATACGGATTATTCTAGCCATTGCTGCACATTTCGACTATGAAATATGGCAGATGGATGTCAAGACGGCTTTCCGAAATGGAATCCTAACTGAGGACATGTATATGATGCAGCCCGAAGGTTTTGTCGATCCAAACAATGCTGGAAAGGTATGCAAACTTCTGAAGTCATTTATGGGCTGAAGCAAGCATCTCGGAGTTGGAACATTCGATTTGATGAAGTTGTAAAGGAGTTTGGCTTCATCAAAAAGAACAAGAACCTTGTGTTTACAAGAAGGAAAGTGGGAGAGCGCTGGTATTTCTAATCTTATATGTATATGATATATTGCTGATTGGAAATGACATTCCTATGCTCAAGTCTGTTAAGACCTCATTGAAAAATAGTTTTTCGATGAATGACTTGGGAGAAGCGGCATATATTCTGGGCATCAAGATCTATAGAGATAGATCAAGAAGGCTAATTGGATTAAGCCAGAGTACATACATTGACAAAGTGTTGAAACAGTTCAGCATGGAAGAGGCTAAGAAGGGGTTCTTTCCCATGTATCATGACATTAAACTCAGCAAGACTCAGTGTCCTTCGACTACTGATGAGCGTGAGCGCATGAGCAGGGTTCCATATGCTTCGGCTATCGGATCCATCATGTATGCAATGATATGTACCCGCCCAGATGTTTCCTATGCTCTAAGTGTTACGAGTAGATACCAGGCTGATCTAGGTGAAGGTCACTGGACAGCGGTAAAGAACATCCTTAAGTACTTGAAAAGGACCAAGGATGTGTTCCTAGTTTATGGAGGTGAGGATGAACTCAGTGTAAAGGGTTACATAGATGCGAGTTACCTTAACGACTCAGATGATTCAAAATTGCAATCAGGTTATGTGTTTGTCATGAGTGGTGGTGCTGTGAGCTGGAAAAGTTCCAAGCAAGATACGGTGACCTCCTCTTCAACAAAAGCTGAATATATTGCTGCCTCGGAGGCCGTAAAGGAAGCTGTTTGGATTAGGAATTTCCTGATCGCTCTCGGTATCGTTCAGGGCGCGTCCAATCCTTTGGACGTTTATTGTGACAACAATGGTGCTATTGCACAAGCCAAGGAACCTAGACAACACCAGAAGAACAAACATATTCACATGCGTTACCATCAGATTCATGAGTTCGTTGAGGATGGTAGTGTCATGATATGCAAAATACATACAGAATCAAATGTTGTTGATCCATTGACTAAGCCTATCCTGTAGCCCGCGCATGAATCGCACACAAGAGCAATTGGTATTAGATACATTTTAGATTGACTCTAGTGCAAGTGGGAGACTGAAGGAAATATGCCCTAGAGGCAATCATAGAGATGATTATATTTCATATGTATCCATGAGTTTTTCTAATGTTCCTTGAATATCCATATCAGGCAACTTGTATTAATTGGCAATTATGTGAATTGTTTGTGAAACTCTTTACTTGTATGGTTATTTAATAGTTGTCCCTAGTCGGAGTTCATCTGAGGACACCTTTGAATATTAGACTAGCACATCGATTGGTTGATGACTATGTTTCACAAGTCATAGACATGGAGATGTCAAACCAATGACGTGGAAACATGTTACAAACATGGGGTTGGACTAACCCAACTTGAGACTGGAAATTAATTGCAGCTCTCTCTCTACACATCGTGTATGTTTTGTCCTTAGACCTGAGATTGTCGCATGTACTTGAGATGTGGATCGACATACTTTGGGGCTATCAGACGCTACTCCGTAACTGGGTAGTTATAAAGGTAGCTTTCGGGTTTGTCCTGAAGCATGCTGCAAGGCATGGTCAATCAAGATGGGATTTGCCCCTCTCTACTTGAGAGAGATATCTCTGGGCCCCTCGAGTGATCGGATCCAGAAATGCATGGACATGGTACATATGGTTAAGAGTTAACCTAGTAAAGGGATTCCGAATCCCATCCTAGGTTTCACCGTACACCAGGATCGTTAATGACGCGAGCCGGAGCTTTCTCGGCCTCCTGCTACTGCAGCAGAGTCTTGTACTCGGCCTCCATTGCTCTAGCTTTCTCTATGGATTTCTGCGCGTTGACCAGATCTCGATCTAGTTTTGCGCCTTGCTCCGCGATGGCCTGCACTTCCTCCAGCAGCCGCTGGCGCTTCTCGTCAAGCTGGGTCATGTTCCGGATATGAGCTACGGTCAGTGGCTCGATGAGGAGATTGCCGTACATCACTCTATCAGCTGGAGTAACTTGGGCAGCAGCAGACATAGATGCTGGAGGTGGCAAGTTTGCGGTGTTGTTGTTGCTCGGGCCGGTACCGAGTTCCTGCGGCTGTTGCACTGGGCTAGGCGGCGGGGGCATGACCTTTGCGCGATCATTGTCGGCAGCAATAGGTGGTCCCTTCCCTTTGTCCAGAGCTTTAGGCGGAGCTCGTCCGGGATGATCTTCATCCATCGCTGTCCCAATGGTGACGAACACCTCTCGAGACATGACGGCGTTGTTGGCTTGCTCGTCGCGCGTGTACTCCTCCTCCATCTCCTGCATGGCGGAGTCTAGTTCCTCTGGACTGAAATCTATCTCCTCTGAATCTGCACTGAAGTCGGCGTATAGCGTGTCAATCACAGAGTCGGAGGGTGCCAGGACTTCCTCAATGATGGGGGGTGGAGGTGCAATAGCAGCGACGATGACTGGAGGTGGTGGCGCAGCAGCGGCGATGGTGGCCGGAGGCGGTGGTGGCGGTTGCTGAGGCGGCGGCGCTCCGCCAATGAGCGCAAGATCCGCCTGAGCTGCCCCCTCGGCCTCCGCGTAGCTGTTGACGGTGTTCACCATGCTTTCGAAGGTGAGGCAACCTGAAGCTTGTTGCCGCCTTAGAGAATGCCGGAGAAGCATTCCCTGGTCCAGTCCTTCCACAAAGTGATACATAGCATCATCATTGGGGTAGTGGGCTAGATCGGCTCGTATATGGAGCCACCTGGCAAGGTAATCACGGGGTATTCTCCCTCTCTCTGAACGCAACGCACCAAATCAAAGATGGTAACCACGCCGACAAACTTGGATCTCTGCTGTCTAGACGCACGGACGAATTCGGTGGACTTGCAGTGGTCTTCCACCGTTATGTCCTGCACAGGGGCAGTTTGGGTGGGCCTTGAATTTTTCCGATCTTTGCCAGTGAACTCCGAGGAGAGATCCGACATCGAACCTTTCGCTAACGTATCCTGCCCGTAGGCAGTCCGTGCGGGTCTTGATGCTCCTCCGACGCCCAAGGAACTGGTGCCCGAGTCGGTTTCGCCAATGAAGAGGTGGATGTCTCTGATAGGAACGATCGAACACCGCGTAGGGTTCGTCTTCGCTAAGATCTATAACTTGTCGGGAGGGACGATCGGAAGTTGCCGGAGAATAGAACGTGACCGATGGCTACAGTTTTGCCGATTCCCGCAAAGATCTTGGTCCTCGCCCGCTGAAGAGCCTAAAGTGCTTCTTGCCCCACGGTGGGCGCCAACTATCTTGGTATTGCCGACGAGTAAGCCATGGAGGGGTACTCATAGTGCGTGTTTAGATACGTGGGGGAAGGCGGACGGTTGATGGGTACGAGGTAACACAGCTTACCCAGGTTCAGATCCCACAACGGTGGCAGAATCCTACTCCTGCTATAAATCATTATAATGTCAATACGCCGAGTTACAGAGATAGGTTCGCTGTGCGAGGTGACTAGAAAGTCTAAGTTATCGTCTGATATTGTGCCCTAAAGGCTCCCATAGGCCCGACTTATATAGTCGCCAGGTCCTAGGGTTACAGGGAAAAGTCCTAGCCGGACAGGTTATAGAGTCCTATACTGTCTATTACTAGTCTAGCGTGTCTTGCACTCCAACACTCCGAGTACGTCGGTGAATCCTTCGTAGCCTTCCTTTATCCGGCATGGGCCTCCCTTATGGATCCATCTAACTGGGCCGCCCAGCAGGCCATGGGCCATGCTACCAACTGTGGGCTACCCGGGTTATCCGGATAAGGGACATGCTATGAGGATACCCATATAGCATATCCCCAACAATTGTAGTGAACTTTGAAGAGTGTGACAATTTCAAGATCAAGGAGTGAACCTAGTTTCTCTACTAAAAGGGCAAGTGGTGCTTCATATATTTTGTCCTATTATTTTGACTATGCATTAGTGATATTTTGAATAGGACTTGCATTGAAATTTTCTAAGTATCTATACTATGCTATGCCTTGGGAAATCCTAGTAGATGTTGTCTTAGTGGAATTTTCCCTAAGTTAAGATTCTTGCTACTATCATGCTTAGCCTAGCTAGTAGAAAAAAGGGTGGATTATTCATGCTATGAAATATTCTAAGTCTTTGACTTGTGTTTTGCTTAATAAAACAACTATGTGAATGAATCACCTGGGTGGAATGGTGAGAATGGTTTGTGTTGAGTGGTTACACAAGGCCCATGCTGATGGATACCTTGTGTATCACACTTGTGGAAAGCCACCCAGGAACAAAGAGATTTCAGATGTCAAGTGTTGAGAAGCTTCTAGTGCAGCCACATGGCAATATGGGCTCTGCCTTGATCATATAGGTTGCAATAACTTAGCCAGATGGACAGAAGGTGGTATGGGTGATAGGATGGAACGTGTCCATTTGGTCTAAGGTAAGGCTTCTGAAGGTCTTGTCTCGATGCATGTCGAGTCTTGTGGGGAAATTGCACCACCTCTCGAGAGAGTAAAACCTAAGTACTTAGCCGTGTCCTCGACAATGGACAATTTGAGCATCAAGACATTGAAGCTATCAAGGATCTCCTCATCCCAATTTCTTGCCTAGATTGATATGTTGAGGAGATTTTTTTAGTGTGCTATGATGAGGATTATGCTATGACTATTACTATTGGATCAAACTATTTTATATTTGTCTCTTTTATTATTTTTAGAAGATGAACACGAGGAGCCAGGCACGTTCTTTTGCCGCAGCTAGTTCTTATCGGGCTACAGCTCAGGAACTCATGAGGATTTGATTCAAGAATGAAGCCCACCGTGATCGTTTCGAAAGGATAAAAAAACCGAGAAGTCAAGGCAACCAAGTGGGCTTGCCTCGTCACTTTGAACCAACTAGGTATTTTCTGATGACTTTAATTTACTTTGCAATAGAGTTGGCCTGCAAACCTTTGTATTCCATGATGAACCAACCTATCGCCGGTTGACCATTGAATTTCTTAGCTCTTTGGGTAGCATCGTCAAAGCATGGCATGGGGAGGATAAGATTTCTTTCTGACTCGTGAACAACAATTATTCTTTAACACTAGATGAATGGTGCAATTGTTTTGGTTTACCCAAGAATAATCCTAATGCTCTGTGCACAACTTTTACCAGCATGGAACCTTCCCCTGAAATCTGTTATAATAGAATGAACTTTTCTTCTAGAGTTAGCAGAGGGAAGAATATTCAACATACTGCTATTCGCTATTTTTTCTATGTTATTGCTAACACCTTGCATACGCGCAATGAGTTTACAAGACTCAATGAGGAGGACATCTTAGTCCAAACAAAATCTTCTTTCAACTATGACAACTATTCACTTCACTTGGGCGCAATACTTGTGCGCTACTTGGAGTACCAATCCCACCAAAGCCAAGGACCAACCACTTGTGGAGGCGTCATCAACGTGCTTGCCAATGCATTGGGCACCGACCTAGGTGAGTTACAGTCGGTGCTAGGTGAGCGACGTGTTGGTTTCTCTACTTTGAGGGCTTGTGTAGTGCTTACTAGGAGAGGTGGTGTTTGTTATCTGCATATTGCTGGAGCTGGGCATCTCTACCCCGCTCCTTTGCCTAATTATCTTTTCTCTATCGAGGAAGGACGTGTGCTTTGTGACTTGCAGGTTGAGCAAGACCAACCCGAGGAGGATATTCTGGAGAAGGATGATGACCAAGAGGAGGATAAGAATCCCTCATCATGAGCAACAACCACCAAACCGGTTCGCTACATATCAAGATTTCCAAGAACTTGGAGGAACTGTGGAGGGAATGCACAATATCGCCCTAAACCTCCGAGAAACAAGTAACCTTTCAACTCAATTTGCAGACTAGAGTTACAACTTTTCTCCCCCCCACCATAGTGATTTGAAGGGCTTGCAAAAGCCTAAGCTTGGGGAGGTTTTCTATCTATTTTATATTTTGGTTTTCATTTGCTTTATCTTATTTTTCGAGGTTATGCTTTTATTTGAGTTTATAAGAACTCATGTTGGTTTCCCCAACACTTTATATTAGTTATTTTATTTTGTTTGAGATTTTCAAGCCGAGCTTTGCCTCCAATTTTCTATTCTTTAATCCCCCTTCTCAAAAATCACAAAAAGATTTCTCCGTTTATCTTTATTTTACCTCTATCTTTTTCTTTCTGCCTCGAAGTTCTCATTGATTTGTAGGAGAGTGGTTGACTTCGAGTTTCCAAGAAACAAATAAAAAGGGAAGAGAGAAGTGGAACCAAACATGAGAGGTATGCCTTATGACTCACCACTTTTGAAGTTTGAGAAACCCATGCTAGTTAGTAGTAATGTTGAGGTGTTATATTGGTGGAGTGAGTCTCCATATTGTAGTAAAATCTTGTTTTAATGGGTATTTAATTGGGTACGTTTTGTTCCAGCTCTTGTAGTTAACCAAGTCTTGCCTAAATTTTTTCTAAACAATTTAAATAAGAAAAATTCTTACAATTAAAGACTTGGGTGTTATAGTGTTTTAGTCTTAAAAGCTTATTCCTAGAGACACTCAAGACCACAGAAAATAATGATTGACTTGATAGCTCTCTTTGAAAAGATTTGTTCAATTGAATTAATGTTTAGCGGTTTTTGTGAGCATGCCAAAGTTTGACTTGTAAATCATAAGAATGATATAGCTTTATGCGTGTCAAACTTCATGGGATGCCAATAACTCCGCTGGCCTACAAACGATCTTCATGGAGGAAACTCCTAGATTTCGTCTATGAGTTGATTAAACATTTGTAGCAGCAATGCTATAATGGGTAAGATTCTTGGCATCCTCGTGTATCTATGTTCATGATGGAATCAATCCTCTAGCTGATATGAGTAATCATTATGAAAAGGGAACAAAAACCTTAGTAATGCCACAAGTGTCCATCTCATCCCGATAAACTAATGAATTTTTTGGCATGCTCTTAATTACTTAAAAACTAAAATTCTTGAAGTACAATCAATAGAAAAGTAGTACTTGAAAAGTCTTGATTTATTGATGTGGGAGAATTGAGATACTCTAGTTTATATTATTTTCATGACAAACTCTCACACTCTTAATTCTACATGATTACACGTTATTGTTCAAAGGCAAGCCTATGAGTTAATTACATGACATAGAATAAAGTTTAAACTTTTGAATCATTCATGCTTACAATAATTTTGTTGCGCTATAAGGATTCATGAAACCCATATGATATGCTTGCCATTACTCTATCTATGTTAAAGTTTTTCAGATTGATGAAGTGGAGGAAACATGAGACTACCAATCGTGAGTAAGATCATCATCTCGTTATTTCAGTTTAAATGCTGAGTTCCCTTTTGATTTTGGTTTTCTTGCTCGAGACGATCAAGTTTAAGCTTGGGGAGGTTGATGGCTATGAAATATATCCATCCACGTCTGCATTTAAACTAGATATTATTCATATATTTGATGAAATATCTCTCTAAAACCCGCCACTAATACCTAATGATCAAAGGGGTATGCAATCCTTTCTTGCTATTTTTGCATGCACAGATAATGACGTATTATGATGGGAATCACTACATAAATTCCAAAGATATGAGATTTCCAACATGCCAAAGAAACTAGGAGCCATGGGGAGGCAACTGCAAGTTTAACGACCAACTATACAGCCCGCTACCGTATAGTTTGCACTGACCTCCTTAGGTTAAACAGAACAACTTTCATGAAGGGCCCCCTATATAAAGAGGCTTCAGGCGATGAGAAACAAGCCCCCAAATCCACAACATCGCTTATGTCATCCTCAACTCTCCTGCCGCCACGCCGGAGGAATAGATCTAAATCTAAACCTCTAAACCCTTCTCCACCACCATATCCATCTTCCACCACTTGTAATAGTAGATCTCATCTCCAATTAGTGACATTGTAAGACTATTTGCTATTAACTCTATGATCTCTATTACAATGTTTATGATTGTCGATTTCATCTCTATGTGTGAGTAATTCTCCTTGGGCTAAGGGCTTTGGCCTAGCCATGTAGCTTTTGTGCATGTTATTTATCATAGATGGTATCATGTATTAGTTTGTATGAAATGATGATTGTAGTACCCTCTCTTGCCTCAATCTAAGGACTTGTCAGGTACCCAAGACCCCGAGGATTGATCCAGGTAAAGGGAGTGTGAGTAACGACTGATCTGCAGGATAGGAACCCCAGTGACAGAAAGGGTAGTACGGTTGTATGTGAGAAACTTACTTGGGATTAACGGTGAGATCACTATGCATATCATTAGTTCTCTTTCTTCTATGGATGAGACTAGTAGGTTATTGCCATAAGCGGTTGTGGAGGTGATAACATTTATGGATGCACTGCCCACATATAATTATCTTGCTCTGACAATTACATGAGTACTTTATTATTATCTATTATGTCCATCAGATGTTTTGCACAGCTACTGGTGAAAAACGAATACCCTAGGCCCTCTCTCTGTCCATCGTCAACAACAACAACAAGATTGCAAACTCTTGGTCCGGTGAAAACGCAATAGGAATTCTAAAACTCTCGAAGGTTCGTTTAAGTAATCTCACTTTGCTTTCTGCTTCTCGAGGATTCTATAAACCTAGGTCTACTAGGGAAAGAGAGTTATACTACATCCGTAATCCGGATCTAAGGTATCAAGAGGCATAACTAGGAACTTTCTATTTTTTTATTAAACACAGATGTATTAATGTTTCTGTATTAATACAATTATAGCATGAGAAATAAACTTTTATCATAAACAAGAAATAAGATAATACCACTTTATTATTGCCTCTTGGGCATATTCCCTTCAGTCTCCCACTTGCATTAGAGTCAATAATCTAGTTTGAAAACTTTGCGTATTGAACACCTATGGATTTATGGTGTTGCATATACGTGATTGCTAATGGTTAAAATAATCTACGGATCTGACACTTTCAGGTCCGTGTGTATTTGCATGTCTTTGCGTCTTCACGTATCACTCATTCTCTAATGAGATGGCATTGTATAAATTTGGCCTTTGGTGAGACCTTTAGTTCCTTTGGGTTAAACATGTTGATATAATTGTCGTATAATATATCTTCATAGTACTAACCCGTTATGAACTACACCTTAGTTTGATAATAAACTAATTAACACAAATTTCCTCCTTTGCTACTACTATAACAGTCATATACTTAGCCTTTTGTTGTAGTATCCGTCACAATGTCTTAACTTTGGAACTCATCCAAATGCGTCATGGAAACTTCTTTTCATTACATTGTGCCACCCATATTTTTAAATTAAGATAAACTTAATTTGTATCTTGTTGTCGTGGTATTGCACGGCAGATGCTACTGGGGGTAGCTTACGTAGAGGGAGCAAGGCGACGTAGGAGAATCCGGGAGCGAGATTGGCACACGATGTACCCAGGTTCACGTCCCCTCGATGGAGGATCGCTACGTCCTGCTATCAATCCAGTATATGATCATAGATTGGTTTACATGGGAGCCGCCGTAGGCAGGGGGAGAGACTAGATCTAATATGACGTACTTCCACAGAAGTGGCTTTATATATGCAGCCAGTTAGGGTTTACAAGTATTTGGTGGGCTTTGTATTGAAGTCGCCATCTTGGGCCTCCAGTCGGCGCCAGTCGTCTGGGTCCAGCACGCGCCACTCGCCGTATTGGGCGAGTCGACCCGCTCTGGGCTTGGCTTCAGTCGGCTCGATCCGGCTGGCGAATCCGCTTCGTGGGTATACCCCGATTGGTATTCCCCCATCAGTAGTCCCCGAGCGCGTTGTCGATTCGACGCGGGCTTGAGGCAGGGCGCGGAGAGTCTTGACGATGGGTCGTGGCGAATCGGCGACGAGCTCCTGAACATAGAAAAGAATCATGAAGCGGGAGGCACGGGCGTGAGCCGATGCGTGATGACCAGTTGGCGAAGACGTGGGTGTCGGTGAAGCCGCCATTCGGCGATTCTCGAACATGGAGCATGCCGAGTCCCCGGCGCGGGCGCAGGTCAGTGACCGTAGGGTGCCGAGTTCCCAAGCGACGAGCGGCGAGGTCGGCGACCGGGCGGGCGAGTCCCCGGCGAGGGCGAGGTCGAGCGACCGCAAGCGCCGAGACCCGAGCACGGAGAGCGACTAGGTCGAGCGACCGCGAGCATCGAGGACGAGCAACCGATGGGCACCGAGTCCCGAGCACGGAGAGCGGCGAGGTCGATCGACCGCAAGTGCTGTCATGGCGCCGAGTCCCGAGGCGTCAGTACGCGAGGGCGAGTCTCGGTGACGAAGTCTCCGAGCGGAGAGCAGCGAGGCCGAGCGACGGGCGCCCGAGTCCCCGAGCGGGCGAGCGAGGTCGATCGACCGACGGGCGCAGTCCCCGAGCACGGAGCGGCGGTCGATCGACCGGCAAGTGCCGCTGTAGCGCGAGTCCCCGAGAGCGCCGAGTACGCTGAGCGAGTCTCGCGAGTCCCGAGCGTGTTGAGTACGCGAGGGATAGTCCGTGGTGACGAACCGAAGAGGGAGAGCCGCGGTCGTGCAACCACGCGTACATGCAGCATGCCTAGGAGTAGTCCCCGAGGCTCGAGTTGGCTTGTAGAGGCGACTCGAGGCTCATATTTTGAAAATGGTAGAGGTTGTTTCCGAGCGTGGCGAGTGGAGAGGTCGAGCGACCGGCGAGCGCTGAGTCCCCGAGCGCGGCGAGTCCGCGAGGGGAGAGTCCCCGAGCATGGCGAGTCCACGATGACTGCGAGTCCGCGAGGGGAGAGTCCCCGAGCGCAGCGAGTCCGCGATGATTGTGAGTTCGCGAGGGGAGAGTCCCCGATGATTGCGAGTCCGCGAGGGGAGAGTCTCCGAGTGTGGAAAGTCCGCGATGATTGCGAGTCCGCGAGGGGAGAGTCCCCGAGTGTGGCGAGTCCGCGATGATTGCGAGTCCGCGATGATGTTGATTGTGCTGTTTCTGTTAGCGAGTCTCTCGTCTTGGCCCGGGGGGCCAGTCGCATGGCGACTCCAAAGATGGCTCTCGGCTTGGCGTTCTTCCTGGACGATCCGAGGCTCGGTTTGCGAGTCCTCGTCCGCAGTACTTGGCCGTGCGAGTCGCACTGTCTAAGGTTGAGGAGGACATGGTGCTGTTTGTGTAGCACTACCATTTGTCTTGGCCCGGGAGGCCAGTCGAGCAAGGCGACTCCAATGATAGCTCTCGGTTAGCGTTTTTCGTGGACGATCCGAGGCTCGGTTTGCGAGTCCTCGTCCGCACTACTTGGCCATTGCGAGTCGCTCTTTCAAAGGTTGACAAAGGCGAATAGATTTGTTCCGAGGGAAAGAGACGCCCAGTGGTGAGTCCATTCAGCGTGGCAAGCGACCCTCTCTGGCGACTCGGACGATGAAGGTCCCTTAGCAGGTGCGGCGTACACATTTGTCATAGCGGACAGGGTCGTACGACGTTTAGCCGGAAAAAGTCGACGCGGCGGACACGGAGTCGACGCGGCGGACGGAGGTCGCGCTATGGCGAAGTCGACGCGGCGGACACGGGGTCGACGCGGCGGACGGAGGTCGCGCTATGGCGAAGTCGACGCGGCGGATGGAGGTCGCGCTATGGCGAAGTCGACGCGGCGGACACGGAGTCGACGCGGCGGACAGAGGTCGCGCTATGGCGAATTCGACGCGGCGGACACGGAGTCGACGCGGCGGACGGAGGTCGCGCTATGGCGAAGTCGACGCGGCGGACACGGGGTCGACGCGGCGGACGGAGGTCGCGCTATGGCGAAGTCGACGCGGCGGACACGGGGTCGACGCGGCGGACGGAGGTCGCGCTATGGCGAAGTCGACGCGGCGGACGGAGGTCGCGCTATGGCGAAGTCGACGCGGCGGACACGGGGTCGACGCGGCGGACGGAGGTCGCGCTATGGCGAAGTCGACGCGGCGGACACGGGGTCGAAGCGGCGGACGGAGGTCGCGCTAAGGCGATGTCGAGGACGGCGAGGCCGCGAGGGCGAGGTCGCGATGGCGATCCCGCGACAGGAGAGTCCGTGCTGGACGAGTCCGTGACAGGCGAGTCCCCGAGCATGGCAAGGCGGCTAGGCGGCGAGTCCACGACGGGTGAGACCATAGCGGACGAATCCGCGAGTGGCGAGTCCCCGAGTACGGTGTTCAGCCGAAAAAGAGTGGGCGCGGCGGCGAGTAGTGGTACGATCTTGTTCGGACCATTGGTGAGACAGAGCGACATAAACATGTCTTCTTTGTTGTCCTTGTACATATGTAACAACACATCAAGAAAACTGGGATTAGATGCTAAATAAATGACGACAAATATTACTCCATAAAGAGCTCGATTCGTCAGAAATCAATCTAATGCAGAGCGAGCAAAGCTTCCCTGATTTCAGACATGTAGCCGAGGCCGCCGGCGACACGGTCGTGTCGACCTTGCTCTGGGTACAGCAACCGGATGACTTTATCTGGCGCAGTCATCATCGATTGCCGGATGCCGTATATAATATTTCCATCAGACGATTCCATCTAGCTCAATATGTATAGGGTTAAATCCAAATAAACTAATCAAGTTCTCTGTAATCAACCGAGAGAAGAGATTGAATTAAAAACTCATCATAGAACCGATCGTGTATAAGGGCACATGCATGCAGGATTAGTTTCAAATAAAATAACAATATTGGCAGAGTGATCAACACGAGGTGAGATTGAATTAAAAACTTAGCTGCCCGTGAGTGTGCATGTTCGCTGATGGAAATCCTCTGCTACGTGAGAGTGAGAGTAGGTCACGCGGAAGCCAGGATCTGGACTTAATTCACACTCGATTAATTGCAGCAGCCGATCGCGCGGCCATATCAAACGAACCGTGCGCCGTATTGACTACATGCAGATCGCGATTATTCATCCGACACAGAACAGATCTGCCACACGAGATCCTGCCGTCGTTAGATGATAAGGGGTCTCGCCCGGATCATCACCCTCCAAGCGCCGCTTGCCCCACGGTGGGCGCCAACTGTCGTGGTATTGCACGACAGATGCTACTAGGGGTAGCTTACGTAGAGGGAGCAAGGCGACGTAGGAGAATCCGGGAGCGAGATTGGCACACGATGTACCCAGGTTCACGTCCCCTCGATGGAGGATCGCTACGTCCTGCTATCAATCCAGTATATGATCATAGATTGGTTTACATGGGAGCCGCCGTAGGCAGGGGGAGAGACTAGATCTAATATGACGTACCCCCTGGGGGGGTGCCCCTGGTGGCTTTATATATGCAGCCAGTTAGGGTTTACAAGTATTTGGTGGGCTTTGTATTGAAGTCGCCATCTTGGGCCTCCAGTCGGCGCCAGTCATCTGGGTCCAGCACGCGCCACTCGCCGTATTGGGCGAGTCGACCCGCTCTGGGCTTGGCTTCAGTCGGCTCGATCCGGCTGGCGAATCCGCTTCGTGGGTATACCCCGATTGGTATTCCCCCATCACTTGTGACAGAACTAGTGTCATTTTACAATGAACTATTTGTCTCTTATAAAAAATAGAATATATTCTTAATTCTTCCAAAAGATTATAAGAATATCCTTACTATCGTACAATGATCATCTTATGATTCATTATGGTATATGCTCATAACATTTAGAGCATAGGACATATCTGGATGTGTAAATATCACGGTATGATTGATCAAAACATTCTTGTGATTGCACTCATCAAGTGTCAAAGCACTTGAATCTTGTTTCACTTATCAAGTGTCAATACACTTGAATCTTGATTCAATTCTTTTCCATGCGACAAGAACCTTTTCTCATCGCTTCTATATTGAACTCCTTCAATATCTCATGTATGTACATTTGGCACAACCATATTAGCATCATAGTCTATCCATATAGACATTCATGCCTAATATTCGGGTTTTGCCTAAGTATTTCATCGAAATGAAATTGTAAACCTTTGTTAATAAAAGATAATATTCGGATTTTATGGCTTCAAGCCATTTGATGGAGTCAGGGCCCATCATTGCTTATTTGCATGTAGTCGGTTTATCATTATCAAACAATAATGATTGACTCTCAAATCTTAGTATTTTATTGTTTATCCGACCTACTTGGTTCAATAGGAACTTAGACCTCCGTGACCACAACCTTTGAGGCACGTGAGCCATGAGCATTGTGCCTGCCTCCAGAACATTTTCTAGCACTGAGCAACTCAGCACATATAGCTAAGGTTCATTAACCTTATCAAAGTTCTATTGTCCTCCCACTTAACTTTTGCAAAAAATTCCTTCTTAAGAAACTTCATGTTTTAAGCGACAAAAACTTTTGTCTTTGGTGTTATGGAGGAATACCCCAACGGTTATTCGAAATAACCTACAAATACATGCTCATCCAACTTTGGTTGTAAACATCTTACTTATGCTTAGCATACCGAAATTTAAGAAAGGACAACTTGGGTTCCATCCCAAACCATAACTTATATGGTGTGATTTCAACGGATCAAGATGGAGATCTTTTCAGTGAAAAAGTGGTAGTCTCTAAAGCTTTAATCTTCTAAAATATAATAACAGTTTTATAAATAACACCTTTGATCTAACCATGTCAAACAAGGTTTCATTATAAATCTTGAACACTCCATATTCCTATGGTGTTTCAGGAAATGCAAATATATGGAATGATTCATCAAATCTTAGGTGTTTTGATAAACTTGTAACTCAAATATCTTCCATGATGATCGAATCATAAACTCTTTCTTTTCTTCTTACAATGATTTTCCACTTCATATTGAAGTCTTTGAATAATTTTCAAATGTTTCACACTTCTTCCTTATTAAGTAAATATAATAGATATATTCACTCAAACTTCTAGAGAGAGAATGTGAAGTTTAAAGATTCACCGCACATGGCTACACATAATGGAATATATACATCAGCATGCACAATGTCCAAAAAGTTAGTCATCCATTCCTCTTTGGCCTATGAATGGAGTTTTAATTATCCCGAGGAAAGTCTCACAAGCGTCATTTGTTCAAAATAAAAGACTCCAAAAATCCATGAACATGGAGTTTCTTCATGTTTTCTTTCCAATATAATTTAAACGGCGATGTTACTTCGTAAGTGATCTTTCAATCATTTGTCTTGCGACATTTTAGCATTAGATTTTATGGACGTGATTTCTTCAACTATATTTGTAAA
The DNA here is from genome assembly GCA_030063025.1 of Avena longiglumis. NCBI lineage: Eukaryota > Viridiplantae > Streptophyta > Magnoliopsida > Poales > Poaceae > Avena > Avena longiglumis. The sequence goes on from CP125978.1 coordinate 332,781,116, forward strand.
TCACCCATCTTATATGGAATACAGTAATTATTTGAACAATCTTTATTCTCATAATACCTGATTTAAATAACAATTATTAAAACAAATCTTGAAGGCATGCTTTGATGTCAACGAGAAATACAAACAACAGTTTGTTTGTTTGTTTTCGATGAACATCATCACATATTCTCTTTCTAGTTACTTAGGCCATTGTAGTTCATGAATTGCGTCGTTCTGTATGACATTTCATACCAACCAATTCGTTATCCAATACCCAAGAACCGCATTGTTTAACAAGAAAAGAATACAATCATAACATGTATATCATATATATACCTTATCTGGACATTTCCAGTCTGCCAAATATTTTATAGATTCTCTTTCAGCATTTCCTTTTCCTTTTAAAAGAATCTATCAACATCAACAGTGGTGTCATACATATGACACATAGTCCAAAGCGTGTATAGTCAAACACTAATACCTTTGGACTTGCACTTTGAAGTAGATCACCATCATCAAATGTTTGGCGTTCTTTCAAAATCCATTCTTTAGTAAACTTTTAGTGTAGTAAACATTTTACTTACATCTTCTATTCATCCATATCATGACAACTTTCATGATCAAGCTAATGTAGCTTATAAAGGCGTATCGTGAGTATAACGTTACTTTCCAAAACCTTTTTGGATGATTAGGATGTCTAGCATCTCCAACCTTTGCAAATTCTCATCCAATATGAGAACATATATTATACTCTATCATATTGCAACAAAGCATCGTTTCAAATATCGTAATATCTGTCACACATGATGGTTTCTGAAACAATTCTTTCAACTCCTAGATAACCTTTATATTAAAACAACTTTTGAATATCAAGAATCATGGAGGCAAACATGATACTTTAGATACTAACACTGGAAATGTTACTCTTGATTTAATGCTAATTATTAAACTTCACGAAGTAAATGGAGTTTGCTGAAAGTTTGAAATAGGACTTTTAAGCTTTAGATTGACACTCAACACAATACAATACCAGTTCGTAAAGTAAATATCCAGAATTCTATAGTTCTATTATCTCAATTACAACTAATCATAAGGTGGTGAATGAATGCCAATGACTACAACAAATTATGCAAATTCACTTTGATTTAATTTATGATAAATTGAGTTCTACTAATCCAAATTAGAAATGAACTCCCACTCAAAAATGACACCCCTCGTGTCTTTTGGGTGATTACATGAACCAAATACACTACACCAAGTCTGATCATCACGTGAGTCAGTGTAGCTTCAAAGGCGAGCATCCATATGGGCATCATATCAAACATATGACTCATGCTTAACCATTTGGCCCGTGTTCCGAGGCCATGTCTATACATGCTAGGCTCGCCAAGTAAGAACCTTAGTATTCACGTGTGTAAAATTGTCTTACACCTGAGATATGATCGTGGGTTCAAAGTACACCCGATCATCACGTGATGCCTTGAAGCGGCGAAACATAGTCGGTGCATACTTAAGGGAGAACACATTTTTATCTTGATATCTAAATGAGGGATCATCTTATAATGCTACTAAAACTCCAAACAAGCAATATAAGATGTAGACAAACATCATATGCTATAGTGATATGATATGGTTCTTGCACTTGATCACTATCTTGTGCATCGTGGAATGATCTTTATCATTCCTATATGTGTAAGGCCAAGGTCTATGGAACTTAAACTTTGTCATATTATAATTTTCAATAGTATCAATCCCTACTACAAATTATAACACTACCATATCATAGTACTTGCCCGGCAAAACCAAAAACTAACGCCTCTAATTTATATTTTGCATGTTTTACGTGGCAGAGGGCTTTAGGAGATAGAACCGTTCTTACCTACGAACATGGAACCATAGCGATGATAATCAAATTATTGGCAACTCGTTGTAAATCAGATATTGACTATATTAGGAGAGACAAACACCCACAATCCACTTATGCAAACCTAGTTGCATGTCAAGCGTGCAACATGTCTCATGTGCGAGGACATGTAAAGTTTATCCGGGCCGCTTCATACCACTATTCCACCAATATCCAAAGTACAAGCCAAAAGCAATAGAATGGCCATCAACGCCCACATACTCATATGTGTACTACCCGTGCAAAGAATCTATGCATAAATCTGGCTCTGATACCACTGTCGGGTTCGTAGCATAGAAAAAAAATCTATGATGGGAACTATGTGCACCAAGATCCATCTATATGGATTCAAGCAACAGGTAGATATACATCCATAGAATACATACCCTCGAATACCGAAAGCTTTTTCGAGTATAAACTCGTTGGTGATGTAATCGATCTCTTGCTGATCTCAAGATCGTGATGAAGTCCATCTGGTCCAGCCGGTCTAGCACCATCAAGTGCAGCACCGCAAAGCAGTGGTGCATCCGTGATCTCACACACGTTCAGGTATCCCGACAACCTCTACGCCCTTGCTCTAGCGAAGCAGCAAAAGCAACAAATCCTTCCAGAAAAATCCATCGGGAACATGTATCTCGCTGATCCGAGACAATGAGTAAATTCTAAAGGGGGGAGAGAGATACTTCGCGAGGAGGTGTGAGTATGAGAGAGGGAGAGGGGGATTTATATAGTGGGGGCTGAAGGGTTTCACAACATAGTAAATCAAAAAAATTCTACGGATGCGAACGGGAAAGCCAAGATCTAATCTAGGAGATGCAATCAACGAGAGGGATAGATGAGATCTTCATACCCTTGAAGAAATCGCACAGCGGAAATGTTCAACAGAACGTGGTCGGTGTAGTCGTACTCGCCGTCTCCTCTTCGTGATCCGATCCAACGCCGCAAGTGGTGGCGCCTCCGAGAGATGCACACGTACGGTGCTGCGATGTCTCCTCCTTCCTCGGTCCAGCAAGTGGGGTGGAGAGATAGATTGGATCTACAACACGAAGGCGTGGTGCTATGGTGGAGAGTTTCAAGGCAGGCTTCGCCACGCTGATGGGAGAGAGGGAGGGAAGCAGTATGGCGGATAGGGTTGAAGGAGTGGGGAAAGGAGGTGCGCCCCTGACCTCTTTATATAGAGGGATGGCCGGCCCCCTTGGCCCCTCCTCCAAGCCCTAGGGCGGCGGCCCCAAGGGTTGGAGTGGGGGGCAAGTCTCCCCCTCCGTTCTAGAAGGGTTCCTAGGATTTCCCTAGGGTTTTGGCCGGATGGGCCTATGGGGCCTTGTGCCCCTGGCCCAAAGCGGCCAGGGCACTCCCTCATAGTCCCACGCACCCCTCCGACAAGTGGAGCCATGTTGGTCCCACTCCGGAAGCTTCTAGAACCTTCCGGTACAATACCGAACACTCCGAAACGATTCCGAAATCCAAAAACTGCTTTCCATTATATGAATCTTATTCTCCGGACCATTCCGGAACCTCTCGTGATGTCCTGGATCTCATCCCAGACTCTGAAAAAAAACTCACAAAACAATTATCCATTCTATCCTAGCGTCGAAGCACATTAAGTGTGTGACCCTATGGGTTCGAGAATATGCAGACATGATCTTCTATCAATAATCAACAGCGGGATCTGGAAACCCATATTGACTCCCACATATTCATCGATGATCATATCGGATAAACCACGATGCCAGGATTCAATTAATCCCATATATATATTCCCTTCGTCACGCGATATTTTACTTGCCCGAGATTCGATCGTCAATATCGGCATACCTAGTTCAATCTTGTTCAAGGTAAGTACTCTACTCGTTCCGTAATCTGATATCACTTTGTGATTAACTCCTTAACCATGTGCTTGCAAGCGGTGTTGATATCGATTACCGAGTGGGCCCGAAGTATATCTCTCCGACTTGGGAGGGACAAATCCCATCTCGATATATACAACCCAACAAGTACTTTCCGATCACCTGAGAGACACCTTTATGATCACCCTCACATAGGATGACGTTTGATGACCTCAAAGCTTTCTTCCGATACCAGGGAGTTGCATTATGTCATGGTCTAAGGAATACAATATTTGACATAGGAAAAAGCTTCGCAAAGATGAACACGATGACACAATCTAATTGCTCTGCTTAATTTGGGTATGTCCATCATATCATTCTCCTAATGACATGATCTCATTATTAATCGACAACTCATGTCTATGGTTAGGAAACCTTAACCATAATTAATCAATGAGCTGGTCCATATAGGCGTACTAGGGACACGGTGTTGTTCATAAACCACACAAGTATCAAAGTTTCCGCTTAATACAATTCTAGCATGGAATATAAACTTTATCATGAACAAGAATTATAACAATAACATCTTTATTATTGCCTCTAGGGCATAATTCCAACAGGGGCACCCCAAGGGGTGTGGATGACAGCCAAGATGGCTGCCCCCACCCCTTCCTCCATTATGTGGGTGGAGCTCCCACTCACCAAAAATCCCCTTCATTTCTCCACTCAAAAAAACTCTCATATTACCATTAAATTTACACGAAATTTAATGTAATCTCTCTTTAAATAAAACTCCTTTTATTTATTTATTTATAATTTCAATTACATTAATTAACAAACACTCACATAAAACCCCTTGCTAGTATTCAATTTCACATGCAGAAACAATCTCAGCAATTTCACCCGAAACAATTCCGGTGTCTAGTGAAATAATTCTTGCGCTTTGTAATTCTTTCTCTGGTATCTTAATTGCTCCAAATGGTGTCGGTATCCCTTAAGTGTGTCAACCTACGGTTCGTGAATAATGCAGACATGATCGATACCCCTCTTCGATCAATAATCAGCAGCGGGACCTGGAGATCCATACTAACTCCCACACATCCAATCATGATTTATGTGATCGTGTGAACCTTTTTACGCATGTAACTCAATCCCTTTGTCTCGTGATATATTACATGTCCAAGATTCGATCATCGGTATCTCCATACCTAGTTTGATCTCGTTACCGACATGCACTCTTTTCTCGTTCCCGTGATATAACATTCTAGTGATATCATCACTTGCTTGCAAGCTAATTAATGTGATATCACCGAGATGGCCCAAAGTATATATATCCGTCATCGCGATGGACAAATTCCACTCCTGATCCATGAGCCTCTACATAACACCTTCGTAGTACTGAACCCATCTTTATAGTCACCCTGTTACGGTGTGACGTTTGATATTATCAAGATACTCTTCCAGTGTTAGTGATTGACATGATCTCATGGTCTAAGGACTAGGATTACTTCGTAAGATGTTATAGCAATATAAACACAAGGACTTTGATCATAATGTGATACTCCGGATGAATGTTCATCACATCATTCCAACAATGTGTGACCTCATTAAAACAACATCCAATGTCCATGATCAGGAAACCTTTGATAATCTTATTAATCAACGTGCTAGTTTATAAGAGAGGCATAACTAGGAACTTTCTATTTGTTTATTAAAAACACATGTATTAACATTTCCGTATTAATACAATTATAACATGAGAAATAAACATTTATCATAAATAAGGAAGAAGATAATAACCACTTTATTATTGCCTCTCGGGCATATTCCCTTTAGTTTCCCCCTCCAATCTTTGATGGATCTAACTTTGTTTGGTGGTGTTTTCGTCTCTCGTGTGCTCTGTCTCGAGGACTCCCCGGGGGATCCTTATATAGGGTTTTTTTAGGTCAAGAGAACTCCGTGGGCGCAAGAATCGAGGCGATCGGTCGACTGAGGAGGAAACAAGGGTGGGTCGCATGCCCACCTGGGCTAGGCGCGCCACACATGCTCGTTTGGGCCTCCTGGCCCTCGTGGTGGGATTCTTGTGCTCCAGATTCTTATCGTGGATAAATATTGGCATTTCCAAAAGTGCAGGTCCATTTGACTTCGTATAGGTCATGAAATATCAAAAACATTGAAAACATGTTTTTTGCCCTGCCGGGTTATAGCCAAAATAAAGGGGATCATTGGAAAATCCCCAAAAATCAATATAAAACATGGATATAACATTATATATGATGCAAATATGTGGGAAAACATGTTAACAAACTATAAAGTTCGTGTATGCATTTTACATGCTTCAGATGCCTGCGAGCAAATCATTTCTAAAGGCCACCACAATTAAGGGTTTCCCCATCTTTATGAGCTTAGGGAATGACCACGGCAGATGATGCAATCGGCAGCGAGTAGTAGAACGAGGGGCAAGGGCGGCCAGCCATCTGTGGTGCGAGATGAGGGCGGAGATACAAGGGTTTACCCAGGTTCGCCCCCCTCCCCAGAGGGTAAAGACCTACTCCTGCTAGATTGTATTGATGAGAGAGTACAAAGGGCAAGCTCGACGACTAGGCGGCGAGTCATAGGGGGTGTATGATGGAACGTGTCCTCTATGCGTACCCTAGGGAGGTTTATATAGGCTCACCTTGCTAGGGTTTACATATCTACAACTGAATTAGTTTAGGATTTAGAGGATACTTGACCTAATTCGACTGGGCCTAGCTACGCTTCTAGGCCTCCGGCTTCTAGTCGCTTGGCTCCTCATTAAGTTTTGATCCAGTCGCCGTCCTACATGCCCACTTGCTGGCAGCTTGGGCCAGTAGGAAACGTCCTGCTGGTTATACCCCACTCGGCATATCCCCATCAGTAGTCCCCGAGGCCGTCGTTGATTCATCCCAGGTGTTCGTTGGAATTCGGAGTATGCGGGTACAATTTGGACGCCCAGTCGAATTGGCGGTGGACTCCCTGAATGAAAGAGGGAACTTGTTATCTTAGTCACAATAACGGTGACCAGTTGAATCGAAGCATGGCGAATGGGTCGGCGAATAATCGAATCACTGCTATGGTGATCAGGTCGGCGAGCAGTCGAATCGCAGCTAGGGCGATCTGGTCAGCGAATCGTCGAGTCGCTGAAGACAGCAAGTCGAGTAGGCGATGTTGGACCGTCAACACTGGTCAAACTAGCCGTTGGGTAATCCAACAGAAATATTGGCGTAATCACCACGTGATAACGGCTCTCCGAGAATGGCGGGTAACAGGCGCTATATAAGGGGATTGAAGGGCGACAAGCGGTCATCCCTACATTTCCTCCGATCTCGACATCTCCCAGTCTTCCATTCCTCCTTAGCGATCAGAGCGACCCAGAGCGATCCGCAACCCTAGATCTTCCGACTGATGGCGCCTCCGATGGAGCCATGGGGGAGATCCAAATGCATGAAGGTTCTGTTGAAATCATTCGAGGAAGCTGGGATTCTTCACGCCGGGAGGTGGCGCATCCCCGTGGCCGGAGAACTGGTGCCAGATCCGCGTGACGGAGAGTTCATCTGCTTCACCAGCCACCTGGAGAGGGGGTTCGGGTTCCCCACCTCCCTCTTCTTTCGCCGCTTCTGCGCCTACTACGTCATCCAGGCGTCAGGCCTAGGTCCGCACAGCATCGAGCAAATCGCCATTTTTGTGGCGTTTTGTGAGTGCTACCTAGGCTGCCGGCCGTATTTCCCCCTATGGCAAGATCTGTTCCACAAGAGGATCGGACGCGAAGAAGCAGGCGGCCCGATGCTGGCCGCAGGCGGCCTTACTTTTCAGTTGAAATCGAAGGCCTCCTTCTTCGATCAGATGCCGCCGAAGAAGGCGGCAAACGAATGGAAAAAACATTGGTTCTATGTAACCGAGTCTCCACCGGACGATGACATGGCGCTTCCAATGTACTTCGCTCCAAGTCGCCAAGCTCCCGCATGACCAGCGGATGGTGGTTGATGAGATGTTGCAGACAATCCGCAGCTTGAAGAAGAAGGGCCTCTAGACCATCAATTTGTACAATTGCTGGTTCGGGCAGCGACTAGTTCCTCTGGCCAGTTGCACCCACTACATGTATGAGTATACGGGCAAGGATGACCCGATAAAGTCCTGCACTGCCTAGTGGAGGCTCAACGATTACACCCTGGCCCTGAAGAAAATAACCGAGGCGGAATACCTCGACGCGAAGGCCGGTGTTGCCCCTTACACCGCGAAGCGCAAGGCTCCGACAGTAAGTCCTTACTTTCTTGTACATTTCGCAGTCGCAGATTTGCAGTCGCGGTTCGTGCTAATCGCATCTTGTCGCTGCAGTTGTTCCAAGTGGTGGAAGGTTAGCTTCCGCCCACAAACGACGAAAATTTGAACGAGTCCGCCGAGGATGATAGAGAGTCTTCATCCGACAAGGGTGGCGTCAGAAGTGACGGTGGCAACGATGACGACAACAACGATGATGATGGAGACGAGGCCATGGAGGTCGCCGCACCCACGGTCCGCAAGACCCGTGGGCAACGACAGCGCGAGCTCGAGGCCAGCAAGAGCCTCGAGGCTCACGACAAAGATGATGAAGAGCTCCCCGAGCACACCTCGCAGCGCGAGGTCACGCCATCAAAGAAGAAACCACCACCGAAGAAGAAGAGGCCAACCAAGCCAGCGTCAGAACCTTAGTACGCGAGTAGCTCTGAAGCTACCAGCGTGGCCCAGGAAGCTGGAACCAGCGCGCCGACACAGGCGACTGCGGCAGCCAACACGGCAGTGGTAGAGGGTGAGGTTCCGCTGGCATCACTGCCACCTCCCTTTACCGTCGTCATTGGGCTCGAGGCCTCTCCATCCGCGGGTGCCTCACCACCGAGGGGAGCGGCCGCAGCGACTGCCGCGGAACCTCCTGCCACGACTTCATCCACGAAGAAGCCATCTGTGACCTGGGTCTAGCGCGTGCTGGAGACAGGTCTCAGCCGGAAGATGGGGAACGAATTGGAGAAGCCAGAAAGTATTCGCACTAGCCTCCGTTTCATCCCAGTCTCTAAGTGATTACCTCTTTGCATTGTCCAATCACCTAATGTTTTTCTGGCGAACTCGCTGACATCGCCATGTTATAGGACTGGTGTGAAGAAGATAGCCCACCCCTCGGTGGCCAAGGTCTCGTTGAGTGCCCTGGGGGCACAAGTCGAACCCTCGAAGAAGAGGAAGAGCGATGAAGTCACGGCGCCTGTTGAAGGCGCAAAAAAGGAAAATGGCAACGAGGTCGTCACAATTTTGGACGAACCGGTGGTCGCCCCGAGCGAAGCTCCGATTGGAGCGGATGCGGCCTCAAAGGCCATGGTGGACGCGGAGTCACAACGGGTGAAACCCGTGGCGTCAGTCGGGGCAACGGTCCCGACCTCGAGTGGCGCGGGGGCTGCGGTAGCGATGTTCCCTCGCTTTGTAGTGAAGGCCTCTACGGCGAGTGCGTCAGCGCCATCGAGTTAGGTTCCTGAGGTCATCAGCACGGAGGTCGACCAACGTCGCGAGCGCACTCCTTTTGTGCTCCCGTCGATGGATGCAATGGAGCTTCACAGCATGCTAGGTTCTTCTCTCCAGGTATGTCCAGTCCCCGAGGATCGGGCCACTGAATTTCAGCGGTCGGATCCTTATTGATTTTGAGGTCCAGTCCCCGAGTGTCTAGTCGCTGAATTTCAGCGGCTAGGCACTTAGGAAATTTTTGCTGTCCAGTCCCCGAGTAGCTAGTCGCTAAATTTCAGCGGCTAGGCACTTAGAAATTTTTTTGCTGTCCAGTCCCCAAGTGGCTAGTCGCTGAATTTCAGCGGCTAGGCACTTGGGAATTTTTTCGTTGTCCAGTCCCCGAGTGGCTAGTCGCTGAATTTCAGCGGCTAGGCACTTTGCAATTGTTTCTTTGATTGGTTGTCGTTGTGCTGGGGCTTCAGCGCGAGTCAGCAGAGCGATTGGCTGCCAAGGAGCGATTGGAAAAGGAGCTCCACTCTGTTCAAGAGACGAACGAGCAGCTTCGGGCGACTGTTGGTAAGTGCTTGTCATGCTTGTTGTCGAGGATGTCTTTTGCGAGTTTCGTGCTTATGGCTTTATTGACATAGAGGGTCATGCGGCCGCGTTGGAGAAAGCCCGTAAAGGCATGGTCCCTGCGAGCGACCTGACGGCTGCCCAATCTTCCTTGAGCGCCGCGGAGAGGCGGATCGCTGACCTGGAGCGGGATCTCAAGGACGCAAAGGAGGAGGCGACCTCAGCCGATGAGAGGGCCAAGGCGGCCGTTACTGCTGCTGCCGAGGAACGAAAAGAGTCAGACGCGCTTGTCGCCGGGCTGCAGGATGACCTTTCTGGTCTTCAAGATTTCGTTACGGGGACCTGTCGTCCTTTGATTGGTGAGCTCTTTGTTACTTGATGAGTCCCCGAGCGTGCGGGTCGCTTTGTTTTGATGGAGCCTTCCTTACTGTTTGCTTGTGTGTTGCAGGGAGGATAATTGATGATGTTGCCGAAAAGCAGCAGTATGACGCGCGGCAATGTGTCACCACGCTGGTTGACTCTGTCTCTCTGTCAGCGACCTAGATTCACGCGTACCTTCAGGAGATCTCGCCCATGGAGGTAATCCCCAACGACCTCGTCGAAGTCTGGCTCTACCTAGAGAAGGCCCGGCTATTGTTGAATTCATGTCGCGGCCGGACTTTCATTGTGGTGTTGTGACTGTGCTGAGCCTTGGGCTCGCGCACTTCCCCGACGACTTCTACCTTGACGATGTCACCAGCGGGTACCCTTCGTCGACGGGCGCGGTCGAGATCGCCGAAGTGTTGAAGCTGACCGAGCGGGCTGCGGTGTACTCCGACCGGGTATGGGCAATGGGTGACCTTATTCCGTACCAGGAGACGGTCGTCGCCTCGAACGACCCCGAGCCGGCGCACCGCGACTTCAAGGTGGAGTAGCCGTTCCGAGCGGCCATGGCGGGTGCTCTCACGACGCACCCCTCGAACCCGTGGGTTCCCTTTATCCGCGGCCGCAGGAGTGGTGGCGCCTCATCGTCGAAGCCTGCGGAGTAGATTAGTTTGCCGAGTGGTAACAAATTTTGCCCTTGTAAGAGAACAAATTTTGCTGCCTTAAGGAATGCAAAGATGCTTTTGTCAATGTTTTGATTTGATTGTGGGTTGTGCGAGTCCCCGAGCGCGTCCGCCCTTTGGTGGGGTTTACCTCGTTTTTATGTATATGTATGTTGTTCAACTGTTAGTAAGTTGCGGTCAACTCGCCATGGCTTGGAAAGCCAGTCGCATGGCGACTCCGAGGGGTGCTCTGTACTTAGCCGTTTCCCTGGGCACGAACGGGGTCGGATGGCTGAGTCCCCGAGCGTGGTACTTGGCTGCTCTAGTCGCATGCCCAAGGTAGGTGAGGACGGGGCACGTTGTATTAGGCGCGTCGCTCCACCTGATCCATAGGACCAGTCGCGTGGCGAGTCCAGGACGCGCTCTCGTACTTGGAATTTTCCCTAGTCGCTCTGGTTTGGACTGGTGTCAGTCCCCAAGCGTGGTACTTAGCTGTTCGAGTCGCTGCGCCAAGGATGTGGAGGACTGGGTCGTTGTGGGAAGCGAATGCGGTTGTCTTGGCTCGGAAAGCCAGTCGAGCGAGGCGACTCCGATGGGGATCCGGGTTGGCTTTTTTCGTGGACGATACAAGGCCCGAAATTGTTCGGTGCCCTCGTACCGCACTACTTGGCCATACCGGTCGCGTGACCAAGGGTTGACTTCCGCGAGTAGCATAGCGCTGTTATTACGAGTGCGAATGGAACAAGGTATGGAGAGTGGACACAATTTTGCGAATCAATCTTCTTTATTTCATAGCGGGTAGGAGGTACATGTCTGGAGTTCTAGGAGTAGAACTTTCGTAGGAGGTTTACATTCCATGGCCGCTTGACGTCGAGTTTTTCGTCGCCTCGGACGTCGACGAGGTAGTAGGCGTTGTTTCCCAGGACTAGCCCGATGGCGAATGGTCCCTCCCAAGGGGGAGAGAGCTTGTGCATGCCCTTATTGTCCTAGATCAGACGCAGTACCAGGTCGCCTTCCTAGAAGGTGCGAGTCCGAACTCGCCGGTTGTGGTAGCGGCGAAGTCCTTGCTGGTAGATGGCAGTGCGGGAGAGAGCTAGGTCGTGTGCTTTCTCGAGCTAGTCGACCCCGTCCTGACATGCGAGCTCATTGTCGTCCTCCGCATAGTTGACCACCCGAGGCGAGTCGTGCTCGAGATCAGTTGGCATGACGACTTCGGCACCGTATACCATGAAGAAGGGGGTGAACCCTGTCGACCCTGTTGACCGAGGTGTGGATGCCCCAAATAACGGAGGGGAGTTCTTCGACCCAGCACCCTGGAGTTCGCTCAAGGGGTACTTGCAGTCGCGGCTTCAGGCCATGGAGGATGCTCTGGTTGGCGCGTTCCGCCTGGCCGTTGGACTCTAGGTGGGCAACTGAGGCGAGGTCAAGTCGTATGTGGTGCTCGCAGAACTCGGCCATGGCTCCTTTGCCGAAGTTCGTGTCGTTGTCCATGATGATGTTGTGTGGGAACCTGTCGCGATGGATGAGCTCGCGTAGGAACTTGGTGGCGGTCTTCCCATCGCACTTGCCGACTGGCTTAGCCTCCACCCACTTTGTGAATTTCTCGACTGCGACTAGGAGGTGGGTGAAGCCAGAAGGGGCCTTCTTGAAGGGTCCTACCATGTCCATGCCCCACACGGCGAATGGCCAGGTGGTGGGGATGGTCTTGAGCGCAGAGCTTGGGACATGGGTCTGGTTGGCGTACTTCTGGCATCTGACGCAGCGTTGGACGATGTCGACCGCGTTCGACGTGTGCGGTGAGCCAGTAGAAGACGTGTCGCATGGCCTTGGAGACCAGGGAGCAAGCGCCAGCGTGGTGGCCGCAGTCACCGGCATGGATGTCTTGGAGGATCTTGTGACCTTCTGCGGGTTGGACGCAGCGTTGGAACACGCCAGTCACACTGCGTTTGTGGAGCTCTCCGTTGATGATGACGAATGATTTGCAGCGGCGTACTATCATCCGGGCCTCTGTCTCGTCAGCGGGTAGGGTGCCTCCCTCCAGGTAGGCGACGTATGGTGCAGTCCAGTCGCTTGGGTCAGCAAGCATGGCGACCAGGGATGCTTCTGGTTGCAGTGGAATTTCGATCTTGATCTCCCGCGGGGGAGAGACGGAAGGCTTGGTGATGGTGTCGAGGAAGATGCCGGAGGGTGGCGCGAGGTGAGCCTACGCGATGCGAGAGAGGGCATCGGCTTCCTCGTTCTTGCGCCGATCGATCCACTGGACGGAGTAGCCGGTAAAGTGGCCTCCTTGCTGGCCCACGGCTTGGCGGTATGCCTCCATGGTGGTGGAGACTGCATCACAAGTGTCGGCGACTTGCCCGACGACGAGGTCGGAGTTTCCGTAGCAGCGCAGACGATTGATGTTCATTTCCTTGGCTGATCGCATGTCATGGAGGAGCGCCTCGTACTCGGCCATGTTGTTGGTGCAGGGGTGAAGTCGAGGTACATGACGTAGCACAGCTTGTCGCCCTTTGGAGATGTGAGGATGATTCCTGCCCCTACGCCATCTGCGTTCTTGGAGTTGTTGAAGTGTAGCGACCAGTAGTGGAGGTACGGCAGTTTCTCTGGCTGCTGCGCCTCCTCCCAGTTGGCGAGAAAGTCTGCCAGAGCCTGCGACTTGATTGCCTTGCGCGGATCGTACCTGATGTTGTGGACTCCGATCTCCACGACCCACTTGGCGACTCGCCCGGTCGCCTCGCGGTTGCGGATGATGTACTACAACGGTGCCGAGGAGACGACTGTGATTGGGTGCTCCTGGAAGTAGTGCGGCAGTCGTTGTTTGGCTCTAAAGACCGCATAAACCAATTTCTGGTACTGCGGGTAGCACTGGCGCGACTCGGTGAGAACTTCACTGATGTAGTAGACAGGTCGCTGCACCGGGTGCTCCTTGCCCTCTTCTGGTCGTTCGACGACCATGAAGGCGCTGACGACTCACTCGGAGGCCGCGATGTAGACGAGCATGGGCTCCTTCTCGACGGGGGCGGCGAGTAGCGGGGCCGTGAGTAGCACCTCCTTGAGTACGTGGAGCACGTCATCTGCCTCCTTGTCCCACTGGAACGTGGGATTCTTGCGCATTAGGCGGTAGAGGGGCATCACCTTCTCGCCCTAGCTGATGGATGAAGCGACTGAGAGCCGCGACTCGCCCGGCCAACTTATGGACGTCATGCAGGCACTCGGGTTTGTCGAGCCGGGCGATCGTGTTGATCTTGGTGGGGTTCGCCTCGATTCCTCGTTTGGAGACGACGTACCCCAGCAACTGTCCATTAGGTACACCGAAGGTGCACTTTCCTGGGTTTAGTTTGATCTTGTACCTTCGCAGGGCTGTGAAGGTTTTTGCCAGGTCGGCGAGTAGATCGCCCTGGCGAGTGGACTTCACCACCACGTCGTCGATGTAGACATGGATGTTGCGGCCAATTTGGCTCGCAAGGCACTCCTGCACGCACCTCTGGTAGGTCGCCCCGGCGTTCTTGAGACCAAAGGTCACAGCAGTGTAGCAGAATGCTCCGAATGGCGTGATGAATGCCGTCTTCTCCTTGTCCTCGATTGCCATTTTGATCTGGTTGTAACCAGAGTAGGCGTCAAGGAAGCACAGCGACTCCGATCCCGCGGTCGAGTTGATGATTTGATCGATCCATGGGAGGACGAACTTCTCCTTCGGGCAGGCGGTGTTTAGGTTTGTGTAGTCGATACATATTCTCCAGGTCCCATTTTTCTTCTTGACCAGGACTGGGTTTGCCAGCCACTTGGAGTATTTGATTGGCCGAATGAAGCCTGCAGCGAGTAGATGCTGCACCTCCTCGGCGATTGCTCGACGGCGCTCTTCATTGAAGGGCCGCAACGACTGTTTGATGGCTCGCGCTTTGGGGTCGGCGTTGAGTTTGTGCTCAGCGAGTTCTCTCGGGACACTAGGCATGTCGGATGGCTTCCATGCGAAGATGTCGTGATTCTCATGTAGGAACTCGATGAGCGTGCCTTCCTATGCTGGGATCATGCCCGTTCCAATGGTCACCGTTTGGCTGGAGTCGCCTGGGACCAGCTCGACGGTGCGAGTGTGCGTTGTTGCCTCGAGGGCGGTGGAGCCGCCGCCCTCCGAGTTGGGCTTCTTAAGTATTGGGGGGATTTGCACATTTGCCACACTTTTCTTTGCACTTTGCATATTTGCCATTTTCTCTGTCACTGACATGTGGTGGCCATGTGGAAAATATGCAAATTTCAGATAAAAAGTGTGGCAAATGTGAAAAAATTCCTGAGTATTGTGGGGTCGTCATTGTTGACCCCGCTCGTGTACTTGGCGAGCTCCTCCGCGTGGTTGGCTTCTTCCTCTATGACGGCGTCGGCGAGCTCGGCGCCTTTGGCCTCGCACTCGGGGGCCATGTCGGGGTCGCCGTGGACGGTGATGATTCCGCATGGCCCTAGGAGCTTCATCGCGTTGTACGCGTAGTGGGGCGCCACCATGAATTTGGCAAACACCTGCTGCCCTAAGACGCAGTGGTAGGGGCTATTAAAGGGCACCAGCTCAAAGACGATCTGCTCGGTGCGGAAGTTCGCTGGAGTGCTAAAGGTGACTGGCAGCGTCACCTTGCCGATCGGGTATGCCTTTCGACCGGGGACGATGTTGTGGAAGGTGGTGTAGGTCGTCTCAATCATAGACTGTGGGAGACGTAGTCGCCTGAACGTGTATAGGTAGAGAATGTTGATGGAGCTCCCGCCGTCCATCAGCGTCTTGGGGAGCTAGTAGTCTCCCACCTTGGGCTTGACCACCAAGGCGACTTGCCCTGGATATTCGATCCATGGCGAGTGATCTTTGTGACTCCAGGTGATCCGCTGCTCGGACCAGTTGAGGAAGCGCGGGATGTTGACCTGGGACACCGCGTTGATGGCGACGGCGCGGACGATGACCTTCTTCTCACGCTTGGTGTTGAACCTGGTGAAGATGTGGAGCGGTCCCACGTCACTGCCGAATGCCCTGCCATTTTGCGGGTGGTTGTTGGGGTCCTCCCTTGAGCGTCTTGCCTTCTCTATCTCCCTCAGCGAGTGGCAGTCGGCGGTCGTGTGCGTGGCGGGCT
Organism: Avena longiglumis; assembly: GCA_030063025.1. NCBI lineage: Eukaryota > Viridiplantae > Streptophyta > Magnoliopsida > Poales > Poaceae > Avena > Avena longiglumis. The sequence continues at coordinate 332,797,011 of CP125978.1, forward strand.
TCCCTCCATGTTGTGGAACACACAGGGCTGGTTGAGGAGAGCCGCGGGGTCGAACCTCTGCTTCGCCTTGTAATTGTTGGCATCGCGACGTTGGCCTCCAACACGGCGGAAGCTCTTGGGCTCGCGCGGAGCATAGCCGATGTCGGCAACGAAGTCGACTCGCTCATCACCGCGGCGCTTTCCGGTGAGGCGAGTGTTGCTATAGCGTAGCTCGGGTCGTTTCCCGTTGTCTTGGCCGCTCGTGCGGCGGTTTCCTCCCGACTCATCATTGGTTTCTTGGTTTGGGTCCTCCTCTGTGTACCGTTTGGCGATCTCGAGGAGGTCCAGTATGTTGTCGAGTGTTTTGTACACCCGCTTGAGCTTGGCGACTAAGGGCTCGTAGCGGCACGAGGTCTTGAAGCAGTTAATCGCGGTGCCCGGGTGGATGCCGGCCACGTTGTACCACAGGTCCTGCCACCACTGGACCTAGATACGAGTCGACTCGCGGGGTCCCTAGACGCATCGCTCCAGGTCCTCGATGGTGGTGGCGTGGGTGTAGGAGCCCTCGAAGTGCCTGATGAAGGCATCGCGCACTTCCTCCCAGGAATCGATGCTGTCTGCAGGGAAGGTGTTGATCCATTGTCGGCACGCTCCCTCCATCATTAGGGGGAGGTAGCGGGCGGCTAACAGGTCGGTGTGGCCGGCGATTCCCATCTCCATGAGGTATGTGTCCAGCCACACAGAGGGGTCGGACGAGAGGTCGTACTTCTCAATCTCCTTTGGCGCTTTGAAGTTCGTCGGGTACTTTTCGCCTCGGATCATTGGTCCGAAGCACTGGGGGCCGACTTGGCTAAGTGACCCCCTTGGCTCGCCGTCATGGCGATTGGTGAGGGTATGCCTCAAGTCGTCAGGTTAGCGTGCGCGCCAGCTCTGGTTGTTGATGATGTGGGTCCACGCGTCGACTGGCTGCCTGTTGGCAGCGACCATGTTGTTCGTTGGTCGCGGGTCATTCGTGGAGAGTGCCACGTTCGCGGGTCGCGGCTGGACTTGCATGGGGCTCGGGGGATGGGCAATTGAGAGTATTTTCCATCGTCGGGCGGCCGCTCGAGGCCGCCCTGCTTCCTGACGAGCGGGATTACACGCGTCCCCGCAAGTCTGCTCCCGCAGCTTGTTGCTCGACGGCCTTGGCGAGTAAGGCCCTGGCGTACTGGATCTACAGGGCGCCTTCCCCGGTTACGTTGATGTTGTCGACGGCAGCTCGACTCGCGATGAGTTGTCCATTGGAGTGGAGAACAGCGGGAGGCCGTTCGCGGCTCGCTCCTGCGTGGAGATCATGATCCTCGGTTGGTTTGGAGGGGGCGTGCGGCCGGGCGGTGGTGGGGGAGCGCCGTTCACTGACGCGCCTGGTGGTGGTCGAGCGCTTCCTCCTGGTGGCGCGTTCTCGCAGATCACGCGATCGGCCACGCGGGCCGGGTCGGCCTCGTCGTCGAAGTTCTGGGCACGGCCTTGAACGGTGGGGTTCAGGCACGACCTGATGTGGAGATGGTGCTAGCGCGAGAGCTCCTGTGCCGTCAGATGCTTGAGGCAAAAAAATCATGCTCGGCTTGTTCCTTGCGGACCGCCTCCTCCAGTCGCAAGCGGAGTTCTTCGACCTCCGTCGCCGTCACAGTCGGCGGGATCGGCGTGGAGAAGGGGTCTGGCGGGGTGTCCATGCTGCTCGCCATGTAGGTCACGAAGTTGTGACCGGATCCGGCGTGGAAGTCGCCGGAGTTCTCCTATCCGGAATCAGAGTCGAAGATCCCAAGGATGGAGGGATCCTCGAAGTTCCCCATGTTGGAGACCTGGGTGATGGAGCCCGCGGATGACGCGGTGACGATGGATCCGGCAACTGACACCGGGGTCGCCGAGTCGGCGTCGGCGTCGTCGTTGAGGGTCGCGTCGTCCGTGACCACGCTGGTTTCAGCCATGTTGTTGTTGGCCGAGTCATACTCGGAGGCGAGGCGGTGGATGGTGCGGACCTGACTCTCGGAGAGCCGGTCGCGTGGTGGCAACTCGTGGATGCGAGCCGAGTTCTCCGAGACGATGGTGTCGGTGAAGCCGATGAAGAGGCTGATCGTGCCGACCGGCATGATCATGCTGTGTGTGACGGGGCACGCCGCCGGGACATAGCTACTCGTCAAGATCTGGAGGATCTCGCCGATCGCGATCATGCGGCCGGTAGCGATCGTCTCATTGATGGGCAGATTGGATCTCGCCGCTGAACACCGGCCTGACCGGCCAGGCCCCACGGTGAGCGCCACAGTCGTGGTAATGGCCACGACAGATGCTGCAATTGGTAGCGAGTAGTAGAACGAGGGGCAAGGGCGGCCAACCATCTGCGGTGCGAGATGAGGGCGGAGACAGGGTTTACCCAGGTTCGGCCCCCCGGAGTGTAAAGACCTACTTCTGCTAGATTGTATTGATGAGAGAGTACAAAGGGCGAGATCGACGACTAGGCGGCGAGTCGCAAGGGGTGTATGATGGAACATGTCCTCTATGCATACTCTAGGGAGGTTTATATAGGCTCACCTCGCTAGGTTTTACAGATATACAACCGAATTAGTTAAGGATTCAGAGTATACTTGACCTAATCCAACTGGGCCTAGCTACACTTCTGGGCCTCCAGCTTCCAGTCGCCTGGCTCCTCGTTAAGTTTTGATCCAGTCGTCGTCCTGCAGGCCCACTCGCTGGCAGCTTGGGCCAGTTGGAAGCGTCCTGCTGGGTATATGCCACTCGGCATATCCCCATCACCCTTTGACCGTGTAGGTTATAAGACAATGCTTGCAGTAACAATGTAGCGCTAGATATACTCCCATACACGTCCAAAGGGTAGTTCCCTCTCTCTAGTCATGAAGGCAGTTGCTATGTGGTCGACTTCACATACCATCTAGAGAGAGGGGTCTAACACAATATCATAAATCAATAGATTAGGTACCAACTTTATAGATCAACTTTATTTCATATCATAATAATGCTAGGGTTTCTCCATCTCCCTAAAAACAAAGGGAACTACTCACACATAGAGGCAATCAACAACACCATCATATTCATATGGATGGATTGAAAGTGCAAAGGTAAAATCAAGTCCACACCCACAATTTTATTGGAATTACAACAAGATCTAATGAATGAGAGAGGGGAATGAAGGTGTTGATGGAGATACGACGGTTGATGATGAAGGGGATGATGTGATGTCCTCTGATGATCCGTGTAGAAGCAAGGATTTTCCCTTCTCCAAGTTCCTCCTCTAGATCCCTTCCTGGTGTGGTATTTCATGACTAGAGGTGTCTGTGAATATCGGATCTCAGATCCGTGTTCTCTTGGTGACAGTATTGACGAGGCGGGCGTCCTGACAGGTGGTACGGGCAGACCATATGGGCAGGCTTCGCTCCCGCAGGTCGTTAAACCTCCTGGAACCTCTCCTTGCATCCTCTCTTCTCCTAGGCGCGTGGAAAATCATATAAATGATATTTATCACTTAGAAATATCATATTATGACATAACATGACTGTTCCAAATGATATATTCACAAAAGACTTAGTAAATCAGGATCCTATTTAAACAAGGGTAAAAGGTGCGCGCGAGCACATGAATATACCAAAATAATAAATCTACTTATGCAAACACAAAGGATAAAAATGCTTAAAAATGGACCCATCAGCGAGGTACAAGATGAGAATCGCATTGGTGCCAAAGATTATCCTCTTTGGCACACCAATCGAGAGGTTGAGGGTGAGTTGATGCCAAATAACCATTGTGTTGCCGAGTCGCAGCAATCAGTGATGAGTTAATCTGGGCACCTTTTCATGATAGTACAATGAAAAGTTGGGCTAGTAAAACAACAAGAGAACGATAGTCAAGGTAACGGTGTAGCAAGTTCTGTTACTTTACATGGCAATAGTGGTATTTACAAAAGTCACATGTGTCCTGCTTCAAGTTTGCTTGTTGCATAATTTTCGCTCTTGTTTTCTTGTTGTGAGTCCCTAGCACATCGCTTAATAGGATTGATATGATACTTATACCAACAAGTTGCAACTTATTTTTTAGGCTTCATCTTCAAAGAACTTTAGGTTAAGTGTGCTTAGTTTGGAGTAATTCGAGGATGGGTTACCGAGCGAAAAGTTGTTCTTGGGTGCACATGAGTGAGGACGAAATGTGTAGAAAAGACTAGTGTTGGTATGTGGGACCAATTTGGAAATCCTATTGACCTACTAGGGATAACATCCCAGACTCGTCGGGGTGTTTCAAATGGTATCAGATCCATGTTTCAACTTATTTTCCAGGGCTCATATTCAAAGGAACTCCAGGTTAAGCGTGCTTGGCCTAATGCAATTCGAAGATAGGTGATCGACCAGGAAGTTGTTCTCGGGTGCGCACGAGTGAGAATGAAGTGTGCAAAAAAGACTAGTGTTGGTAGGTAGGTGAAAGTGTTGGGGATATGCCCAAGAGGAAATAATAAAGTGGTTAGTATTATATCTTTGTGTTTATGATAAATGTTTGCATCCCATGCTATAATTGTATTAAGAGTAAACATTAATACTTGTGTGTTTTGTAAACATAATATAGTCCCTAGTAAGCCTCTTGTTAAGCTAGATTGTTAATTAATAGATGATCATGGTTTCCTGGTCATGGACATTGGATGTTATTAATAACAAGATCATATCATTAGGAGAATGATGTGATGGACACACACCCATAGTAAGTATAGCATAAGATCAAGTCATTAAGTTAACTTTGCTACAAGCTTTCAAATACATGGTTACCTAATCCTTCGACCATGATCATGTTAATCACCATCACCGAATGAATGCTTTGATGACATCAAACGCCACTTCGTAATTGGGTGGTTATAAAGGTGGCATTGGGTATTCTGAAAGTATGGATTGAAGCGCATGGATCAAGAGTGGGATTTGTCCATCCAAATGACGGATAGATATACTATGGGCCCTCTCGGTCGAGTGTCATCCAATTGGCTTGCAATCATGTGAATAGGTTACAAGGGATGTCACATCACAGTATGATTAAATAGTAATCATTGGTAACGAGGTTAAAGTAGGTATGGAGATGTCGATGATCGAACCCCGGATAAGTAAAGTATCACACCACAAATAGAATCGGTATCGTATGTTAGTGGTTCATTCGATCATGAAGTCATATTTGAATATGTGGAAACAACTATGGATCTCTAGGTCCCGCTATTGGTTATTGAATGGAGAGGTGTCTCGATCATGTCTGCATAGTTCACAAATCGTAGGGTGACACACTTAAGGATTCAATGTTGTTTTAAGTAGATATGGAATATGAGTTGGAGACCGAATGTTGTTCGGAGTCTCAGATTGGATCCAGGACATCAAGAGGAGATCCGTAATGGTCTGAAGAATAAGATTGATATAAAGGAATTTATCTTCTAGGATTCAAAAACAGTTTCGATGTTTTGACTGGAACTTCTAGGATGTTCTAGACGGGCCACCAGTGGGCCAACCACCCTGGCAGGGGCCACTTGGGCTGGTAAATACAATGGGGGCTCATGGGCCAGCCGCACCAAGCCCTAGAGGACCAACCAGTCAGCCCCAAAGGGTTTGGGGCAAAACCCTAAAAAGGAAAGGGGAAAACTTTGGGGGAAAGTTTCCCCCCTCTACCTACTCGCTCATGTAGTAGAGGTGGAGGGCAAAGGGGGAAGCCCTAGGTCACACCCACCCTATATATAAAGAGGGGAGGGGTGGGCGCCTAACCCCTGCCCCTTCAGCTTAACCCTAGCCGCCACCCTCCTCCTCATTCCTCCTGCTCTGGCTTGGGCAAAGCCCTGCATAAATATCTTCTCCACCACGACCATGTCATCGTGCTGCTAGGATTCTGAGGGAATTTACTACCTCTACTGCCCGCTAGAACGGGGAGCAGAAGGTCTTCATCGACTTTGTATGTGTGACCAAGTGCGGAAGTGCTGCCGGAATGTGGTGCCATAAGGATCGTCATCGCAATCTTGAGATCGGCAAGTGATCGACTACATCAACCACGAGATTATATCTCATTAACACTTTGGATCTACGAGGGTTGGTTCTCTTCAAACTCGTTGCACCTATCTCATAGATTATATCTTGGCTTTTTCATAGATTGGATCTTGGATTTATGTGTTCTTGTGGTAGAATTTTTTGTTTTCTATGCTATGAACCCTACAGTGGTATCAAAGCTGAATCTATGTGTAGATCTGTTGCACGAGTAGAACACAATGGTTTTGTGGGCGTTGATGCTTTTGTTGTTGCTTTCTTTTTGTGTAATTTGCATCTTGCGAGATGGTGGATGAAGCGGCCCGAGATAACCTTACATGTCATCGCACATGAGACTTGCTCCACGCTCAACGTGCAACTTGCATTGCACAAGTGGCTTTGCGGGTGTATGTCTCTCCCACCATAGTTAAGATCCAACTTACAATTTGCACTTGACAACACTTTTATCCATGTTGTGGTTCTTGTTCGTAGGTAAGAACGGTTCTTATTAAAAATCCCCAAGCCACGTAAAATATGCAAAGAAAAGTAGAGGCGTCTAACTTGTTTTTGTAGGGGCATGTGATGTGATATGTCTATGAAGTGATTGTGATTATATGTGATGTATGATATGATCCTTATTGTATTATGGAAACCAGAAGGAGCCTAATGGTTGTCTTTAAATTTTTAAAGACTTGCGTGTCTACTCATCATGTAATAGCTTTATTCCAAGTAGTTGTAGTAGTTGATGTTAGTGATGGACAACCATGAAGCGGCACCACTGACCTTGATGCCAAGCTGGTGATGATGTAGATCATGTCCGTGCTTTGGAGATAGAGATCAAAGGCACAAGAAGAAAGGTCATATCATATCACATATTATGAATTGCATGTGATGTTAATCCTGTATGCATCTTGTATTGCTTAGGTCGCGACGGTAGCACTATAATATGATCCCCTCACTAAATATCAAGTAATAAAATGTTCATCCTTAGTATTCACCATTGCTAAGACTCATTGTTTCGAAGCATCACGTGATGATCGGGTGTTATAGATTCCACGTGTGCAGTAAAACGGGTGCAAGCCAGATTTGCACATGCATATACTAAGGTTAACCTTGACGAGCCTAGCATGTAAAGACATGGCCTCGAAACATGAATACCGAAAGGTAAAGCATGAGTCATATGGATGATATGATGAACATGTTGATTGTTCGCCTTTGAAGCTACATCTTCTCTCATGAATATCGGACTTGGTGTAGTGGATTTGGTTCGTGTAATCACTAAAACAACTCGAGGGATGTTTGTTTTGAGTGGGAGTTCAAATAGTAATATGATTAAAGTTGAACACAATTTATCATAAATTAAATCAAAGTGAATTTGCATAATTTGTTGTAGTCATTGGCATCCGTTCACTACCTTATTCTTAGTTATAGTTGAGATAATAGAACTATAGAATTCTGGATATTTACATCACATTGTTTTGAGTGTCAATCTAAAGTTAAAAGTCCTATTGCAAACTTTTAGCAAACTCTGTTTACTCTGTGAAGTTTGATAATTAGTATTAAATCAAGAGTAATAATTCTGGTGTTAGTATCTAAGTATCATGTTTGCCTCCATGATCATTGATATTCAAAAGGTTGATTTAGTATCAAGGTTAATGTAGGAGCTAAAAGAAATGTTTTAGAAACCATCATATGTGGCAGATATTGCGATATCTGAAACAATGTTTTTGGTTGCAATATGATAGAGTATAATCTAGCAAAATACATGTTCTCATATTGAATGAGAATTTGTGAAGGTTGGAGATGCTAGGAATCCTAATATTCTAAAAGGGTTTTGGGAACTAACATTATACTCGCGATTCACCTTTATAAGCTATAGTAGCTTGATTATGAAAGTTGTCATGATAAGGATGAATAGAAGATGTAGGTAAAATATTTACTACGCTAAAAGATTACTAAAGAATGTTTTTGAAAGAATGCCAAACATTTTGATGATGGCGATCTACTTCAAAGTGCAAATCCAAAGATATTAGTATTTGACTATACACGCTCTGGATTATGTGTCATGTGTATGGCACCACTATTGATGTTGATGGATTATTTTAAAAGGGAAGGGAAATGCTGAAATAGAATCTCAGGAATATTTGGTAGAAAAAGAAAAGACCGGAAATGTCCATCTTAGGAATGTAGATGATATACATGTTATGGTTGTATCCTTTGCTTGTTAAACAATGTGGTTCTTGTGTATTGGATACCGAATTGGTTGGTGTGAAATGTCATATAGTATAACACAATTCATGAACTTCAATGGCCTAAGTAACCAGCAAGAGAATATGTGATGATGTTCATCGAAAACAAACAAAGTGTTGTTGTGTTTCTAGTTGACATCAAAGCTTACCTTCAAGATTTGTTTCAATAATTATTATTTTGATCGGGTATTATGAGAACAAAAGGTTGTTCAAATAATTACCGTATTACATATAAGATGGATGATTTACAAATTTTCTTGGAGAAATCACGTCCATAGACTAAATGTTAAAAATGTCATAAGACAAATGATTGAAAGATCACTTATAAAGTGACAATGCTATTTAAATTATATTGGAAAGAGAACATGAAGAAACTTCATGCTGATGGAATTTTGGAGTCTTTTGATTTTGATCAAATGACACTTGTGAGACTTTCCTAGAGATAATTGAAATTTCATTCAAATGCCAAAGAAGAATGAACGACTAAATTATTGGAATTTGTACATATTGATGCATGTAGTTCATTATGTGTAGTCGTGAGCGATGGATTTCAACTTCATATGCTTTCTCCAGAAATTTGAGTGAATATAGATGCATATTCACTTAATGAGGATGAAGTGAGAAACATTTGAGAATGTTCAAAGATTTTAAAGATGAAGTGGAAAATCATTGTAACAAGAAAATAAAGAGTTTGATTGGATCATAAAGGAAGATATTTGAGTTACAAGTTTAGCAAAACACCGAAATATTTGAGAAATCATTCCATAAATTTGCATTTCCTGAAACACCATAGTAATATGGAGTGTTCGAGATATGTAATGAAACCTTGTTTAACATGGTAAGATGAAAGCTTTCATTTATAAAACTGCCATATATTTTAAAGACTACCGCTTTTATACTGAAAAGAGCTCCATCGTGATCCGTTGAAATGACACCATATAAGTTATGGTTTGGGATAAAACCCAAGTTGTCCTTTCTTAAATTTTGGTATTAGTATTTGATTGTTTACCTGACCTACTCGGTTCAATAGGAACTTAGACCTTCGTGACCACAACCTTTAAGGCACGTGATCCATGAGTATTGTTTCTGCCTCTAGGACACTTTCTGGCTCTGCGCAACTCAGCACATATAGCTAAGGTTCAAACCTTATCAACGTTCTATTGTCCTCCCACTTAACTTTTCACGAAAAATTCCTTCTTAAGAAACTTGACGTTCTAAGCGAAAAACACTTTTGTCTTTGGTGTTATGGAGGAATAACCAACTGTTATTCGAAATAACATACAAAGAAATGCTCCTAAGACTTTGGTTGTAAACATTTTAATTATGCCTAGCAGATTTGAGAGTAAATCATTATTGTATAACAATGATGAACCGACTACATGCAAAGAAGCAATGATGGGCCCTGACTTTGTCAAATGGTTTGGAGCCATAAAATCCGTGATAGTTCCATACACGAGAAATCATGTTTTTTGAACTTGGAAGACTCTCTAGAAAGGTGTAAAACCTATCGGTCGTATTTGGATCTATAAAGAAATAGACATGGATGTTTGACATCTATGAAATAGTCGACACATCGAGAAAGAGTTTTTGACAATGTTCAAGGAGTTTATTATGACAAGATTTGATCTTTCATAGCGATATTTAGTATGGATGGATTAGTATAGCAATCACTACATATATTTTTGGTATATGGTAGTTGAACATACAAAACAAAGTTCTTCTAATAGAATGGTTACCTAGGACGTGTACATGACTGATGGCGATGCGTCAACGTGGAGCGCTTCGTTGGGAAACTCCAAGAGCAAGGTATCATCCAGCACAGCAGCAAGTCTTCCCTCAGTAAGAGACCGAGGTTATCGAACCAGTGGGAGGAAGGAAACCTCCCAAGGGTGTTGCAAGCAACATGGAAACCTGCACAACACAAACTCAAGACTTTGCCTGAACTAACAATGAGGTTGTCTATCTCACCGATTGTTGTAACAAAGGATTAACTGTATGGTATGGAAGGTGAAAGTGGTTTGCAGCAAGTAAACAGTAACAGTGGAAGATGTATCGATGGTAAAGATTGGACCAGGGTCCATAGTTCACTAGAGGTGTTCTCCTTAGATAAACAAACATGGCATGCATGGTAAACAAATTACAACAGGGCAATTGACAGGACTGAGCAAGGCAAAACAATGCAATACTAGACATAAAGATTGTAACATCCCAGATTCTGTGTTTGGATGTTATTAGTGTCATGCATCATCCTTGCATCATTTGCATCCTACATTTGAAAACATTGCAACTACAAAAATCCTAAACACATAAACCCATTTAAAAACCCTATTTAATATTCTCATAAGTGAGCACCCTTGATGTATTAGTTTGAACCTTCAAAAAACTTTTTAAAAACAGTAAGCCATGGACCTATGTTGACCACCTCATTTTTATGAGAATTTAGAAACAAGTTTCATAAATTTTTGACCTAGTTTGCAAAAGTTATTGGGGTTAAAAAAACAGAAAAGGGAAAATGTTTAAAAAAAGAGAGAAGGGGCCAACAGCTAACTCTAGCTGGGCCGGCTCGCCAGCCAGCCCACAAGCCTTGCCAGGAACCTGCCCGCACCCGTCGGCCCACCTTCCTCCCCCTGCCACTGACAGCCCTACCCCACCTGTCATCCCTCTCCTCTCCCCAACGTGAACGGGACAAAGTCCCCGTCGGCCACGGCCTCGGCCCCTCCCCCGTATCCGACCAGGACTCCCCCAAGCCGCGTATATATGCCAGCCGCACGACCACCCCCTCCCGTCGTTTTCCTCTTCGAGAAAACCTAGCGAAACCCTCGCCCTCCGCCGCTCTTCTCACGTTGCGCCGGAAGGTAGAGCTCCGTGCCATGCGCCACCCCGATCTCTCTTTCGCCGCTGGTTGTGCTTCCCGCGATTCTCCGCTTCGCCTGACCCCTTTTTCCCCTTCCACAGAGCTCCAAGTCGCGCTCGATTTCTCGCCGCCGCCTCGTCGGAGTTCGCGGCGACCAGCGGAGCACCGCAGCTGAACGGGGAAGCAAACGCGGAAACCGATCACGCGAACGAGACCGAGAGATGGAGCCGCGCTCCGTCGACCACATCGCCGCCTCGGGGAAGCCACCGTAGCGCCGTCACCGTCGCCACCGTCACCGCCGCCGCCCACCGCCACCGTCGTCGCCGCTGTAAGTCACCGCGCCCATCTCCTCCGTCCGATCTGAAAATGGTGGCTCAGATTAGATCTCGACCCGAAGGGGTATCGGCCAACCACGCAGCGCCGTGTGGCAAGATGCATGGCAGCGCCTCGTCGCCGCACCGCGTCACCCGCCTGGCCAGCTGGCCCAATCCGAAGCCGCCACTTGGCGCGGTCTGAGCAAGGTTTTAGGCTGATGGTTTTGATTTTTGCAGATTAGGTTTAATATTGCGAAAATCATAGAAAATTAAATATTTGTCCAAATCTGGCTTGTAATATACCGTTGGATTCCTAATTTTATGTAGAATCCAAATCTGTAATAATATTGCAGGTTTGAAGTAAGGTTTTAGGTGTAGTTTTTAATCATTGGATTAGAGAGTTTTAATCTATATAAAAATAATTGAATTTTTTTTGTTTGAATCTTGTTGCATAATTTTGTTTCCACAATATCTACTGATCCAAATCATCATGCTTTGCTTAGGATTATTAGATCTAACTTGGGGCTATTTAGATGGTTTGATCTCCTATAATCCTCGGAATTGTTTTAGTGTTTCAAATTAAATCTAAACCCTTGGAAAATAAATCCTGGTGACACCCTTACACTATCACAACACAAACTTGCTACCTCGATCAATTTAACCAACCTTGCATAAACTACCATGTTGCATGCATGCATGTTTTCCTTTGTGTATGCTTTGAGAAAGTTGTGATCAATTCTGTGTTTGTGAATCGTTAGATTGCTTGGAGTGCGCTAAGGAGTGCTATTGTGTAGAGTGCTGCTCGGATCAAGGCAAGTTACACCACTTGTTCATAATTTTGTCCCAGTTTTGATTCTATGCATGTGATCTTCAAAATTCTGTAGTATGCATGTGTAGGATGATCTAGTAGAATTTTTCCTTAGTATTATTTTGCAAGTGCGATGATTTTGTAGTATGCCATGAGTATCTCTATACTTAGGATTTTTCCACTCCTAATAGGTTACCCCTGTTTTGCTAAGTCTTGCTTGCTATATATATATACAAAGTACCGTTGGGGGTTCGAAAGACAAAGAATTTTCTAAGTATAAAGGCTCCCTAGAGCAAACTTTTCTTCTCAAATCTACTTCAAAATAAAACTAAGTTTTCTTGGCGGAATGGTTGTCGGGACAACGAGTGAGATTTTGGTGGAGGGCGCCTGAGGAATCAAAGAAGTCTCGCCATGTTTGATTGAAGCTTCCAAGGTGCACAATACATTATGGGCTCTGTCTTGGCCTAGTACTTAGTGGGAAACCTCACCGGTACCAACATTTGGAGGTTCTTGGCACGGTTGGATCCGGAAGGTGGAGGGGCTACTAAGGAAAGCCTCGCCATGGTCTTGTCATTAAAGGACTTGATCGTGGATTGTGGGTAAAGTGCACAAACTCTCGAGAGTATTGCATTACGATCGATCACCGTGTTCACGATAGAGAACAACAATGAGCGTCGAAGGATGGAGCCTCAAGGATCTTCCTCTATCTTTTCTAAAACAAAGTTTTGAAACCCCATGGCGTAATATCGCCAATGGGTGGGAATTTGGGAACTTGGTGTGTAATATCCAAGTGACGCTTGGTGCGTAATATCCAAGTGTTTGGTTGTTTGGACACTTGGTGCGTAATATCCTTGTGTGCCACTCGACCTTATTGTTATCTAAGCAAATGTTTGCAAAGTAGGACAATCCGCTCTTCTTATCTCTACTTAAGAAAAATAGCTTTGAGCAAATGAACTCTGCAGCCTATACCAGCCTTGCATGTAGAGATAGTCTTTTCTCTCCTTGGTGTAATTTGCCAATACATTCAAAGTATTGACCCAACTTGTTGGCTACACGTCTTATGTGCAGAATCCGAAGATTGAAAGGTGCGTAGGGATCGCGGGTCTACACTCGACAAGCCTGGGCGTTGATGGACTCATGCTGCTTTTATGTTTCCGCTGTTATTTGAGCTAGCATAATGCTAAGCAATTTTTGTAATAATTTCATACTCTAGATTATCCGTGTAATAAAGACTTTGTGTTTTACATGATATTTCATCGACTGTGAGTGCTAGCTATTGATCCAGGGACTAGCATGTTAATCACAGGGACTTAGGATCCTTACCAATCCGAGGTCACTACAGATGGTATCAGAGCACATCGTTGCCTGTAGGACGTGACCCTAGGATTGGAACCACCTCTAATTTTAGTACCTTACTTGTTTCCTGCTAAGTTATTTTCCGCACATCTAGTATCTGCTTTCCTCTACTTGTTTAAGTATCTAACCCTCATTCTTCTAACTCAAAGATGACGAGCTTCCTCTACGACACCGTCGCGGACATCGAGCCTCTTCGCTTTGGAGGGTGCCTCATTGATCTACTCACACGTTTGGACCTTCCCCTCCCAACAATCCAGGGGAGCACAATGAAGAAACTCCACAAGGACGGCTATTGGGGAGTCAAGGTCATCCAGCCAGGAAAAGAGCGAGGCAAGAACCCGGAGGAAGACATAGCAATCCACATTGTTAGCGATTCCAAGGAGAAGGCCCTTAGCATTTGCTTGCAGCAACTCATTGGTCGCCTATGTGGACGTCATCATGAAGCTCTCCAAGGACACTGCGGCGGCCTCTTTGGCAGAAGAGATGAGGAAGGGATTCCCATGGAGTTAACCCTTGAGGAAAGAACTTCTACCAAGCGCCGAAGAACACAATATCAAGACTTGGAGTGCCACATCCATGACCTTGAAAAGGGTACCTTCCTCGAGATGTTGAAGAACGACGAGCTATGCACCCTCATCAAGGAGAAGGAAGAAATGATCAAGCAGCAGGAAGAGGCAATGAAGCTCCAAGAGATAAAATTTCAGGACCAAGAGAAGAAGTTCGCTAATCAAGAGAAGAGGGTGATAAATAAAAACAAGAGAATTAGGGAACTCAAACAGTAGATCGATGGAGATGAAGTGCAAACTGAAGGCCTTTTCAAGATAATCAATGATGTGCGTGCTTCCAAGAGGGACTTGGCAAAGCAACTTGAAGCCGCAATGAAGTCAAGTTTAGTGGAGGAGCTACAAAGCGAGAAGGAGGGACTTGAGAGCTGGAAGCCACTACCAAGAAGCTACAGGATGAGATAAAGGACCTCCAAGAGAAGCTTGAAGCCACCACAAAGGAGATGGAGTTGTACAAGACAACTCTAGAGCAAGAAGGCTACTCGTTCGAGGACGAGGAAGAGGAAGGCGTGGAAGATGTGTAATAGTTGGACCACCTTTAATTCTATAGTAGAACGTTATTCGCAAATGTAATAAATACCAAGACAAGTTTGGTTTAGTTATACTTGGTTGTTCCCTGTGTTTAATTTGTGTTGTTATGCCTTGTGTGCCTTGTGTGCTTGGTGTGTTTTCATAAGGGTAGGAGTTTACTACTTAGTCTTTCTGTCTATTTCTTAACTATTCTCTTAAACCCCACAGATGCCGCCAAGACGTGCGAACCCCGAAATTCCGCCAGAAATAGCAGAACTTTTGGCCACTCGTAACCAGTGATCCAACTACTCACCGTAACATGCAGAACAACAACAACAACCCGCCACCACCACCTCCGCCACCTCCTCAGCAGATCGCTTGACTCGGTTTTGAGGTGAACCCACCTACCTTCACTAGCGACCTTGAACCAATCATCGCCGATGACCGGCTGCACGATCAACAAGTTAGACACCGTGCAAGCTGTCGGAGCCGACAGGGTGCGTTATGCCGCACACCAGCTTGAGGGACCTGCTGCAGAATGGTGGGATAACTACCAAGTCACCCACCCAGACATTGATGCTATCGCTTGGGAACAGTTTGAACTAGCTTTTCGCACTCATCATGTGGCTGCGGGTGTCATGGCTCTAAAGAGGCGCGAGTTTCGCGACCTACACCAGCTGCACCGTTCTGTCACCGAGTATGGTGAGCTTTTCAATAAGCTAGCCCGTTATGCACCCGATGATGTTTCCACTGATGCCAAGAGACAGGATGAGTTCTTAAGAGGGCTCAATGATGAGATATCCATTCAGCTTGTGGCTCAGAAATTTGACAACTTTCAGGAACTCTTGGACAGAGCCATTGTGGTTGAATCAAAGAGGAAGAGCATAGAAAATCGCAAGAGGAAATCCAACCCTCACAAACACTCCGTTCCGCACTGTAGCAATTCCTCACCACCACCTTATAACAATAATGGCCACAACCATAACGGTCATAACCATGGTGGCCACAAACACAATGGGCACAAAAACCGCAATGGCAATGGCGGCAATGGAAAGGATCTCAGTGAAGTGACATGCTTTAAGTGCAACAAGACAGGGCACTATGCAACCTCTTGCCCCGAGAGGAAGAATGGCAATGGCAATGGGAATAGTAATGGACACAACCATGGCAATGGGAACGGGAAGAAGCCAAATCCGTTTGTCAAAGCCACGGTGAATCATGTTTCTATGGAGGATGCTTGTGAAGCGCCAGACTCTGTGATTGGTAAGTTCAAACTCAATTCTATTCCCGCAGTTGTTCTTTTTGATACTGGTGCATCGCATTCATTCATATCAAGGGTATTTGTGGATAGAGGCAAGATACCAACGGAGACTATAAACTTTCCTCTAAGGGTAAGTTCTCCTGGGGGAGAAATAGTGGCAAACTCCGGTTGCCGGGATTTAGAACTAAGGATTGGCACACACATTTTTCCCACCAGTCTAGTAGTTCTAGAATCACAAGGTTTAGACATAATCTTGGGCATGAATTGGATGACCGAATATGAAGGAGTCATAGATTGTGCTAAGATAACTGTCATGCTCACAACGCCGGAAGGGAAGAGGATTCGTATCAAGTCGAACTTCGCACTGAAAGAAGTCATGGTGAACTCGCTTAAGGGGGTTAGCTTGGAGGAGGTATCTATTGTAAAGGAATACCCAGATGTCTTCCCAGAAGAGCTACCCGGAATGCCACCCGACCGTGATATCGAGTTTCTCATTGACTTAATGCCAGGCACGGGGCCGATAGCTAAGAGACCATACAAGATGGATGTGGACGAGTTAAAGGAACTCAAGAAACAGCTTAGGGAACAATTGGACAAGGGGTTCATTCAACCCAGCGCGTCATCTTGGGGAGCACCCGTCCTATTTGTGGAAAAGAAGGATAAGACCAAGAGGCTGGTTGTGGACTACCGCTCGTTGAACGAAGTGACGATTAAGAATAAGTATCCTCTGCCCAACATCAACGACCTGTTTGACCAGCTAAAAGGAGCCAGTGTGTTCTCAAAAATCGATCTACGATCGGGCTATTTTCAGCTAAAGATTTGAGAACAGGATGTGCCCAAGACAGCATTCACCACAAGATACGGATTGTATGAGTACACCGTGATGTCTTTTGGTCTAACCAATGCCCCAGCATACTTCATGACCATGATGAACAAGGTCTTCATGGAATACTTGGACAAATTTATCGTAGTATTCATAGATGATATACTCATATACTCAAAGGATGAGAAGGAACATGAGAAACATCTGCGCCTTATTATGGAGAAACTAAGAGAACACAAATTGTATGCCAAGTGCGAAGTTGGTTAAAGGAAGTGGGATTCCTTGGTCATGTTGTGTCAGCTAAAGGAGTTGCCGTAGATCCTAGCAAGGTAGCTTCCGTGACGGAATAGGGAGTCACCCAAGAATGTGGGAGATATTAGAAGCTTCCTGGGCCTCGCAGGATATTACCGGAGGTTCATCGAAAACTTTTCCAAGATAGCAAAACCCATGACGGAACTATTAAAGAAGGAAAAGAAATTCCTATGGACCGAGGCATGTGAAGCAAGTTTTCAAGAATTGAAGAAACGCCTGGTAACGGCACCAGTTCTGTGTTTGCCAGATATCCAGAAGGATTTTCAAGTCTATTGTGACGCTTCTCGATAAGGACTTGGAAGTGTGTTGATGCAGGATGGGAAAGTGGTATCCTATGCCTCCCGACAACTTAAAAACCACGAACACAATTATCCCACTCATGATTTGGAACTTGCATCTGTGGTTCATGCACTCAAGGTATGGAGACACTACCTCATGGGCAAACATTGTGATGTGTTCACAGATCATAAAAGTTTGAAGTACATTTTCACCCAAAAGGAGTTGAATATGAGACAACGAAGATGGCTTGATCTAATTAAGGATTATGACTTGGATTTACAGTACCACCCCAGAAAGGCAAATGTGGTGGCTGATGCCTTAAGTCGTAAGGTATATGTAAATGGACTTACCGCAGGGGAACTTCCAGAGGATTTATGCAAGCAATTCAGGGACCTCAGGATTGAGATAGTCCCGAAAGGACACGTAGCGACTATGGAAATAGTGTCCACCTTCCAAGAAAGAATCCAAGAAGCACAAAAGGGGGATAAAGAGTTGGAAGAAATAAGAGTCAGGATAAATGAAGGAAAGACTAAAGAATTTCGTCTGGACGAACAAGGAACCCTCTGGTATGGGAAGCGTTTGTGCGTTCCCAATGACCCCGATATCCGGAAGATGATTTTACAAGAAGCTCATGATTCGCCATACTCAATTCATCCTGGTAACACAAAGATGTACATGGATGTGAAGGATAGATTCTGGTGGAATAACCTAAAGAGAGATATTGCAGAGTATATTTCTCTGTGTGATGTGTGCAATAGAGTTAAAGCCGAGCATCAGAAACCGGCAGGATTACTACAACCACTACCTATACCCGACTGGAAGTGGGACAAGGTAGGCATAGATTTCATCACGGGATTACCCCGGACTCGTTCTGGATTTGATTCTATCTGGGTAGTGGTGGACCACTTCACCAAGGTGGCTCACTTCATCCCCGTAAAGACCACATATACGAGTGCTAAGCTTGCTAAGATATACATGTAAAAAATTGTAAGCCTGCATGGTGTTCCCAAGGGAATTGTGTCAGATAGAGGAACCCAGTTTACTTCAAAGTTTTGGCGACAACTACATGAGTCTCTTGGAACCCGACTAGAATTCAGTACTGCCTTCCACCCTCAAACAGATGGCCAAACAGAAAGGGTGAATCAAATTTTGGAATATATGTTGAGAGCTTGCGCACTAGACTATGGGTCTAGTTGGGACGATAACCTACCATATGCGGAGTTATCATACAACAACAGCTACCAGACAAGTATCAAGATGGCCCCGTTAGAAGTTCTATACGGCAGGAAGTGTAGGACTCCATTGCTATGGAATGGAGTTGGAGAACACAGTCTTTTTGCACCTGACTTGATAAAGGATGCCGAAGAAAAGGTGCGACAGATTTAGGATAGGCTAAAGGTAGCCCAATCCCGACAGAAGAGCTACGCTGATTCCAAGCACAGAGATGTGGCCTATGAAATAGGGGACCGTGCGTATCTCCGAGTTTCACCCCTACGTGGAGTTAGGAGGTTCGGAATCAAGGGCAAGTTAGCCCCACGATTCATAGGATCGTATAAGGTTCTGGCCCGTAGAGGAGAAGTTGCTTATCAGTTGGAGCTACCGGAAGGACTGACTGTTCATGATGTGTTTCATGTGTCACAACTAAAGAAGTGTCACCCGGAGGTGGCTGAAACACCGCTAAGAGACACCGTTTCCCTAGACGAGGTTCAATTGGAGAATGACCTTACCTACGAGGAAAAACCCATCAAAATCGGAAACAATGAAAGGGTTACCCACACTAAGACTATAAGATTCTGCAAGGTACAATGGAACCACCACTCCGAAGAAGCTACGTGGGAACGTGAAGACGACATGAGAACGGAGCACCCACACCTATTTGCTAGCCAACCCGAATCTCGAGGACGAGATTCTTCTCAAGGGGGGTAGGTTTGTAACATCCCAGATTCTGTGTTTGGATGTTATTAGTGTCATGCATCATCCTTGCATCATTTGCATCCTACATTTGAAAACATTGCAACTACAAAAATCCTAAACACATAAACCCATTTAAAAACCCTATTTAATATTCTCATAAGTGAGAACCCTTGATGTATTAGTTTGAACCTTCAAAAAACTTTTTAAAAACAGTAAGCCATGGCCCTATGTTGACCACCTCATTTTTATGAGAATTTAGAAACAAGTTTCATAAATTTTTGACCTAGTTTGCAAAAGTTATTGGGGTTAAAAAAAACAGAAAAGGGAAAATGTTTAAAAAAAAGAGAGAAGGGGCCAACAGCTAACTCTAGCTGGGCCATTCGCCACCAGCCCACCCGGCGCCAGTGGGAACCTGCACTGCGTCAGCCCACCTTCCTCCCCCGCCGATATCCCTACCCTGTCATCCTCTCCTCTCCCCAGCGTGAGCAGGACAAAGTCCCGTCGGCCACCCTCGGCCCCTCCCGTGTCCGACCAGGACTCCCCGGGCGTATATATGCCAGCGCATGACCACCCCTCCGTCGTTTTCCTCTTGAGAAAACCTAGCCCGAAACCCTCGCCGCTCTTCTCGCCGTTTCCGCGCTCGGGAAGGTAGAGCTCCCGGCGAATTGCGCCACCCCGATCTCTCTTTCGCCGTTGGTTGTGCTTCCTGCGATTCTCCGCTTCGCCTGACCCCTTTTTCCCCTTCCACAGAGCTCCAAGTCGCGCTCGATTTCTCGCCGGCGCCTTGTCGGAGTTCGCGGAGACCGGCGGAGCACCGCAGCTGAACGGGGAAGCAAACGCGGAAACCGATCATGCGAACGAGACCGAGAGAAGGAGCCGTGCTCCGTCAACCACATCGCCGCCTCGGGGAAGCCACCGGAGCGCCGTCACCGTCGCCACCGTCACCGCCGCCGCCCACCGCCACCGTCGTCGCCGCTGTAAGCCACCGCGCCCATCTCCTCCGTCCGATCTAAAAACGGTGGCTCAGATTAGATCTCGACCCGAAGGGGTATCGGCCAACCACGCAGCGCCGCGTGGCAAGCCGTGTGGCAGCGCCTCGTCGCCGCACCGCGTCGCCCGCCTGGCCAGCTGGCCCAATCCGAAGCCGCCACTTGGCGCGGTCTGAGCAAGGTTTTAGGCTGATGGTTTTGATTTTTGCAGATTAGGTTTAATATTGCGAAAATCATAGAAAATTAAATATTTGTCCAAATCTGGCTTGTAATATACCGTTGGATTCCTAATTTTATGTAGAATCCAAATCTGTAATAATATTGCAGGTTTGCAGTAAGGTTTTAGGTGTAGTTTTTAATCATTGGATTAGAGAGTTTTAATCTATATAAAAATAATTGAATTTTTTTTGTTTGAATCTTGTTGCATAATTTTGTTTCCACAATATCTACTGATCCAAATCATCAAGATTTGCTTAGGATTATTAGATCTAACTTGGGGCTATTTAGATGGTTTGATCTCCTATAATCCTCGGAATTGTTTTAGTGTTTCAAATTAAATCTAAACCCTTGGAAAATAAATCCTGGTGACACCCTTACACTATCACAACACAAACTTGCTACCTCGATCAATTTAACCAACCTTGCATAAACTACCATGTTGCATGCATGCATGTTTTCCTTTGTGTATGCTTTGAGCAAGTTGTGATCAATTATGTGTTTGTGAATCGTTAGATTGCTCGGAGTGCGCTAAGGAGTGCTATTGTGTAGAGTGCTGCTCGGATCAAGGCAAGTTACACCACTTGTTCATAATTTTGTCCCAGTTTTGATTCTATGCATGTGATCTTCAAAATTTTGTAGTATGCATGTGTAGGATGATCTAGTAGAATTTTTCCTTAGTATTATTTTGCAAGTGCGATGATTTTGTAGTATGCCATGAGTAGCTCTATACTTAGGATTTTTCCACTCCTAAGAGGTTACCCCTGTTTTTGCTAAGTACTGCTTGCTATGCTATATATACAAAGTAACGTTGGGGGGGTCGAAAGACAAAGAATTTTCTAAGTATAAAGGCTCCCTAGAGCAAACTTTTCTTCTCAAATCCACTTCAAAATAAAACTAAGTTTTCTTCTGGGCGGAATTGTTGTCGGGACAACGAGTGAGATTTTGGTGGAGGACGGCCGCCCAGGAATCAAAGAAGTCTGCCATGTTTGATTGAAGCTTCGGTGCAACCACAATACATTATGGGCTCTGTCTTGGCCTAGTACTTAGTGGGAAACCTCACCTGGGTACCAACATGTGGAGGTTCTTGGCACGGTTGGATCCAGAAGGTGGAGGGGCTACTAAGGGAAAGCCTCGCCATGGTCTTGTATGTTAAAGGACTTGATCGTGGATTATGGGTAAAGTGCACAAACTCTCGAGAGTATTGCATTCTGATCGATCAGCCGTGTTCACGGTAACAGAACAACAATGAGCGTCTGAAGGATGGAGCCTCTGAAGGATCTTCCTCTCTCTTTTCTAAAAACAAAGTTGGTAATATCGCCAATGGGTGGGAATTTGGGAACTTGGTGTGTAATATCCAAGTGACGCATGGTGCGTAATATCCAAGTGTTTGGTTGTTTGGACACTTGGTGCGTAATATCCTTGTGTGCCACTCGACCTTATTGTTATCTAAGCAAATGTTTGGAAAGTAGGACAATCCGCTCTTCTTCTGTCTACTTAAGAAAATTAGCTTTGAGAAAATGAACTCTACAGCCTATACCAGCCTTGCATGTAGAGATAGTCTTTTCTCTCCTTGGTGTAATTTGCCAATACATTCAAAGTATTGACCCAACTTGTTGGCTGCACGTCTTGTGTGCAGAATCCGAAGATGGAAATGTGCGTAGGGATCGCGGGTCTACACTCGACAAGCCTGGGCGTTGATGGACTCATGCTGCTTTTATGTTTCCGCTGTTATTTGAGCTAGCATAATGCTAAGCAATTTTTGTAATAATTTCATACTCTGGATTATCCGTGTAATAAAGACTTTGTGTTTTACATGATATTTCATCGACTGTGAGTGCTAGCTATTGATCCAGGGACTAGCATGTTAATCACAGGGACATAGGATCCTTACCGATCCGAGGTCACTACAGATGGTATCAGAGCACATCGTTGCTGTGGCATCCCGCAAAAACCACTACTAGAAAATCGCGTTGAATTTGTGCATTGCATCGTCATAAACATGCATTGTTTGTTTGCATTATTTGAAAAGCCCAAAGTTTATTATACAAAAACCCCTCTTTATTTTAAAAGGCAAAACCCCGAAGGTATCGGATATTTATTTTCTCTAAAAACTATTTGCAAAGTGGTTCTGCTTTAATTAGAACAGGACCAAACAAACACAAATAATAAAACCAGCCCCCCTAAATCCTAGTACCACCAAAATCTACCCTACCCACCACTCTCATGCCACCTCACCCTCTCACCCAAAACCTACCCACCACCACCTCATATCCACCTCTTTCCACCTCTCTTTCTCTCTTTTCTCACTGCAGCTCTCTACCCCTCTCTCTCTTCCCCAGGCCCACCCTGTCCCATGGGACCCCCCCAAGCCCACGTCGCAGCCCTCTCTCCCTCACCTTGACACACACGCCCTGACGTCCGGCGGGGCCCATGATGTCCCCACGCGGACACACACCGCACACCACGCCGCGACACGCTGCAACCCTCTCCACCCAGCGTGCCCCACAGCCCCTCCTTTGGGTCCCACCACTCCTTGGCCCCACCTCTCCCCTGTTCCTCTTCAACCTCCTCTCCCTGCCGCGTGCTCCCTCGCCCCCTAGCTTCGCTCATGACAGCCCGCCGCTCCTCTCCCTCTCTTCCTTGGCAGCGCTCCACCCCCGCTCCACCCGCGCAGCCATCTTCCCAGCTCGCCACTGCGCCGCAACCCTCCTCCATGGCGCCTCCCGCCACGCCCAGCCTCCGCCGCCTTCCTCCCCACCTCGCCTAGCAGCCCCTCCGGCCCCAAGCTCGCGTCGACCGCCCAGTGCACCTCTCCGCCTCGCCCGTCCGTCCCCTGCGCGCCTGCGCCCCGGGCCGCCGCCTCTCGCTTCGCTCCCGCAGCGGCTGAAGCCCGGCCACCGCCCCTGCGATTCCCAGCCCCGCCGCCCGCCTCGCCTCCCGGTGAACCACCGCCTCACCTCCTCGGGCGCCCGCCCGGCCGTCGCGTCGCGCCGCCCTCGCCCGGCCCGCCGCCGCCGACTGGCGCCTCCGCCCGAGGCGGCTAGCCTCCACCCTCGCTCTCCGGCCGTCGCCCAAGCACCGCCTCCGAGCCCTCCGGCGAGCCCGAGCTCGACCTGCACCTCCGCCGTCTCCGGCCGAACCGCCCGGCGCCCGTCCGTAGCCCCACCACCTCGCTTCTTCCCTGCCCGGGTCCCACATCGCCGTCCGCCGGAGCCCCAGGCCGTGAAGGATCCGCCTCCGTCGCGCTGCCTCGGTTTCCTCGCCCGTCACGGGCGGCGCTGCGTCTGCGACCCGATGCCAGGCACCAGCGCAACCTCGTTCTCATTCGAAGCTCAAGACCGTCGCGAGCCCCGCGCCTTTTTATGCCAAGATCTGCGTTGATGCGAGTTTCGCGACCATGCGGGATACTTTCGATGACACCGGTATCCAAGACCTACCACCCGGACGCCAAGTTCTTCCCGTGAACCACAGTGAACCGCAGACCGACCCGTGGCGAGTGCATCGACCCACCAAGATCTGACGCCTGGAACTCACGAGACCGCCAAGACCGAGCAACGCGGACCGGCAAGTTCTTCTCGACGACAAGATCATCGACATAGAGCCGAAGGACACATGTGCGACAAGGACTCCCTCGAGGGCCGAGTGCTTCACCCGGACAAGGCCCCGGATGCGCCAAGACCCTAACCCCGGGCGAGCGTTCCGTGAACCCGGACCGGACCACAGACCTGTCGAACCCCGAACCCGGAACCTAACAAGATCGAACCCCAAAAGTGTGACCCTTTTCCTCGATACCCTATTTTATAAATGATAACAATTTGTTGCATAATAATTGTCATTCCGCATGCATAGCATTGGTTTGGGGGCCTTATGCGATTCACCTAATAATTAAATATGGGGCCCATATGCGGGCAAATCTAGCCTTATATTGGCCTCATTTAAACATGGGTAGCGAACGGCTCCATCTGTTACATTGCTAAACCACATTTAAATTGCGGGGTAGCTAAATAACTTGAACCATCTAACTATTTGTCGGGACCCGGTTTAATGTCGACCTAATTGCGCATCTTGCCATGCCATGCATCATACATGCATCATGCCGATCTTACGCGTTGTATTAAATATTGCATCCGGTGTTCTTCTAGTGATTTGGTTCTTCGCGGATAAGGCCGTTGAGTTGATGTGAGCTTCGCCCCGATCTTCGGTTGAACCCTTCGACATGTTTTTCAGGCGAGCATCTCCCTCTTTCTACCTATCTTACTTTTATAGTCTTTATTCCCTCCTGTTGATCTATTGCTATCTGTGTTGCGATGCTCTAGTTTTCGTACCCGCGATATCCCTTGCAGCCCTACATTGCCTTGGACACATCCTATTACCTGTTGTTTGTTAGATAGTTGGACTTGCGCGTCGTAGTCGCTTGCTCAAGTGATGTTGCGTGTCGTCTAATGCCACAGTTGTTGATGAATTGCCGCATGATGTTGATGGAGATGATCATAGTTTTACTTATCGCCACTTTAATTTCTGTTTAACAACTAAAATTGAATAAGCAGAGGCATCGGTGGGTGATAGATAATATTTGGTTTCCGAACGCCCACTTGTGTCCGTAAGACCCAGTACTTGATACTGTTCCTTGATTTATCGCTATCCACATATGGGGTATGGGCCCCTAGCGAGCTTGATTAGTCTTATTTCTTGGGGCCACAAAGTAGTTTGGGGCTTTATTACTATCTGCTTATTCCATGCTTCTTGCATTATTTACGATTGTGCAGTCGCACCTTTGTCTTTATTTTAGGCGGGATGTTTTCGCAGTATCGACAGTCCCCGATTGGGGATCTGCTGTCGTTTACAGCCATCGACGCAGACCTTGAGGCCGTCTCGGAGCTTGCCTACTCCGTTGCGGGTTCTACTCAAAGGGGTGGCCCCTGAAATATTTCTGAATCTTGTGATTGCTCTGTCGTGAGACCTCGTTGGGTTTTGATTTGGTTTTTCCGAGGTTGATCGTGTGTGTGTTGCTATTTGTGCACCCCGGTCGGGTTAAAACTTTCTGAAAGCCGTGTCCGCGGTTATGGACGACTTGGAGCACAGTATCTCGATCATAGACAAGCATAACTAAAGTTTATTGTTATAAATTTGACTTATAATGACTAGTAATCAGCTTCACTATAATGGAATGGCTAATTAATACTTCCCACAATTGCTTGTTTTGAGTGTCGCTTGCGACCATTGTATCTGACTAGTAAATATTACCTTCTAGCGGAATGGCTGAATAAAAGTACCAACAAGCTGCGGGCTTGAGGATTATATCATGCTATCTATCGATTAGTAATTGCAACTTCTAGCGGAATGGTCAACTAAAGTGCTTACTTTATCGGGACGATTATCTAAACTGACTAGTAAAGTGCCGCAACTATAAGCGAATAAATAAAGCGCCTTGTGTGAGTTCCTTGGTTGACTTCTCGTTTGGTCTCGAGGGAAACACGGGATGGGTTAGTTTGGTGTTAGCTTTAGGTTGGATCCGGATAGGTCATTCTCACCCTCTCGATATCCGCCGGTGGTATCGAGTCTCTATAGGTTGTTTAGTGCTGCTGCTTGCGCTCGATCCACCATACCTATGTGGCGAGGACGCCAATTCTAGCCTCAGTGTCTTGGCCTCGATCTTGGCGCTCCTCTTTTCCTTTGCCCTTTGTCGGCACCCTTTTGTTTAAGCGGTTTTGAGATCGGCGCCGTTAGCGAGGTTACCCTTCGGTTTGGCACAGGCAGGGGTTATGGGCGCCATTGGTTATTCTTGGGGCTCTTAGCCCCATTTGCATCTTAATGTCCAGCTGGGCCTATATCGTTTTCAAGGTGATTTGGATCTTTGTATATTATATCGTATTCTTGACCCTTTGAGTCAACATATGTATATATACATTACGTGGGTCCCATCGAGGACTGTTGTGTAATGTTATTACTTGCTTTCCACCCTGCGAAAGTGCTGGTGAGCACCTTTGAATCGTTTCTATGCGGGTTTGGCGAATTTTGCTCAAACTTGCATAGGTCCGATCGAGGTGTTCTGAGTGGTATCGAGCCAGGTTGCGATACCCACAAGTCCGACTGGGATAACCTAGCTAACGACCGAAGTAGAGTGTCAAAACTATTTTTGAAAGTCGGTTGGATAGTTCTGATTAGGTCTGATTTTACTCCTTACCCCTCTGCTGTTCCCTCTTACCTCTACATGTTTTGAATCCGCTCTCTTCTCTCTCTGCGAGTCCAGGATTTCTCGTGGTTGGGTATCCGTCGTACCTTTAGGGTTTCGCTTTCCCCCTTTTGTAACGAAGGTTCTTCGATCATCAATCTGCAACTGGTCTGTTGTGCCTTCATCCAATCTTTTGTTCTTGACCTCCTTATCCATATGTGTTTCCTTGCTGGATATCAGTGTCGTTGGAAAACATCTGAGAAGGACGAGCTTTGGTGAAGTTGGAGTATACCTTGAGCATGTGTTGTTCATGCCAATGGAACCATCGCGGAACCTAATCATTGTGTCTTTCATACGATTCCTGCTGGCATCATCCCTTTGTTCCGGATACCGCCTATGAAGATCTTTAGTCTAAATTCCGAGAGTTGGTTGCATATCCGTCTATTCGCGTGCAGAGTAATGGTTTGAGTGTGGGATGGAGTAGCTACCCTACCACTGCTTTTATCATTCGCTCTTGTACGTCGAATCAGTGGATCCAGCGGTTTTACTCCGTCCATGGAAGTTAGAGGTGGCCTTACCTTCAACTTCGTCCTTTGTTTCCCCGGAGTGTGCCCTCGACGATCAGGAACAACGACCCTTTGTTGGTGGTGTCGCCGATTCCCAGATGAAGAAGGAACCCTCGTTAGTGGTGTCGCGAGGATCTACACGAAGAAAGGCGCGGTCGCCGACCCTTCCTTCCGGTACCATGAGGCGGATCTCGAGGGCGAGATCCTTTGTTAGTGGTGTCGAATTGTGGCATCCCGCAAAAACCACTACTAGAAAATCGCGTTGAATTTGTGCATTGCATCGTCATAAACATGCATTGTTTGTTTGCATTATTTGAAAAGCCCAAAGTTTATTATACAAAAACCCCTCTTTATTATAAAAGGCAAAACCCCGAAGGTATCGGATATTTATTTTCTCTAAAAACTATTTGCAAAGTGGTTCTGCTTTAATTAGAACAGGACCAAACAAACACAAATAATAAAACCAGCCCCCCTAAATCCTAGTCCCACCAAAATCTACCCTACCCACCACTCTCCGCTCGCCACCTCACCCTCTCACCCAAAACCTACCCACCACCTTACCTCATTATCCACCTCTTTCCCACCTCTCTTTCTCTATTTTCTCACCTGCAGCCTCTCTACCCCTCTCTCTCTTCCCCCCAGGCCCACCACCCTGTCCCGCGGGACCCCCCCAAGCCCACGTCGCAGCCAACCCTCTCCCTCACGCAGCCCCACACACGCCCCCAGCGTCCGGGCCCGTGATGTCCCCCCAGCAGACACACCCCACTGCACTTGCCGCGACACGCTGCAACCCTCTCCACCCGCGTGCCCCATGCCCCTGCCTCCGGGTCCCACCACTCCCCGCCCCACCTCTCCCTGTTCCTCTTCAACCTCCTCTCCCTCTGCCCGCGTGCTCCCTCGCCCGCCCTGGCTCATGGCCGCCCGCTCCCTCTCCCTCTCTTCCTTGGCGCTCCACCCCACCGCTCCACCCAGCGCCACCTTCCCAGCTCGTCGGCTGCGCCGCTCCCTCATGGCGCCTCCCAGAGCCCTCACCTTGACCTCCTTCGCCTTCCTCCCCGCCTCGCCTAACCCGGCCCCAAGCTCGCGTCGACCCGCCCATGCACCTCTCCGCCTCCGCCGTCCGTCCCAGCGCCGCCCGCCCCAAGCCCGGCCCCAGTCGCCGCCTCTCGCTTCCGCTCAGCAGCGTCGAGCCGCCCGGCCACCGCCCCTGCAGTTCCCGGCGCCCGCCGCCAACCTCGCCTCCACCTGCCCGATGAACCACCGCCTCACCTTCTCGGGCGCCGCCTTCCGTCCTTGTCGCGCCGCCCCTCGCCCGGCCGCCGCGCCTTGACTGGCGCCTCCGCGCGGCGGCGAGCTAGCCTCCACCCTCTCCTCCGCCGTCGCCCAGCCGCCTCCCGAGCCTCCGCCCTTGCTTCGGCCTGCACCTCCGCCGTCTCAGCCCGGACCGCCCGCGCGTCGTCGCCCCCACCACCTCGCTTCTTCCCGCCCGGGTCCCATCGCCGTCGCGGGCCCAGGCCCGTGAAGGATCCGCCTCCGTCGCTGCCTCGGTTTCCTCGCCCGTCTGCGGGCGGCGGCGTCTGTGACCCGATGCGGCACCAGCGCAACCTCGTTCTCACTCCGAAGCTCAAGACCGTCACGAGCCCCGGCGCCTTTTGTCACCAAGATCTGCGTTGATGCGAGTTTAAGCGACCATGCGGGATGGTACTCGATGACACGGTATCCAAGACCTACCACCGGACGCCAAGTTCTTCCACGTGAACCACAGCAGACGCCGACCCGTGGCGAGTGCATCGACCCCACCAAGATCTGCCGACGCGGGAACTCACGAGACCGCCAAGACCGAACCGCGGACCGGCAAGTTCTTCTCGGACAAGATCATCGACATAGAGCCGAAGGACACATGTGCGACAAGGACTCCCTCGAGGGCGCCGAGTGCTTCACCGGACAAGGCCGGATGCGCCAAGACCCTAACCGGGCCGAGCGTTCCGTCGAACCCGGGACCGGACCACGGACCTGTCGAACCCCGAACCCGGAACCTAACAAGATCGCGAACCCCAAAAGTGTGACCCTTTTCCCTCGATACCCTATTTTATAAATGATAACAATTTGTTGCATAATAATTGTCATTCCCGCATGCATAGCATTGGTTTGGGGGCCTTATGCCGATTCACCTAATAATTAAATATGGGGCCCATATGCGGGCAAATCTAGCCTTATATTGGCCTCATTTAAACATGGGTAGCGAACCGGCTCCATCTGTTACATTGCTAAACCACATTTAAATTGCGGGTAGCTCAATAACTTGAACCATCTAACTATTTGTCGGGACCCCGGTTTCGCTTAATCTGACCTAATTGCATCGCACCTTGCCATGCCATGCATCATACATGCATCATGCCGATCTTCTGCCGTTGTATTAAATATTGCATCCGGTGTTCTTCTAGTGATTTGGTTCTTCGCGGATAAGGCCGTTGAGTTGATGTGAGCTTCGCCCCGATCTTCGGTTGAACCCTTCGACATGTTTTCAAAGTAGCATCTCCCTCTTTCTACCTATCTTACTTTTATAGTCTTTATTCCTCCTGTTGATCTATTGCTATACGTGTTGCGATGCTCTAGTTTTCGTACCCGATATCCTTGCAGCCCTACATTGCCTTGGACACATCCTATTACATTGTTTGTTAGATAGTTGGACTTGGCGTCGTGATCGCTTGCTCGAAATCTTTGTGCGTGTCGTCTAATGCCAGTTGTTGATGAATTGCCGCATGATGTTGATGGAGATGATCATAGTTTTACTTATCGTCACTTTAATTTCTGTTTAACAACTAAAATTGAATAAGCGAGAGGCATCGGTGGGTGATAGATAATCTTTGGTTTCGAGCCCACTTGTGTCCCGTAAGACCCAGTACTTGATACATGTTCCTTGATTTATCGCGCTATCCACATATGGGAGTATGGGCCCCTAGCGAGCTTGATTCCGTCTTATTTCTTGGGGCCACAAAGTAGTTTGGGGCTTTATTACTATCCTGTACTTATGCCATGCTTCTTTGCTTTATTACGATTGTGCGAGTCTTGCTTTGTCTTTATTTAAGCGGGATGTTTTGCGATGTCAGCGATCCCGATTGGGGATCTGCATCGTTCTGACCATCGGCCTGAGACCTTGAGGCCGTCTCGGAGCTTGCCTACTCCGTTCGGGTTCTACTCAAAGGGTGGCCCCTGAAATATTTCTGAATCTTGTGATTGCTGTCGTGAGACCTCGTTGGGTTTTGATTTGGTTTTCGAGGTTGATCGTGTGTGTGTTGCTATTTGTGCACCCGGCGGGTTAAAACTTTCACGAAAGCGTGTCGCGGTTATGGGCGACTTGGAGCACGATATCTCGATCATAGACAAGCATAACTAAAGTTTATTGTTATAAATTTGACTTATAATGACTAGTAATCAGCTTCACTATAATGGAATGGCTAATTAATACTGCCCACAATTGCTTGTTTTGAGTGTCGCTTGCGACCATTGTATCTGACTAGTAAATATTGCAACTAGCGGAATGGCTGAATAAAAGTACCAACAAGCTGGGCTTGATTATATCATGCTATCATATCGATTAGTAATTCTGCAACTTCTAGCGGAATGGTCAACTAAAAGTGCCCTGCTTACTTTATCGGGCGATTATCTAAACTGACTAGTAAAGTGCCGCCTATAACTGAATAAATAAAACTGCCTTGTGTGAGTTCCTTGGTTGACTTCCTCGTTTGGTCTCGAGAAACACGAGATGGGTTCGTTTGGTGTTAGCTTCAGGTTGGATCCGGATAGGTCATTCTCACCCTCTCGATATCCGCCGGTGGTATCGAGTCTCTATAGGTTGTTTAGTGCTACTGCTTTGCGCTCGATCCACCATACCTATGTAGGCAAGGACCAGCGAATTCTAGCCTCGCGTGTCTTGGCCTCGATCTTGACGCTCCTCTTTTCCTTTGCCCTTTGTCGGCACCTTTTGTTTAAGCAGGTTTTGAGATCGACGCCGTTAGCAGGGTTACCCTTCCGGTTTGGCCTGGGCAGGGTTGTGGACGCCATTGGTTATTCTTCAGGGCTCTTAGCCCCATTTGCATCTTGTCCGTAGCTGGACGCTATATCGTTTTCAAGGTGATTTGGATCTTTGTATATTATATCTGTATTCTTGACCCTTTGAGTCGCTGTTATGTATATCTATTCTGTGGGTCCCATCGAGGACTGTTGTGTAATGTTATTACTTCGTTTTCCACCCGCACGAAAGTGCCTGGTGGGCACCTTTGAATCGTTTCTATGCGGGTTTGGCGAATTTTGGTCAAACTTGCATAGGTCCGATTCTGAGGGTGTTACAGTTGCCTGTAGGACGTGACCCTAGGATTGGAACCACCTCTAATTTTAGTACCTTACTTGTTTCCTGCTAAGTTATTTTCCGCACATCTAGTATCTGCTTTCCTCTACTTGTTTAAGTATCTAACCCTCGTTCTTCTAACTCAAAGATGACGAGCTTCCTCTACGACACCGTCGCGGACATCGAGCCTATTCGCTTTGGAGGGTGCCTCATGGATCTACTCACACGTTTGGACCTTCCCCTCCCAACAATCCAGGGGAGCACAATGAAGAAACTCCACAAGGACGGCTGTTGGGGAGTCAAGGTCATCCAGCCAGGAAAAGAGCATGATTACAAATAGATGTGATCTTGATCATGAACGGAGCTCACAAGATCTAGACATGAAAGCACAAGGAGGATATACAACCATCTAGCTACTACATGGACCCGTAGTCCAATGTGGAACTACTCACGCTTCATACCGGAGGCTGGCATGATGAAGAAGAAGACCTCCGGGATGATCTCCCCTCCGGCAGGGTGCCGGGAAGAGCTTCAGATCCCCCCGACCTAGGGACGATGATGGCGGCGGCTACAGATGGTTTCGTGGAATATTGATCGGGTACTTAGGGGTTAGGCATCGGGGGCTTCTTATAGGCGAAGAGGCGAGGATGGGAGGCGGCCAGGGGGGCCACACCCTGCCTAAGCGCGGACCCTCCCTAGGCCATGCCTGGGGGGTGTGGCCACCTTGTGGCGCCCCTCCGTCTCTCCTCTAGACTCCGTGTTCTCTTCGGTGAAATATTTACTTTGGATTTTGTCCCATCCAATTCCGAGAATATTTCCTTACTAGCTTTTTTGTAACCAAAAACAACATAAAAACAGGAAACTGGCACTATGACAACTTGTTAATAGGTTAGTACCAGAAAACATATAAAAAGCACCTCAAAGTGTGGACAAAGCAAAGCAAAGTAGATACTAAACAAGCATGGAACATCAAAAATTATAGATACATTTCCGATGTATGAATGACATGATCAAAAGGGTTTTGTTGATTCAAAGGATGCTAAAAGGGAATGCAAACTTCAATGGTTGAAGTAAGAATCGCGGAGTTGGAATC
Organism: Avena longiglumis; assembly: GCA_030063025.1. Lineage (NCBI taxonomy): Eukaryota > Viridiplantae > Streptophyta > Magnoliopsida > Poales > Poaceae > Avena > Avena longiglumis. The sequence goes on from CP125978.1 coordinate 332,829,643, forward strand.
TTCACCGCGATGAAACTGTTAAAGGTGTTTAATTTAATCGAATACAATGAAGATGCTTGCATTTGCAAGAAATTAAGTGGGAGCTCCAAGACATATTTCTAATACATTATGTGAAAGACATATTGTTTATTGGAAATTATGTATCTTTTAGTGACACAAGTTAAGAATTTCATTTTGGTGAAAGACTTAGGCATAACTCAAACATTAGGCATCAATGTCTATGTGGATAGATTGGGGCGCTAATATGGTTGTGCCAGAAGTACGTAGATGAGATATTGAAAGAGTTCAATACAGAAACGACAAGAAAGGTTCTTGTCGCATGGAAAATAACTAAATCAAAATTCAAGTGTTTTGACACTTGGTGAGTGAAATCACAAGAATATTTTGATCAATCATACTATGATATGTACACATCCAGATATGTCCTATGCTCTAAATGTTATTAGCATATACCTGAATGACTCATAAGATGATTATTGGATGATAGTAAGGATATTATTATGATCTTTGGAAGAACTAAGAATATGTTATTTGTGTAGAGGTGACAAATAGATAGATAGTTCATTATAAAGTGTTACATTGATACAAGTCTTGTCACAAAATACAAATTAAGTTTATCTCAATTTAAACTATGGGTGGCACAATGTAATGGGAAGGAGATTCCATAACAGATTTGGACGAGTTCCAAAGTTAAAACATTGTGACAGATACTACAACAAAAGGCTAAGTATATGACTGCTATTGTAGCAGCAAAAGAGGGCATTTCTGTCGAGTAGTTTGTTTTCAAACTAGGTGTGGTTCACAGTAGGCTAATACTATGAAGATATATTGTACGACAATTATATCGACATGATTTAACCGCAAGGAACTAAAGGTCTCACCAAAGGAACAAATTTATACAATGCTATCTCATTGAAGAATGAGTGATGCGTATAGACGCAAAGACATGCAAATACACACGGACCTAGAAATGTGAGATCCGAAGATTATGTTTACCACTAGCAATCGTGTATATACAACACCAGAAAGCCATAGGTGTTGAATGCACAAGTTTTTCCAAACTAGATTATTGACTCTAGTGCAAGTGGGTGACTATTGGAGATATGCCCAAGAGGCAATAATAAATAGGTTATTATTATATATTTGTGTTTATGATAAATGTTTACATCCCATGCTATAATTTTATTAACCGGAAACATTAATTTGTGTGTTTTGTAAACATAAAAGAGTCCCTAGTCAACCTCTTTTTGAAACTAGCTTGTTGATTAATTGATGATCATGGTTTCCTAATCACAGACATTGGATGTTATTAATAACAAGATCATATCATTAGGAGAATGATGTCATGGACACACACCCATATTAAGCATAACATAAGATCAAGTCATTAAAGTTCGTTTTTCTACAATCTTCCAGATACATAGTAACCTAATCCTTCGACCATGAGTTCATGTTAATCACCGTCACTGGATGAGTACTTTGATGACATCAAACACCACTTCCGTAACTGGGTGGTTATAAAGGTGGCATTGGGTTTTCTAAGAGTATGTGTTGAAGCACATGGATCAAGAGTGGGATTTGTCCATCCATATGACAAATAGATATACTCTAGGACCTCTCGATGGAATGTCATCCAATTGTCTTGCAAGCATGTGACTAGGTCACAAGGGATGTCATATCTCCGAACGAGTAAAGAGTATTTATCGATAACGAGGTTGAACTAGGTATGGAGATACCAACGATCAAACCTCAGATAAGTAAAATATCGCGCGACAAAAGGAATAGGTATCGTATGTGAATGGTTCATTTGATCATGAAGTCATCGTTGAATATGTGGGACCCATTAGGGATCTCCAGATCCTGCTATTGGTTATTGACCGGAGAGGTGTCTCGATCATGTCTGCATAGTTCGTGAACCGTAGGATTACACTCTTCAAGATTCGATGTTGTTTTAAGTAGATATGGAATATGAGTTGGAGACCGAATGTTGTTCGGAGTCTTGGATTGGATCGAGGACATCACGAGGAGATCCGGAATCGTCTAGAGAATAAGATTCATATAAAGTAAGTTATCTTCCAGGGTTCAGAAAAAGTTTCAGTGTTTTGACTAGAGCTTCTAGAATGTTCTAGAGGAGCCACCAGTGGGCCCACCACCCCGAGAGGTGCCACTTGGGATGGGAAATACTTCCAGGGCTCATGAGCCAGCCGCCCCAAGCCCTAGAGGCCCAACTGGTCAGCCCCAAAGGGTTTGGGGCAAAACCCTAAAAAGGAAAGGGGAAAACTTGGGGGGGGGGAGTCCCCCCCACCCGTCTCCCTACTGAAAGGATACGGGTAGGCTACACTAGCGCAAATCAAAATTTTCTACCGCGTAAACCAGGATTACTGTTGTCATAGATCACGGGATTACCACTAGACGCGCAGTTGCAGAATTGATGAAGCGCGTCGAGGCAGTGCAGACGGTCCACGTCTCCTCCTTGTACTCGTCCCACGAGAAGCTCCCCTTGCGCGGCCCGTCCAAGTGCCACAGATGCAGCACCTCCGAGGTATCCACACGTGCGGGGTGGAAGCGTCAGACGCCGGACTGCTAGGTCCGCGCGTGCAACACCGACGTGAGGTGTGGCGGCTGGGTGGAATGGTCTAACCCTGGTCAGCTCGCCAGTCGCCCCACCCTATCTTATATAGGCGTCCCTGATGGGCTTCTACATTAGCAGCCCATTAGTAGCCTAAGCCTGGTCTAATTCGGATCCAATCCTCATTAGGCTTCCATCCCCTTAAGTGTGTGACCCTATAGGTTCATATACATATAGACATGACACGAATACAGTTATTCTGTCAATAGTTGGTAGCGGCCTCTAGCAAGACGTGCCAATTCCTAAACGCATACAAAGATCATATCGGACGAACCATCACAAGGTTTAGTACATATCTTTCCCTTTGCCTCACGATATTTGGTCTAGCTCCAAGCTGACCTCCCTTTCTCGATACCGTGATTCGGAATGCCTTTGCTAGGTTAACTCTTAACCATATGTAGGACGGCCATGCATTTCTGGATCCAATCACTCGAGGGGCCCAGAGATATCTCTCTCAAGTAGAGAGGGGAAAATCCCATTTTGATTGACCATGCCTTGCAGCATGCTTCAGGACAAACCTGAAAGCTACCTTTATAACTACCCAGTTACGGAGTAGCGTCTGATAACCCCAAAGTATGTCGATCCACATCTCAAGTACATGCGACAATCTCAGGTATAAGGAAAAAACGTACACGATGTGTAGAGAGAGAGCTGCAACTAATTGTCAGTCTCAAGTTGGGTCAGTCCAACCCCATGTTCATAACATGTGTCCACATCATTGGTTTGACATCTCCATTTCTATGACTTGCGAAATATAGTCATCAACCAATCAATGTGTTAGTCTAATATTCACGTGTGTCCTCACATGAACTCCGACTAGGGACAACTATTAAATAACCATACAAGTAAAGAGTTCCACAAACAATTCACATAATTGCCAATCAATACAAGTTGCCTGATATGGATATTAAAGGAACATTACAATAACTCATGGATACATAAGAAATATAATCATCTCTATGATTGCCTCTAGGGCATATTTCCTTCACCTACTTGCATCATCCCTAGAGATGGAGGGTAAAGGGGAAAGCCCTAGGTCATACCCCCTCTATATAAAGAGGGGAGGTGTGGGAGCCTAACCCCTGCCCCTTAACCTCAACCCTAGCCGCCAACCTCCTCCTCCTTCCTCCTGCTCTGGCTTAGGCGAAGACCTGCAGAAATCTCTTCTCCACCACCACCACCACCATGCCATAGTGCTTCTAGGATTCCGAGGGGATCTACTACCTCCGCTGCCCGCTGGAACGGAGAGAGGAAGGTCTTCATAGACTTTGTACATGTGACCAAGTGCGGAAGCGCTGCGGAACACGGCGCCGGAAGGATCGTCATCGCGATCTTGAGATCGGCAAGTGATCGACTACATCAACCACGCGATTAGATCTCGTTAACGCTTTGTATCTACAAGGGTTAGTTCTCTTCAAACTCATTGCACATATCTCATAGATTAGATCTTGTCTTTTCCATAGATTAGATCTTGGATTTATGCATTCTTGCGGTAGATTTTTTGTTTTCTATGCTACAAACCCTATAGAAAGAGCATGTGGGCCCCCATATGTGGTTTTGGTAATTAATAGCAATATCTATGGACTAATGTGTGTATTAAGTTGCACTTGTAGGAATTGCCCATTGGCATCGCTTGGAGCATGTGTTGGCTTCAAGGTGGATGATAAGAAGAAGTGTTGTGCAAGCTCAAAATATGCCATACCTATAATATTTCATGTTTGATGCTTGCCATCCTCCATGATCATGGATCTATGAAGACAAGGTCAAAGTAAAGGTTTCCCCATGGTGTATGGGGAGCAAAGTGCATGTCTTCATCAAGCAAGCGCAATGAAGAGCAATCAAGAAAGGCGTTCCATCTTGAGAAGGGCAATATCATCTACATCAAGCTCAAGTGGAATGCTCAAGGAAAAGGTATAATCTTGATAGGTTTTCCCTTTTGCCGGTCCCATGTTGTTAGTTGGGAGACCGGGTTCAGGATAGATAGTCGTACTATCAAGAGGGGCTCTCGAGTGAGTAACTCGATCATATCATTCGGAGAGAGCTCAAATCTTTGCATTCTTAAGCATCATCTTTCTTAGTTGTTATTTGGATCTTACTCATGTGAGGTTCTAGAGCTTGTGGTATTCATAACAAGCTATAGTTTATCAAAAAAAGATTTCCCCTTTATATCCTATTGCGTTTTTTGATCTTGGTGTTTTTCCGGTTTTTCACCAAGGGAGGTATATCACATTATAATAAATCAAATATTCTCAGTTAGTGGTAACCAATATTTGGTCATCCTCTTTCCAACAAATTTTGTTTCGTCTTGATCGGAGTTTCCTAGCTCAAGTTATGGCCATTTGAATTTGCCTCTTAGTTGTTTGAAAAATAAAAATAAAAAGGGAAAATTGTTTTGGGCCGAGCGATAGTACCGCCTGCAGCCATGGTCCGCATCTGAGCGCCTCTCAACCATCTCTTCCCTGCCCGGTAGCAGTTCGGGTCCTAGTCTGATTGTACCGGCCTAGCCCGATACTACTTCTCAGCAAGGACGGTACTACCGGGTAGGCCCACCTCTTTCTCGCCAAGCTCCTGCCCACCTCCTCCCAGCTCCTGCAGCTGCCGCTCCTCCCTTGGGTCGTGCTCCCTCTCTGCTAGCGCGCGCCAGCCGCTTCCTCGCGCGGCTCCCGCTCGCGCGCTTCTCTCTCCCCTTGACCCCCTGTGCGTGTGCCGCTTCCTTCACTCACATGTTGCGCCTGCGCCGCTTGCTCGCCTAGCTTGTTTGCCCACTCGCTGGGCTTCACTCGACTAGGCGGTAGTACCAGCCCAATTGGCGGCACTACCGACCCAGTTCAGGAAATTGCCCAAACTGGCAGATATTCCTTGGCCCCTATATAAGCCTCTCTCTCATTTTTTCTAGTCTTCTTCTTCCTCTATTTCTTCAAGCTTTGCCCTATTTTATCTTACCCTCTTGAGCTTGATTTGATTCTTCCCCTCCAATGATTTTTGCCCATATTTGAGAGGAATATTGAGGTGATCTAGATCTTCAATTTGACCAAACCATATCATCTCTTTATGAGTGATTCCTTTGGATCTAGATCTTGGAGGAATTGGTGTTCTCCTTGTGTTCTTCCTCTTTTGTTTCCCATTAGCTTTTGTAGCTTTGTCATCCTCTTTCCAAACAAATTGGTTTGGGGTCGATCGAAGTTTCCTAGCTCAAGATATTTCCATTTGAATTTGCCTCTTTGATTGATTTAGAAATAAAAGGGAAAAGCTTTTTTTCTGGGCTGGGCGGTACTACTGGGTGCACTACCGACCGCCCCTGAGCGCTATGCTACCCACTGTCCCGCCCGGTATGCCTAGGCCGATAGTACCGGCCCAAGCGATACTACCGCCCGAGAGGGTCGGTACTACCGGCCCGGCCTACCTAGCTCATTCATGCCGCTGCCGCGGCCCGATCCCAAGATTCTCTCTCGCGCACGCCTCACTCTCGATCCCACGCGCTCGCCCATGTTCTCCTGCTCGCTCGCTTCGCTCGCCCCACCCCGATCCCCTGTGCGCACGCCTCTCTCTCGCTACTCGCTACTCGCTCTCGCTCGCTGACTGGCTGTTAGCTGTTGCCCGTGCTGGGCTTTTGCATTGTGTGCTCGCGGGTGGTCGTACCAGCCCCATCCGGTACTACCGGCCTAGGCGGAAATTTTCCCCAACGGGCAGTTTCTTGCCCTCCCTATTTATGCCTCCTACTTCTCTTTTTATTAGTGCTTCTTCTTCCTCTATTTCTTCAAGATTTGCCCCATTGTTCTTACCCTATTGATCTTGATTTAATTGTTCCCCTCCAATGATTCTTTCCCATATTTGAGAGAAAGATTGAGGAGATATAGATCTACAATTTGACCAAACCATATCATCTCTTTGTGAGTGAATCTTTGGGATCTAGATCTTGGAGGATTTTGTGTTCTCCTTGTGTTCTTCTTCTCTTGTTCCCCTAATAGATTTAGTAGCTTTGTTGGAACTTGAGACTGAATGATTGGCGCATCTTTGTGGTGTTCTTGCCATTTGCATTAGGTTCATCGGTTTGAGTTCTCCTCGGAGAATTTGGTTGGTGAAAATCAATAAGCTTGTCCCTCTTGGGTTCTTGGAACCCTAGAAGATGTGTGGCTTTTGTGGTATATTCTTGGGGCCTCCAATAAGTTGTGGAGCTATCCTCAATCTAGTGGCCTTGGTGGCGTTTATTGAGAGCCTCCAATTAAGTTTTGGAGATTGCCCCAATCTTGTACGGGTTTGGTGACCGTCCTCAAGTGTCCCATAGTGGATCGGGTGCTTGCTGTCTGGCAAGTGCTTGGGAGAATAGGGTGAGGCCTTTTGTGGTGTTGGTGGTCTTAGTACCACCTACCCCTCCAACGAGACGTACTTCCGTGTAGGAAGGAACTCGGTAAAATATCGTCGTCCCCGCGTGTCTCGGTTATCTCTATACCCGAGCTCTTTACTTATGCACTTTACATTATGATAGCCTTCGTACTTGAAGTAATCTATCTTGCTATCACTGTGTTGCTTGTCTTGCTTAGCATAAGTTGTTGGTGCATATAGGTGAACCTTAGTATATATAGGCTTTGTTTTTGACAAAAGAAAACGCTAATTTTATTTCACCTTTGTTATGCCCATCTCGTAAAAGTTTTTAACCGCTTATTCACCCTTTCACTCTAAGCGGCATCTGTGATCTTTCAGTAGGGCCAGTGTACAAATCCTAAAGAGTTGCCAGGCGTAATAGCTGCAGAGCCCGGGGTGGCCAGGGTGTTACACTTGTCTTGTTGTCGAGACACATTGCAATATTGCATTGTCCATATTTTAACACTGAACCATGAATTCGGTTGTAATCAGGAGATGCATTGTGGCCACGCCCATGTTAGTCTAGAGTTCCATGTCGAGAGAGGATTTACCACAAGTACGTTGGACCTCTGACATCATCTTTGCCACACATTTGTTGGAGATTCGTGCAAAGTCAACATAATCATTGCCCGCGGAACATTTACATTTTAGCCCTCCTACTATTTCAGATTTAGATGGTTGTCCAAGGAGAGAATAACCAAACAAGCCCCGGCCCCTGACCCACCTAACCCTAACCATGCCCTGCCCAAGCCCACGACCATGCCTCCCCTGCCAGCGTTGGCCTCCATGCTCGTCAGCCTCCACGAACATCGCACGCGTTGGCCTGTAGGGGTGCAAGCTCGGGCATTGACGATGCGCCTCCTCTTGCTGCCCTAATGCGCCCCATCAAAGACAACAACGCGCGGTTTCCTAGCAGTCCCGACGTGCCTCCGCCTAAACCCTAAATCTGTGTTAAGTCAACACAGATTTTTGCAGAAGTCTGTCTGGTTTTACATTCACGTGTTGGCCACATCACCGGTATTTATCAAAAACCTGCCAGCATGCTGCTGGTTTGTGACCACGGGTGCACACCATTACAAGATGTGTGACCGGTTAGTTTAGTTTTTAAGATGTACTCCCTCTGTTTGGGATTATAAGTCACGTGCGGATAACTAGGTTGCTATTTTGAATAACAAAATATAAATATTATAACATAAAAATTATACCATTAGAAACTTTAGAGGTTATATTTTCTAATGGTATAACTTTTGTAATATATAAGTTATATTTTATTGGTTAAATTAACAACCTAGGTATGCGTGTAGGACCTATAATCCCGAACAAAGCGAGTATGACTTAAATGCACGTGCGGGATAAATTTCAGTGACCCACCATGTCATTTACTCCTTTCATTGTAGTCTCTTATGACAAACTTGCTCGTTTCCGTGAACCATTGCATGGCGCTGGTGGTGCTCATTCTTTTGAGGTATATAAAGAGAGCCTAATCGATGAGGACAGAGACCGGCAAAGGCAAAGGCCGCGTCCGAGCAAGTTGATTCAATCATAGCGCAAACCGGCGCACATCATGTGATTAACTTTTACAGTATTACTTACCAACCAAACCAATGCAAGAACGGCTAAACGATCGGAGCGAATTACCTTTCGTGCTTGACTGCTTGTAATCACAGAATATCAACTTAATCCAAAGTACAGCATGCTTACTGCCTTGTGCCTTGTAAACGGTGAAAGAATGTTAGACTACCAGTACGAAAAGCTTACGTACAAAAAGCAAACAACCGCGCACGCCACTGACGTCCTGCACTAGTAAAACTTAGTGGCGCCAATTAAAACTTAGTGGCGCCCCATCAAACACAGTTGGATACCAGAGATATCCCTCCCTATTATTTCATGTTTTTATCGTGCAAAAGCTGAATCATTTGAATCAACTTTGCCCTGTACTAGTAAAACTTAGTGGCGCCAATTAATAAAGCGAGTCCACATCAAAAGCAAAGATAAAGCGGGCAAAATTAAAGCTCTTTTTCATCCATCCTGGTCTGCTTGTGACATACATGCCTTTGAGCTAGAGCGTAGCATGATGAGTCTCGGTTCAGGAAGGCTTTGCATTCTGTCTATGTGCGCACAAAATGATTGTTGCCCTGTACTGGCGACTGTAGAATCAGACAGTCTCGTCCCAAATATACATTGTTGGCGTGATGGTTGTCTGGTCCCTGAACGTTTAGATAGCATGCGTTGGTGCTATAGATCATTGAGAATTTGAGAAGCCACTAGAAAGCATACGTACATTGGGTACTTATATATGTGTGCTAGCTAGAAGTAAAAAATTACACGAGGAATACAAACATATACAGTACAATCACATACTTCATCAGATCAGATTTATAAATACATACTTTAGAATCCCTGCTAATATAAGTTGCAACTTACACGTAGAGTATGATAGTTATCTTGCTAAGCACAAGAGCTAACCTGCGCTGTATCATACACGATACGTGTTGGTGCAATAACACCACATATATAGCTAACATTGATCTTAACACAATACTGCAAGCCTGCAACTGTAACTAGTAACTACACGAGCACGAGTGAGAAGTAGGCCAAGGAAGCGACGAAGAAACCGCCGGCGACGGCAGAAGCCAGCCGCTCACCGTGCACAGCGGCGCTGATAGCGAAGCCGCCACCGTTGGACCAGAACCGCGCGTAGCACTTGCCGAGGTATACCTCGCCGGCGGTGGCAGAGCCGCACCCGGCCTTGAGCTGAGCTGCGGCGGCAGAGACGCAGTCGGAGCAGGCCTTGGCGTCGAGGTCCCCCACGCACTGTGACATGGCCTGTACGGCCCCCGACCCTCCGGCGCGGTACCCTCCCCCAGCGGGCGCCGCCGCGGCCGCTAGCGCGCCGAGCGCCGAGTCCCTCATGGCGACGCCACCGGCGTCCCCGGGCGAGCCGCCGCACTTCTTGAAGAGCACGGCCGTGTTCGGCCTCCCGACGAAGGAGTCGTTCCCATAGCGCACGAAGCAGTCGTGCAGCTGAACGGCGCCGCCAGTGGACCAGGAGCAGAGGGAGGAGAGCCTGGAGATGGCGGAGCGGACGCAGCCGGTGCAGACGGCCGCGGCGAGGTCGGAGCGGCACTGGTAGAGGCCGGCCACAGGAGCTGTTGCCGAGGGGGAGGTAGTGTTGGCGTAGGGGGCGTAGGGCGCGCTGTTGGCGAGGGAGGTGAGCACGGAGTCCACGCCGGACTCGTACTGCGTCCCGGCGTCGTAGCGCCCCTGCGAGCACCCCGCGTACACGAACGCCGAGTCGTCTTCGGCAGCGCCGATGCTCCCACGCAGCACGAGAAGAGAGAGGATGGGGAGGAACGTTGCCGTGAAGCGCGCGGCCATGCTTCTTCTTCGTGCTCTCGCCACACCACGGCTTGGGTTCAGTGAGCTTGTGATTGGAATTCCAGAAGGAGCGAGTGTGTCCGCGTGAGTTGCGCTTCCGCGTCATATTTGTGGAGAGTCTCCTGGGCTTTTCTTGAGATTTGGGCGTCTCAAGCGTAAGAAGGCTTTGAAGCAGCCCATTCTTAAGACCTACCCATGTTGCAGGTTGAACGACCAGACAGCCCATTCATTTCACGTGTTGGTAGTGGGGCGATCCTGTATTAACGTCCTCTTTGCTCTGCAAATCTTGGAGCAGCAGAGGGACTTACTGGCCTGTTAAAACAAATTCATCCATCGTGGCATCTATAAGGGACCAATTTGGATTAGAGCATCTCCAACGGGCATCCATAAATCCTGAACCCTTAAATCACGAGTACGTGTCCATATACATGTATTCATGTTTTACAAGTTTTTTCGAGTCAATATAAATTAAAACCTGTAGATCGAAAATGTGAAATACGAATTTCAAAAATCCTCGGAAATTAGAACACGCGCGCTTGATTCATAGTCCATCAGTTCGCAATTTTTATGGCGCGTCCTCGAATGGCCAAAATCAGGCTCTGTAGAGGTCGTTGGAGGGTGCACCATCGCACCTTCTAGTCGACGAGGAGCGCGAGGACGATCATCTCGCGCTCCCTGTCGAGGAGGCCGGATCCGGAGGCCTCATCTATGACGCGCACCGGCAGCGATGGTCGCCTTTACCTCCGCGCGTTCGGAATGCATCCATTGCGGCGACGGTGGCTTCCATCTCCCCTAGCTCGCGGTCGATCGCGGATGCATGAATCACTTCGAGTGTGGCGCGCTTCCCGTCGTCGTCGTGGCGCCTGAGATGCGTGCGCGAGGACTCGCCGGTGGGAGGTGACGTCGGCGGAGGGGGAACTTCAGCGTTAGGGAATTCGACGTGCGCGGCCAGCGAGGGGGGCGACCGTAGCCCCCGGTTCGTCCAGCGCCGCGCGGCACGGCGCTTCGCCCCGATAGAGTGCACCTGCTTCTTTCGTGCATCATTGCTGCACGGATGTAGGGACGACGTCGACAGGCACTTTCCTCCCCCTCCCCTGCCGCTACGACCACCCCATGTACGCATCCTCCATGGAGGGTGGCTATACGGTCTTCTATTGCGAAGATATGTGCACGGCGCGGCCAGAATCGCTCGCCTGAGCAGTAGGATGTCAACACCCGGATTTTTAATCCCAGATGCCTGTTATGCCATACATCGCAATCCCAGGATTACCATTTTTGTGAGACATAACAGATTTGGATACCACAATACATCATCCATTACAAACCATGCATAAAGTCTTACACAAATAATAATCTCATGATTCAGTTCTTAATACAACTCAAGCAGCGGAATAACGTAATAATAAAAGTAGCATAGGCGAAGCTCCATCTTCGGGGTCACAGGCAATGCTGACGATGAGAGATGATCGTAGTTGTCGTAACCTTCCTGGGGTCCTTCGTCCTAGTACTCCTCTTCATAGTCTGGCCATGGGAATAGCCAGGGACAAAGCCATGAGTACTTATTTAAGTACTCTCAAACTAATACTAACAAGTGAAGGGGGGTTTTGTAGTAGGACACTAAGCTCTAGGGTTGTTTTGCAAAAAGCCAGATTTATCTCTACTTAGTTCGGAAGCGAAAAGCTAGTTGAAATTTTATAACACCTAAGTGGGAACTTGTATTTCATATCACAACTCTGTTGTGGTCAAGTCAAAATCTCAATTCATTTCATAAGTCATTTTGAAAACATCTGACGGAGGAACAGTATGGACACTAATCGTCCATAATCATGACGCGGCTATTCGAATAGTTTGACACTCTGTAGAGATTGTACACTTTCACCACAACATTTGATACATCCGTCAGGAACAAATCCTGAATTCACCATACTCAGTATGCGGATAATCAATCCTAACCTTTCAATTACACGCCCTAGTATAAGCACCTCTCATGTGAGTTTGGCCTCCCAACCATGACCAACTGTCATCTTGGGTACTGCACAGGTGGACAATCTTCACAAGGTAGACTCAGCTCAGACCTTGGTCGTGAGGGAACCCATACTAAAGTATATGAGTTTCCAATCAAGCCCTACCAAATTTTCGGGTATTGTGGTTGTACGGTAAAATTGGAATGGTATCGCATCCAAACAACCGTCAGTTTTATAAAGGGCTAAGGCTCATGCCTTAACATTTTAATCATCCAAATCATCTGGTGTTCGGAAACACATGTCAAAACATCTCAGTAGAATGACTCATCATTCTAAGGTTTTCATAACCATTTTCCACCAAGTATTTCCATCTAAAGTTGGTCAAGTTTTATGCTTAGCACTAGCATCTACAAGTGGGGGTGAGTACTAATGAGGGTGATAAACAAGTGGATTTTTAACTAAGTTCAATCTCATGCCTTAGGATGACATCAAGATTATCTAGCTTAGGCCAAATTTAATGCTCTTTATGCAACCTTCAGTTATCTTCCTAGAATCTACAAGTTACTTAAGTAGACTCTAAGTAATAGCTTTGATAAAGAAATAAAGTATAAAGCTTGCAAGTAAAACTAGGAGGGGTATCAAGTGGGTATGATCACATATGCTTAAGGCAATCTAGTGGTCATGGTAACAAGCAAGTATTAGCTTGCATCAGTATCAGTATAGGCTTGCTAAAGTAGAGTATATTGCAAGTGTTATAACTTGCCTTGTGCAGATCAGTTGTTGAAGTTCTCCTCGGCTTCTTCTTCGTAGTATCCTTCTTCCTCCTCGTATCCTTGGTCGGTACTAGCGTCTATAAATAAATACGAGGTACACAATCACCAAACAATACTTAACTACTTTCAATCATCACACAAAAGAGTTTTATAGATGATCTAGCATCATCACTAACATTCAAGATTAAAGCATTTGCATTACTTATTTATTTTTAGAAAAGTAATTTCTACTCATTGAAAAACTACTTAAGATTTAATATTCTCCAAACCAAACATGGGATCATGTTGACACATGTCATCACCACATATTTCAGTACACGAGAATGTGATTTAAAGTGGTTTCACAATTTAATAAGGTTTTACCCTTTTATTTTAAATAAAATAAAATGACTAGAAATGCCTATGTGGCATTCTTTTATTACTTGAACATTATTTCTATAAGTAAACTCATATGTTTTATATATTCTAAAAGGTATGGTTAAATGTGAATTTTGAGAGTTGGAATCAACTCAAAAGCTATTATGGTTGAAATTTGAAAAATGTTTGAATGCAAAAAAGCTTCTGACTTGTTATTTTTACCAGGGTTGATCTACAGATCCAAATGATTTGAATCCAATGGGCTTGGATTAAGCATTTCAACACTTTTCTAACAAAATTGGTTTCATGCAATTTGGTTCACTGAATCGAGCTGGGTTGATTTTTGAAACTAGGTACAGAACTGAGTTTGAATAGAAATAGAAAAAGCTAAATTAAAATGAGTGGGCTGCGCGGGAAGGGTTATTGGGCCGGCCCAGTGTCACTCTGTGGGCGAATCGATGGGGGTCTACTGGTTGGCTCATAAACGCCTGGTTGCACGGGCGATGTGGTGCGTTGGATTAGAAGTGAGATCAACGGCTGAGGGTCGTCGTCGACGATGAACAAGTCACCGGCGAGCTCGAACCCTAGCGGCTCGATGGGGGTGCATAGGGGGCATACCGGGGCTCTAGTGACGATGGCGAGGCGGGAAAACGACGAAGTCGACGATGGCGAACTCAGCGGTGCTCGCAGCAGCTCCGGGGGTGGTCGAAATCAACGGCTCCCTTCTTCTCCAGAGGCGGCCTGCTGCGGCGCAATTCCGGCGAACTTCTGCTCCTCGTGCTCCAGCTAAGGGATGAAATGATCAGTGAGGTGAGGGGAGTGAGATGGTGTGAAGAAATCGAGCGAGGGCCGTCTCCTTTTATAGGCTCGACGGAGAGACCGAGAGGGATGGGCAGGCGACGGTGGCGGCACGGCTACGGGCGGCTAGAGGCATGGCCGAGGTTGGCAATCGACGGGCGGTCTCCTGGCGATGCTCTAGAGCTTAAATGCGCGTGTAGGGGCGGTGGCAAATGGTCGGGAACGCGCGGTGCTCTGCGAGGCAGAGGCGACGAACTCCATGGCGAGCAGTGGCTACGGGGTACGGGCGGTGAAACGAACATGTCTGGTGGGCTCCTGGGACGGTGGGGTACATGCTAGCGGGCGGCGAGGGCTCGAGGTGGTCGGGTGGCGTGGGAACGGCGCGTGCTCTGCGGTGCGCGTCGGCATGGTCGACAGCGGCACGGGCGCGGCATTCCTGGCGGTTCTGGTTGCTGTCTCCGAGCTAGGGCTGGTCGAGAGGGGGCGGTGAGGCATTGGCTGCATGCTAGACAAGGTTGGCACGGCTAGTTCTTCTCCTAGCTTGATGTCCACACTAGGGTGACATGGGTGCTCTCGGCCTGCTCACCATTGATGACAATGGCCATCTTACAGTGGTGCTAGAGGTTAGTTAAGGTTTCTAGATGATCTACTAAGGCTAGTTGTAACCAGAGAGGGAACAAGGTTGGCCAAAACACTGCTCAACATAGTGTTTTTAATTTTGTGGATTTGAATCTACAACCTGTTTGATGAAATGGCCGCATGAACTTAAGTTTTGAATTTTGAAAATATTTTTGGTGGGTGTGCTAGGCATGTGTTGAGGGTTCTGTGGATGCTTGGGTTTTGAAAATTGAGCTTGTTTGAGTGGTTTTTGAAATAGTGGGATCTTCCCATATGCAATAGATTCAATTTTAAACTGTCATTTAAACTAAGCATTTGAATGTTTTTGGATGATCACAAGGTAGGCCTTGGTACCATATTATGAGTACTAAAAAGGGGTGCAAAGATCCATACATGTTTCTGTTGAGTTTTGAAAATTAGAGATAGCCAAAGTAGGCATGGGAGTTAATTTGGCCAAAGTGACCATTCACTTAATATATTCATTTTGAGTTGTTTGTCTTTGGGAAAAGTTTGGGGATTGTTTAGATGATGTTTATTTTACCTAAGAATAATTTTACAAGCAAAGAAACACAGAACCATGGCAATTCAAAAGAATCCAATTTGTAATACACACACATATGGATGCTTTCATATTTTTAATTAGAAAAGTTTTTGTTAACCCTAAATTTGATGATTAGAGTTTGATGATCCAAGTTTAGTATTTTTGGGATGTTACATAGGAGAAGTGCGATGCCGGTGGACTAGGGTTTGCGAGTGGTAGAGAGATGAGGGTTCCAATCCATCTCCACACTCTCGCACTCTACTTATAGAGGTCGTGATGGGCTATTCACGGGGTCTTGTGAATTTTTTTATGGGTTGGACCACTTACGGGCTCGGTTAGCTTGTGTTTTTGGTCCATGGCCCGTATACTCGTCTGAGTAATACGGGTTTTGGAGGTTTTAAGGGTCCCGTTAGAGATGCTCTTAGGGGTTCCTTTTTCTTTACTCGTGAACGACGAGAAACGAATGAGGAAGATCATCGTTTGGCTAGGTAGGCCACCAGATGGCATATACTTGTGCTTTGTAGAACCTCCACTATATTTAAACTTTCCTATAATGATTGATATATGAATAGAGGATTGTGAGTGCTAAAAAATAAAAAAATAGGGGACCAATTAAGGTGCCCCACAACCTGGGTAGTGAACCAACTCAATATTCTGCTGTTTGCCAAAGCTAGTGAAAAGGAAGCAAATAAAGTTAATGAGATAAAAATAACCAACAATTCTAATATGGAATATATATTTTCTGGTTGTTACACAACGTACTATTGTTTGTAGGACATCATTCTTAGTGTAGGAATTTTTTTTGCATAAGTCTCCTGATCTTTCTGCTTTCACTGTTCATCTTAGGAGCCTCACAATGCAATCCAGATTCAAGCTATGTATCTGCAGCAACCGTTCATGCAGTTGGAGCATTCTTTGTCCATGTTCGTCCTAAACAGACTTTGTCGGTTCGCTGAAATGGATTAATGTGACAACGGCTTCATAGAGATTTACCTGCAGCATGTAAACAGACTTTGTCGGTTCGCTCGAACGACACTCACTCAAACTCAAGTTTACAACTATCTAAGGAAGTAGAAGAAGAAGTGGGCGCATCTACCAATATCAAAGAAACCGATGGAGTTCAGTGGTGTGAGGAGACAACGACATGCCAGATGGACAACATAGGGATGAGTGAAATCTCGAAGGTTTGGATGAACTTCTTATTGTTTGCTTGTTTCAGGAGTTCTAGGGGTGCTTAACTAACACAATTTTTTTATCTCATAAATTCTTGGTGAATCTCCTCAACACCCTTGTGGTCAACTATTATTATATGAAGCTCATCTTCACACTGGCGCCTATTACTAAAAGGAATATGTAGACTCCTCGCCTACTAATCCAGGCTATATGCCACCTTGCTAACAACAATGAAAGTTTATGTGTGTCCCGTGTGTGGTTTTGGTAATTAATGACAATCTTTATGGACTAATGGGTCTGTGCATTACACTTGTAGGGGTTATTCATTGGTATCTCTTGAACCATGTGTTGGCTTCAAGGTTGAAGGAAGAAGAAAGTGAGGACGAATAAACAATGACCAAGGAGTTACAAGGTTGATCAAGACAAAGTGCAAAGATTTGATTCAAGTAAGATCATCACTTAAAGAAGTAATAAAGTGAAAGTTAAAGATGATCAATATCAAGAGGATCATATGTTTGATGCTTGTTACCTCGGTGATCATGGATATGTGAATACATGTCTAAAGAAGGGCTCTCCCATAGGAGTACGAGGGAGCAATTCACAAGTCATCATGAAGCAAGCGCGAGCAAGAGCAAGCAAGAAAGGAGTTTTAGCTTGATAAGGAAAAGATCGTCTTCATCAATCTCAAGTGGAATATGCAAGGCAAAGGTATGATCTTGATAGGTTTTCTATTTTAGCGGTCTCATATTGTTAGTTGGGAGACTGGGTTATAGGATAGATAGTCGTACTATCAAGAGGGGCTCTCTAGTGAGTAATTTGATCGTATATTTTGGAGAGAGATCAAACCTTTGCATTATTGGCGTGACCTTTCTAGGTTTTATTTGGATTTTATCCTTATGTGGTTCTAGAACTTATGGTTATATTCATGATAAGCTCTAGTTTATAAAAAACCGATTTTGTATGAAAATCTTGTTGATTTTTTTATGTTGAAGTCTTTATCAGCTATTATATGAGGGAGGTTCCTAACCTATATCTACTTGATATTTTTGTTGAATATTAATTATCGTTATCTTTCCAATAAAATTGGTTTTATCTTAATCGAAGTTTACAAGATCTACCTCTTGCATTTTTTATATCAAAGGTACCAGTTCGTTGCTTTTAGAGAGGTCAAACCTTTAATATTTTAGTTGTATACTTTCTTGTTGGAGTATGATGTTTCTTTGTATAACTTTTATAGCTTGTTGTTCTCTTTTAAACGAGCTCAAGATCATCGAAATCGGAGTCCAAAATCAAAAGTTGTCGAAATTTTTGTTCATTGTTCTCCAGAGTATTTTCATTGTTCCAGCCTACTACCACCAAAGGCTTGCCAACATTCTATTTTCTTCAGTGTTTGTAGCGATAGTACCAACAGAGACCCGGTAGTACCGCCAAGGTGCGAATATGGTCTAGATAGTTAGTTTTCTCCTGCCCTTTTTAAGGCTCATTCTTTTCCAATGTTTTCCCAACTCTTGAGCTCGTTTTTACCACCATTATCGCTATTTTAGATCTTGCATACTCTCTCTCCCTCCAATCTTTCTGAAATATTTTTTTGAGGGTTTTGTAAGAGGAGATCTATATCTATAATCCTACCAAATCAAATCACCCTCTTTGTGAGAGGAACCTATTAGATATAGATCTTGGATATTTTGTGGAGTTTTTGTATTCTTCCTCTCCTGTTCCCCAAATAGCTTTTGTAGTTATGGTTGAATTTGAGAGTGAAGGACTTGCCATTGTACTAGGTGCATCGATTTGAGTTCTCTACAGAGGATTTGGTTAGTGAAATCAGGAAAGGTTGTTACTCTTAGGTTATGGGAACCCTAGACATTTGTGGAAAATTGATGGTGTTTCTTGGGACCTTGATGTCTACGCATTTCTATTCTTGTAGATATTTTTTGGGCCTTCAAGTGTAGAGGTTTGTAGAACAGCAACAAGTTTCCCTTAAGTGGATTACCCAAGGTTTATCGAACTCAGAGAGGAAGTAGTCAAAGGTATCCCTCTCAAGCAACCCTGCAATCAAGATACAAGAAGTCTCTTGTGTCCCCAATACGCTTGTCAGGTGTATAGGTGCACTAGCTCGGCGAAGAGATAGTGAAATACAAGTGGTATGGATGATTATAAGTGGTAACGGTGCCAGAAAAGAGCTTCTGACTGGGAGGAAAAGACTAAAGGCAAAAAGATGGAAGCAAGCAAATATGTAATAGATCTAGATGCAAACGGTGTTTCAATGTTTAGAAACAAGGCCTAGGGATCATACTTTCACTAGTGAACATGCTCAGTATATATATTCTCTTCATGATACTATCCTGAACTACTCTCTGGTTGGACACTCTAATCCATGGTAGGGCTATAATAGCACTCCTCAGAGTCCGCCTTCCCCATCTAGAGAACCCCACATTGTTACCTTGAGCGCTAGATGGTTCCAACAAACACCACAATTTCATAGAGACAACCAACTCAAAATATACTCATGATAAATATTTATAAACTCTAGTCTAAGTGCCACCACGGTGTGCACGTTGTCACTTTCACACACGTGGGGAGAGCAGAGATCTATTGAAGCACTTGTGTATCAGAGTAGATCTACTTGATTACAAAGCTCATTATCTCAATAAGATCACGTATAGAGAGAGAGAGATCTTAATACATAGCTACCGGTAGAGCCCTTATCCTCGAGGAAGAACTACTCCCTCCTCATCATGGGAATCAGCAACGGCGATGGAGATAGTGGTGGAGATCGATGGAGATGGCTCTAGGGGCACTTCCCCGTCTCGACAGGGTGCCAGAATAGAGACTTTTGTCCCCCGAATCTCCCCTTCGGTGGCGGCGGTGCTGTGGAACTTTTCGTGGATGTATGATTGATGATCTAGGGTTTTCTCCCTGGGGGCTTCTTATAGGCGAAGGGGCAAGGTGAGGAGGCAGCCATGGGGGACACACCCCTGGTGGCGCGGCCTAGGTGGGCTCGCTCCACCCTAGGGTGTTCCCACCCTGGTGTCCTACTCCGTCTCCGCTTCGATTTTCCGTATCGCTCCGGGAAAAATAGTAACTTTGGCTTTTGTCCCGTCCAATTCTGAGAATATTCATTTTTTAGCTTTTCTGAAACCAAAAACAGCAGAAAACAGGCAACTGACACTGGAATCTTGTCAATAGGTTAGTTCCAGACAGTGTATAAAAATAACTCAAAGTGTAGACAAAACATAAGACAAATGATATAAAACAAGCAAGGAGCATAAAAAATTATAGATACGTTTACGACATATCAGGCCTCCAATTAAGTTGTGAAGATTTCCTCAAGCTTGTGGAATTTTTTGACATTATCTTGGGAGCGTCCAATTGAGTTGTGGATATTTTCCCAAGCTTGTACATGTTCAGTTATACGGTTTGTTCCATGGAAATATAAAAATTCTATTGCAAGAACATATAGAACTAAGATCCAATCTATGGCGAAGCCAAGATATAATCTACGAGGTAGGTGCAACGAGATTGCAGAGAACAAACCCTCGTAGATCCAAAGCATTAACGAGATCGGATCTCATGGTTGATATAGTCGATCACTTGCCGATCTCAAGATCGCGATGACGATCCTTCCGATGCCGCGTTTCGACAACGCTTCTACACTCGGTCACACGTACGAAGTCAATGAAGACCTTCCTCTCCTCGTTCCAACGGGAAGCAGAGGTAGTAGATCCCCTCGGAATCCCAGTAGCACAATGTCGTGGTGGTGGTGGAGGAGATATTTCTACAGGGCTTTGCCTAAGCCAGACCAGGAAGATGGAGGAGGAGGGAGGTGGCGGCTAGGGTTGGAGCAAAGGGGCAAGGGTGGCGCCCTCCCCTCCCTACTTTATATAGAGGGGGTGCGGCTATGTCAGCCCCCTTGGCCCTCCCCTCCTAGGGCCGGCGCACATAGGGATGGGTGGGAGTTTCCCCCCAACTTTCCCCTTCCATTTAGGGTTTTGCCCCTTTCCTTTGTGACTGGCCGATTGGGCCACTAGGGCTTGGTGCAGCTAGCCCATGAGCCCCCCACCATACCTCCGACCCATGTGGCCCCTCCCGCGGTGGTGGGCCCACTAGTGTCCCCCTTCTAGAACATTCTAGAAGCTCCCGGTCAAAACACTGAAAACATTTCATGAACCCCAAAAAATGACTTTCATTATATGAATCTTATTCTCTGGACCATTCCGTATCTACTCATGATGTCCTGGATCCAATCCGAGACTCTGAATAACATTAGGTCTCCAACTCATATTCCATATCTACTTAAACAACATCAAACCTTAAGTGTGCCACCCTATGGTTCGCGAACTATATAGACATGATCGAGACAATTCTTCGATCAATAACCAATAGAGGGATGTGGATATCCATAATGGCTCACACATATCCATTAACATACGATACCGATACCCTTTGTCGCGTGATACTTTACTTATCCGAGGTTCTATTATCAGTATCTCCATACCTAGTTTAACCTTGTTACCGATAAGTACTCTTTACTCATTATGTGATATGACATCCCTTGTGACCTAGTCACATGCTTGCAAGCCAATTGTATGACATTCCACTGAGAGGGCCCAGAATATATCTATCCGTCATTTGGATGGACAAATCCCACTCTTGATCCATGCGCTTCAACACATACTTTCAGAATACCCAATGCCACCTTTATAACCACACAGTTACGAAGCGACATTTGATGTCATCAAAGTACTCATCCGGTGATGGTGATTAACATGATCTCATGGTCAAAGGATTAGGTAACTATGTATTTGAAAGCTTGTAGCAAAATGAACTTAATGACTTGATCTTATGCTATGCTTACTTTGGGTGTGTGTCCATCACATCATTCTCCTAATGATATGACATTGTTATTAATAACATCCAATGTCCATGACCAGGAAACCATGATCATCTATTAATCAAAAAGCTATATTAACAAGAAGCTTACTAGGGACTCTTTTATGTTTACAAAACACACAAGTATTAATGTTTCCTCTTAATACAATTATAGCATGGGATGTAAACATTTATCATAAACACAAACATATAATAATAACCACTTTATTATTGCCTCTTGGGCATATCTCCAACAGTCTCCCACTTGCACTAGAGTCAATAATCTAGTTTAAAAAAAACTTTGTGCATTCAACACCTATGGTTTTCTGGTGTTGTATATACATGATTGCTAGTGGAAAACATAATCTTAGGATCTGACACTTTCATCTCCGTGTGTATTTTCATTTCTTTGCGTCTCTATGCATCACTCATTCTCCAATGATATGGAATTGTATAAATTTGGTCGTTTGGTGAGATCTTTAGTTCCTTTGGGATTAACCCATGTCGATACAATTGTATTACAATATATCTTCATAGTACTAGCCCGCTATGAACCACACCTAGTTTGATAACAAACTACTTGACACAAATGCCCTCTTTTGCTGCTACAATAGCAGTCATATACTTAGCCTTTTGTTGTAGTATTTGTCATAATGTCTTAACACTTTACTAGTATCTTGTGAAAAAACTAGTATCAATGTAAATAACATGTTCTTAGATGCTACAATGCCTTTTGAGATAAACTTAATTTGTATCTTGTGATAAAACTAGTATCAATGTAACACTTTACAATGAATTATATATCTATTTGTCACCTCTACATAAATAACAGGTTCTTAGCCCTTCCAAATATCATAGGAATATCCTTACTATCATCCAATGATCATCTTATGAATCATTCTGGTATATGCTCATAACATTTAGAGCATAGGACATATCTGGATGTGTACATATCATGGCATGATTGATAAAAATAATCATGTGATTTCACTCACCAAGTGTAAAAACACTTGAATCTTGTTTTACTTATCAAGTGTCAAAATACTTGAATTTTGATTCAGTCCTTTTCCATGCGACAAGAACTTTTCTTGTCGTTTCTAAATTGAACTCTTTCAATATCTCATCTATGTGTTGGGTTCGCAGCATAGAAAACAAAAAAATTCCTACGATGGGAACAACATGCACCAAGCTCCATCTATCTAGATACAAGCAACGAGTGGATATACATCCATAGAATACATACCCTCGAAGACCGAAAATCTTTACGAGTATGATCTCGTTGGTGATGTAGTCGATCTCTTGTCCAGCAGGTCCAGCACTATCAAGTCTATCACCACAAAGCAATGGTGAATCCATGATCGCACACACGTTCAGATATCCCGACAACCTCCACGCCCTCACTCCAGTGAAGCAACAAATCCTTAAAAGCCACTGGGAACATGTATCTCGCTGATCCAAGACCATGGGAAAATTCTAGAGGGGGAGAGAGATCCTTCGCGAGGAGGTGTGAGAGTGGAGGAGTGGGTACTCCTTATATAGGTCAAGGGGCAGCCCAAGGGGCCCCCACCTCTCCCTCATTCATGTATGTGGAAGCTCCACTCACATAAACACACCTCCACTCACATGTCCACTCACATGCATTAATTTTCCACCAAAATTAATGCAAGCTCTCATTAAATAAAACTATTTTATTTATGGTATTCAAATTTTTGTTAATTAAATTAATTAACAAACATTCACATAAAACCCCTTGCAACATTTCAATATCACATGTAGAACCAGTTTCAGCAATTTCACCCAAAACAATTCCGGTTTCCATTGAAATAATTCCAGTGCTTTCATAATATTTTCCTGGCATCTTATTTGCTCCAAATGGTGTCGGCATCCCTTAAGTGTGTCACCCTACGGTTCGTGAATAATGCAGACATGATCGAGACCCCTCTCTGATCAATAATCAATAGCGGGACCTGGAGATCCGTACTGACTCCAACACATTCAACGTTGACTTCTGTGATCGTGATAACATTTTACGCATGTAACTAAATCCATTTGTCTCGTGATATATTATATGTCCGAGATTCGATCATCGGCATATCTGATGACCCACAAGTATATGGGGTGTATCGTAGTACTTTCGATAAATAAGAGTGTCGATCCCAACAAGGAGCAGAAGGTGTTGAACAATGGTATGGAGTAGGAAATCCCTGTGAATACTTAGCAAACGGTTTTTTAGTGGTTTTCTGATAAGGCAACAAAACAAGGAGCAATTAATAAAGACAACGAACAAACGGAGCAAGTGGTCCAATCCTTTCTTAGCAAAGGACAAGCTAGTGGAAATACTTATAAGGACCAAACGTTCTCGAGGACACATGGGAATTCTATCAAGTGCTTTCGCTTCAAATAGCTGAGTACTCGTCTCTAGTGTTGTAAGTGTTGTGTGGGTGAACCTGTGGTAATGTACCGACCTTACTTGGACTAATACATACTTGTGATTAAACCCCCTGCAAACATTCGTAACTACAGGAAAGTAATTAAGATATAAATCTAACCACAGACTTAAACTCTGAGATCCTACACTCCCTTGTGCAAAGGTGTACTAACGGGGGTTTAGGTTTCTATCACTCCGACAACCCCGCAATTAGTAGCCAAATACACAATGCATTCCCCTAGGCCCATAAATGGTGAAGTATCATGTAGTCTACGTTCACATGACACCACTAGAAGAATAGCACCACAACTTAAATACTAAACCATTGAATAACAACTCAACACAAATTCACTACTAACAACATGATTTCTCCCATGTCCTCAAGAACACAACGAACTACTCACAAGACATCATATGGATCAAGATAAAAGATGCTATGATAATGGATAACAATCTGAACATAAACAATAATCCAATGGTTCCACTCACAAGCATCAACTACAATAGTAATCAACACCGGGAAAGTTTCCCCTAAGAACTAAAGCAATATCCAATACAATTGTTACAGCGAAACGGAGTGGTGATGATGATGCTGGTGGAGATGATGGTGTAGATGATGATGATACCGATGAAGCCTAGCTTGATGATGGTGTTGATGGCGACGATCTCCCCTCTCTAGGAAGGAATTCCCCCGGCAGAAATCTGTCTGCCAGAAAGATCTTTCTCTCTTGGTGTTTTCCGCCCCCAGAGGCGATAGAAATCTATCTGTGGTTGCTCCTCGAGGCTTAGGGTTCCGTAGGGACGATATAGGCGAAGGGGCGAAGTCGGAGGCCGTGCAGGTGGGCCACATTTGCCCTAGGCGCGGGGTCGGGTGGGCCCGCGCCTAGGGGGTGGGCCCCCTGCGGCCCCTCTTCGCTCCTCCTTCTGGCTTCCTTCATCTTTTGGTAAAATAGTATGTTTCCATTTTTTTCTGGTATTTTTCTGATCTTTGCGAAATTGCACCAAAACGCCTTCTTTTCCATCAGAATCCAGACTCCGTCAGTCCATCCTCCAAGAATCATCCAACATGCATAAACAGATGAAAATCCATAAGTAATACCTCATAATAAGACAAATATTAATGAATAGAGGTAAATTATGATATAGAAAGGTGATGCAAATTGGGCGTATCAACTCCCCCAAGCTTAGACTTCGCTTGTCCCTGCTTAAAATCGAGCTCAAGAACATGTCCACAAGTTTATGGAGTGAAGTGTCAATAAAAGAATACGAACAAGAAGCATCACACTTACCATTGCACAACTCATATATGAAAGCAACTCACCATTATATAACTTAGCTTGCAACCAAGTACAACAGTCACAATAGAGATGCATAAAGATAAATCATAATTGGAATTGGCAAACTTTTTCTTGGTCAGAGAATACCTGGCAAACAGTTTCACAAAAGATTTTTGTAGAAGTTTTTCACAAGTGAAGGCTTTCAAATTAATACTCAATAGATAAGAGTTTTGTGCAAACAAGGAAGATAAAAACATGATTGAATAAATCACCATATGAATGCTTGAAACACAACAACTCAAATGCTTGCTGGAGAAAGAGAGGAAGTAGGTTTACTGACTCAACTTGGAAGTAGGAGAAAGGTTCCTTTATAGAGGGAAGCAGGGATTACAAGTCATAAAGAGCTTCCAAAATATTATGGTACTTACTAGCTTTGAGCCCTCATTGCCCCAATCATAGGCATCTTGAGATGATTAAGGTTAAAGTGCACAAAGATGGAGTATATACTTGACGAAATATAAGTTGGCAATATCATGTCCCTTGAATATGAGGGCCACTCCTCATGCTACTCAACTTTGGTCACAGGTAAGTTCTTGTCATTATACGTATTTGCATATCATTGAGAACCGCCAACGGGGTACCCCTTGCACATGGTACAGGAGCTTTCCCAGAACCAAAATGACAAGGCAAGAAGACAATGAGCATCTCAGCGATCAATTTATTTACTATGTGCATAGCTTTTTATTGAGGATGCTTCATAGATAGCTCACTATGGTGTTGCTGCAAGTTTCAACCATGATTAGGCATGGCTTAGGCTAGCGGCCCAGGCATTTATCTAACACAGGATACAAACTCCATGGACTTACAAGTTCCCTCTTTATTTCACACCGTTGACATCCATAGACAAAAGAGCACGATATTAACTGTGTACAGAGTACAGGTGCAATGTTGAAAATGTTCCCCGTGACAGCATGGTTCTGCTAATTCCAACATATAGATGCAAGCATATACAACTTCGATGGCACAATGGTTTAAGTCTATTAGGTGCAAGAAATAAAGTGTGCCATCAAGTTCGTGAGAGCTTTACTAACTAGTTTTCACATAACAAAATACTTTTTAATTCGAAAGGTAGATGAAACTTTAGAATTTGCTTGGAATAGAAACAAATCTACTAGGTAGATATGGTGGACACAAGTGGCAAAAGTTTGGTTCAAAGGGATTTGGAAACATGCGAAATATGCCTTCTCAAAACAGGTTTTTGGCTAGCAAGGCTGGGTAGCAAGCAAGAGAGTTGAAAGAAACAAGAAAACATACAAGTAATAAAGCCAAACATGCAATCTTACTTGAAGACACAAAAGAATCTTAAATAAAGAATACTAAGCTTGTGGGCCAACAAGAAAGAAAACAAATGATACAAAATACCTGTAAGCTTTTTTCTTTGTTTTTTCTTTCAAACCTCAAATTTTTTGCTACTGACTTGAGCTCGATTTGCCAAAACCAATTTAGATCCACTTGATGCTCCCAAAGTGATGCCAATACTGATCAACAAGATCCATCATATAATAGAGATTGCAAACTAAAATAAGAAGTGTAAAAATTAAAAGATGATACTTCTCATTAATATTCAATAAAGGCACTCACACCAAGGGATACATAGATAATCAACTATAGGAGAGATACTTCCACATGCAAACCAAACTATAAGATAAACTCTCTACTATATATATGAATCCACTAAAAAGGTAAAAGAAAGAAGATAATGGTGGCGATACTGCGGCACTCCCCCAAGCTTGGAACAAGCCAAGGGGATGCCAAACCTGATGATGAATTACTCCTTTGGTGGTGGTGGTGTTCCCTTGATAAGCTCTTCAACAAGTTTCTTCAGATCCTCCATATCGAAGGTCAGAGTACCGATCAATTCTGAATTATTATCAATGCAACTCATGATCAATTCGGCCCGAGGATCCCAGTCCTTATTATTCTTTCTCCACTCTTTCCACTTAGAGTGTTCCTTCCCTGCATGGTTAGAGTGAGTAGTACGAGGAGGAGGTGACCGTGGAGAGAGGATATGTCATGGAGTTTTCCCTCCTATAGACATCCGTGTTGTCCTCTTAAGCTTGGTAGGTATTGCCACCAATCCAATGCTTGCGACGGTGGCGCGGGTGTCCAGTTGCTTTTCCTCCTCCATGTCAAATTCACACCCTACCAAAATCTCCTCCTCCTTGGGGACATGAGGTTCTTCTTCCTCGGGATGCTTGCCTTTGTCATTGGCAGAGGCCATGGAGCTCTAAAATTGAGAAGATTTCCTAACAGAAACATATTGAAACGAAAACACGACGAGAACACGATGCACGAACCTCGAGGGATCCGGGGGTTATCTATTACGAAGTTTCAAAGCATAAGGAAGGTTTTGACACGGAAACAAGGCGGAGACGGAGTTTGAGGGTGGCACACACCCTCCAGGCGCGGACAGGCTGGGCCCACGCCTGGGGTGGGTTTGTCCACCCCGGACTCTGTCTCCTCTTCAGTTTCGTCTCGTAGTCTTCCTTATGTATTAAAAACATCAAAAATATGAAAAGATTGGAGTTTCACGAACCTTCTATTTTCACCACTTTTACCTATTCACAGACGAACTCTGCAGATTCCTCTTCTCCTTCTCCTGAAAATTTCCTTCTTACAAAACCCTTGCATAAACTCAATGGCAACATTAGTGTAAGCAAAAACAATAAACCTTTGGTACACACTTCAACTGAAAACCCATCAAAACAAAAGCTTCTATAAGAGGCAAATGCAAATGATGGACTAAATCTGTCAAAACAGAACAGCAGGTAAAGATTGATTTTTTCGAGAACCTTATGTTGCTCAAATCAAAAGTGCAGAACTGATGAAAGTTGGGTAACAACTTGGAGAACAATAATAGAAAAATGCATCTCCATCCTAAGTACTGAGCTCCCTCACGAATTTTTACAATACAACACAAAAATCTATCCTAGGACAACCACTTTTCACAACTCCTCTACTTCACAAAAGTAGTTGAACTTGACACAAAAAACAAAACAAAAAGGATAAGGAGCGGTTATGTCACATCCCAAAATTTTCCAAATTTTGAAATGTGAAAAATAAATAAATAAAATAAATAATTGTTGAAATTTAGGGTGAAAAGAAACTTCTTTTTTTAAAGTGGAAACATCAAAGACCCATCTTGGACAAACTTTGAATAAAAAGGGATTTAAAAGATAAACAAATAAAATTATAAAAGTTGGAAACACCATTTTTTGATCCTTAAATAAAAAGATATGTTTTTTATAAGCAAAGGAAGAAATAATAAATGATGACTATTTTAAAGAGCCAAATTAAAACTTGGCCAACCAAATAAAAATAAAATATTTTTGTTTAATAAAAAGGGTAAAGGATTATTTAAATAAAATCATGAGGATTTATTATTATCCAAATTCATTTAAGTAAAGACATTTCCAATTTTAACTGAACATTAAAATAAGAATAAAGTATTTTAAATAATAAATCAAAGTGATTTATTTTTAAATAAAAACCTACTGAAAAGATCTGGTAAAATTTAGATTTCAACTAGAGTTTGAAAACATTAATAAATCTTATTTGAATTAAGACAAGGGCCTATTTTAAATAATTAATATACCCTAAAAAGAATAAAAGATATATTCTAAATTTGACTTTAGAATATATTAATTAGAGTTTTAAATGATTTATTATTATCCAAATTCATTTAAGTAAATACATTTCCCATTTTAAATGAACATTAAAAGCAGAATAAAGTATTTTAAATAATAATTCAAAGTGATTTATTTTTTAATAAAAACCTACTGAAAAGATCTGGTAAAATTTAGATTTCAACTAGAGTTTGAAAACATTAATAAATCTTATTTGAATTAAGACAAGGGCCTATTTTAAATAATTAATATACCCTAAAAAGAATAAAAGAGATATTCTAAATTTGACTTTAGAATATATTAATAAACAGTATTAGAATATACACAAAGTTTGGAAAATGTTTGAATTCAATTAGTGTTTGAAATATTTGAATAAAAATGAAAACAGAATAATAGAAAAGGAAAAAAGGAAAAGAATCAGAACAAAAAAAATGAGTTGGACCCAAATTCATCTAACCCTGTGCCTGCACCAGCCCATGAGCCCACCTCCTACTCTCTCGCGAAACGTTTTCTCACGCGTAAATCAACCCGCAAAGCTGCTGATTGCCTGGACCCACTCTTTCTCTCTCTCTCGCTAACTAGCCAGCCCCACCTCCCAGTCATCTTCCTCACCCGCGCGCTAACCTCGCCGGCAGTTTCCTGCCGTTGATGCCGACGATAAATTTGCTTAAATTCCGTACTAAAACCTCGCCGTGACCATGTTCGATTAAACGCCTGCTCCCCCCTCTCCATTTCCCCCAGAAGCCACCCACCCTCTGCCACCAGGACGCTCAGATTTTGCTCGAGAATTCCCACTGTTCCGGCGAGCATTTTCCTTCGATTTAGGCCAGCCACCGTCATGCCTTGCCACCTCAACCACCCGAGCCTGTTCCCATCGACCTCTGCACCTGCCAGCAACCTCAACTAACTCGCACGCGCCTCATATGCTCAGCAACGACCACGCCTGAGCATCGCCACCATCTGCTCCTTCTCCGGCGAAGTCCCCTGGTAACATCTGACCGTGCCTCCCCTTCTCATTTATGCTCCTGTACTCGCCACGTCATTGTGCATCTAATGGCACCTCCCTTTTCCTCTAGCGCGCACCGTATCTTCACCAGCGACGACGAATAGAGAAGCCCGACGTCAGGGACAACTCCGGCGAGCGATTATTGTCAACCCCGTGCGCCCCCTGCCATGCGACGACAACATTGAGCATCAGCATCGCCCTGCGACCTCAGTGAGCTACCTCTTTCCCTCTTTTGCTTCCTGTATCGCCGGTGCCGACACCGTCTGACCGCGCCGCCGCCAACTACCACCGCCAGCGCCGCCCGTTTAGGGTTAGTCGATTTAGACCGTAGGATGTTGATCGCGTGGCTACGATAGAAAAAACCCGAAGGGGTATCCTTTGATCTGTACCGTGCGTAGTCATTTAAATCTGACGGCTCAGAGAGGTCGATCCAACCGAAGAGGTACCAGCCAGTAAGAACGTGACGCGTGGCCAGTGCTTCGATTTAAAACCCAGATTTTATTCTATTGAATGTTCAAACTTGTAAATTACATAACTTTTAATCCACACATCCAAATTTTATAAATTTTATATCAATGGAACAAGCAAAAAAAGTACTTTCCAACCATGCACTTTTTTGAATGAATTGCTTCTGTTAAATTGGTTGTTTTTACAGAAACTTGTGTAGGCATAATTTGAACATAAAAATTATTCTATAAATGTTTTTAGGATAAAATCTTGGGCAAATGGATTGTTTTGAACCTAATAACCATAGAAAGCAACTTATGGATTTAAAAATGTATTTTGTGAAGTTCAAGAATGAATCTTTGGATTAAAGCATTTCTAGTTAAATAAAAATAATGTTTATGTTTTAAAAATGCTTTTTGAGTAAAACCTTTGGAAAATGATTTTATTTAAACTCTCTGACCCTAAACACCAAGTTTTAAGATTTAAGAATATATTTGATGAACCCTATAAAATTATTACCTTGCTAAAAGGCATTTCCAACAACATAAAATATTGTTTTGGTATAAAAATGGTTTATAGGTGAAACCTTTTGCAAATGGTTTTAATATTAAACATTTGACCATAAAACACAACATTTGTGTTTAAAAATGTGTTTGTTAAACACTAGAAAATATTACTTTGATTTGAACCATTTCTAGCAAAACAAAAATGACTTAAAGTGGCCATTTTCACTAACTTAATATCAAATGGTTTTACCACATTTATAAATGACCAATAGGTGTTTTAAAATGATTATAACCTACTACAAACCACTTTTCCAAATAAAACTATCTTTGGCATGCTTGCATGCATTGCTTTGTTTTTATTATTCTATGAGATGAATTGCTTGAATGGTAGATTGAATATTTGCTTGCTTGATTGAATTGTAGTGGAATTTGAAGAGTGTGACTATTGCAAGATCAAGGAGTGAACTTATATTCTCTACCCAAAAAGGCAAGTGGTGCTTCATACTTTTGTCCCATTATTTTCACTATGCATTAGTGTTATTTCTAAGTAGGACTTGCATGGAATTATTGCTAAGTATAAACTATGCCATGGGAAATCCTAGTAGATGAAACCTTAGTAGAATTTCCCTATGTCAAGATTCCTACTACTATCATGCTTATCCTAGCTAGTAGCAACCAAGGGTGGATTATATTCATGCTATGAAATATTTCTAAGTCAAGGACTTGTGTTTTGTTTAATAAAACAACTATGTGAATGAATCACCTGGGTGGAAAGGGACTTGCTTGGAAGGGTTTTTGTTGAGTGGTTACACAAGGCCCATTTTGATGGTTTACCTTGTGTATCTCACTTGTGGAATGCCACCCAGGAACAAAGAGATTTGAGATGTCAAATATTGAGAAGCTTCAAGTGTAGCCACTTGGCATTATGGGCTCTGCCTGGATCATATAGGTTGCAATAACTAAGCCAAATGGACAGTTGGTGGTAGGGGTATGATAGGTTGGAGCGCGTCCATTCTGGTCTAAGGGAAGGCTTCTGAAAGATCTTGTCTCGATGCATGTTGAGTCTTGTGGGGAAAGTGCACCACCTCTACAGAGTGTAAAATCTAGTACTTAGCCGTGTCCCCGGCAATGGACAATTTGAGCATCAAGACATGGAAGCTATCAAGAATCTCCTCATCCCAATTTCTAAGGTAAAAACTTGTGGTTGAACAAGGGTTAAAGGATCACCAATTTCTATTGGGATATGCCTTGCGTGATTTTTGCCAAACAAAAACTTAGTATTTTCAAATGATAAGGAAAATCTATTTTGAGAAAAGCAAGCCTAAGCTCCACTTATCCAAAAGCATATAGATGATAGACTCCACTATACTACCATAGTATCACTTGCCAATACAATTCAAATGTATTGACCCTTGTGGCTGTAACTTATTATGTTGCAGGTTTGTTTGATGTTAGTGAAGTGTGTTGATTAGGATTACAAGTCTACAACCAACATGTTTGCCTGTGTCACTTTGAAGATGAAGGACTCCATGCTATAGTTATTTCTGCTGCATTGTAATGAGATAGCCAAATGAGCTATGTAATATGTAATGAATTATTTTATTCCTGGTTATAAAGTTGTAATATGACCTTTGTTTCTTTATATTACATCTTAACTGTGGATGCTAGCTATTGATCCAGGGACTAGCATTGTAAACACAGGGATCTCTACCTTATTAAAGGTTGGGACCTCTACATGTTATTACTGAGGTAATAACTTCCAAGACTCGACAAAACTCTTGGGTTATCTCCCAATAAGTACTTTTTTGTAATGCCTTTATGTTAGGCTTGAAACTTCCAAATATTCTCACAAAGGAGATATATATTTCAAGTGAAAGAAAGCATCAAGAAGCAAATAACCAACACATTTGAGTCTAACCCACTTCCTATGCATGGGGGTATCATGAGAAAACAAATTTTTGAAACAAAAAGACACAAGCATAGGAAGACAAAACAGATGCAACTTCAAAGCTTTTAACATAAAACAGGGAAACTTAACATTATTGAAATGCATAAAACCATGTTTTCCCCTCTCATAATAACTTTCAGTAGCACTTTGAATAAAGTTGACAATATAAATATCATTGGCAACAACTTTATCATCAGAATAAGCATACTTACAGTCATCAAAAAGAGGTCCAAGGTCATAAACTGGATCAATAGAAGCAAGTTGCTCCATCCTGAAATCTTTATTAGGCAAGCTGTTTTCACAAGGAGCTTTAGAAAATTTGGAAAAGTTAAACTCATAAGAATCCCCATCAAACTTAGTTAAAACTTTTTCCTTCTTACAATCAATAATAGCTCCACAAGTGTTCAACAAAGGTCTACCAAAAATGATAGGACAAGTTTTTCTAGCTGCTGAATTAAGCACTAGAAAATTAGCAGGATATTTAATCTTACCACAGAGAACCTCCACATCTCTGACAATACCAATGGGGCAAATGGTTTCCTTGTTAGCAAGGTGAATAACCACATCAATGTCCTCAAGATCACAAGGACCAATCTCATGCATAATTTCCCTGTAAAGCTCATAAGGAATAGCATAAGAACTAGCACCAATATCACATAAACCATAGTAGCAATGATCACCAATTTTAACAAGAAGCACATGAACACTAGCTTTTCTAGCCTTACTAGGATGAGAGATAATATTAGAAGCATCTTCACAGAAGACAATGTGCTCATCCTCTATATTTCTAGTGATAGTGTCTTTCACAATAGCTACCACAGGTTCAATATTCAATTTCTCATCAGGCTCCATAGTTTTCATTGTACCTTTGTTATTTTCACTAATAATCATAGGATACTCCTTTACCTTAGCTGGGAAAGGCATTTTCTCAACATGAGGTTCAGTCACAATATGATTAGTAGTACAAACTTGAGTACTTCTAACTATAACATGAGTAACAACATCTTTAGGAGCATGGTACTTATTCCACTTCTTTTTGGGAATTTCTATGTAAGAGGCAAAGGCCTTAAAACAGTTGGCAATACTTTGGGAATCAAGACCAAACTCATTGCTAATATCACAGAAGTCATCAGTTCCCATAAAAGATTTAATGCATTCATAATCATAGTTTATACCTGACTTTCTTCCTTTGTCATTCTCCCAAGCTTCAGTGTTATCTTGAATACAGTCTAAGAGATCCCATTTAGCTTCTTCCTTCATACGTGTGAACGATCCAGCACAAGAAGCATCTAGTAAATCTTTATCATGAAGAGAAAGCCTAGCATAAAAGTTATTGATAATAATATTGCTAGGGAGTTCATGAATAGGACATTTAAGCATTAGTAACTTCAATCTCCCCCAAGCTTGAGCTGTACTTTATCCATCAAGAGTCCAAAAGTTATATATAAGTTTTCTATCCTTATGAATCTCACTGGGAGGATAAAATTTAGAGTAAAAGAGAGATGCCATCTCCTCCCATTCCATGGATTGTCCATTCTTCAGCAACTTATACCATTCTTCAGCTCTCCCTTTTAAGGATATGGAGAATTTCTTATTCACCTATTCAGTTGTGATACCTGCACACTTAAAAAACCCGCATAATTCATGGATAAAAAGCAAGTGATCACCGGGATGGACAGTTCCATCCCCAAAATAATAATTATCCATAACACGATTAACAATATTGTGGTTATCTTAAAAGGATCTATCTCAACAGGTGGTGGTTCATCTACTACCCTAGCAATGTTAGTAGTTTTCCCAAACAGAAAACCAAGTGGGTTAACCATATTGGAAACAAAGTAACAAGCAGTAACAAAAGCAATACTCACAGTAAAAGTTTCCTTTACCAGTTACACTCTTCAATAGCGCTTCACTCCCCAGCAACGGCGCCAGAAAATAGTCTTGATGACCCACAAGTATAGGGGATGTATCGTAGTACTTTCGATAAATAGGAGTGTCGATCCCAACGAGGAGCAGAAGGTGCTGAACAGTGGTATGGAGTAGGAAATCCCTGTGAATACTTAGCGAACACATTTTTAGTGGTTTTCTGATAAGGCAACAAAACAAGGAGCAAGTAATAAAGACAACGAACAAACGGAGAAAGTGGCCCAATCCTTTCTTAGCAAAGGACAAGCCGGTGGAAATACTTATAAGGACCAAATGTTCTCGAGGACACATGGGAATTCTGTCAAGTGCTTTCGCTTCAAATATATGAGTACTCTTCTCTGGTGTTGTAAGTGTTGGGCGGGTGAACCTGTGCTAATGTACCGACCTTACTTGGACTAATACATACTTGTGATTACACCCTCTGCAAACATTCGTAACTACAGGAAAGTAATTAAGATATAAATCTAACCACAGACTTAAACTCTGAGATTCTACACTCCCTTGTGCAAAGGTGTCCTAACGGGGGTTCAGGTTTCTGTCACTCCTATAACCCCGCAATTAGTAGCCAAATACACAATGCATTCCCCTAGGCCCATAAATGGTGAACTATCATGTAGTCGATGTTCACATGACACCACTAGAAGAATAGCACCACAACTTAATACTAAACCATTGAATAATAACTCAACAAATTCACTACTAACAACATGACTTCTCCCATGTCCTCAAGAACACAACAATCTATTCACAAGACATCATATGGATCAAGATCAAAGATGATATGATAATGGATAACAATCTGAACATAAACAATAATCCAATGGTTCCACTCACAAGAATCAACTACAATAGTAATCAACACCGGGAGAGTTCTCCCTAAGAACTAAAGCAATATCCAACACAATTCTTACAGCAGAACGGAGTGGTGATGATGGTGCTGGTGGAGATGATGGTGTAGATGATGATGATACCGATGAAGCCTAGCTTGATGATGGTGTTGATGACGACGATCTCCCCTCTCCAGGAAGGAATTCCCCCGGCAGAAATATGTCTACAGGAGATCTTTCTCTCTCGGTGTTTTCCTCCCCCAGAGGCGGCGGAAATCTATCTGTGGTCGCTCCCCAAGGCTTAGGGTTCCGTAGGGAAGATATAGGTGAAGGGGCGGAGTCGGAGGCCGGGCAGGTGGGCCGCACCTTCGCTAGGTGCGGGGTCAGGTGGGCCCGCGCCTAGGGGTGTGGGCCCCCTGCGGCCCCTCTTCGCTCCTCCTCTGGCTTCCTTCATCTTCTGGTAAAAAAATATGTTTCAATATTTTTCTGGTATTTTTCTGATCTTCGCGAAATTGCACCGAAACGCCTTCTTTTCCATCAGAATCCAGACTCCGGCAGTCCATCCTCCAAGAATCATCCAAAATGCATAAACATATGAAAAGCCATAAGTAATACCTCATAATAAGACAAATATCAATGAATAGAGGTAAATTATGATATAGAAAGGTGATGCAAATTGGGCGTATCAATATCCATACCTAGTTTGATCTTGTTACTGACATGCACTCTTTTCTAGTTCCCGTGATACAACATACTAGTGATCACATCACTTGCTTGCAAGCTAACTAATGTGATATCACTAAGAGGGCCCAGAGTATATCGATCCTTCATCGGGATGGAAAAATTCCACTCTTGATCCATGAGCCTCTACATAACACCTTTGTAGCACTGAACCCACCTTTATAGTCACCCTGTCATGGTGTTACGTTTGATGTTATCAAGATACTCTTCTAGTGTTAGTGATTGACATGATCTCATGGTCTAAGGACTGGGATTACTTAGTATGATGTTATAGCAATATAAACACAATGACTTTGATCGTAATTCTATACTTCAGATCAATGTTCATCACATCATTTAAACAATGTTGTGACCTCGTTATTAACAACATCCAATGTCCATGATCAGGAAACCTTGATCATCTTGCTAATCAACAAGCTAGTTTATAAGAGAGGCATAACTATGAACCTTCTATTTGTTTATCAAACACACATGTATTAACGTTTCCAAATTAATACAATTATAGCATGAGAAATAAACATTTATCATAAATAAGGAATAATATAATAACCACTTTATTATTGCCTCTCGGGCATATTCCCTTCACTATGTACTTCTGTCACAACCATATTAGCGTCTCAATCTATCCATATAGACATTGATGCCTAATATTCTTATTTTGCCTAAGTCTTTCTTCGAAACGAAATTCTTAACCTATGTCAATAAAAGATACATCATTTCCAATCAACAAGATGTCATTCACATAATGTATTATAAATATTTCTTAGCGCTCCCACTTAATTTCTTGCAAATGCAAGCATCTTCATCGCCTCTGATGAAATTAAAATCTTTTAACAGTTTCATCACGGTGAAGATTCCAACTCCGCGATGCTTACTTCAACCATTGAAGTTTGCATACGATTTTAGCATCCTTTGAATTAACAAAACCCTTTGGATCGTGTCATGTACATGTCCTAGGTAACCATTCTATTAGAAGAAATTTGTTTTGTTTGTTCAACTACCATATACCAAAATTATATGTAGTGGTTGCTACATTAATCCGTCCAAACTAAATATCACTATGAAAGATCAAATCTTGTCATATTAAAATCCTTGAACATTGTCGTAAACTCTTTCCTGACATGTCGACTATTTCATAGATGTGAAACATCCATGTCCATTTCTTTATAGATCCAAATACGACTGATAGGTTTTACACCTTTATAGAGGGTCTTCCAAGTTCAAAAACATGATTTCTCGTGTATGGAACTATCACGGATTTTATGGCTTCAAGCCATTTGACGGAGTCAGGGCCCATCATTTCTTCTTTGCATATAGTCGGTTCATCATTATCAAACAATAATGATTTACTCTCAAATATTAATATTTGATTGTTTATCCAACCTACTTGGTTCAATATGAATTTATACCTCTGTGACCACAACCTTTGAGGTACATGAGACATGAGCATTGTTGCCGCCTCCGGGACACTTTCCGGCTCTACACAACTCATCACATATAGCTAAAGTTCAATAACCTTATCAAAGTTCTATTGTCCTCCCACTTAACTTTTCGCGAGAAATTACTTCTCAAGAAACTTTACGTTCTAAGCGAAAAACACTTTTGTCTTATGGAGGAATACCCTAGGGTTATTCGAAATAACATACAAAGACATGCTCATCCAATTGTGGTTGTAAACATTTTACGTATGCCTAATATACCAAAATTTAAGAAAGGATAACTTGGGTTTTATCCCAGAGCATAACTCATATGGTGTCATTTCAACGGATCACGATGGTGCTATTTTTAGTGTAAAAGCGGTAGTCACTAAAGCTTTAATATTTAAAATACAATGGCAGTTTTATAACTGACACCTTTGATCTCACCATGTCAAACAAGGTTTCCATACATATATTGAACACTCCACACTCCTATGGTGTTTTGAGAAATGCAAATCCATGGAACGATTCCTCAAATCTTAGGTGTTATGCTAAACTTGTAAATCAAATATCTTCTTTTATGATCCAATCATAAACTCTTTATTTTCTTGTTACAACGATTTTCCACTTCATCTTGAAAGTCTTTGAACATTTTCAAATGTTTCACACTTCTTCCTCATTAAGTAAATATACACATGTATTTACTCCAAATTGTGGAGAAAGCATATGAAGTTGAAATCCATAGATCACGACTACACATAATGGACTACTAATACGTCGAAAACGTATCTACTTTCCCAAACACTTTTGCTATTGTTTCTCCTCTAATTTGTGTGATTTGGATATAAATAACATAGACTAACGCTGTTTTCAGCAGAATTGCTCCGGTGTCTCTTTTTTGTGCAGAAAATCAAGTTTCAGGAAAAATCCCAGAAAATATGCCAAAAATCCTATTTTTCCAGAAGACTCATGGAGCCAGAAGACGGAAGGGAGAAAAGACCCGAGGGACACACACCTCCCCTAGGCACGGGCCAGGCCTGGCTGCGCTAGGGCATGGTGCGGATACCCTGGACTCCGAGTCGACCTCTCCTTTCGCCTACATATATCCTCTGACCTAGAAACACAGGGGGGGTCGACGTTTTTCCAGATAAAATTCCGCTGCGACGCTAACAACAGAGACCGCAATTCGGAACCAGAAACTCCGTTCTGGCACCCTGCCAGGACGGGGAATTGGAGGAGATCATTGCCATCATCATCACCGACGCCTCTCCATCAACCATCCATGATTCCCCCATCCATGTGTGAGTAATACCCGCAGTAGGTTATGGGGATGGTAGGGATTGGATAAGATCACTTATGTAATTGCATAAGATTGTTAGGGCATGGTGCCTAGTATCTATTGTTAGTGCTTTTGACATTGTTGCAACTTGTTATGCTTAATGCTTGTCACTAGGGCCTAAGTGCCATGATCTTAGATCTGAACATGTTATTGATTCATGATGATATTATTGTTTGTGATCTTACCTGCAAGTTGAGTACACATATTGTTGTCCGGAACCTAAGGCCCCAAAGTGACAGCAAGTGGGATAACCGAAGGGGATGGCTGTGATGTAAGGATCACGTGTGTTCACGGAGTGTTAATGCTTTGCTCCGGTGCTCTATTAAAAGGAGCACCTTAATTTCCAGTAGATTCCCTTGAGGCCCCGCTGCAAATGGGCTGGCAGGACAAAAGATGTTATGCAAGTTTCTCATTGCGAGCACGCACGACTATATACGGATCACATGCCTATGGTTAGTTAGTACTTGGATGCTTTATCTTTATTATCTGCAAATGCCTTTGTCTTGATTATTACATGAATTATCTTGTCCATGCAACGCCCGTCCATCCATCCCTATGCCTACCGCATTTTAATCCTGCTGTTTATTACAATTGCTACCGCTATCCTTATTTTACTGATACGGTTATTTTGCTACTGCTATTAAAAAACTATTGCTACTGACAAACTATTGCGATCAAGACTATTTCCAGGTGCATCTGAATTGATAACTCATCTGTTAAGGCTTATACATATTCTTTGGCTCCCCTTATGTCGAATCAATAAATCTGGGCTTTACTTCCGTCGAAGACTGTTGCGAACCCCTATACTTGTGGGTTATCAAGACTATTTTCTGGCGCCGTTGATGGGAAGCATATCTTTATTTATCAGTTCACTAGGAATTATTATTTTTCGCTGCTATCCATTCACCATGGATAAAACTCGTGATGGAAAAGTTCCTATATTACCATCCACTACAAGAAGAGGTACAATTTTGAACACCTATGCTGCTCTTGATTCACCGTCTTGATGAGTAAGCTTCTTACACCACCACATACACATGTTACACATACTATTATTTCTGCTGAATCTAAAAATGTTTCTGATAATTTTGATGCTGCTTCTACTGTGCTTGATGAGAGTGGTTCATTAGGTCCTTTCCTTGATGCTACAATTGCTAGAATTATAATGGGAAACACTAAAACTCCTAATCAAAATATTGCTAAACATATTAGTTCATCTAAGTCTAGAGAGTATCCTAGTGATGATATTGATGAAGATTATATTGAAATTAGTGACGAATTTATTGAAGAATGTCAAAACACTATAGGTGCAAGTGCTATTAAGATTCTTCTTCAGATATGTGTTGTTAGATATAAATTATCTCATGATGCTAAGTTTGCCACATCTCCCATAAACATTAAAGATAAGGATTATGATTTCTCTCTTGATTTATCTTATATAACTATTGTTGAGAAAGAACCTTTTTGTGGGACTAAAATGAAAGTGTTATGGCACATATGAATGAGCTCTCTACTTTGAGTGGATTATTTTCTGATGATATTAAGAAATGCACCTACTTTGTTGCTAAATTTTCCCTTTTTCATTGAAAGGTGAAGCTAAATCTTGGTTTAATAATTTATCTCCTGGATCTATTGATAGTCCTATTGGCTTGGTTAATACTTTCTTTCAGAAATATTTCCCTGCTAGTGCTCAACATGCTGTTTTGCAGAAACTCTTTGATTTTAAGCAGGGAGAAGGAGAGAAATTGCCTGAATCATGGGCAAGGTTTTGTTCTTTAATTAGAGCACAGCCTGGATATCCAGTAGCTAAAAATGAACTTCTTGATATATATTATAATGGACTAATCGATGAATCTAGGACATACCTGGATAGTTGTGCTGGTTGTGTTTTTAGGAAAAGAACTCCAGATGAAGCTGAGGAATTAATGGCTAAAATAAGCAAGAATTATGATGATTGGACTATACCTGAGACAACTACACCTGAGCCAACCCCAACACCAACACCAAAGAAGAGGGGAATGATTGAATTAAATGATGAAGTGATGAGGGAAGCTAAGAAATGTCTTAAGGAGAAGGATATTAAATCTGAAGATGTGAAGAATTTACCTCCTATAGAAGAATTATGTAAGGAAATCTCTCACTCATCCACTATTGAGGTACACTCTCTCCAACATTTTGATAATGGTGATATTCCTTACTCTAAAACTCCTGATCAATGCTTAGATGAATTTGATAATTATGTTGTCAAGCAAGATAATTTTAATATGAGAGTGCAGAATCATCTAATGGAAAATTCTAAAGCTATTAATAAGTTGCAAGATATTGTGGAAAGAACCTCTAATGATGTTAAAATGCTTGTTAAACATTTCCAAATGGTTCAAACTCAAATTTATCAGCTCACTAAGGTGCAAAAAGATTTGCTAGTTAATGCTTCTAGAGAAAAACATGCTTATGAAATTAGAACAAGACGTGGTGCTTCTAATCAGGATCCCTTATATCCCGAGGGACATCCTAAAAGAATTGAGCAAGATTCTCAACAATCTAAAAATATTGGTACTCCTTCTAAGAAAAGGAAAAAAGAAACATAAATCAGTTGTAGAATCTTCTGAACCTGCTAAAGATCCTTATAGTATATTTGTCTCTGATGTTGAAACTGAAAGTGGTAATGATAAAAATGATGCTTCTAATAAAGAGTAAATTGAAGAAGAACCTGAAAGGCATACTAAAAATACAAAGTACACTAAGGAATATTTTGCTGCTAATAAACATGGTAGTGAAAGAGAGCCTTGGGTGCAAAAACCAATGCCTTTTCCTGATAAGAAACACAAGTCAAAGGAAGAAGAACACTATAACAAGTTTTGTGAGTAGATGAAACCTTTGTTTTTGCAAATTCCTTTGACTGATTGTCACATCCCAAGATTTTCCAAATCTTGTAATGTGAAATAAATGAATAAAATAAAACTTTGTTTAAATTTCAGAGCTAGAAGAAACTTTTTGAGTTTAAATAAAACCCCAAACCCATTTGAATTAAATAAATCCTAGAGGGGTTTAATGAGATAAACATTTAATTAATGGAAATTAAAAATGTTTTGAAATTACTATTATGGAAAT
Source organism: Avena longiglumis (assembly GCA_030063025.1). NCBI lineage: Eukaryota > Viridiplantae > Streptophyta > Magnoliopsida > Poales > Poaceae > Avena > Avena longiglumis. Next base: position 332,871,765 of record CP125978.1, read on the forward strand.
CATTTAATAAAAGAATTGGTATTCAAAAGAAAAGATGAGTTTATAAATAAAGAATATTTTATAAAGCCAAATTAAAACCTTGACCAAGATTTTGAATTAAAACATTTTATTTAAATAAAATTAGCAAAGATTTGTTTAAATAAATTAATAAGGATTTAATATCCAACTTTATTTAAATAAAAGATTTTACCAATTTAATTGAAAACATCAAAACTTATTTAATTATTTAAATAAGTTTTCCAAATATTTGATATTCACAAATAAAACCTACTAAAATGCTTTGATCTTATTCTAGATTTCAAAATAAACACCTCAATAAATAAGTCCTATTTGAATTAAATAAGGAAAGCCTATTATATTAAATTAATAATGGACTCTAAAATAAAATGTTATTTTGTTTTAAAAACAAGTTTTCTATAATTCCTAAATAGAACCTACTGATTTGGTTTTGAAAATATTTAGGTTTCAAATAAAGATTTTATTAATAAAAATCAAACTCCATTTTTGATTTAAATAACCAAGGTCCAATTATATTTAATTATTAATGGATCCTATTAATAAAATTATTAATTTGAATTTGGATTTTGGTTCATGTTACTAAACAGAACTAATTTCAATATTACAAAGTGTGAGTGTTGTTTGAATTTATTTGAACCATGTTTGTTTGATAGAAATTTCACAACAGAATTCAGAAATGGAAAAAGAAAAAGTTACTGAATAAAAAAAAATGGATTTAGACCCAGCCCAGCCGGCCAAGCCCAGGAAGCCCACCAACCAGCCCAGCTCCTCATTCCGCAGGAAAACATTTCACACCTCGCATCCAACCCACACAGAGACCGACAGTGGGCCTCCTCCTCGTTTTCTTTCCCCACTGACAGGTAGACCCACCTCCACTGTTCTTCCTTCCCACCCACGCGACTCCTTCTTCCTTCCTCGACCACCGTTACCTGCTGTGATTCCGCGCGTTCAATTCGCCATAACGCCGCGCCTTTACCTCACTTTAACCATGCTCGATAAAACGCCAACGCCTCCTCCTCCTTTTCCCCCAGGCCACTCCTCCTCTCTGCCCCTAGGCTGTCGCCAATCTCGTCTACACCACCGCCGTCTCCGACGAACTTATTCCCCAATTCCGGCCAAGTGTCACCGTCCCTTGCCTCCATGTGCATGCTATCAGACTCCCCACTCCCAGACCTTCCTCCCCGTACCACCCATTCGACCGCGGGCGCCCCAGAGCGTCGACTTTGTCAAGCTCCGACAGCGCCGCCGTCTGTCTTCAACTCCGGCAAGCACCCAGGTAGATTCCGACCTCCCCGCGCTTTCTCGTTCACACTCCCACATTAGCCTCACTCTCCTGCACCTAACTACGCCCTCTGTTTGCCTCCGCATGATCTGTAGCATCGACTCCGACCACGAGCAGGACCGCCAGGCGCCGTTGCAAACTCCAGCGAGCAATTGCTGCAGACTCTGAGCGCCCCGCGACCAACCGATCGCGCCCCAAGCATCACCTCTTCATCACGATTCCGGTGAGCACCTTTTTCCTCCTCTCCGCTTCCTGTAATCGCCGTAGCGTCACTGCCCGGCCTTGCGCCGCCGTCTGCCACCGACAACGCCGCCCACTTTAGGTCAAATTCGCCAGTACCGTTCGATCCGGATTTAGCGGCCACGATTAGATCACTTATCGTCGAAGGGGTATGACCTCTGGGCCACTCGATCTAACTAGATCCAACGCCCCACAGCCACGATCCAACCGAAACGGTATGGACCAATAGGAACACGACGCGTGGCCAGGTTTAAAACTAAAAACAGATTTGAATCTGATTTAATTGCAAACTTCAAACCCATGTAACTTTCAAACCACACGTCCAAAAATTACAAATTTTATATCGTTGGATTCAGGAGAACAAGCCCTAACCAATCATACCCTTGGATTAGCAAATAGTATCTGTTAGCTTGTTAAAATTTGCAGAGACATTTGTATGCTTGTTAAGGATGTAGAAATTGTTTAAAATTGTATTTAGGGTTAAAATCTTTGGAAATTGGATTGATTTGAACTTGCTGACCCTAGGAACCAACCCATGGGTTTTGAAAATGAAATTGGAAAATTTTAGAATAGATTAATTGAATTAGTCTATTTCTAGCTAAATAAAGATAATGGTTTTATTATGAAAAATAATTTTCGAATAAAAACCTTGGGAGAATATTTTGATTCAAAGCTACTGAATCAAAACACCAAAACTTGAGAGTTAGAAACTTTTGGTGAGAAACTTAAAGATTTTTGATTTGATAAAACCATTTTCCACCATATAAAATTTGAATGGATTTTAAAATAGTTTTAGACAAAACCCTCTAACTAATGACTTTACCATTTTGGTAAATGACCAATTTGGACCTTACAAAGTTTATAAACCTAGTGGAGACCATCCTTGCAATAGAACCATCCTTTGCATACTTATGCATGACTTAGATTCCATTGCTTTATGTGTGTGAAATGTTGTTTGACTTTGGTTTGGAATGTTAGTTGATTTTGTAATTGCTTGATTGACTTGTAGTGAATTTAGCAAAGTGAGAGACTAGCAAGATCAAGGAGTGAACCAACATTCTCTATCAAAAGGCAAGTTACACTATCATACAAATGCCCTGTTATTTTCATTATACTTAGAGCATTATGAAAACATGCATGAAAAGACATTTTATACTTATGCTATGCTAAATCCTAATAGGATTCCCTATACACCCCTTAGTGAAAATATTGTAGTTGTACATGCTTAGCCATGCTTTATTTTGAAAAGAGATAAATGTTGAGATTTTACAAAGGTTGAGAAAAGGACTTGTGCTTTATATAATAAAACAAGGACTCAGTGAACCACCTAGGTGGTGGACACTTTAAATTTTGGAGAAGGTGGCAACAAAAGGGACCATGTCTATGGGGATCACTTTGTGTTGTGCTCCAAAAGAAAACCACCTAGGAAACTTAGAGATTGAACATGATTCTCCAATTGTGGCTTTCGTGTGCAACCACATGCTATTATGGCTCTGGCTTAGTCAACTACATTGGGAAGACCCATACATTGTCTTTAGTTACCGGACATGGGAATCTGGAATGCTTCATGGGGGCTAAAGACAAGCTAGCAATGATGTATGGGAGGACCATTTGGAAAGACTTCGTCACACTCTCAGTCTGCCGGTACTCCATCTTGGTGAGCACTAATCCAGTAGGCCACTGGTGGCAACAAGATGGGATTGTGTCATGTGGGTAAAGTGTACTCCTTCTGCAGAAGTTAATAAAATCTAATTACTTAGCCGTGTCCCCGGTTATGGACAATACTGAGAAACTAAAGTTTGAACTATGGGAGATCTCGACATTCCAACTTTTAATATAAAAACCTGATGCACTTGGGGTTACCAAGGAATTCAAAGAGATTTTGTTAAGCTTGTTGCACTTGGGGTTACCAAGGTGCTCAAGGGCATGATGTACTTGGGGGTTACCAAGGAACTCATGAGATTTTAAAACTTGTTGCACTTGGGGTTACCAAGTGGCTCAAGAGATTTTGACAAGGACTTGAACACTTGAGTTTCTACCAAGGAGTTCAAGGGATTCTTGGAAAAGAGATTTGACAAAGGACTTAAACCTTTTTGAAAAGATAGGATAAAATAATGCTTTATGCAAAGAAGCCTTAAACTCTACTTAGCCAAATATGCATATAATGATAGGATCCACTCATATTATACATAGAAGTGAAGCTTGCCAATACAATTCAAAATGTATTGACCCTTGTGGCTGTAACTTGTAATGTTGCAGGTTGATTGTTTTTATATGAAGATTGTGTGATTGACTAGGACTAAAAAGTCTACAACCAACATCTGCCTGTGGCACTTTGAAGATGAAGGACCCATACTTATAGTTATTCCGCTGCAATGTAATGTAATAGCCAAATGAGCTATGTATGATGTAATAAAACTATGTTATTCCTGGTTATGAATTTATATTATGACCTTTGTATCTTGATATTACATCTTAACTATGGATGCTAGCTAATGATCCAGGGACTAGCATTGTAAACACAGGAGGCTCTATCTTATCTAAGATTGGGACCTCTACACTGATGCTATTAAATTGCCTCCTTATTCAAATTATATGAAGGATATTGTCTCTAATAAAAGGAAGATTCCTAATGAGGAAATTTCCACTTTGCTTGCTAATTATTCCTTCAATGGTAAGGTTCCAAAGAAACTTGGATATCCAGGTATTCCAACTATTCCTTGCTCTATTAAAAATAATTATGTTAGAACTACTTTTGTGTGATTTGAGAGCAGGAGTTAGTGTTATTCCTTTTTCTCTTTTTTAGAGACTTCACCTGGAAAAATTGATACCAACTGATATATCTTTGCAAATAGCTGATAAGTCCACTACTATTCCTGTTGTTATATGCGAGGATGTTCCTATTCAAGTGGCTAATAATTGTTTGATATTAACTGACTTTGTTGTGCTTGAAATGCGTGAATATGATAATATGTCTATTATTCTTGGGAGACCTTTTATTAATACTACAGGTGCTGTCATTGATTGTAACCAAGGAAAAGTAACTTTTAATGTTAATGACAAGGAGCACACTGTTTATTTCCCCAAGAAGATTGATAAGAAATATGGTATAAATTCAATTGAAAATATTGAGGGCATCAAAGTTGGAGAAATATATTGTCCCATGCCACAAGAAGATTATGAAATTATTATGATTGGGACTATTGCTATCAAGGTTGAGGTAACATAATCATTTAGTGAAATGCAAGTTTTGCTTCATATAAAATTGTTTTGGTAACAAGACCTGATCAACCTTGTTAACAAAGTGATTTGGATGAACGAAACAATGTTTTCACTATGATTACCTTTGTTTACTCTTATTTTCTCTATTCCAATTTTTGCTTTCACCTTGCTCATCTTTGTATTGCTAGTTGCTTGCATATTTGAGTGTCTTAGAACTTCTAAAGTTTTGGTTTTGATTTGGTTTTCCATCGTTTAAAAATCATTTTTCTGTGGGAAAATCATTTATCAATTTATGAAAATTGCTCGAAAATAAAGTTTCTCGAAAATTTCCAGAAAATTCATATTAAATTTTTACGTCAAAAAGGGGACAGAGAGGCACCTGGAGTGACCCAGGGGGGCCCACCAGGTAGGCTCACCACCTGGTGGCGCAACCAGCCCTAGGGAGCGCCCAGCCATGCTGTGGTCCACCCCTGGCCCTTCACTTATCCAGCCACCTACCACTTCACTCTCAAACCCGTGTTCTTGTTGTTCTTCACCGCGATTTTCGATCTCCTTACTTAGCCACCATTTGCTGCTGATTTTTGGAGCATTCGTTCTCCTGTATGTGACTCCTCCGCTTATCTAAGTAGATTTTCGATTAGTGGATTATATCTTGAGTACTTTTCTACTATAGGTGACAATTTATGTGAGATTACATGCTTGTTCTCTTCTTAGAGAAATTTTTTTGATGCATGTTTATACCTCTTGCAAGTCCCTATAGTAGTTCCCTTCATTTAGTAGCTTTGAAATTATTTTTTGTGATGTTTGTCTAAAAATTTCAGAAAAGAAGATGAATGAACACCAACTCAACAAACATGAATTAAGGGTGCCTGAGTTCATGAAAGTACATAATGACGAGGGTGTTTTCCCTTTTATTTATGCATGCCCTAAATTCATGAGAGCTGTAGGGATTCTTCAAGATTTCCAGACTCTAATTTCTAACACAGGATTGGAGCATTTTGTTGGTGATAAACCTTACCAATATGTGAAACTGACTATGTCTATGGTGCAGGATTTTCGATTTAGTTGGTCCTTGCCTAACACCATGGTTCATTACAAAAATTACAATGTAGCTGTCGATCTCCCTTTTGATGATTTTTGTGCAGTTATTAAAGTGCCACAGTGGGGTTCGCGCGAGAAGATTAAGGAGCGGCCTAAGACACTTAAGGACTTGTATGCATAGATTTTACAAGGGAGTAGCCTCTCAAAGGAGAGTGAGTGGATGAAGAGGAGGTAAGTCTGAGAGAATGGTCCTTCTGCCTATGCTTGTTTTGTTTAACCTTGATACCAGGGAAGGATGGTCACTCACGGAGGAGGAACTCGACACGTACATGGAGGAGCTCTCCCAGCAAGAGGAGAATGTTGGAAGGGAGGCCGAGGATAATTCAGTCCAGCCCTCCAACACGAGGGATTTCTCATACCAGCAGCTTGCTTATGATTGGGGGCTTCTACTTCTTCTTCATAAGGGCCTGATTACGATCATCCTTATGATGACCAGCCGGCTTGGGGTTCCTACCCGCTTTGGGATTGATCTCCAATTAGGCAAAAAGCCTAATATTGGGGGGAGGTATACCGACATCACTCATCTACATATCATATTCTGTCGGTACTTTGTATATCCATGTTTCGCTTTCTTCCTTTTTTGTTTTTGTTATTGTTTTGTTTCTGATTTCCAAAACACAAAAAGACCAAAAATATTTTTGTTGTTTCTATTTGTTTGCTTCTTTAGATTTTAGCTTTAGTTTGATTCACCCTTTTTAGTTTCGGTTTGTTATTCGAAAATCCAAAAATATTTTGCTTTGTTTGTTTTTTAACTTCAGTTCCTGTCTTAAAAAATCAAAAACCCAAAAATATTTGTTGTTCTTCTCTGGTTTTATAAAGTTCATTGCAGGGTTTAGCAGTCCTCAGTGACTCCTTTGGAATTTGGTTTTCATATTATTATTCAAGCCACACAAGTGAAAGGAAATAATGATGATTTATGACAATTCGAGATGTGGTAAGAGGCTAGTATGAAATCTATTTATTTTCATTTTCGTACATATACTCATCCATGTGGGCACACTTAGTCTGCTCATGTAAGGTGTATGTTATTTAATGGATGCTTAGTAGTTCTTGCTCTCTTATGATTAGTTCCAATTTGTTAATATTTTGTAGCATGTCATATAAAGGTTTGCTTGCATTGTTTTATTCATAAGATGGTATGACATTGTGGTATCCTCCTCTGAATGTTTCATTTGAATCGACTTGGCACATGCTCACGCATGCATATGACTAAACAAAAAGTTAGTTAAGCCTCGATGATTTATTTTTCCTCAGAGTTCTTGTGTCACTTTTATGCCACTTTTAATTTTATTTTGTCGCAAGCATGATTATGACAGTTACTGCTCTCTCGATTGTCGCTCCCTTTTATTGCTAGCCTTCACTTGTACTAAGTATGAGCTCTACTCGTGCATCCAACTCCCCAAAACCAAAGTTGTCAAAAAGTGTCCACCATATCTACCTATTAGCATCATTGCTATTCCTTGCATACTTATTATTCTTTGTTTTCTTCCAAATAAAAATGTTTGATTGTTATGCAAAAATTAGTTAGTAAAGCTCTCACGAACTTGATTGAACATTTTATTTCTTGCACTTAATAAACCTGAACCATTGTGACCATCTATGTAGTTATATGCTTGCAAATTATAATTTGGGAGTTAGCAAAACCAGGCTGTCATGGGGCACGCTTTCAACATTGCACTTATTCTATTTAGTTGATATCATGTTGTTTTGTTTACGGATGCCGTCAGTGTGAAATGAGATAGAAGCTTGTAAGTCCATGGAGTTTGTATATGTGTTAGAGAAACTCCTGGGCGGCCAGCCTAAGCCATGCCTAATCATGGTGGAAACTTGCAGCAAAACCATAGTGGGCATTCTATGAAGCATATCCAATAAAAAACTATGCAAATAACAAATAAAAAGATCGCTGAGATGCCCATTGTCTGTTTCCTTATCATTGTGATATGGGATAGCTCCTGTGTCATGGGGCTAGGGATACCCCGTTGGTGGTTCTCAATGATACGCATATATTTACAATGACAAGAACTTACCTGGGACCAAAGTTGAGTAGCATGAGGCGTCGGTACTCGTACTCAATGGGCATGAGATTTTCAACTTGTGATTTGTCAAGCATATAACTCATATCTGCTCTCACTTTAACCTTAACCATTTAAAGATACTTATGATAGGGGCAATGAGAGCTCAAAGCTAATAAGTACCATACTTTCAAACATTTGGAATGCTTTCAAACTTTTTAATATTTTCTTTCACTTTTATGTCGAGTCACCATCTTTTCTATGAGCACCTTCCTGAGAGCATAGCTGCCATTCTTAGTGTAATGTGCTTGTCCCAGAGCACGGTTAATTATGACATAACTTTGACGCTTGTATCTTTGATATATTTACTTCTAGTATTCACTTGAACTTCAGAGGTGCCTTGGAATTTATATTTTGCTCCAAAAATAAAGGCAAGCGAGATACCACTTTATCATATCTTCTTATGAGCGTTACAATCTTGCATATGCTTATGTTTCATGTTGCTTATTATTATTGTGTTGGAATATCTTCATAGCTTGCATGAATATTGGGTAGACTTATTTGCATACTCCTTATTATGAATTGCCTAAGTATTTGCTCATATCCTGAGAATATTTACATCTTATGAAGCAAATGTGTTCGTGAAAGTTTATTTTATCGCACTCAGTTTTCAATTGAATTGCTTGAGGACAAGCAATAAGCTAAACTTGGGGGAGTTGATACATCCAAAACATATCTACTTTCCTGAACACTTTTGCTATTTTTTCTCCTCTAATTTGTGTGATTTGGATATAACTAACACGGACTAACGCTGTTTTCAGCAGAATTGCTCTAGTGTCTCGTTTTTGTGTAGAAAATCAACTTTCAGGAAAAATCCCAGAAAATATGCCAAAAATCCTATTTTTCCAGAAGAATCACATAACCAGAAGACAGAGGGGAGAAAAGACCCGAGGGGCACACACCACTCCCAGGCACGAGCCAGGCCTGGCCGCGCCAGGGAATGGTGTGGCCACCCCGGACTCCGAATCAACCTCTCCTTTCGCCTACATATACCCTCTGACCTAAAAACACAAGGGGGTTTAAAGTTTTTCCAGATAGAGTTCCGCTGCGCCGCTGTTGGGGATATGATATATGGGTATCCTCATAGCATGTCACTTATCTGGATAACCCGGGTGGCCCATAGTCGGTAGCATGGCCTATGGCCTGCTAGGCGGCCCAGTTAGATGGATCCAGAAGGGAGGCCCATGCCGGATAAAGGAAGGCTGTGGTGGAGTCACCAGCGTACCCGGAGCCTTGGAGTGCAAGATACACAAGACTAGTAATAGACGGTGTAGGACTCTGTAACCTGTCTGGCTAGGAATTTTCCCTATAACCCTAGGACCTGGCAACTATATAAGTCGGGCCTATGGGAGCCTTTAGGGCAGACAATCTCAGACGTTCATAGACGTTCATAGACTCGCACAGCCAACCTATCTATGTAACTCGGCGTATTGCCCTTATAGTGATTTATAGCAGGAGTAGGATTCCGCCACCGTTGTGGGATCTGAACCTAGGTAAGCTGTGTTACCTCGTACCCGTAAATCGTCCGCCTTACCCCACGTCTCTAAACACGCACTGTGAGGACCCCTCCATGGTGTACTTGTCGGCAATACCACGACAGTTGGCGCCCACCGTGGGGCAAGAGGCGCTTCAGGATCTTCAGCGGGCAAGGACCAAGATCTTTGCGGGAATCGGCGAAACCGTAGCCATCGGCCGTGTTCTCTTCTCTGGCAATGTTCCAATCGTCCCTCCTGATGAGTTCTGGATCCCGGCGAAGATGAACCCTACGCGGTGTTCAATCGTTCCTAGCGGATACATCCACCTCTTCATCGGCGAAACCGACTCGGGCACTAGTTCCCTGGGAGTCGGAGGAGCATCAAGGCCCGCACGGACCGCCTACGGGCAGGATACGTTCGCAGAAGGATCGATGTCGGATCTCTCTTCGGAGTTTGCCGGCAAATATCGGAAAGCATCAAGGCCCGCACGGACCGCCTACGGGCAGGATACGTTCGCGGAAGGATCAATGTCGGATCTCTCCTCGGAGTTTGCCGACAAAGATCGCAAAAATTCAAGGCCCACCCAAACCGCCCCTGTGCAGGACATAAAGGTGGAAGATCACGCAACCGCCGCTTAGCCTGCAAGGCCCGACAACAGAGATCCAAGTTCGTCGGCGTGGTTACCATCTTCGATCTGGCACGCTGCATTCAGAGAGAAGGCGAAAACCCCCGCGATTACCTGGCTAGGTGGCTCCGTATACGAGCCGATCTAGCCCACTACCCCGATGATAACGCTTTGTATCACTTCGTGGAAGGACTGGACCGTGGCACGCTTCTCTGACATTCTTTAAGACGGCAGCAGGCAACAAGACGCCTTACCATCGAGGAGATGGTGAGAACCGTCAACAGCTATGCGGAAGCTGACGCAGCAGCCCAGATGGAGCTTGCGCTCAGGGACGGAGAACCTCCAATTCAGCAGCCTCCGCCACCGCCTCCTGCCGCAATCGTCGCAGCAGCACCACCACCTCTAGTCATCGTCGAGGCCGTTGCACCTCCACCGCCCGTCATCGAGGAAGTCCTGGCACCCTCCGACTCTGTCATTGACGCGCTTTATGCTGATTTCATTGCAGATTCAGAGGAGATAGACTTCAGTCCAGAAGAGCTAGACTCCGCTATGTAGGAGATGGAGGAGGAGTACTCGTGTGACGAGCAAGCCAACAACACCATCACGTCTCGAGGGGTGTTCGTCACCATTGGGACGGCGATGGATGAAGATCAACCCGGACGAGCTCCGCCTACAACATTGGAAAAGGGGAAGGGGCCAATTATTGCTGCTGACGATGATCGCGCAAAAGGCATGCCTCCTCCGCCTAACCCAGTGCAGCAGCCGCAGGAACTCGGCACCGGCCCGAGCAACAACAACACCGCAAACTTGCCACCTCCAGCATCTATGTCTGCAGCAGCCCAAGTTACTCCAGCTGATAGAGTGATGTACGACAATCTCCTCTTCGAGCCACTGACCATTGCTCATATCCGGAACGTGACCCAGCTTGACGAGAAGCACCAGCAGCTGATGGGGGAAGCGCAGGCCATCGCGGAGCAAGGCTCTAAGCTAGATCGAGATCTGGTAAACACGCAGAAGTCCATAGAGAAAGCTAGAGCAATGGAGGCTGAGTACAAGACTTTACTGCAGCAGCAGCAGAAGGCTAAGAAAGCTCCGGCTCGCGTCATCAATGATCCTGGTGTACGGCATAACCTAGGATGGGCTCCCTCGAAGCCAGCACAGGCCAAGCCATACATTGACAGTGAAGGCAAGCAGGTGATGCCCACCCCGCTCCTTAACCTCGCCATCGCCAAGACCCTTCTGGAGCAGGATAGATCACCCGAGGCAGTGGAACAGGTCTATGACCTAGTGGCCAAGGCGGTGAAGCAGCAGGAAAAGGCCACCTCTCATAGGCTTGAGTTTGACCCAGCGCTCTGCCAATCTAGCCAATACAAGCCGCCAAGGGATAGATCTCCTCTTGATGTCGGGTCCTAGACGGGTTCATCAGAACAAAGACGGAGGGATGCGCACAACAGGAAGGATGCTATCCCCATATCCTCCGACCACGGAGAAAAGGCACGACCTCGTCGCCCATCGCCACCGCCCTGATCTCCCCGACATCGCGAAGATTACAAGACTCACCATCATGCGTATATGCCTCCACCAAATTAGTGCGGCATCATCATCCGCGATAACACGGAGCAGACCCGTCATGACAGAGAGCGCAACCAAGGACACAAGAGCAGGTCACGCCTTGACCCTTCGCGTCCGACAATCAACCGTGACAGGCATGAGGCGTTGCAAGGAGGGTAACAGCAAGAAGTCTAACCCACCACCACCTTCGCCTCCGTCACCGCCAAGCAGTCACCATGGCGGAGGAGGCCCGCGTCGTTCACGCAGCCCATCCCCGGTTGACAAGAAGAAGAACCCGGAGCCGTACGATGCATGTTCGCGGATCGATAAGATCCACGAGGCCCAGGAAGGACCATACCCGGGACCACGTTGCTTTGGACCTGCAATACGGTCCGCATCTTACCCCAAAGGTTTTCGGATTGACAAGACCATCAAGCCCTATGATGGCACCGCCAAGCCAGCCACATGGTTGTAGGAATACGGCAACACGGTGGAGATTGCCGGAGGCAACCCCAACATCGCTGTCAAGTACCTCCCATTAATGTTGGCAGGCACGGCCCGTCAATGGATCGACGACTTGCCGGAGAAATCCATCTACAACTGGTTGGACATGCAAGAAGCGTTCACCAAGAACTTTGAGGGTACATACAAGCGTCCCTGCACTGTGGGCGCTCTACAACGGTGCGTGCTAGAGAAAGACGAGACATCTCGCGCCTACCTCTCTCGCTGGCTGGACATGAAGAATTCCTGCGTAGGAGTGCACGCCCAGACCGCCATGGCCGCCTTCATCAAAGGATTGGAAAGAGGCACGTTGCTCCGACATAAACTGAAGTGCTTGCAGGACAATCACCAGCTTGACTTGAACCAGATGATTGAGTTGGCTAGTGAGTTCGCAGCTGCCGACGATTATGCTCGCGGCTCATTGCCGGCAATAGCCGTTCCAACTCAAGCTCGGAGGAACGGCAGTACAAAGCGGAAAACCGCTCTAGAAGAAAAGCAATCTACCGACATGGTCGCTATGACCTTTGCAGGACGAGGTGATGGCGGACAATGTGGCCGAGGAAGGGGAGCTGGCCGTGGGCAGAAACGAGGAAGTGAAACAATCTAGGCGCCGCTCCGCGTTCCCCAAACCTACAAGGAGTACCGCGATATGCCATGCCTCGTACACCTCGACGCCAATGTCAAGGCCACCCATACCAATCGACACTGCAAGCTTATCAACGACCTCAAGGAAGACCCGGAGTCCGGCTACAAGCGAAGTCGGAAGAATAGACCGCGAGGCAAGGGCAAGGCGAAGAAGAAGGAGGAGGAGTCCAAGGATTCAAGTGATATGGACGAAGACATTGACCCCAAGAACGCATCCAAGAGCGACGACAAGGGCAAGAACCCCTTCGCAAAGAAGGCTCCAGTCTACCACATTTTCCTTGGCACCCCCACCGTCCGACAACAGAAGACCTCTCTGAGGATCCTGATGGCTACTATCCCCCAGTTCCCCAGTACCTGTGCTGGTTGGAAGTTCCAATCACTTGGGACAGGACGGACCACCCAGACCTTATACCTACGGAGAACCAGTACGCCATGGTCATCAACCCCTTGATTGACGGCGTGGAGTTCACCAAGTGTATGGTGGATAGTGGAAGCAGCATCAACATTATGTACCTGGATACACTGCAAAAGAAGAACTTGACGGAGGAAAACCTAAGGCGGACCAACACCATCTTCCACGGCGTAGTTCCTAGTCGGGAGGCTCGGTCCCTTGGGTGCGTTACACTTCAGGTTGCCTTTGGTGATGTTAACAATTACCGCCAAGAGCGCATGACCTTCAAGGTGGTCCCCTTCAAGAGCGTGTACCACCTCATATTCGGCCGCGACATATTCCACACGTTCATGGCCAAGCCATGCTTCGTCTACAACAAACTCAAGATACCCGGACCAAACGGTGTCATCACCGTATCCGGAAGCTTTACCAAGGCAAGGGACTGCGAGATCAATGAAGCGTAAGCCGTATCCTCTACAGCGAAGAATTAAAAGAGATCCAGAGCAAAGTCAATGACTCAGAGATGCCCGTGTCGAAGAAGCAGATCTCCGACTCTGCTCCTGCGTTCAAGGTCGCCATCGAGACCAAGCCGGTGGAACTTGTGGTAGGCGATGCCTCCAAGGTCACCGCCATTGGGACGAACCTAGATCCCAAATAGGAAAGCACGCTCGTCGAGTTCCTCCATGAGAATAGGGACATATTTGCCTGGCAACCTGCCGACATGAAAGGTGTACCTAGGGAACTTGCCGAGCACAGCTTAAACATTTATCCAAAATGTAAACCAGTGAAACAACCTCTATGACGCTTTGGAGATGAGAAGAGACGCGCCATTGGCAAAGAGATAGCTAGGTTACTTAAGGCTAGATTTATCCGAGAAGTCCTTCACACCCAATGGGTGGCCAATCCTGTTCTTGTCCCCAAAAAGGGAACCAATGAATTAAGAATGTGCGTTGATTACACCTACTTGAACAAAGCATGTCCCAAAGATCCATTTGCTTTGCCTCACATTGACCAAGTCATTGACTCGACGGCTGGCTTGGAGCTTTTGTGTTTTCTCGATGCATACTCAGGATACCACCAGATCAAGATGAGGAAGTCGGACCAATTGGCCACTTTGTTCACTACCCCATACGACACATTTTGCTATGTCACGATGCCCTTTGGGCTGAAAAATGCAGGTGCTACGTACCAGCGGACAATGCAACGTTGCCTCCACGACCAAATTGGTCAGAACGTTCACGCTTATGTGGACGATATCGCGGTGATGTCTAAAAAGTCAAATGACTTAATCTCCGACTTAAAAGAAACCTTTGATAATCTCCGGAAATACAACATGATGCTTAACCCTAAGAAGTGCGTCTTCGGGGTCCCAGCCGGCAAATTGTTGGGTTTCATCGTCTCCCAACGTGGAATCGAGGTCAACCCGGAGAAAATCATGGCCATCTTAAACATAAACCGTCCGACATGCCTAAAGGACATTCAACGACTAACAGGTTGTGGTGAAACACTTAGTCGGTTCGTCAGCCGACTTGGAGAGAAGGCCTTGCCGCTGTACAAGTTGCTGAAGAAGGCGGACAAATTCACATGGATGGACGAAGCAGATGCAGCATTGCAGCTCAAGGAGATTCTTTCCTCAGCGCCCATCCTTGCAGCACCCGAGCCTGGAGAGCCCCTTGCATCGTTGTCATGGTAGAGCGGAAGGAACCAGGCTATGAGCACGGAGTTCAACGACCAGTTTACTATGTGAGCGAGGTCTTGACGGAGTCCAAACAGCGTTACCCGCACTACCAAAAGATAGCTTATGGAGTATTCCTTGCTTCTCGGAAGCTAAGGCATTACTTTCAGGAGCACCCAATCACAGTGGTGAGCAAGTCTCCACTGTCCGACATTATCAATAACAGCGACGCTACAGGAAGGGTCGCGAAGTGGGCATTGAACTTGCCGCCTTCGAGATCACCTAGAAGAGACGCGACGCTATCAAGTCACAAGACTTGGCGGATTTTGTTGCAGATTGGACGGAGATGCCAGATGCTACTCCGTTGACAGAACCAGAGTACTGGGTGATGCACTTTTAAGGATCAAAGCTGCTCAACGGCTCGGGGGCTGGTGTATTGCTACAGTCACCAACAGGAGACAAGCTACACTATGTTCTGCAGATCCACTTCGAGGCTACAAACAACATGGCGGTGTATGAAGCACTTATTCACGGACTGCGTGTAGCCAAGGATATTGGCATCAAGCGCATAGTTTGCTGTGGAGATTCCGACTTGGTTGCCTAGCAGGTGGCTGGCACCTGGAATGCGCGGAACCCTATGATGGCGGCATATCGAGACGAAGTGGACGAGATAGCCAAGAGCTTCTTGGGCTACGAAGTCAAGTATGTACCTAGGGAACAAAACGAGGCGGCTAATTTGCTATCTAAGATTGGATCAGGGCGCAAGCAAATTCCTCCAGGAGTTTTCCTAGAGCACCTGCGCACACCATCTGTGAAGGGGGCCGACATCGACAACCCGGATAGAGATGACTCTTTCGTCAACATTGTTACTAAGGTCCCTCCGGCTTGGACAATACCGTTCATGGAATATCTCGAACACGGAACTTTGCCCGACGACGAAGTCGAAAGACGGCAAATAGTATGACGAGCAAAGGGTTATACCATAATCAATGGGCAACTCTACAAAAGAAGCACTACTGGTGTATACATGAAGTGTGTTTCCCAGCTAGAAGGTATGGAAATCCTACGCGAAATCCATCTCGGAGATTGCGGGCATCACGCCGCTCCCCGATTGTTGGTCGCGAAAGCCTTCCGGAAAGGATTCTACTGGCTGACCGCGAAGGCAAACTCTGACAAGCTGGTTGAGACATGCATGGGATGCCAGTATTATGCCCGACAACCACATGTTCCTGCTGAAGAACTGCGAACAATACCAATAACTTGGCCGTTTGCAGTCTAGGGGCTAGACATGGTGGGACTGTTACAAATGGCACCCTATGGGTTTACGCATCTGCTTGTAGCAGTTGATAAATTCACTAAATGGATAGAAGCGAAAACCATTAGAAAGCTTGATGGGGCAACTGCCCTCAGGTTTGTCCGGGATCTAGTGGTGAGATTTGGTCTCCCACATAGCATTATCACCGACAACGGCAGCAATTTGTCACTCGGAGAAGTGGAGGCATATTGTTGGGAGAAAGGCATCCGACTTGATCTTGCTTCTGTGGCACACCCACAATCCAACGGTCAGGTTGAGCGAGCCAATGGATTAATTCTGCAGGGAATCAACCCACGTCTTGAGGCACCGCTACATAGAGAAGCTGGAGCCTAGGCGGAAGAATTGCCATATGTGATGTGGAGTTTACGAACAACACCCAACAGATCCACCGGCTACACCCCTTATTTCATGGTATATGGAGCAGAAGCCATCCTGCCTTCCGACATTCTTCACGATGCACCAAGAGTTGCCGCCTACGACGAAGATGACGCTGAAGAATCCAGACGCCTAGATGTGGACCTTCTCGAGGAGGAGCGCCTTTTGGCATGCCAAAGATCCGCCATCTACCAGCAGAAGCTACACATCTACCATAGTCGCCGCGTTCGGCATCGCTCGTTTAAAGAGGGGGATTTGGTGCTCCGACTTAAGCAGAAGAAGTCACACAAACTATCCCCGCCATGGGAAGGACCGTTCATCATAAGCAAGGCGATACTCAATGGGTCTTACTACCTTGTTGACAATCGTGAACTAAAGGATAGACCCAACGAGGATCATAAGCGTAAGCGACGTGACCCGGATGATGACTACCCGGAGCTTGATCGGCCATGGAACATAGCACAGCTACGTCCTTTCTACACTTAGCATTTTTTATCTAATTGTGTACCTCTTATATGATCAATGAAATAAAGCTCTCTGGTTCACTCATATTTCTGAGGTTTTTACCTCCTTTAGTGTTCATTTTTAGATTATGTAAAACATTTATGCACAAGCTTTGCGTTTGCACTTGTGAAAATTCCGCCTACGGGCGTTAGCTTAAGTTTTCTGGTTTACACGTTCTTTGTCGTTCTTATGTGGATTCTGGAGTAGTGACTTTTGGCACTTATTGTCGGCGATTTTGTGCCCAGGTTATTGACGGTGCCATTGGGCATCATCACCTAAGCGCATGGTTCCGATAATGAGTATTCCGACTCACGAAAAGTCAAGCATAAGAACCAAAGTAATGGATAAGCTAGCACTTGCTTAAAAATATATATAAATGCTGGAAACTAGTTCTTAAGTAGCAGGAAATAAACAACCATTGTTTTCCGCCTTAAGTTACATCAACAAGTTTTTTTCGCGTATACACCAAAGGTGAAACAAACATTACAAAGTTGTTTTTCATTCCTTTGGCGCAGGAGACTTGGAAGCAGCATCGTCACCATCCGGAGAATCAGCCTCAACGTCGGCACTATGGTGGGACTCGGAGGAATCTTGGTTGCCACTGTCGATGATGTTCATGGGCACCAAGACGTCGATGTCCACCAACTCGGCAACTCTGGTGTCATAATCCACGAGTGACGACAAGATGGCTTCATGATCAATCTCTTAGCCGTCATCGTTGACGTTGGGGATACCAGAGGTCACCGTGTCGATGTCGGCACCTTCGTAGTGTGCCTTCACCATTGACAGCGCCATCCTTGCGCCAGCCCGTGCACATGAAGCTTTCCAGCTTCTGATACGCTCGGGGCTCGGCGCAGAATCTCCGAGTACTTCACCATGGAGTCCGATGCCTTGATATGTATCTAGAGGGGTTTGGCAATCTCCTTGGCTTGGGTGATGGCGGTGTTGATGAAGTTGCCGGCAAGAACCATGCATTCCTTGGCTGGAGGTGGCGCTCTCGTTAAACCCATAGGAGCTGAAAATTCCGACAAGGAACGCATGAGTTCAACAATTCAAAGTATCCAGACTACATAAATCCAAGGAGGAGAAAACTTACTGAAGATGCTGGCCTCATCTTGCTAGAGGGTGTTCGCCAAGGATTGTTTCTCTTGTTGGAGGAGTTGGTGCGCCTCGCTATGGCGGTGATTCTGCTCATCGGCAGCTCGCTTCTGATCTTTTAAGATCGCGATCTCCTCCTTCAAGCGGTTGATTTCCTCGGTGGCGGAGTCCTGCAAGGCTTTCATCGACTCCTCATGCATATTTAGCATGTCCTTCCTCTCCTTCTTAAGAATTTTGTTCTCGCTATCCAGCTCTTGAATGTGCTTGGATTGCTCGACAATATTCTTGGCCTTGGCGATGGTTTCTGCATGTCGGAGAAAGAAAAGTACACAGTGAGTACTCGGAGAATGTGGGCACAAAACCAAGTCGGAATGCGCATTAGAAAACAGACGTTTGCTCTTGGTGATCTGTTCCTTCAAGAAGGCAGCTTTACGCTTTTCAGCTTCAAGATCAGAGCGCATCTTCTGGTACTTGTCATTTGCCATGCCCCTCCGAGCATTCTCGTTCTGTGGAAAAAAGAATAAAGTTAAACGTTGTTTAGTCTGCTTGGAGCATCTAGTCAGAAATTTTCCACCTAGACGCTCGGGGGCTACAGCGAGAGTTTTTAACTTAGCAATATGCTTAGTTTTCTTTAAGCATCTAGTCAGACCTAATTCAGTTCTCGATTAGAAGCTTGGGCTACAGTATAAAGTTTTTAACTCGGATATCTGCTTAGCTTTTCTTTAAGCATCTAGTCGGAACTAATTCAGTTACAACTAGAGGCTTGGGGGCTACAGTATTGAAATTTATAAACATCACAGATGTTACTCTTAAAGCATCTAGTCGGAATAGTTCATTCCATCTAAATGCTTGGGGGCTACAGTGAGAGTTTTTTCTAACTTAGTCACTCTTAGAGCATATAGATGCAAAACCTATGGTTTTTCGTCTACATCCTCGGGGGCTACAGTGGGATACTCATATGAAAAGCAAAAGGCAAAATAAAACTTACAAGTGCAATGATCTTGAGGTTTGTAGCACTCTCGGCCAGCAGCTTGCCAAAGGATTTGCTGTTTCCTTGCAAGATTTCTGCTTGACGGAGAAGCTCCTCTAGACTGCATGTCGGAGAGGTCGGCGCCGCACCAGGAACCAAAGCAGTGCTACCCGATGTAAGTACCGGATAGACTATCTTTGGATAGACTATGGTTTTCTGGGATGCGAGGGTGCCGCCAACGGCAGAAGTACCAGCTTCCACCACCGCCTTGCCGCCACCGATGGCATCCTTAGCCGGAGCTTCAGCCATTTGTTGAGCGGTGCTCTCCTGCGTTGCTCGCCGCCGACAAATGAAGTTCAAGAAGGCGCTGTAATCCACTTCCATGGCGGAAGAGCCTGATGCCTCCTTGGCTTGTGAGCTTGTCGGGGCAGACGAAGTCTTGACGGCAGGAGTATCAGGGGCGATGGCGAGGGAGGCGTCGCGATGCAGCATGTCTTTGATATTTCGAGAAGCCCCCAAAGTTTTGGAGGTATTCTTGAGGCTGGTCGTGGCTTTCTTCCTGAAACGTACAAAATGCGTAAGTATAGGAACAAGAAAGATAAATAGACAATGTCGGAGAATGAGAAGCTTACACTAGTGGGGGTGCTTTGGGAAAGGGGATCCCAGTGGTTCTTCTCTTTTCCGCCTGCAGGGCGGCGGTAGTCTTTTTGGAGGCTCCACCCTCTGTCTTCTTCTTCTTGCCTCCGTCGGCAGCGTCAGAGGTGGAGCTCTTCCGCTTCCGCTCCAACGGAGCTTCGTCGTCGGACACAACCATGACTTCCTTCATCTTTGGATCATAGATTTGGGCAGCCAGGTTGCCCTCCTCTAGATCGCTAAGCTGTTAAGTAAGAAATCACCGTGTTAGATAAGATGACATTTGCAAGACGGAAGAATTGGATTATATGTCGTACATGGAAAATAAAAACCTACCTTTGGGCACTTGCCGTCTACGAACATGTCGTAGGTGATGGTGAATCCACGCTTCTTATCCTTCACCTTGACGATGTCCTTAAGGTGGAGCTTGACGGAGTCGCTCGAGAAGTTGTCCACGGAGATGCGGAGACTATCTTCGTCAGCTGGTATACTCAGCATGAGCTTCAGACGGTCATTTGCGGAGGTTGGATTCGCCTGATGAACCAGCACATGGCTAGGTCCAAACCGGTCAGACCCGTCTCTACAAACCACTCGATCCGCCTTATGGCCCGAGAAGCGTCGAGGTTGGAGGGAAGGGAGGCTTGGGATCTCCATGACGACGCTTCAGTGGCGGCTCCGTCAACGAAGTCCAGGTACGTTACTTGACGGCCAGCCAGAGGGATGTATGGGCCGTAAAAGTACGTCTGTTGCCAATTCTTGCAGGAATCGTGGCCGACAATGTCGGGGAACCGCCGGCCAGGACGAATCTTGAAGCTAATGGTGCCACAGTTCCTAAGCTCTTCCTTGCTATGTCCGGCTTCACATTTGACGGTGAAGAAGTACACAAAAAGGTCTAACCTAGGCCTTATCCCTAAGTATCCCTCGCAAAGTGTCGCGTAGTTGCTAAGCACTAAGATGCTATTGGGGGAAAGGTTCTGAGGCTGGACCCTATAGTGGTTTAAGACGGAGAGGAAGAAGTTGGAGATGGGCAGGGAGACGCCGCGTACCAGTTGAGCTTTGAGGTACACCTTTTCTCCGGCTTGGGGAGAGGGTGTCACCTCGCCGGACGGCGCCACCAGCCAGGCAAGTCCCTCCGTCGCGGGGAGGTAGCCTTCGACGACCATCTCTTGGATATCGCGGTCGGTGATGTCCAAGCCACGCCAGTCGCCCTTGTGTGAGTCTGGTTCCTCCTCCAGCGGCTCTAGCATCGCCAAATTTGGGTCTCCGCCGGTGGACTCGATCACCGCCGATGCGGGGATGACCAAACCCTCTGGGGGCACGACGACGGAGCTCGCCGGCTTCGCCGCGGCTTCGCTCGATGCCGCCATTGATGGAGAAGTGCTGCTGCTAGCCATGGAGTGAAGATCGGGTGCGACTGGTGCAGATTGGAGCTATGGTTTTTTCGAGAGTTCTCGCGGAGAGATCGAGGAGACACGCGGCTGGAGGAAGAAGATGATGCGAGGAGAATGAGGTAAAAAGTAGAAATTTCCCCACGGTTACTATTTATCATCCTCGGTGTCAAGATTCGTGCAGCTTGATCGGACGGTTGCCGCGTAGACGACGTGTTCGCGAACGTGCTCGGAAATTTCGCCACGTCTCCAACCGTCGCCGCCAACGGTTCGTATCGCTCGCGCGGTAAAATCGAATATGATTGTGTTCTCTGAATGTGTGAGTTACGAGGCATCACTGACCTAAGACTATGTCGTCCTAGCTGACATGGGTAGATGAGCAATGGAAGATTCAGCATTTCTCCGGCTTACAAGTTGAAGACGGAGAAAACTTTGCAGGGTTCTTTGGGAGGACTACAAGATATTGCTTGATGATTTGCTGACATCCATCTAGACGGAGCATTCATCTGAAGAGGCAAGACGGCGCAAGATCTCGGAGTTCTCTGGGGGCTACTGTTGGGGATATGCTATATGGGTATCCTCATAGCATGTCACTTATCCGGATAACCCGGGTGGCCCATAGTCGGTAGCATGGCCTATGGCCTGCTAGGCGGCCTAGTTAGATGGATCCAGAAGGGAGGCCCATGCCGGATAAAGTAAGGCTACGGTGGAGTCACCAGCGTACCCGGAGCCTTGGAGTGCAAGATACACAATACTAGTAATAGACGGTATAGGACTCTGTAACCTGTCCGGCTAGGACTTTTCCCTGTAACCCTAGGACCTAGCGACTATATAAGTCGGGCCTATGGGAGCCTTTAGGGCAGACAATCTCAGACGCTCATAGACAACCTCGCATAGCGAACCTATCTCTGTAACTCGGCGTATTGCCCTTATAGTGATTTATAGCAGGAGTAGGATTCCGCCACCGTTGTGGGATCTGAACCTAGGTAAGTTGTGTTACCTTGTACCCGTCAACCGTCCGTCTTACCCCACGTCTCTAAACACGCACTGTGAGGACCCCTCCATGGCATACTCGTAGGCAATACCATGACAGCCGCCACCACCAGAGACCGCGATTTGGAACCAGAAACTCCGTTTAGGCACCCTGCCGGGATGGGGAATTGGAGGAGATCATC
This sequence comes from Avena longiglumis, assembly GCA_030063025.1. Taxonomy (NCBI): domain Eukaryota; kingdom Viridiplantae; phylum Streptophyta; class Magnoliopsida; order Poales; family Poaceae; genus Avena; species Avena longiglumis. Next base: position 332,894,021 of record CP125978.1, read on the forward strand.
GCCATCATCATCATCGACGCCTCTCCATCAACCATCCATGAATCCCCCATCCATGTGTGAGTAATCCCTACAGTAGGTTATGTGGATGGTAGGGATTGGATAAGATCACTCATGTAATTGCGTAAGATTGTTAGGGCATGGTGCATAGTATCTATTGTTAGTTCTTTTGACATTGTTGCAACTTGTTGTTCTTAATGCTTGTCACTAGGGCCCGAGTGCCATGATCTTAGATCTGAACATGTTATTTTGATTAATGATGATATTATTGTTTGTGATCTTACCTGCAAGTTGTGTACACATATTGTTGTCCGGAACCCGAGGCCCCAAAGTGATAGCAATTGGGATAACTGAAGGGGATGGTTGTGATGTGAGGATCACGTGTGTTCATGGAGTGTTAATGCTTTGCTCCGGTGCTCTATTAAACGGATCACCTTAATTTCCAGTAGATTCCCTTGATGCCTCGCTGCAAATGGGCTGGAAGGACAAAAGATGTTGTGCAAGTTTCTCATTGCAAGCACGCACGACTATATACATATCACATGCCTATGGTTAGTTAGTACTTGGATGATTTATCTTTATTATCTGCAGATGCCTTTGTCTTGATTATTACATGAATTATCTTGTCCATGCAACGCCCGTCCATCCATCCCTATGCCTACCGCATTTTAATCCTGCTGTTTATTACAATTTCTACCGCTATCCTTATTTTACTCCTGTTGTTATTTTGCTACTACTACTACAAAAATATGTACTGATAAAATATTGCGAGCAAGACTGTTTCTAGGTGCAGATGAATTTACAACTCATCTGTTAAGGCTTTTAAATATTATTTGGCTCCCCTTGTGTCGAATCAATAAAGTTGGGCTTTACTTCCCTCGACGACTGTTTCGATCCCCTATACTTATGGGTCATCAACTACATATATCAATATTTACAAATTCCAATAAGTTAGTCGTTCATTCTTCTTTGGCCTTTGAACAAAGTTTCAATTATCTCCAGGAAAGTCTCACAAGCATCATTTGATCAAAATCAAAAGACTCCAAAATTCCATCAACATGGAGTTTCTTCATGTTTTTCTTTCCAATATAATTTAAACGGTGATGTCACTTCGTAAGTGGTCTTTCAATCATTTGTCTTTCGGCATTTTTAGCATTAGTTTTATGAATGTGATTTCTCCAACCAGACTTGTAAATCATCCATCTTTTATGAAATACGGTAATTATTTGAACAACCTTTTGTTCTCATAATACCTGATCAAAATAAAAATTATTGAAACAAATCTTGAAGGTAAGCTTTGATGTCAGCGAGAAACACAACAACACTTTATTTGTTTTCGACGAACATCATCACATATTCTGTTGCTGGTTACTTAGGTCATTACAATTCATGAATTGTGATGTCCTGCATGACATTTCACACCAACTAATTCAGTATCCAATACCCAAGAACCACATTGTTTAACAAGCAAAGAATACAACCATAACATATATATCATCTATATACCTAAGCTCGACATTTCCAGTCTTTTCATTTTTTCTGCCAAATATTTCTGAGGTTCTCTTTCAGCATTTCCTTTCCCTTTTAAAAGAATCTATCAACATCAACAGTGGCGCCATAAACATGACACATAGTCCAAAGTGTGTATAGTCAAATATTAATACCTTTGGATTTGCACTTTGAAGTAGATCACCATCATCAAATGTTAGGCGTTCTTTCAGAAACAATCTTTAGTAATATTTTAGTGTAGTAAACATTTTACCTTCACCTTCTATTCACCCTTATCATGACAACTTTCATGATCATGCTACCATAGCTTATAAAGGCGAATCGCGAGTATAAAGTTGCTTTCCAAAAACTTTTTGGAGGATTAGGATGTCTAGCATCTCCAACCTTCGCAAATTCTCATAAAATATAAGAACATATATTTTGCCAAATTATACTCATGATGGTTTCTGAAACAATTCTTTCAGCTCCTAGATAACCTTGATATTAAAACAATCTTATGAATATCAGGAATCATGGAGGCAAACATGCTATTTAGATACTAACACTAGAATTATTACTCTTGATTCAATACTACTTATTAAACTTCATGGAGTAAATGGAGTTTGCTGAAAGTTTGCAATGGGACTTTTAAACTTTAGATTGACACTCAAAACAATACGATACCAGTTCGTAAAGTAACTATCCAGAATTCTATAGTTCTATTATCTCAATTAAAACTAAGCATGAGGTGGTGAACGGATGCCAATGACTACAACTATTATGCAAATTCACTTTGATTTAATTTATAATAAATTGTGTTCAACTTTAATCATATTACTATTTGAACTCCCACTCAAAAACAACATCCCTTGAGTCTTTTTGGTGATTACACGAACCAAATCCACTACACCAAGTCCGATTTTCGCGAGAGAAGATGTAGCTTAAAAGGCGAACAATCAAAATGTTCATCATATCATCCATATGACTCATTCTTTACCTTTCGGTATTTCGTGTTTTGAGGCCATGTCTATACATGCTAGGCTCGTCAAGGTTAACCTTGGTATCCGCATGTTCAAATCTGGTTTGCACCCATTGTATGCGCACATAGAATCTAGAACACTCGATCATCACGTGATGCTTCAAAATGACAAGTCTTGGCAATGTTTCCTACTAAGGACTAACACTTTATTACTTGATATTTAGTGAGACGGATCATCTTATAGTGCTACTGTTGCGACCTAAGCAATACAAGATGCATAAAAAAGATTAACATCACATGCAATTCATAATATGTGATATGATATGACCTTTCATCTTGTGCCTTTGATCTCCATCTCCAAAGCATGGACATGATCTCCATCATCACCAGCATTGTGTCAAGGTCCATGGCACCACTTCATGGTTGTCCATCACCAACAACAACTATTACAACTACTTGGAATAAAGCTATTACATGATGAATAGACACGCAGGTCTTAACAATTTAAAGACAACCATTAGGTTCCTGCCGGTTGCCATATTACAATAAGGATCATCTCATACAGAAAATATAATCACAATCACATCATGGACATATCACATCACATGCCCCTGCAAAAACAAGTTAGATGCCTCTAATTTTCTTTGCATGTTTTACGTGGCTTGGGGCTTTCGAATAAGAACCGTTCTTACCTACGAACAAGAACCACAACACTGATACAAGTGTTGTCAAGTGCAGATTATAAGTTGGATATTACTATGTTGGGAGACACAAACACCCGCAAAGCCACTTGTGCAATGAAAGTTCCACGTTGAGCATGGATCAGGTCTCATGTACGCTGACATGTAAGGTTAACACATGACGCTTCATCCCACCACCCCGCAAGATGCAAAGTACACTAAAGGAAGCAACAACAAAAGTATCAACGCCCATAAAACCATTGTGTTCTACTCGTGCAACAGATCTACACATAGATTCGACTCTGATACCACTGTTGGGTTCGTTGCATGGAAAACAAAAAAATTCTATCGTAAGATCGCATAAAACCAAGATCCAATATATGGCAAAGCCAAGATATAATATATGAGATAGGTCCAACAAGATTGTAGAGAACTAACCCTCGTAGATCCAAAGCGTTAACAAGATCGGATCTTGTGGATGATGTAGTCGATCACTTGTAGATCTCAAGATCACGATGACGATCCTTCCGGCGCCGCGTTCCAGCAGAGCTTCTGAACTCGTTCAAACGTACGGCATCGATGAAGACCTTACTCTCCGTTCTAGCGGGCATCGGAGGTACTATATCCCCTCGGAATCCAAGCAGCACGACAGCGTGGTGGTGGTGGTGGAGGAGATATTTCTACAGGGCTTCGCCTAAGCCGGAGCAGGAAGACAGTGGAGGGAGGGAGGTGGCGGCTAGGGTTGGAGCAAAGGGGCAAGGGTGGACCCCTCCCCTCCCCTCTTTATATAGAGGGGGTGCATCTAGGGAAGCCCCTTGGCCCTCCACTCCTAGGGTCGGCGCACATATGGATTGGGGGGAACTTGCACCCTAAGTTTCCCCTAGGGCTGGCCGATTGGGCCACTAGGGCTTGGTGCGGCTAGCCCATGAGACCCCGCAGCATCCCTTTGACCCATGTGACCCCTCCCGGGGTGGTGGGCCCACTGGTGGCCCCCTTCTAGAACATTCTAGAAGCTCTTGGTCAAAACACCAAAACATTTCCACTGGTGACCCATGTGACTTTCATTATATGAATTTTATTCTTCGGACCATTTCGGATCTCCTCGTGATGTCCTGGATCCAATCCGAGACTCCGAACAACATTCAGTATCCAATTAATATTCCATATCTACTTAAATAACATCGAACCTTAAGTGTGCCACCCTACGGTTCGCGAACTATGCAGACATGATCGAGACACCTCTCCGATCAATAACCAATAGCGGGACTTGGAGATCCATAATGGCTCCCACATATTCAACGATTACTTCGTGATCGAATGAACCATTAACATACGATACTGATTCCCTTTGTCGTGTGATACTTTACTTATCTGAGGTTCGATCATCGGTATCTCCATACCTAGTTCAACCTCTTTACCAATAAGTACTCTTTACCTATTCCATGATATGACATCCCTTGTGACCTAATCACATGCTCGCAAGCCAATTGGATGACATTCCACCGAGAGGGCCTAGAGTATATCTATCCGTCATTTGGATGGACTAATCCCACTCTTGATCCATGCGCTTCAACACATATTTTCAAAATACCCAATGCCACCTTTATAACCACCTAGTTACGAAGCGGCGTTTGATGTCATCAAAATACTCATCCGGTGATGATGATTAACATGATCTCATGGTCGAAGGATTAGGTAACTATGTATTTGAAAGCTTGTAGCAAAACGAACTTAATGACTTGATCTTATGTTATGCTTACTTTGGGTGTGTGTCCATCACATAATTCTCCTAATGATATGACCTTGTTATTAATAACGTCCAATGTCCATGACCAGTAAAACCATGATCATCTATTAATCAACAATCTAGCTTAGCAAGAGGCTTACTAGGGACTCTTTTATGTTTACAAAACACACAAGTATTAATGTTTCCTCTTAATACAATTATAGCATGGGATGTAAGCATTTATCATAAAGACAAAGATATAATAATAACCACTTTATTATTGCCTATTTGGCATATCTCCAACATCCATGACCGTCTTCAAGTGTCTCATACTGGATTGTGTGCCCACATTTGTGGAGCGGATAAGGGAGAATAAGATGAGCCTTTTGTGGCGTCAGTGAGTGGTGTGCCTCTGTATCTTGGGGTGAGGCCTTATGTGGCATTGGCTGTGCATCGAGCCACCACACCTCAAAGTGAGCCATTTGTGGTGTTCGGGGAGCATTACGCCGCCGCATCACTCCAGCGGAGACATAGCTTCTTTGGAAGTGTAGTTCGGGAATTATCGTCTCCGCATGCTCGGTTATTTCTATACCCGAGTTCTTTACTTATGTACTTTACATTGTGATAGTATTCGTGTTTGAAGTTATTTATCTTACTATCACCTTATTGCCTATCTTGTTAGCATAGGTTGTTGATGCATTTAGTTGAACCTAGTGAAATTAGGTTTTGTGTTTGATAAATTAAATGCTAGTGTTATTCTGCATTTATTAGAGCCAAAATCGTAATTGTTTTAAAATGTCTATTCACCCCACTATTGGAGACATCCATGTCCTTTCAAACAAGATCCAAGAATGGTCGTACGCTTTGATGGTTGAACCTGATAGGAGGATCTGTCCGAGGAGCTGGCTTCGCAATAACTACATTTAGTCCTACTGCACCGCTTTGTGATTGTAACATCCCAAAAATATTAATCAAGATTATCAACTTCCAATCACCCAACTTTAGGGTTAATAAAAAACTTTTGTTATTAAAATTAATATGAATGCATGTGTGGTATGGTGAATGCATGAATGATTGCAATTGCCATGTTTTATTGCTACGAATGCTAAGGATTGGTTTAAAGATGAAAACAATATCATCTAGATCATTTCCAAGTAGAATCAAATAAAGAGAAAAATCAAATATAAGACATATGAGCAAATGGTCATTTTTGCAAAACTTGTTCACTAGACCACTTTGAGTGTTCCTAGTCAAAGATTTCTAACAGAAACAAATCAAATTCTTTTCACCCCTTGATAGACCAAGTAACAATGAACCCAATCCCACTTTACAAACCAACATAAACAAATTCCAAATCTATTTAAAGGACAATTCAAAATTGAATCCTTAATAGATATCGATCACCATTTCTCAAAAACAAACCAAACCACTTCACCTTGCCAAACCCAAGCAACCTCAGACTATCAAGCTTGTGACCAGAGCACTCACCAAAATTCATCCAAAAATTCAAAACTAAATTTCATGTGGCCATTTCATAAAATAGTTGGTGAGCTCAGATTAAACTTGCCTAACTTATATTGTGCTTGATCAATGCCTTGTCCACTACTTGTCGCCAGTACTATCCCTTGTCTCCCCCAGGGACCACCATTGCATTGAAGCCACCACCTCTTCACTTCTTGTACCAGTGACATGCCACCCGAAGCCACCATTGCCGGCCGACTGTGGAAAGCACGCAGAAGGCACCGCCGCGCCCGTCCACGATGTCCAGGAGGCAGGCCACCATCCACCGCCACCCCCTGTCCAACCCTCAAGTGCATCCAAGCCCTGGACCACCTTCAAACCATCGTGCCCATTTTCTCTCTGCCATGCCGAGAGCGTGCCAGAGCGCCACAGCCGATACGCGTGCACACGCCGCGCCTCGCCCTCGCCACGCATCACTGCACGCGCCATGACCCTAGTTACCCCCAGACATGCTTGTTCGCCGCCATGCGACCAGTAGCCCCTGTACGTCGTCTAAAACTCCATCGGTGCCGCACAGAGCGTCGACCCGTTCCGACCATTCTCGACCGCCCCGTGTCACGCCATTAAGCCAGTGACGATCGCCAGGACACCGCACCGGCCTACACCCTTTTACATGCCCGTAGCTCGTTGTACTGATGTCGCCGGAGAATCCTAACCATGCCGAATTGCCCCTCTCGCCGGTATATAAATAGAGGCCACCCCCGCCTCAATTCTTCACACCACCTCACTCCCCTCTCTCTCAGAACCACCCGTGACCCTTCCCGGAGCAAGGCGAGCACCAGGCCGCCGGAATTTTGCCGCTTCAGAGGAGGAGCAGAGCCTTTGATTGGAGCCACCCCAGGAGCCGTCCGACCACCGAAAGAACCGCCATCATCGACAACATCGTTCGCCCCCATCGCCGACCCTAGCTCGAGCCCTGATAAGCCACCGCGTACCCCCACCGTTGCTGTTAGGGTTCGGTCTCGTCGGAGCTGTTCGGCGGAGACGACGAACGTGAGCTGTAGATCTGTTCTAATCGTAGGACACATATTGAAACTTACCCATTCGCTTAGACTGAGCCACTGACGCCTGGACCCCCCTGTCAGCATCCCGCTGCGCGCGTGCTGTGCAACTGGGTCGGCCCAATAACTTTTCCGCGCGTAGCCCAGTAGTTCAAATAGATATTTTCCATTTTAATTCAAACCTAGTTCAGACAGTAACTTTAAAAATCAATTCAAAGAGTTTTACTGAACCAAATTGCATGAAACCAATTTTGTTATAAATATATTGAAATGATCAATCCAAGACTATTGGATTCAAACCATTTGAAATTATAGATCACCTTTGGTAAAAATAACAAGACAAAGACTTTTACACATTCAAATATTTTTCAAAAACCAACCATAAATGCTTTTGAGTTGATTCCAACTCTCAAAAATCACATTTGACAAGATCTTTCTGAATATGTAAAAAAATTTAGGATTACATGCAGTGATCTTGGAAAAGTATTAAAAGAATGCCCCATAGGCATTTCTATTCACTTTAATTATATAAAATAATCATGTTAAACTTTATAAAATATGAACACCACTTTAAATCACATTCCCTAGTATTAGAATATGTGGTGATGACATGTTTCAACATGATCCCATATTTTAATTGGAGAATATTAAATCTTAAGTAGTTTTCAATAGGTAGAAATTACTTTTCTAAAATAAAATAAATAAGACTAGGTCTTTATTTTAGGTGATGATTGTGATGATGCTAGATCATCTAGTGTGAACCCTTGTGTGAGAAATAGAAGTAGTTAAGTATTGTTTGGTGATTGTGTACCTCGTATTTATTTATAGACGCTAGTACCGACCAAGGCTACAAGGAGGAGGAATACTACGAAGAAGAAGAAGAAGAAGAAGAAGAAGAAGAAGAAGAAGAAGAAGAAGAAGAAGAAGAAGAAGAAGAAAGAAACTTCAACCACTGCACTACTCAAGGAAAGCTAATACTTGCAAGTTTGTTAACTATGCAAGCTAACACTTGCAAGTTTCTTATCTATGCAAGCTAACACTTGCAAGTTTCTCCAAATTTTGATATGTGAAAAATAAATAAACAAATTAAACAATTGTTGAAATTTAGGGTGAGAAGAAACTTTTTGTTTTCCAATTGGAAACATCAAAACATATTTTGATCAAATAGAATCCTAAAGGGATTTAAAAATATAAATAAATAAAAAATAAAGTTATATTAGTTGGAATCACCATTTTTGGATCTTTAAATAAAAAGATATGGTTTTTATAAGCAAAGGTAGAAATAATGAATAAGGACTATTTTTAAAAGAGCCAAATTAAATCTTGGCCAAGCATTTAAAATAAAATATTTTGTTTGATAAAAATAGTAAAGGTTTATTTAAATAAAACCATGAGAATGTATTTATATCCAAATTTCATTAAAGTATAGACTTTTTCCTATTTTGAATGATCGTTAAAAACTTATTAAAGTATTTTAAATTATATTTCAAAGTGTTATGTTTTTAATAAAACATACTGAAAAGATTTTTTGTAGAAATTTAGATTTCAAATAGAGTTTTAAACACTATTTATTTATTTTTAATAAATAATAAACCCTAAAAATAATTGTTCTATTTTGGACTTTGGATTATGTTGGTAAACAGAATTGAATTATACCCAAAAGTTTGGTGGTGGTTTGAATTCAACTGGAGTTTGAATTGTTTGAATAAAAACCAAAACAGAATAATAGAAATAGAAAAAGAAAAAGTTTCAGAATAGAAAAAAAGGAACCAGACCAGCCCAGCCAGTCCAGCCCAACTCGGCCCAGCAACCCACCTTATTTTTTCCCTGGCGAAACATTTTATTACTCGCGGATTAACCCACTCAGCAACTGACTTGGTGACCCCACGTGCATTCCCCCACCTCGCTGACCGCTGGACCCCACTGCCCCGTCATCGTCTTCTTCCCCACCGCGATGACCAAGCCTCTCCCTTATCGATGTTTCTGTTGTTTATTCCTCGAGTTAATTCGCGTTATTGCGGCCATCACTCTCCCTGCGACTACGCCGTACTTAATCGCCCCTGTCCCCTCTACCTTTCCCCTCACTTGCCTCTCCCACTCTGCCACCAGTCGCCGCAATGCGAGCTCAGACCACCTGTCTCCGACGTTTTCTCCGGCCAATTACGGCCAACACCGCCAGCCCCGTTGCCCCCAGAGAAAACAAGTGGGATCCCCAGTACCAGGCGCACCTCCCTATGCCTTCCCCTCGCTTGCGTGCGCCCCAGAGGCTCAGCAACCTCGACGACACATCGGCACCACTGTCTGCCCCTCTCTGGCGACCTTTCCCTGTAAGCCCCGTCCTCCCATATCTCCCTGGATGATTCCCCCGCACTCGCTGTAGCCTTGCGCATCTAACACCACTTATTTCTTGCTCTCTCGTGGTCTGCAGCCTCGCCCTCGTCAACAACAGGAAGTGCCCGACGCCACGGCAACTTCGACGAGCAATCCCTCTGGAACCCGAGCGCCCCTCGACAAACGGAGACCACGTCGAGCTTCTCTACACCCCTGTGAACCCTATGAGCACCTCCGTTCCCCCTATTGCTTCCTGGTTCGTCAGCAATGACACTGACAGAGCGCTCCGCCGCTCGTCGCCGTGCCAGCGCCGCCCGTTCCTGGTCTGGCTGCTGTGATCCGTTGGATCTCAATCCGTTGGCTAGGATAGATTCATTAAAGCGAAGGGATACATTGGATCTGAGCCGTGCGATGTGTTTTAAATCCAACAGTCCACAGAGCGCGATCAGGCCGAAGCGGTACCATCCAATAGGATAGCGCCATGTGGACAGAGTCTGTTTAGAACAGAAATTTTTGTTCTATTAGATATGCAAACTTGTAAAATTCATAACTTTAATTCTAAACGTCCAAATTTTGCAAATTTTATATCATTGGAATCAGCAGAACAAGTACTTTGAAACCATGCACTTTGTTTAATGTTTCGCTTCTAGAAAATTGGTTGAAATTGCAGAAACTTGTGTAGGCATAATTTGAATATAAAATTAGTTCTAGATACATTTTTAAGGTGAAATCATTGCTAAATGGATTGTTTTGAACCTACTGACCATAGGAACCAAATTATGGTTTTAAAAATGTATTTTGTGAAGATAAGGAATAAATATTTGAACTAGCACATTTCTAGTCAAATAAAAATATTGTTTATGGTTTAGAAATGATTTTTTTGAGTAAAGCCTTTGGGAAATGATTTGATTCAAACCTTCTGACCCTAAACACCAAGTTTTGTGATTAAGAACATATTTGATGAACCATATAAATTTATTACTTTGCTAAAAGATATTTTCAACAACATAAAATATCACCTTAGCATAATATTTGGTTTATGAGATGAAACCTTTTGCAAATGGTTTTACCACTTTAATGAATGGCCACATTGAGCTTTAAAATGTTTAGAGCCTAATATAAACCACCTTTCTAAATAAAACCATATTTTGCATGCTTGCATGCATTGCCTTGTTTCTATTATTTTATGTGTGATAAATTGTTTGAATGCTAGTTGAATATGTGTTTGCTTGATTGAATTGTAGTAAAGTTTGAAGAGTGTGATATTTGCAAGATCAAGAAGTGAACCAATATTCTCTACTAAAAAGGCAAGTGACACTATCATCCATGTCCTACTATTTTCATTACACTTAGTGGATTTTTGTAACATGCATGATAAGGACTACTATATTTTATGCTATGCTAAATCCTAATAGGATACCCTTATATCTTCCTTAGTGAAAACATTGTAGTTGTAATAAGCTTAGCCCTGCTATATAATAAAACAAGTACTCAATGAACCACCTGGGTGGAAAATGATACTCAAGATTTGGACAAGGTGGCAACAAAGGGAACCATGTTTATATGGCTATCTTTTTGTGTGTGCACTAGAAGAAAACCACCCAGGGACTTAGAGATTGAACATGTTTCTCATACAGTGGCTTTCGTGTACAGCCACATGCTAAATGGGCTCTGGCTTAGTCAACTACATAGTGGAAGACCCATGCATTGGCATCTTCAGGTTAACTAGAATTGTGTAAGGGAAATATATCCCTACATTGGTGCCTGGTAGACAAGCTAGCATTGTGTATTGGAAGGAATTCTATGGAAAGACTTTGTCACATTCTCGATCTGCCAGTACTCCATTTTGGTGAGTACTTATCCAGCGGCCACTGGTGGCATCAAGACGAGATTGTGTCATGTGGGTAAAGTGTACAACTTTTGCAGAAGATCAAATTCTAAGTACTTAGCCGTGTCCCCGGTTACGGACAACTCTGAGCAACTAAGGCCTGAAGCTATGGAAGATCTCGACATTCCAATTTCTCAAAGTCAAACTTGATGGTGACAACAAGGGATTAGAAGCACTTGGAGTTTTCCAAGTAGTTTAGAAAGATTTGACAAAAGATCAAAACTATTTTGAAAAGATAGGATAAAACTATATTGCTTTCTGCAAATGAGCCTAAACCCTACTTAGCTAAATATGCATGTAATGATAGGATCCACTTATTTGTACATAGTAGTGAAACTTGCCAATACAATTCAAATGTATTGACCCTTGTGGGTGCAACTTATTATGTTGCAGGTTTGTTTGATAGTAGTGAAGTTTATTGATTAGGATTTCAAGTCTACAACCAACATGACTGCCTGTGGCACTTTGAAAATGAAGGACCCCATGCTATTGTTATATTCTGCTGTAATGTAATGAGATAGACAAATGAGCTATGTAAGATGTAATAAATTATTTTATTCCTGGTTATAAAGTTATATTATGACCTTTGTTTCTTGATATTACATCTTAAATGTGGATGTTAGCTATTGATCCAGGGACTAGCATTGTAAACACAGGGATCTCTACCTTAATAAAGGTTGGGACCTCTACACCCTGGCTATTCCTATGGCCATACTATGAAGAGTACTACCAGGATGATGGACAGCAAGAACTCTATGACAACTAGGATCATCTCCCATCGCCAACATTGCCTGTGACCCTAAAGATGGAGCCTCGACCATGCTACCCTTATTATTATTCCGCTGCGTTCATTGTATTAAGACTGGATCATGATATCCTTTGTTTGTAAGAATGTTATTATGGTTTGTAATGGATGATGAACTATGGTACCAATCTGTTATGTATCGCAAAAATGGTAATCCTGGGATTGCGATGTATGGCATAACATGCATCTGGGATTAAAAATGCGGGCTTTGACAAGTTGGTATCAGAGCCATCCTGACCATAGGAGACCCTAGTTAGAATGGACGCTTGAATCAAAAACTTAGTTTCAAAACCAAAAGAAGTGAGTATTTATGAAAACCTATTCTCATTCTTATCACTAAGATTCTTTCAAGAAAATCCATGTTCCTCAAAAATTCTTGCAATCCTACATAAAATTTGACACACTTGATCACTCTACTAACTTACTTATCCTACGTTCTTATAGATGGAGGTCAAGTATAACAAGTTCTACCAGTTGGGAAATGGAGAACAACTCATCTTCGAGCATGATTTAGACCAACTCTCGGAACTTCTTGAGCACCCGCACCCCGAGTTCTTCGGAGCACAACTCAATGATCAGCAAGGAGGAGAACTACAATGGCTGATAGTTGCAAACCTTAGTGGCAATATGGAGGCACCCACCTCAGAGGGGATCCAATTCAGCTTAAGAGAGAACAACTCGCTAGATGAACTCGCCAGGGCTATGTAGGAAGATCTTGCCCGTCTGTGTGGGAAAAGCATCAACCAAATCAAGGGCGCTCGCTTTGAGTACTACGCAAGGCGTGATGCTATGGGACAGTCATTGGAGGTGTCAGGCCATCCGGAGCTAAAGCATCAAGTGGATCGTCTCGACTTCATGTTGTATGATAGGCAGAAGGAGTTGGACAACTCCCGCGCCTACGCCAGCCACAATTATGCCATTGCAGTCAAGAAGGACCAGACCCTCGCTATCCTTGCAAAGGAGTGCAAGTCACTTTGCCGTCTGCGTGACAAGAAGGATCGCATCATTGCTCTCCTTCGTCACAAAGTTTCAGACTTGGAGGAGACCATCCATGAGAGGGACATGCATCTTGAGGAGAGGGAGAATGCAGGGGAAGATATCCGTGGAGATCTCTACTCCTACCTCAGTGATGATGTTGACTACCTGGAGGACCAAGCCATGGAATTCCACACTGATGATGATGATTCTGCCTTCATTGATGATGAAGAAGCCACCGATTCTGATGATTAGTACCACTTGAGCACTATCGTATGTATGAGTTGTATTCGGTCACACTGTATCATAGTTTCACAGAATGGTTCTTAAAACCATCTGTTACCTTAGTGTGGTGTGTGTTTGAATTGGGTGCTATGAATGAATGAAAAGCATGTTGCTAGTTGGCAAAACTAGAGTCAAACTCAAAGTTTAAAAGATTTTCAAAAACAAATCCATGAACCTTAAAAATTTCCCCCTTGTCTCACTATCTATCTCAATCTTCAGATGCCTCGCGGAGGAAGCGGCTCGTCTCAAGACCCAATGCTGCAAATATTGCAATTGTTGGTTGCTGACCGTGAAGCTGGAAGATCTAAACGTCAAGCTAACTTAGCCACCCTTTAACAGATAGCTCACATGGCCAATAATAATCAAGGCCATGGAAACCAGGACAACCATGGATCCAAGCTCAAGAACTTCCAAAACACCAACCCCCCTATATTTAGTAAGTCTGAAGAGCCATTAGATGTCGATGACTGGCCGCAGACCATGGAGAACAACTTAGAAGTCGCAGGAGTGGAGGCCAATGAGAAAGTACTATTTGACACCCATTATCAGGCAGGTGATGCAAGAGCTTGGTGGAATAGCATTCGCACCATGAATGGAGGACAGATGATGGCTTGGATGAATTCAAACTCAAGTTCAGCCGAACCCATGTGCCACCGGGTTTGATTCTGTGGATGAGGGATGAATTCAAGGAGCTGAATTAGGGAAGAATGACTGTGGTAGAGTACCGTGACAGATTTCTATCTCTGTCTAGGTATGCCCCTAATGAGATTAGTACTGAAGCCAAGAAGAAGGAGAGATTCTTGAATGGTCTGTATGATGAGATGCAGATAATGCTGGTCAATATTCCGTTTACTGATCTGGAAGCCTTAGTGGATTCTGCAATCCAGATGGAAGGCAAGATCAACCAAGCCAATGAGATCGCAAGCGTAGAATGATGAATCAACCAGGATCCCACCATACCCCAAAGTATCGTCCCAACCCTTCTGCAGGATATGCCCCGAGAAACAATAGACCCCATATGACCCGTCCGAACTATCCCAACCGTGGAGGAGGAAACCCAAGGCCCGGAGGAAACCACAACAACAACCCCGACAACTCCAACAATTTCAACCGTGCACCGCTCAAGTCCAACAACAACAACAATACTGCCCCAAGGACTGGAAGCAATGATGTGCCTATTGCAGGAAAAGACAAGTCTCAGGTTACTTGTTTTGAATGCGGAGTCAAGGGTCACTAATCCAACGAGTGCCCCAAGAATCTTGCAGCAGCCAATGTGAATGCACCAGCTCAGCAGCAGCGTCGTGTTTAGCCTGGAAGGAGATTTGCCCCAGGAAACTCACTCAACCACAATGGCCGTCTGTTTCACATGAATGCTGAAGAAGCTCAGGAAGCGTCAAATGTCGTGCTGGGTATGTTTTATGTTAACTTAGTACTTGCAAGAGTGTTGTTTGATTCTAGATCATCGCACTCATTTGTTACGGAAGAATTTGCATGCACTAGTAAGATTCAACCAACAAAACTGAAGCATGTTATGATGGTTCAAATACCTGGTTCAACCACCAAAGCTAGACAAATTTGCAAGGCCGTACCTATCAGAATCCATGGAATAGATTTTTATGCTAATCTAATAGTACTTGGAACCAAAGGTTTGGAAGTAGTACTAGGAATGGATTGGATGTCGAAACATAAAGGATTAATCGACTGTGGCAAGAAAGCCATAACCATGACTAGTACAACTGGAGTGTCAGTAGAGCATGTATCTGAAACCTTGCCCCGTCAATTCAAGTGCAACAAGAGTCTAACCCAATCAACCATTGACCAAGTCAGAGTAGTCTATGAATACCCCGACGTATCCCCAGATGTATTGCCCGGTATGCCCCTAGATCGGGATATCGAGTTTATCATTGAACTAATCCCTGGAACTACACCCATACCTCAGATACCTTATATTATGAACATGTCGGAATTAGTGGAGCTAAAGAAGCAACTGGATGCTATGATGGAGATAGGACTGATTCAACCAAGTGCATCGCCATGGAGATCACCTGTTTTGTTTGTGGATAAGAAAGATGGAGGTAACCGTTTGATGTCACCATTAAGAACAAGTACCCACTGCCGAATATAGAAGATTTGTTTGACCAGTTGACCGATGCCAAAGTGTTTTCTAAGATTGATCTTAGAACTAGTTATCATCAACTCAAGATTCGCGCAACGGATATTCCAAAGACTGCCTTCACCACCAGATATGGACTGTATGAGTACAATGTCATGTCTTTTGGATTAACCAATGCCCCCGCTTATTTCATGAACCTAATGAATAAGATTTTTATGAACTTCCTGGATAAGTTTGTTGTTGTTTTCATCGATGAAATTCTGATCTATTCCAAATCAGAAGAAGAACATGAGCTACACCTGAGGACCATCCTTGAAACCCTTAGAGAGCATCACTTGTATGCCAAGTTTAGAAAATGTGAGTTCTGGTTACAGGAAGTAGGATTCCTAGGACATATCGTATCGGCAGGAGGAATTGCTGTTGACCCTGCCAAGGTTAAGGATGTTGAAGAATGGCAAGCCCCAACCACTCAAACCTAAGTTCTCACATTTCTCGGATTTGCGGGATATTACCGCAAGTCCGTAGAAGGATTCTCGAGCATCGCAAGACCCATGACTCAGTTTTTGAAGAAAGATAAGAAGTTTGAATGGAAAGACAAATGTGAAGCAAGTTTTCAAGAGCTCAAGAAGAGATTGATTTCAGCCCCAATCTTGATTATGCCGGATATCACGAAGCCTTTTGATGTGTATTGTGACGCATCCAAGATTGGTCTCGGGTGTGTGCTTATGCAAGAAGGAAAAGTCATATCCTATTTGTCCCGTCAACTGAAGCAACATGAATAGAATTACCCTACCCATGACCTTGAATTAGCAGTCGTAGTTTTAGCCTTGAAGACATGGCGGCATTACCTCATGGGTAACCGTTGTGAGATTTAGTCGGATCACAAGAGTCCGAAGTATATTTTCACCCAGAAGGAGCTAAATATGAGGCAAAGGAGATGGATAGAGTTAATCAAGGACTATGACCTTGACATTCACTATCACCCCGACAAAGCCAATGTGGTAGCAGATGCTCTTAGAAGATTGCCGTGTCGATTGAACACCATGATAAAAGAAGCCCAGCCAAGTTTGCATGAGGAGATGGAGAATTTCAGAGTGGAGCTAGTTAGTAAAGGATTTTTGGCTAGCATAGGGCTTCAACCCACTTTGATCAGTCAGATAAAGGAGGTGCAGAAAGGAAATGCTAGTATCGACGGAATCAAATGTCATATCGGTACACGGAAGGTACCCGGATTCACCGAAGATGAAGAAGGAGTTTTGTGGTACAAAGTATGTATCTGTGTACCAACAGATTCAGAATTGAAGAAAGCCATTTTGCAAGAAGCCCATTATACTCTTTATTCTATCCACCCAGGAGGAACGAAGATGTATCAGGATTTGAAGGAGCAATTTTGGTGGCATAAGATGAAGAGAGAAATCGGAAGCTACATAGACAAATGTGATATCTGTCGGAGATTCAAGCGGGACATTAGAGACCCGCGGGACTTTTGCAACCATTGCAGATCCTAGAATGGAAATGAGATTCAGTTGGAATGGATTTTATCACCGGTTTGCCTACATCTAGTAGGGGAAATGACTCTATCTAGGTCATAGTGGATAGACTGTCTAAAGTAGCCCCTTTCTTACCTGTCAAGACCACTTATCAGAGTTCGAAGCTAGCAGAGTTGTACATTGCTAGGATAGTCAGTTTGCATGGAGTCCCCAAGAACATTGTGTCAGATCGAGGAACCCAGTTTACCTCGAGATTTTGGAAGAAAGTCCAAGAAGGATTGGGAACCAGACTGGATTTTAGCACATCTTATCACCCGTAGACTGATGGACAAACGGAGGGAGTAAACCAGATGCTCGAAGATATGTTGAGAGCTTGTGTGCTAGAATATGGATCAAAATGGGAAGACTGTCTACCTTTTGAAAAATTCTCATACAACAACAGTTACCAAGCCAGTTTTCAAATGGCCCCATTTGAGTTTATGTATGGAAGGAAGTGTCATACCCCGTTGAATTGATCAGAAGTAGGAGAGAGTCAGATTTTCGGACCCGACATCCTAAGAGAATCCGAAGAGAAAGTTCACAAGATCCGTGAGCACCTCAAGACCGCCCAATCCCGATAGAAGAGTTATGCCAACAAGAGACGTCGAGATCTAGCCTTCGCTATCGGAGATTTTGTGTATCTGAAAGTATCACCCTTGAAAGGAATGCAATGTTTCCAAGTGAAAGGGAAGTTAGCCCCCAGATATATTGGACCCTTCAAGATTTTGAATCTCCGAGGAGAAGTATCATATCAATTGGAACTGCCGGAGGAGATGTTAGCCGTGCATAATGTGTTCCATATCTCGTTACTTCGCAAATGCCTATAAGTCCCGGAGAAGACCGAAGTTTTCAAGAATATTGATCACAGAACCATAGAGATCAACAAGGACCTAACATATCCTAAAGTGCCCATTCGTATTTTGGAAGAATCCTTCAAAACCACCAGAACCCGGAGTATCAAGTTTCTCAAGATCCAGTGGAGTAACCATATTGAAGAAGAAGCTACTTGGGAACGAGAAGATTACATTAGGACTGAGTTTCCAGATCTCTTTAGTTCCTAGTTTTCTTTTTTCTTAAATCTCGGGACGAGATTTTATTTAAGGATGGAAGGTTTGTAACATCCCAAAAATATTAATCAAGATTATCAAGTTCCAATCACCCAAGTTTAGGGTTAAAAAAACTTTTGTTATTAAAATCAATATGAATGCATGTGTGGGTATGATGAATGCATGAATGATTGCAATTGCCATGTTTTATTTCTATGAATGCTAAGGATTGGTTTAAAGATGAAAACAATATCATCTAGATCATTTCCAAGAAGAATCAAATAAAGAGAAAATCAAATATAAGACATATGAGCAAATGGTCATTTTTTCCAAACTTGTTCACTAGACCACTTTGAGTGTTCCTAGTCAAAGATTTCTAACATAAAAAATCCAATTCTTTTTACCGCTTGCTAGACCAAGTAACAATGAACCCAAGCCCACTTTACAAACCAATAGAAACAAATTCCAAATCTATTTAAAGGACAATTCAAAATTGAATCCTTAATAGATACTAAGATCACCATTTCTCAAAAACCAACCAAACCACTTCACCTTGCCAAAAACAAGCAACCTCAGACTACCAAGCTTGTGACCAGAGCACTCACCAAAATTCATCCAAAAATTAAAAAATAAATTTCATGTGGCCATTTCATCAAACAGTTGGTGAGCTCAGATTAAACTTGCCTAATTTCTACTGTGCTTGATCAATGCCTTGTCCTCTACTTGTCGCCACTACTAGTCCTTGTCTCCTCCAGTGACCACCATTGCATTGAAGCCACTACCTCTTCACTGCTTGCACCAGTGCCATGCCACCCGAAGCCACCATTGCCGGCCGACCGTGGACAACACGTAGGAGGCACAGTTGCGCCCGTCCACGATGTCCAGGAGGCAGGCCACCGTCCACCGCCACCCCCTGTCCAACCCTCGAGCGCAGCCAAGCCCTAGACCACCTGCAAACCATCGCGCCCATTTTCTCTCTGCCATGCCGAGAGAGCTGCAACCGACATGCGTGCACATGTCGCGTCCTCGCCACGCATCACTGCATGCGCCATAGCCCTAGCTACCCCCAGTCATGCCCGCTCGCCGCCGCGCGACCAGCAGCCCCTGTATGTCGTCTAAAACGTCGTCGGTGCAATGCAGAGCGTCGACCCGTTCCGACCGTTCTCAATCGCCCCGTGTCGCGCCATTAAGCCAGTGTAGATCGCCAGGACACCGCACCGGCCTATGACCTTTGCCATGCCCGTAGCTCGATGTACTGACGTCGCTGGAGGAGCCTGACCATGCCGCACTGCCCCTCTCGCCAGTATATAAATAGAGGCCACCCCCGCCTCAATTCTTCACACCACCTCACTCCCCTCTCTCTCAGAACCACCCCTAACCCTTCCCCGGAGCAAGATGACCAGCAGGCCACCGGAATTTTGCCGCTGCAGAGGAGGAGAAGAGCCTTTGATTGGAGCCACCCCAGGAGCCGACGTGTTCGAACTGTCATTTTAGACAATGTCGTTCGCCCCCATCGCCAACCCTAGCTCGAGCCCTGGTAAGCCACCGCGTATCCCCACTGTCGCTATTAGGGTTCGGTCTCGTCGGAGATGTTCGACGAAGACGACGAACGTGAGCCGTAGCTCTTGTTCTAATCGTAGGGCCAGATTGAAACTTGCCCATTCGCTTAGACTGAGCCGCTAACGCCTAGACCCCCCTGTCAGCAGCCTGCTGCGCATGCTGTGCAGCTGGGCCGGCCCAGTAACTTTCCCACGCGTAGCCTAGTAGTTCAAATAGATATTTTCCATTTTAATTCAAATCTAGTTCAGTCGGTGAATTTGAAGATCAATTCAAAGAGTTTTACTGAACCAAATTGCATAAAACCAATTTTTTTAGAAAGGTATTGAAATGATCAATCCAAGTCCGTTGGATTCAAACCATTTGAAATTATAGATCACCTATGGTAAAAATAACAAGACAGAGACTTTTACACATTCAAACATTTTTTAAAAATCAACCATAAATGCTTTTGAGTTGATTTCAACTCTCAAAAATCACATTTGACAAGATCTTTCTGAATATGTAAAAATATTTAGGTTTACATGCACTGATCTTGGACAAGTATTAAAAGAATCCTCATAGGCATTTCTAGTCACTTTAGTTATAAAAAATAATCATGTTAAACTTTATAAAATATGACCATCACTTTAAATTACATTTCCATGTATTAGAATATGTGGTGATGACATGTGTCAGCATGATTGCATATTTTAATTGAAGATTATTAAATCTTAAGTAGTTTTCAATGAGTAGAAATTACTTTTCTAAAATAAAATAAATAAGACTAGGTCTTTATTTTAGGTGATGATTGTGATGATGCTAGATCATCTAGTGTGAACCCTTCTGTGCTAAATAGAAGTAGTTAAGTATTGTTTGGTGATTGTATACCTCGTATTTATTTATAGACGCTAGTATCGACCAAGGCTACGAGGAGGAGGAATACTATGAAGAAGAAGAAGAAGAAAACTTCAACCACTGCACTACTCAAGGCAAGCTAACACTTGCAATTTTCTTAACTATGCGAGCTAACACTTGTAAGTTTCTTAACTATGCAAGATAACACTTACAAGTTTCTTTACCATGCAAGTCCTACTTGCAAGCCTAACCCTACAAGATAACCTATGCAATGCATTAGGCATGCTTTGGTTATGCAACCTTGATTATACCAAATCCCAGTTTTACTTGCAAGCTTTATTCTTTTATTTCTTTATCGAAGTTCTTTATTTACTTTTAGTTAGTGTTTTATGAGTTTTCGAAAGATAATATAGATAGCATAAAGAGCATAAAACTTGGCCTAAGACTAGATGTCATACTAAGGCATGAGATTAGAGTTCGATAGTCACACTTGATTAGCACCCCTCATTAGTGATTACCCTCAGTTTTAGTGACTAGTGCTAAGCATAAAAGTTGATCACTTTAGATGGGAATACTTGGTGAAAATGATTATGAAAACCTTGGAATGATGAGTCATTCTAATGAAATGTTTTGACATGTGTTATAAACACCACATGATTTGATGATGAAAATGTTGAGGCATGAGCCTTAGCCCTTTATAAAAACTGATGGTTGGGTTCGGATGCGATACCATTTCAATTTTACCGTACAACCACAATAACCGAATTTGGGTAGGGCTTGACTGGAAGTTTATATGTCTTAGTATGGGTTCCCTTGCGGAAGAGGTTGAGCTGAGGCTACCTCGTGATGATTATCCACCTGTGTAGTTCCTAAGATGATAGATGGTCATGGTTGGGAGGCCAAACTCATAGGGGAGGGGCCTATACTAGGGTGTGTAATTGAAAGGTTAGGATTGATTATCCGCATACCAAGTATGATGATTCAGGATTGTTTCTAATAGATGTATCAAATATTATGGTGAAAGTGTACAATCTCTGCTGAGTGTCAAACTATTCGAATAGCCGCGTCCGCGGTTATGGACAGTTGGAGTGGCCATACTATTCCATCGTCAGATGTTTTCAAAATGACTTGTGAAATGAACTATGACTTTGACTTGACCACAACAGGGTTGTAAACATGAAAACTAAGTTCCCACTTAGGTGTTGTAAAACATTAAGTTAGTTTTCTTTACTTCTAAACTTAGTTAGAGATAAACCTGGATTTTTGCAAATAAACCTAGATCTTAGGATTCCTACTCGAACTACTTTACTTGTTAGTGATAGTTTGCGAGTACTTAAAGAGTACTCATGGCTTTGTCCCTGGCTATTCCTATGGCCAGACTATGAAGAGGACTACCAGGATGATGGACAACAATAAGTCTATGACAACTAGGACCATCTCCCATCGTCAGTATTGCCTGTGATCCTAAAGATGGATCCTCGACCACGCTACCTTTATTATTATTCCGCTGCATTGATTGTATTAAGACTGGATCATGAGATCCTTTGTTTGTAAGACCGTTATTATGGTTTGTAATGGATGATGAACTATGGTACCAATCTGTTATATCTCACAAAAATGGTAATCTTGGGATTGTGATGTATGGCATAACAGGCATCTGGGATTAAAAATCCGGGTGTTGACACTGATGGTGCAGGTGAACTATTTTGAGAAGAACTTGTATATTTTTGGAGGTGGTGAAATATCCCCTACATTAGTTAGGACTTGATGAAGAGGTAGTATATAGTAAACCTCTCCAATGATAACCTGCTTATGATAACTTTTTTATAATGAACTGCTTGTGATGTACCTGCTTATTGGTTGGAGTGGTAACCTCACCACTCCAATGTAAGAGGTTAGCATAGTAATTCTGCCACGGGCAACTAAATACGTGTGTACTCAGTGAGTCTTGCAAGCAACCAAACACAAGAGCCACACTCTCTACTCATGCCGAAAAAGAGTATGCAGGCTACCAAACGAGCTACACAACAGGCTATCCTTGCTCCACTTGGCATTGCCCAGCCGGGACGAGATTCGCGTGCAGGCTACCAAACGAGCTACACAACAGACTATCCTTGCTCCACTTGGCATTGCCCAGCCGGGACGAGATTCGCGTGCAGGCTACCAAACACGCCTTTAGGTCTACAAAATGCGAGATGAAGCCATGTCAGTTCCCTATTCGATGTCTTTATTCTGCCTACCACCATGAGATCGAGCGATCTTGGTTTTGGGTGTAGTCCCCGTCTCCCCATGGTCTCTCTAATTCGGTGTCGGGCTAGTTGCCGCATGTACAGGCGCTAGTCCGCTGGTCGATGATCGCGGCGCCACTGTCATAGCCCTCGACCTCTTTTAGAATAATTATTATTTCCACTTATCTCTACCGGTGGAAGGCAATTTGTTGTTTCATGAAAAGACAAAACGATTCAAAAAAAAGTGTTGGACGAAACATATCACCGGCCATGGACCACTAACTACAATTTATCCCGTTGTCTTGAATTAATTCAGAGATTTGTCTAGATTCACACGCATCTATACATTAAAACACGTCCAGATATATGTGAATCTAGACATATCTCCAACGGTCTAGTTCGAGACAGAGGAAATAGTAAAAAAGAGATATTAGCCAAACAACTCACATCAAACAGAGATACTAGGAATTATCCTATTGTGATTTTGCCGTTGGCAGTCTTCTTGTGACTGAATGTATACTCAGCCTCGCATCATCAGTCTGTATCAACCCTAGCACCGTCTCACTGTAGAGTCCACAACATGCCACTCCACCTACTGCCATGATTAACGTTTAAGAACTCGTGATGCCTTGACCCGTCGCGACTTTCCAGCTAATACCGTCCAATCAAACGTAACGTAATCTGTTCACAGTGCCAACGAATCAGGTACCAACAGACCAGACCAACTAAACGGTGCGAGGCAGTGAGGATATACACACAAAAAGAAACTACATCCGGATTCCTGCCAGCGTACGTACTTAACTGGTTTGATTAGAACAAGGACAAAGACAAACATCACGGTCACGGGTAAGAGACGCCAAACACGCGATTGGATTGCCAGCCAAGTCATTCATGTTCTCACATAGAAAAACATGATACATCCTTTTCAATCCACGATTCGTCCACAAGCTGATAGATAGACCACCTCGAGACATTCGTCCCATCTGAAGATTCCCTTCACACCCGTTCACACCTGTACCTTAGATAGTGACGGGGTTCAGACTAGCTTTCACCTTGGCCGAAGCAACCGCATGGTTATGCCTAGTTTTCTCGGGAAATCCTCCTCCTCTCCTCCACCACCTTGGCGAAGAGGCTGCCGTCGTAGACGCCTCTGACGGCGTCCTTGCGGAGGAGCCCGTCCTTGTCCTTGCCGATGCTGTACAGCATCTTCCACTCCGCTTCGGCTCCGGCCCTGCAACATTTGCCACGAGATGAGTTCAGCTCTGATGTGATGAGAAAGCCACTACTAGTACATGAAAATTTGAAGGTACTTCTTCTGACGAAGTTTGTCTGTCGCCACAGATTGCACGTACCATCCTGCGTAGTCGCTGGGCTGCCTGTTGGCGCTGATCAGCTCGCCCACCTCGGCGGATGTCAAGGCGTCGGGCACCGTCTTGGCGTGCTTAGCGAATATCTCCTCGAACTTCTCAGGGACAAACCTGCAGCGGTCAATTTATTAAGCATTAGCAAATTAGCAACAGACTGAAGCAAGTTAAACTGACGAACGTATCCGGTGTCTCTGAAAATTCGAAGTGCGTGTGGTGTGCCTACCTTCCTTGGGAGTCGTATGCGCCTGAATCGCTCCCGTGGATACCCTTGTGGATGTTCTCGATGTAGACAGACATATGCGACGTGTCGTTTTCCTGCATGATTTCCAATACTCCAATGGTTTAACACCTTTGTTTAAGTTTGCTAATTCTGCTAAGTTTCTCTGAAAATAAATCGCGAGGCAGAATGGTGGAGCGTCATATAGTAATTACGGAGTAGTACTAGCTAGTCATGTTCACAACTGGCTACTGTCAGAAGCTTGTTACTGTCAATATCTGAAACCAGGCATCCTTCCAACTTGCAAGTACATTTCATGATTTCATCCTCATCAAATTATCAGACCCGGGACTATTTGTGCTGACTGTATCTACTGCAGTCGTAAGAATATCGTAGAGAATTGAACTTTGATGAAGACTTGTAAAAACACGGTAAAAGGTGTGTTAAATTTTCGACAGGCCAACTTTATATGGCTTAGGTAGCTAGCCTAACATACCAGCACTGGACAATCAGATCAAAACATTGAAAAAAGTGACACGTTATTGCGTTTCCTTCTCACAAAAGCAAGGTTACAGTACTACCTTGAACTGATATGAACAAATAGTATATATTGCAAACGATAAACATACGAGGTTTTGTTCTGTCGAAACATTACCGGCCTAGTCATGGGGCAAAGGCCGGCATTGATGAAGGTAGCACTTAGGGTGGAGGCGACAATTCCAAATCCGAACGACCGAAACGCTGCCAGACAAGGAGGACATTTGTACGTGAGACAGGGATTAGTGAGCACATTTGAATTAGGCGGAGTATCACTTGGAGAAATCTGCTGAACAGAAAAGAAACTGAATAATGACATGACAGAATGGGGAAAAAATGGGTCACCGTCGTATGTCTCGGAGAAGGAGACGACGCCGTCGTTGTTGGCGTCGAAGAACGCCGCGTGCTTCTGCAGCGCTGTCATGCCGCTGGCGCCGGACGCGTCCCCGTACGCATACGCCTCGCTCCCTGCTTTCCGGCCGGAACCAGAGGGGAATACGGATAAGCAAGCAAGTCGCCAAATCGACGCCCGAGAGTCCAGAACAGAGCCAGCCTTGTTACCTGAGAAGGTGGAGAACAGGAGCAGCAGGGACACGGCCGCCGCCGGCAGTGAGGATCCTCGCGGTCGCGCGTCCATCTCCAGCGATTTCTTCCCACGGCGCCGCCTCGCTCGCCCGCTCTTGACTGTTGTCGTCCCCTTCTCTGTGTCGTTCGCTCGGTGCGCGTGTGGTGTGCACAGGTGTCTCGCTGTGCGCCGTCCATTATATATAGGGTTGTGGCGGGGCCCTGTGAGTGGTTAGGCAGTTTTGGGGCCGCACGATTCCTCAAGAGGAGACGCGCACTCTTCCGATGCGTGTCCTATGCTGGTACCGTGCCCTCCTCCTGCCGGGTAACGGTAATCCGCCATGTCACGGAATATCAGCTTGAAGAACCTTGCTAAGACGGACGGTCAGCCTTTCCTTATACTCGTCACGTTGGATTTTTGTTTAGTTTGAGGAAAGAAAAATAAGAGAGAGAGGGTTGTCTTCCCTTAGCTAAGGGATGATCTCTTAGCAATAAGAGAAGACTATTTTTCTCCATTGTATCATATGTCTTCTCTTAGTCAACCAATTTTTTACTAAAAATAGTTAATTCTATTAATTGCTAGAGATAGCAATAAGAGATAATGCATTGTACAAGTTATATATTGTGTCTTCTCTAAATGATGTGGAAAGCTAAGAAAAGTCATGTCTTCTCTAGCATTGTACATGCCCTTAACCGGCCCAGGTTTTGACACCGCCGATCGTCGTGCCACGGACCAGCGATCACAGCAAGGCAGCTGGCAGCAAGCAGCAGCTTACCTGCCCACGTTCCTCCTAAAAAGAGCAATTATGCATAACATTAAAATACACAGGCAGCACCTGAACTTTAAACTTGGACCTTCTTCTCGATAAGTCATCGAGAAATACGTGATTTACGGTTACTAGATACGGTGGATGTCTCTCACTATATGACTGTTTATAGATGTATTCATCCATATGGTGGGGTCTAAACAGTGTAATTTTTTTTTGCAACCTCCTTCCTCCTAAATCAAGTTCAAGCCTAGAGACTAACAGGTAGGTCCTCTAGTACACGTGAGGCGTCACAAAACCCTTCTTCCTCACCTTCTGTCTCTTATTCTCTCTTTCCACCACGGGGGCCTTCGTCTCACCGGTGCTCCTTCTCCTCATCATGCCCCAGAGAGCCGAAGACCCATCATGTCCCACCTCCTTGGACTCATGTCAAATGATGATGTCGAGGAGGGGGCATGGGGGCGAATGCATGACCTAGATCGATTTTGACAAAGATATTGTTTGGGATGCATAATGTCAAAGAGGCAGTGTTGAGAGCATCACCTAATGCTTTCCCACCATGTCCCCAGAACTATCAACCATCGAGCCTTCACACGCATATCACAGACGAGGTAAGGTGTGTTCTTCTACTTTAGTTTGTGCTCTAGGAGAAGGCTACCTCCCCTGATCTATCGGCAACATCAATGTTTTTGGTGTGCCGATGCTAGATAACTACCTAGCAAGGCGAAAGAATGGCATCATGAAATGGCCACCTAGTCTCTCCACATTCATCCTCAATAGGGTGTGCGAGATCATCAGCCAGTGGGCCTCTACTGATAGGGGATTTATACATAAGGACCTTGAAGTTGTTGAAGATGTTGTTTTCGAGTTTTGTGGCCAGAAAGTGAGCTAGGATCAGATCTACAACCATCTTAGGCATTGGAGAGCTAGGTGGGTTCAGATCCTCAAGATTAGAAGGCTTGAGGATGTTTGCTAGGAGCAGACGACATCAACAGTAATGATGGACGACAACCACTAATTTGCCCACATCAAGGTTGCACAAATTTGCATTGTTTTATTGCATGGACATCTGAGTCCCTGATAACTAGTTGTGTTCTCACTTAGGGTGAACGCAAGGACGTGGACCTCACCAATAAGGCTATTGAAAACTACAAGCGGATGAAGATCATCTACAATCGCTATATTCCACTGCTCCCATCTCCATCTCTACTTTATACCGTTCTCTTAGCCACCTGATGAAGAACAAAGAAGAATACATCATCTATCTCATGATGACCCTGAATGCCGAAAAAGCTAGTTTAGGAAGTTCGTGAACTAGCACTACATGTGAGAAGCTGGCTCTTTGGTGTTGGTGATGATGATGATGATGATGTATATTTTGGAGTAGGTAGGATTTTCTGAACTTGTTGTTAAGTCTGCATATTTTGGCAAGTAGTATTCAGTTATAGCCTCTCGGTTGATGAACTCGTGATGCAGTAGTAACTTAATGAACCGCTTAGCTTATATCTACTTAATTAGTCATTGCCTGAATTGCTTATGTATCTTTGACTGTCTATGTTGTGTTCCACTAGTGGGTAATCTCACCACTCATCGATTGTAGGTTAGATGATGACTGCAAGAGCATAGATCAATTATAGCTAGTTTCGAGATAAAGAGTATCGAACCCAAAGAGAGCTATTTGGTTAAGGTCTTTATGCCCCTCTTCACTATCTACCAAAGGATACTTGTAAGCTGTCTTTAATTTCAAGTAAAGGGTGTTTGAAAGGTTTTGTGTTTATGTGCAAGAAAGTAATAAAAGCAAGTAAAGTAAACAAGTAACAAAAGCGTTGGAAATGGTGTTGAAACTCAATAAGGCTAAAATGTTCTCGGGGATGTAGGACACACCGCTAGCATGTGATAATTACTCATGATTATGATAATCTATTTCTTTCATCATGATATGTGTGAAGAGATCTCCATAATAAGATGTTCACTACAAGATTCGGGAGCAGTCGCTTCTTGAATCATGTATTGAGGTCATCTCTAAATAACCATAGCGATATTTGAGAGCAGTCACTTGTATGGACCACCACAATTATAGGTCTCTCCATGGACATCGTAATAAGCTTAGTGAATTTCTCTTAATTTTTCCTTTGACCGTATAGGTTATAAGCCAATGCTTGTAGTCACAAAAGTAACACTGGACATACTCTCATACATGTCCCAAGGGTATCTCTATCTTTAGTATCGAAGGCAAATGATATGAAGAAAATTCCTTATTTGACACTACTCCCCAATATGATTTCTTATTTGACACTAAAAAAATTTCACTTCCTTATTTGACCACTTGTGTAATTTTTTTGCCTTATATGACACTTCAGTGTAATTTGAGAGTTAATGGGGTTAACTAGAGATCTACAAAGACGTTTTTAACCCTAATACATAATTTGACGAGAATTTGCACATGGCTAATAATCGTGTGTGACATTGATACAAAACATAAAAGTTATATTGTTTCAGTAACAAGCCACATGAAGCGGGTTCAGTTTATTTTGCTGGAATACGTTCGTCCCAACTGGCCGCACGTACATGTATCACATCCACCCAAGCATACGAGTTGCAGGCTCGTGTGCACCCATAGATCATCACCAAGAAAGAAAAGCTTAGAGGAGCCGGTGGGCTGGCGCCGCGCATCCAATGATAAAATTCTATTATGGTTTCGATGCGTCACGTTAATTTACATAGGCTAGACATAAATATACCGTAAATTTTACTGTTAATGGTCAAGATATAATGCTAGATCTAAGAGGTACACAAACTATAAACATATTGCAAGTCCGTTCCACATACCTTTAAAACTACATGTACGTATGGATAGTTAATTTATGACTCGACCCTGATGACCTTTCGACCTGCCGGCCCTCTTCCTATGTGTCGACAGCAGCCACCCGAGTATTCTCATGGCCTGGCTTGATGCCCTTTGTCGGTCGGCCGGCCACTTGTCTTCGTGTGATTTTCTATTCCGTGCATGCAGTTCATCAGGGTAATTTTCAATCCAGGTGCTCTACCGTGCAAGATCAATTCATGGTTTTCCTCATCACAGAGGTAGTCCCATGCATTTTAGACATGTATGAGTCAAACTATTAAACCAGGGGTATTTAGATCCGGAAGGGAAAAAAATAACGGAACCCTTTAACAGATCCGACGGTAGTGTCATATAAGGCAAAGAAATTTTAAACTGGCCATATAAGAAAGTAAAAAGTTTTTAGTGTCAAATAAGAAATCATATTGAAGAGTAGTGTCAAATAAGGAATTTTCTCAATGATACGTGGCCAACTTCACATACCATCTAAAGAGAGAGATCTAACACAATATCATAGATCAATGGATCATGGACCAAAGTAATAGATCGTCTTTATTTCATTTTATAATAATGCTAGGGTTTCTCCATCTCCCCAAGAACAAGAGAACTACTCACATATGAAGGAAATCAACATCATAGTAATAGTATGGATGGGATATGAGAGTACAATCGAATACAAGTAAAGTTGCACACTAGGGTTTGGATTACAACCAAGTAGACGAGATCCGTGTTAGAGACGTTGTTGATGATGATGGTGATGTAGATCGGTGTTGAGGCCTTCAAGATCCAAGCCCCTTCTCCTCTTGAGAAATAGTGATGGTGGAGGTCTTTTAGAGGCAGCGGCTATGGAGTTTGCAAGGTGGCAGGGCTCCTCCGTGGAGGTATGTGGAGAGAGAGCCCTCTTGCTTGGCTCCTTACCTCTTTATATAGGCCTAGGAGAGCTCCCAACAGTTCCCAATATGTTCCTTATGACCTAAGAAAGATTTAGGAACAAACGAGGACAAATTCTATGAAGAAATGCATTCAGAAAGGATGTTTCCCCGCATCCAGACCCGCGGTACAGGCGGACGGTACGACCGGACCCGCTCGTACCGGAGGTCCTTAAACCCTTTGTACCCTTTCATATTTTCGCCGCTAATTCTTTATACGAACTCCAATTTGGGTGTTTTTTGGCTCGTTGGATTCATATGGACGAGGGCTATAACAACATGGCCTTGGATATCAACAAAAGTGAACATAACCAAACAACTACTCCCTCTGTTTCAAAATATAAGATGTTTTAAATTTGTAAAGAAAATGTAAGTAGACTTTTTTTAGTGTGTAGATTCATTCTAAACATAAGTGAACCTACATACAAAAAAAGTCTAGATACATTGTTTCACAAAGCTAAAACATGTACTTCCTTCGTTTTAAAATATAAGATGTTTTGGTTTATGAAGAGAATGTATCTGGACTTGTTTTAGTGTATAGATTCACTCTAAACATAAATAAACCTATATACTAAAAGTAGTTTAGATACATTTACTTTACAAAGCTAAAACATCTTATATTTTAAAATGGAGGGAGTAGCCAAAAACGCAAACTGCAGGTAGCAAATACTAGTGTCACTTTCTGCTACGATGGAGGAAAAATAATTGTGGACAACCAAACTATATGTACGTACACGTTCTCTACTTGTCCCAATAAATCATGGCTCCACTGAGCTAAGTGTCAGGAATATGCAACTTGTATTTCTCTGGGGGCCAAAGGCCACAATATATAGTACAGGTACAGGGCAAATATGCAGGAAGCCCCATAACATATGGAGGAAATACAATATACAGATATATACATCTAACACCCCCCCTCAAACTCATGGTGGATCCACAACACTGAGTTTGGAGAGTAAGAAATCATGCTGCGCTCGGGTCTGTGTCTTCGTAAAGAAATCCGCAAACTGTAAATATGAAGGCACATACTGAAGCGCAACAACCTGAGCCTACACCTGAGCACGTGTATAGAAAGCATCAACACCAATATGCTTGGTAAACTCATGCTTGACCGGATCACGTGCAACACTAATAGCACCTGTACTGTCAGACAAAACCAGAGTGGGTGTGGTAATAGAGACCCTAAAATCCGCAAGTAACCACCGTAACCAGGTTACCTCGGTCAACAAGGCCATAGCACGCAACTCAGCCTCAACACTCGAGCGGAAACCGCTGCATTTCTTCGTCTTCCAAGCAATGAGCGAACCACCAAGAAACACACGATGGCGAAAGTGAACGACGATCCGAAGGATCACTCATGCAATAGCGTCCGAATAGCACTGGAGCTGGAGGGAGCTGGAACGAGGAAAGAAAAGGCGACGAGTGATCGTACCACGAAGATAACGAAGAACACGGAGAAGATGAGTATAGTGAACAGTGGTAGGAGCAGAAAAAAACTGACTCAGAATATGAACAGGATAAGAGATGTCAGGACGAGTAACTGCAAGATAAACTAGACTCCCAACAAGATGACGATAACGTGTCGGATCAGAGAGAGGATCACCATCAGTAGGTTGAAGCTTAACATTAAGCTCCATAGGGGTCTCAACAGTGCGCTCATCCCCAAAAGCAGCACGAGCAAGAAGATCCTGAATATACTTTTCCTGAGAGATGTAAAAGCCATCAAAAATGGAGAAAACCTCAATCCCAAGAAAGTATTGAATATGACCAAGATCAGTAATAAGAAACTGATCATGAAGACGAGCCTTAACAAAGACGATATACTCAGGATCATCACCAGTAATGATCATATCATCAACATAGAGAAGAAGAAGAGTGCGTCCACGAGGAGAAGTGTGAACAAACAGCGCTGGATCATGAGCACTAGGGGAGAAGCCAGCAGCAGTCACTACGGAAGCAAAGCGCTCAAACCAGGCACGAGGAGCCTGTTTGAGGCCATAAAGAGACCGTCGAAGACGACAAACCATCCCCTCGGGAACAGAATACCCAGGAGGAGGCTGCATATAAACCTCCTCACTCAACTCACCATTGAGAAAGGCGTTCTGAACATCAAGCTGAGACACAGTGTGAGCGATGAAGCAACAGCAAGAAGAGTACGCACAGTGGTCATATGAGCCACAGGAGCAAAGGTCTCATCATAGTCACGACCATGCTCCTGCTGAAAACCACGAGCCACAAGACGCGCTTTATAGCGCTCAAGAGATCCATCAGAGCGGGTCTTAATCTTATAGACCCACTTACACGTGATAGGACGGACACCGGGAGGGGGAGAAACAAGATCCCGGTGCCAGTACGCTCAAGCGCAGCAATCTCCTCAGCCATGGCCAACTGCCATTCAGGATGATGCTCAGCATCCCGATAAGAAGTCGGCTCGGAGGCAACATAAAGACCATACTGACTAGGAGAGTAACGATCGGGAGCACGACGCTGACGAACAGGACGAGTAGAGGGAAGCTCGTCAGAGGAAGACGAACCAGGAGACGACGATGAAGAAGAAGGAATAGCAGAGGAAGACTCCGGAGAACGAGGAGAACTAGGAGAACTAGACGGAACAGAGGAGGAGGTGTAGAAGAAGAGACATCAGGAGGAGGAGAGCCTGAAGAAGACACCATAGGAGTAGAAGGAGTAGAAGGAGGGGGTGTGTCAGGAAAGAGAAGAAACGAGATATCTTCCACTGGGTAGGTGCCAGCGGTGGGACGAGGGTAGAAAGGACGCGTCTCATCAAAAGTAACATCACGAGAGATACGCATCCGACGACCAACGGGGTACCAATAGCGATAGCCCTTATGCTCATCACTGTATCCAAGGAAAACACACTCAACAGACTAAGCGGTCAGTTTGGTGCGTTCGTGAGGAGCAAGGAGAACATAGCAAACACAACCAAACAAGCGAAGCATGGAGTAGTCTGGGGATTGTCCAGATAGGCGCTCAAGAGGGATACCACCCTGCAAAGCAGCAGAAGGCTGAATATTGACGAGGTAAGCTGACGTAGCGACAGCCTCAGCCCAGAAATGCGGAGGAAGGGAAGAAGCAATCATCATAGCACGAGTGGTCTCAAGAAGATGGCGATGCTTACGCTCAGCAACGCCATTCTGGGCATGTGCACCAGGACAGGAGAACTGAGCAAGGGTGCCCTGCTCAGCAAGAACACCTCGCAACATCTGGGAGATATACTCACCAGCAGAATCAGCACGAAACACACGAATGGGGGTAGAATATTGAGTGCGGACCATGGCCGCAAAACGCTGATATATGGAGAGCACTTCACTGCGAGAGCGCATAAAATACAACCAAGTGTACAGAGAAAAATCATCTATGAATAAAATATAGTAGCGATGGCCCTCTTCAAGCAAAGGAGCGGACCCCAAACATCGGAATGAACTAAATCAAAAGGTCGCTGAGATACGGACGCTAGTAGGGTAGGGAAGCTGAATCATTGCCCAACCCTACATTACGACAATGTAAAGACCCATCTCTGAGACAGACCCGAAGACCACGATGAACTAATGACGGCGAGAGTCAGAGGTGACCAAGACGATGATGCCACTTCTGAAAATAGCTGGTAGTAGAGGCGACAAGCGGAGAAGAACTGGCGGATGAAGTGGCGGCAGAAGGAACACGGCGATCTAACTCCCAAAGACCGAAGAGTCACTGCGAGGCCAGCTCAACCAGGCTGGGTGCGCGGTCTGAATAACACAAGAATCAGATCAAGAATGACGCGACAACCAGAGTCGATAAGCTAGCTAGCGGAGAACAGATTCATCTTAAGAAGAGGACATGAAATATCGGGAACAAAAAAGAGGAAGTAGAAAGAGTGCCCGACTAGAAACAGGGAGAGATACCATCAGCCATAAAAACACGGACAGAAAAGGGAGAGAACGAAGAGCGAGTAAAAGAAGACTCGAGGTCATATGAAAGAAGCTCGAATCCGGATACCACGGAGACGTACTCGTGTAGAAGGTGGTGGTCGCATACGATGCACAAGAGTCGATCACGTAACCAGCGGTGCCCGTCGAAGAAGAGCACAGCGCAAGCGAACGCGAAGACTCGATAATGTCCGATCGGAGAGAGCAACGCTGAATATCCGGAAGAAGGCGATCGCCACGAGCTGGTGCTCTTGGCGTAAACTGGGGTCCCGTGTATAACAGGTGGCCCAAGTGTGACCATACCTGTTGCAGTAAGAGCAGTGACTAAGAGAACCACGACGACCCTGACCACGAGCCTGCTGATGCTGACTCGACCGAGGCTGGTCTTGGTGAGCCTGACCACGACACGGAGGAGTGGGTAGTATCGGCGGCGGTGGCACAGGGGACCGCGGCTGAGTCGAGGGAGCAGACGGCAAAGGAGCACCACGAGTAGCAAGCGCAGATGGAACCGCAAGAAGACCAGCACCACGGAGATGGGTCTCCTCAGCCCGAAGCTCAGACAACACCTCCGAGAGCGGAACACGACCACGAGCATTCAGCTGAGCACGCCGGGGCTCAAACTCCTGGCGAAGCCGAGACAGAAACTCATAGATGCGGTGTAACTCCAATTCCGAGCGCACAATCTGGCAGCACGAGCATGTGCCACAAACATCAGTACGAAGAGAATCAAGCTGACGCCAGATAGCAGGACTCTGAGTATAGAACTCATCAATAGTGGAATCACCCTGCTGAAGAGCATGCTCCTGGCGAACCACGGACAGGTAAAGAGCATCACCAGACGGCTGATAGCGCTGACGGAGATGTGCCCACTAAGCGGCAACAGTGGGGAGACTCATGAACTCAGCAGCATACTGGGGAAGAACACTGGAGGTGAGAACAGCAGCAGCAGCACGAGCATCCTCATCAACCCACTGAGTGTAAGCAGTCAGAGCGTGTCGATAGGCCTCGAGATCAGAAGAGTACTGTTTGAATTTCAGGTCATAAGCAGCAACAGCAGTATCATCAGCACTCTGAGCAGCATCCTTGGCCTCCTGAGAAGCATCAGCACCGAGAACAATTGGCGTCGGCGGAAGAGGAGCCACAGGAGCAGGGGGGCACGGCGGACAGGAGACCTCGCCGGAGAGCACACCCCAAAGACGGAGACCGCGCATAAAGGCAGCGAAATCAGGGTAATTCGCGCCATCGAAGATCACCGGGCAGCGAGGAATCGCAACATAACCCGATGAAGAAGACATTTTTTTTGGACACAGATCAGATCAGATCTAGAAGTAACCGATCCTGAGACAAGCTGACGGAATCCGACGAGACGGTGGGCCTGACGGGATGATCCAGCCAGACGGGGTGGGGCCAGCGCCGTGCAGTACGGTGGCAGGGAGGCGGCGGCCCGCGTCGCGTCAGGAGGTTCTCGCGGGGGCAGGTGGCTTCAGGAGATGGCGTCCCACGCGGCGTCCCACGCGCCGCTGTCGAGGAAGATGCGGCGTCCCGTGGCGTGGCAGAGGCGATCGCGGCAACTGGCGTGGCCTGGCGTCTTGGCTCGGCCCGGGCAGGCGGTCGCGTGGAGGTGCTTCGATCGGCTTCGCACGCGTGGATGTGACCTGCCTGGTGTCAGGAGGAGACGGGACCGCGTCTGGCTGCGGGATCCTGGCGAGGCGAGCAGTCCTCGGGCGTCGGGTTATGAGGCGTCTGGATCCCGCGAGCAGAGGACGAAGCGGACCCGTCTGGATTCACGCGAGCAGAAGGGGCCCCGTCTGGCAGCAGATCAGATCAATATCGGAGAGAATGGACCGATCTGTAAATCCCGCGAGCAAGGAGATTCCGTCTGGCAGCACGTCAACGACGGAGAGAACGGATCGATCTGGAAATCAATACAGAACGGGCGGCGACCGGCGGCGGCGACGACGGCAAATCCGTCGGCGACAGGGACGGTGGCGGCTGACGAAGTTGCAAGAAGGAAGAGGCTAACCTAGCTCTGATACCATGTCAGGACTATGCATTTGTATTCCTCTGAGGGCCAAAGGCCACAATATATGGTACAGGTACAGTGCAAATATACAGGAAGCCCCATAACATATGGAGGAAATACAATATACAGATATATACATCTAACACTAAGATGTATATATGCACCACATAGCAGTGTGATCCTACAAAACTAGGGCTGAAACTTGACCAGATTGCTAGGTTCGAATTACGTGGATCATTTATTTTTTCAGTGCAATTTTAATTTGAACTGATACTTGTATTTAGGTAAATTTTCAGCTGAATTTAACCCCCTGAAAATTCGTAGATGATCACAAACTGAAATTCGTAAGTTAACCTTTGATGTGCCGAACTGCACATGCAGTTGTTTGATGTGCCGAACTACCGACAGAAAGTTTGTTTTATGCGCCTAATTTTCATTTCATGGCTGCTTGATGTGCCAAAGTGCCGATGCAATTTGGCGGACATTCTCTATGTCAGTACGATTCACTTGTGCTAAGTAAACTAATCCATGTGATGCAACGCAAGAAACCTCATCAGGGCAAGCTAGCAGGCCTCGTCGTTGTCGACCGGTCGTCCTTGGTACGGATATAAAAAAATGACCAGTCGTTTACTAAGGATGACAATTTTATGTACGGCTACCCGCGGGTACCGTATCCGCATGGACAAGATATGGATATATTTTTATATTCATGGGTAATACCTATACCTTACCTGTTAAGTTATGAATATGGATACGTGTATAGACTTGTACCCATGGTAATATATATACCCTGTCCATTTAAACTGACATATCAAACTTACCTGTATAATTTAAACCTATGTAGCCGAGAAACCTAGAGACGAGTATGAGATTGCAACTTCGATACTTTCATGTGTACTCATTTAACTAATTATTAAGTAGAGACAATTATCTTTTTTTTCAAATATGATATAACTTGTGTACTATTGAATCTACCCACCGGGTAATCAATGGATACGGGTATCCGCCGGGTATGGCTATGTGTAAAGTTTTATACCCGCGGGTACAGGTATGGGTAAACTTTTGTACCCATTGACTATACAGGTATGTATATGGTATTGCTCTACCCTGTCCATACCCTGCCCGTTGCCATCCTTACTCGTCCATAGGATAAAACATAGGAAACAGGAGAGCAACAACTATGCTAAATGGGGACTTTGG
Organism: Avena longiglumis; assembly: GCA_030063025.1. Taxonomy (NCBI): domain Eukaryota; kingdom Viridiplantae; phylum Streptophyta; class Magnoliopsida; order Poales; family Poaceae; genus Avena; species Avena longiglumis. The sequence continues at coordinate 332,931,379 of CP125978.1, forward strand.
AATAAGAACACCTCCACTAGCATTCTCGAAAAATCCTTTTTTTTCTCTGAATAGCGACCTTTTATCCACTCGCGTTCCTAGCATCCTGTTTTTCGTGGATTTGGTCTAATTTTCATCCGGTATTCTCGGTCCGATTCCAAAGTACTAGGTGTCGCCTAGGAATGTCGCGAAGCGAAAAAGTAGGTGCACCAGAGCTGTTGGCAACCGACGGCCGAGTTCCTTCCCTTATTTCCCTCTTCCCTCCATTTCTTCCCCTTCCCTTCATTTCTTCCCCATTCCTCACCTACCGTCCACCGCTCCCGCTAATTCCCCTGATCTCCACTCGCGATGTCACCCAAGAAATTTACAAATCCTTGCACCACCGCCGGCGATCCTGCGCAGCCAAAGCAGAGAAAACCGAGAGCGCCGCAGTCAGAGGGATGGACCGACGCAGCCTGGGTAAAGGATTGCCGACGAAGGCAAACCAAAATAGAGGTCCAGAGGGTGAGGGAGCAGAAGCTGGAAGCCGAGTAGGAGGCGTAGGAGCAAGCGGCCATGGAGGTGCAAGCGGTGACCGACCGCAACATGGTGGCTACTCGAGCGTCTATGGTACATCGGGCCGCTCCACGCCGGGCAGTACAACATACCCTGGGGAAGCCATGCCAGCGTCGGATCTCTAGCGAGCTTCTCGCCATGCTCGCCGGCGCTGTTCCATGAGAGCCAAACAACACCGATCCCGAGGTTCTCGGCATCCCTCGAGTTCGACAACGACCATCTAGGCGGACACTTCGGTGATGAGCGACAAATTCAAGGCGTGGTACACGGCGCGGCGCGCCGCGATGCAATTCTGGACGAGGATCTCCCGGAGACACCGAGCTTCACCTCCACGGGCACGCCGACATCTATGCTGAGCTCTGTACCAACGACCTCTTCCACCACAGCGTCACGAGCTCTGCCTCCGCGTCTCTATCCCATCGCCGAGATCTACCACAACTTCTACGGCAGAGGCGCCGTCGACTGCTACGGTGGAGGATCCTATCCCGGTGGACGAGTGATTCTGGTTTTTATGTAATAATCTAAAATCCAAACCTGGGCTAGTTCCGATCACCGAACTGCGCCTTTGGCGAGAATCTGTCAAACTCGTGTTGTTTTTGGTAGCATGAAGAAAAACTTTTAAAGATATCACCGATTTGTGGGATTGCTTGGGAACATGAGTGGGAAATCAACCGTTTGCAGGACGAAATTTGCATCCATCCAACGCTAAATGACGCCGGATTTTGGCCTAGGAACGCCCAACGCGTGGAGGTGCTCTAAAATGTGAAGTACTTGGGAAAAAAATACAGGCAACGACCAGGCCAACGGAGCATGAAATTCTTTCTTGTGGATTATTGCACAAATCGAAATGCACTATCCTAAAAAAAGTTCACCGCAGTGACTCACTTACTCTTATCCCCTCAACCCTCCCGCGCCACCCCCGCATTGCGACGGGGAAACGTGAGATCACACCGTCGGTCCCCCTCCCTTCTCCTCCCTCGCCTCTGCTAGAGGGCGTGCCTAGGATCGCCCGTCCGGCACCAACGATGAGGCATCTTCATCCTCTCACTCGCTGGGGTCGCTGTGGGGATGAGCTTTTGGGCCCAAGGCGAGGCATAGTTTTAGGGTGCCACGTGTGATGACGCTCGGGCTCGACATGTGGCAGAAGCACGACGTGTCGCGAGTTGGTGATGTGCGCTCGGCATGTCGGCGACATCAACTCCTCCGAGCGGCGATGGACATGGGTGTCGTGGGCTGCGTTGGCCTCCTCTGCGGTGGCTGGCGGAGGAGGCGGCGCGTGTGGTTTCCATGTTAGTGTTGGAATTATGCCCTAGAGGCAATAATAAATATGTTATTATTATAATTCTTGTTCATGATAAAGTTTATATTCCATGCTAGAATTGTATTAAGCGGAAACTTTGATACTTGTGTGGTTTATGAACAACACCTTGTTCCTAGTACGCCTCTATGGACTAGCTTATTGATTAATGATGGTTAAGGTTTCCTAACCATAGACATGAGTTGTCAATTAATAATGAGATCATGTCATTGGGAGAATGATATGATGGACATACCCAAATCAAGCAGAGCAATTAGATCGTGTCATCGTGTTCATCTTTGCGAAGCTTTTTCTTATGTCAAATATTGTATTCCTTAGACCATGAGATAATGCAACTCCCTGGTATCGGAAGAAAGCTTTGAGGTCATCAAACGTCATCCTATGAGAGGGTGATCATAAAGGTGTCTCTCAGGTGATCGGAAAGTACTTGTTGGGTTGTATGTATCGAGATGGGATTTGTCCCTCCCAAGTCGGAGAGATATACTTCGGGCCCACTCGGTAATCGATATCAACACCGCTTGCAAGCACGTGGTTAAGGAGTTAATCACAAAGTGATATCGGATTACGGAACGAGTAAAGTACTTGCTGAGAACAAGATTGAACTAGGTATGCCGATACCGACGATCGAATCTCGGGTAAGTAAAATATCGCGCGACGAAGGGAATATATATATGGGATTAATTGAATCCTGGCATCGTGGTTCATCCGATATGATCATCGATGAATATGTGGGAGTCAATATGGTTTTCCAGACCCTGCTGTTGATTATTGATAGAAGATCATGTCTTCATATTCTCGAACCCGTAGGGTCACACACTTAACGTGTCTCGACTCTAGGATATAATGGATAATTGGTTTATGAGTTTTTGTTCGGAGTCTCGGATGATATCCAGGACATCATGAGAGGTTCCGAAATGGTCCGGAGAATAGGATTCATATAAGGGAAAGCAGTTTTTGGATTTCAGAATTGTTTCGGAATGTTCGGTATTGTACCGGAAGGTTCTAGAAGCTTCTAGAGTGGGACCAACGTGGCCCCACTTGTCGGGAGGGGGCGTGGCCCTACGAGGGAGTGCCCTGGCCGCATTGGGCCAGGGTCACCAAGGCCCCATAGGCCCAGCCGGCCAAGCCCTAGGGGAAACCCTAGGGAGAGATTCTAGAAGGGGGGGGGGAACATGCCCCCCACTCCACCCATGTGGTCGTCGGCCCTAGGGTTTGGAGGAGGGGCAAGGGCAGCTGGCCAGCCCCCTATATAAAGAGGGCAGGGGCGAACCCTCCCCCCACACCTCATCAAACCCTAGCCGCCTAGTTGCCGTCCTCCTCTCGCTCTCCCATTGATCAGCGTGGCGAAGCCTGCCAGAAACTCTCCACCTTTGCACCACGCCGTCGTGTTGTAGATCCAATCTATCTCTCCACCCCACTTGCTGGACCGAGGAAGGAGGAGACATCGAGGTGCGGTACATGTGCATCTCTCGGAGGCGTCGCCACTTGCGGCGTTGGATCGGATCGAATCGCGAGGAGGAGAATGCTAGTACGACTACATCAACCACATTCAGTTGAACGTTCCGCTGTGCGATTTATTCAAGGGTATGAAGATCTCATCTATTCCCCCTAGTTGTTTGCATCTCCTAGATTAGATCTTGGCTTCCCCGTTCGCATCCGTAGAATTTTTTTGATTTACTATGCTGCGAAACCCTTCAGTGGTATCAGAGCTTGATCTATGCGTAGATGTGTTTCACGAGTAGAACGCAACATGCTTGTTGCGGGCGTTGATGTTTTCTGTTGCAAGCCTCTTGTTGTGTACTTCTTCTGACGCGGGATAGTGAGATCGAAGAGGTCCAGGCCAACTTTACGCGACCTCGTTCGCGAGACCGGCTCCGCACTTGATGTGTGCCTTGTTCCACACATGCGGCTGGTGGATGCCAGTTTCTCTCACTATAGTTGTCATGGGATTTACACCGGATGTTGGAAACCATAATATCACCGTTGTGGCTTTCCGTAGGTAAGAATCGTTCTTAGCTTGCTACTCCCATAAGCCACGTAAAACATGCAACAACAAAGTAGAGGCATCTAACTTGTTTTTGCAGGGAGTGTTTCTGTGATATGGTATGGCCCAAGATGTGTATGTTGTATGCAATGATCATGTTTTCTAATATTTCACGGCTTGCATGTCGATGAGTACACAACCGGCAGGAGCCATATGGTTGTCTTTATAATTGTGTATGACCTGTGTGTCAACTTCTTATACGCCATGTAATAGCTTTACTTTATCGCTAAGTAGTTAGCAATAGTTGTAGTTGCTATTCGTGGTGGAGGCAATCATGGTGGAGTGATGGAGATCATGCTGGCACGCACAAGATGAAGATCATTGCGCGGAGATTGGCTATACCATGTCACATAAAATTATATGCATGTGATGTTTATCCTTTTATGTATCTTATTATGCTTAGATCACGATAGTAGCATTATAAGATGATTCCTCACTTAAAGATCAAGATAAAACTGTGTTCTCCCCATGTATGCACCGTTGCGAAAGTTCATCGTGTTCAAGCACCACGTGATGATCGGGTGCTATAAAATCTACGTTCACATACAACGGGTGCAAGCCAGTTTTGCACACGCGGAAATACTTGGGTTTGACTTGACGAGCCTAGAATGTACAGACATGGCCTCGGAACACATGAACCGAAAGGTTAAGCATGAGTCATATGAATGATATGATCGACACTTTGTTGTCCACCATTAAAGCCACATATCTTCTCGTGAAGATCGGATTGGGTGTGGTGAATTTGGATCATGTTCACTAAACAACTTGAGGGATGTTGAATTTAGTGGGAGTTCATCTAGTAATTTGATTAAGTTGAACTAGTTATCATGAACATAGTCTAAATTGTAATTGCAAATTTTGTAGATCAAATGGCTAAGTCCAACTTCAACTTCAACGTTTTTGCTGAGAAATAAAAGCTTAAGAACAATGGGTCTAACTTCACCAACTGGTTCCGCAATCTGAGAATAATTCTCGCTGGCGGACAAAAGGAGTATGTCCTTGAGAAAGCGCTAGGTGACGACCCTGCTATAGATGCGTCGGCTGATGAGAAAGCTGTTTATTAGTCGCGCAAGGATGATTATGGTGTGATTAAGAGAACCATGTTGTTTGCTATGGAATCGGACCTTCAAAATCGTTTTGAGGAGTTCGCTGGGCCCTTTGAGATTCTAGAGGAACTGAAAACTATGTTTCAGACTCAGGCCCGTTCTGAGAGATATGAGATCTCTGAGAAATTATTTAACTGCAAGATGGAGGAAGGGAGTTCCGTTAGTGAGCACGCCATTAAGATGGCGGGCTACACTCAACGCCTTGAGCAACTGGACTGCAAGATTCCAGAGGAGCTCAAGATTGACAGAGTTCTGCAATCACTCCCCCTAGCTACAAAGATTTTGTAGTTACTCATAATCAGATTGGTTCCACCGATACGATCACTGAGCTCTTCGCTAAGATGAAAGCTGCGGAGGTGGACATCAACAAAGATAATCATGTGTTGATGGTCAACAAGCCCCCCAGCTTTAAGAAAGGTAAGGGTGCAAAGAAGTCCTTCAAGAAAGGCAGCGGCAAGCGCGTTGCCCCTGCTGAGAAGAAGCTCAAGTCTGGACCTAAGCCGGACACTGAGTGCTTCTATTGCAAGGACAAGGGTCCTTTGGAAGCTAATCGACCAAGTACTTAGCGGACAAGAAGGCTGGCACCATCAAAGGTATATTTGATATACATGTTATTGATGTTTACCTTACTAGCGCTCGTTGTAGTGCCTGGGTATTTGATACTGGTTCAGTTGCTAATATTTGTAACTCGAAACAGGAGCTACGGAATAGATGGCGGCTAGCGAGGGATGAGGTGACGATGCGCGTTGGCAACGGATCAAGAGTTGATGTGATGGCCGTCAGCACGCTCTCCTTAGTTTTACCTTCGGGATTCGTTTTAAACCTTAATAAATGTTATTATGTGCCTGCGTTGAGCATGAACATCATATCTGGATCGTGTTTATTGCAAGACGATTATTCATTAAAATCGGAGAATAATGGTTGTTCTATTTATATGAGTAACATCTTTTATGGTCATGCACCTTCTATGAATGGTTTATTTCTTCTGAATCTCGAAAGCAATGAAACACACATCCATAACATTGAGGCTAAGAGATGCAAGGTAGATAGTGATAATACGACTTATTTGTGGCACTGCCGTCTAGGTCATATTGGTGTAAAACGCATGAAGAAGCTCCATTCTGATGGACTTTTGGAGTCTCTTGATTTTGAATCATTTGACACGTGCGAACCGTGCCTCATGGGCAAGATGATCAAAACCCCGTTCTCCGGAATAATGGAGAGAGCAACGGACTTGTTGGAAATCATACATACCGATGTATGCAGACCAATGAGTCTTTCGACACGCAGTGTTTATCGCTATTTTATTGATGACTTAAGTAGATATGGGTATATCTATTTAATGAAACATAAATCTTAAACATTTGAAAAGTTCAAAGAATTTCAGAATGAAGTGGAAAACCATCGTAACAGGAAAATTAAATTTCTATGATCCGATCGTGGAGGTGAATATTTGAGTTATGATTTTCTCACGCATCTTAAAGCAAGTGGATAGTTTTGCACGCTCCACCGGAACACCACAGCCAAAGGTGTGTACGAGCATGGAATCGAACTCTATTAGATATGGTGCGATCAAAGATGTCTCTTACAGATTTGCCGTTATCATTTTGGGGTTATGCATTAGAAACCGCTGCATTCACTTTAAATAGGGCACCATCTAAATCCGTTGAGACGACACCGTATGAACTGTGGTTTGGTGCTAAACATAAGTTGTCGTTTCTTAAAGTTTGGGGATGCGAAGCTTACGTCAAGAAGTTGATGCCGGACAAGCTCGAACCCAAAGTGGAGAAATGCGTCTTCATAGGATACCCTAAGGAAACGATTGGGTATACCTTCTACCACAGATCCGAAGGCAAAGTGTTTGCCGCAAAGAACAGATCCTTCCTTGAGAAGGAGTTTCTCTCGAAAAAAGTGAGTCGAAGGAAAGTAGAGCTAGACGAGGTTATTGAACCTTCTCTTGAGTTGGAGAGTAGCGTAGCACCTGAAATTGTTCCAGTGCTGTCTGCACCAACAATAGAGGAAGCTAATGACAAGGATCATGAAGCTTCGGACGATGCTACTACTGAACGTCGTAGGTCGACAAGGTCACGTGCCCCTCCTGAGTGGTACGGCAACCCTGTCTTAACTGTCTTGTTAGTAGACAACAGTGAACCTGCGAACTATGAGGAAGCAATGATGATCCTAGACTCTGAGAAATGGCTAGAGGCCATGAAATCCGAATTAGGATCCATGAGCGAAAACCAAGTATGGACTCTGGTGGACCCTCCTAGCGACCAAAAGGCCGTTGAGTGCAAATGGATTTTCAAGAAGAAAACGGACGCGGATGGTAATGTTACTGTCTATAAAGCACAGCTTGTCGCGAAAGGTTTTCGACAAGTTCAAGGTGTTGACTACGATGAGACTTTCTCTCCCGTAGCGATGTTTAAGTCCATTCGGATTTTATTAGCAATTGCTGCGTTTCATGATTATGAAATATGGCAGATGGATGTCAAGACTGCGTTCCTCAATGGCGACATTGATGAAGAGTTGTATATGATGCAACCCAAAGGTTCTGTCGATCCTAAGGATGCTGATAAGGTGTGCAAACTTCAGCGTTCCATTTATGGAGTGAAGCAAGCATCTCAGAGTTGGAACCTTCGTTTTGATCAAGTGATCAAGAGCTTTGGATTTGTTCCAAATTGCTACGAAGCTTGTATCTACAAGAAAGTGAGTGGGAGCTCAGTGACATTTTTGGTACTATATGTGGATGACATATTGATTATTGGAAATGACATTGACATGCTTAACGATGTGAAGAGTTATTTGAACACATGTTTTTCAATGAAAGACCTAGGGGAAGGTGCTTATATATTGGGCATCAAAATCTATAGAGATAGACAAAGACACCTGATAGCTTTAAGCCAAAGTACATACCTAGACAAAGTTCTGAAAAAGTTCAGAATGGATAAGGCAAAGAAAGGTTCAGTGCCTATGTTGTCAGGTAAGATATTGAGCAAGGCTCAGTGTCCAGCTACGGTAAACTGTATAGAAGCTATGAGCAAAGTTCCTTATGCCTCGGCCATAGGTTCTATCATGTATGCCATGCTATGTACTAGACCAGATGTGTCCAATGCTCTTATTTTGACGAGTAGATACCAAAGTGTTCTAGGAGTGGAACACTGGACAACCGTGAAGAACATCCTAAAGTATTTAAATAGGACTAAAGAAATGTTCTTAGTCTATGGAGGTGATGAACAACTCGTCGTAAAAGGTTACGTTGACGCTAGTTTCGACACCGACAAGGATGATTCTAAATCTCAGACAGGATACATTCATATTTTGAATGGAGGAGCTGTGAGCTGGAGAAGCTGCAAGCAAAGCGTGATCGCGGGATCTACATTAGAAGCGGAATACATGGCTGCTGCAGAAGCGTCAAGTGAAGGAGTTTGGATCAGGAACTTCATCACTGAGCTTGGTGTGGTTCCAAGTGCCTTGGACCCACTGGAGATATTGTGTGACAACACTGGAGCCATAGCACTGGCTAAGAAACCAAGATATCATCCAAAGACCAAGCACATCAACCGCAAGTTTAATATAATTCGAGATTATATAACAGATGGAGATCTGAAGATTAACAAAGTACATACGGATCTGAATGTCGCAGATCCATTGACTAAACCTCTTCCATGAGCAAAACATGATCAGCACCTTAGTGCCATGGGTGTTAGATTGTTGCCAGATGTAAACTAGATTATTGACTGTAGTGCAAGTGGGAGACTGTTGGAATTATGCCCTAGAGGCAATAATAAAGATGTTATTATTATAATTCATGTTCATGATAAAGTTTATATTCCATGCTAGAATTGTATTAAGCGGAAACTTTGATACTTGTGTGGTTTATGAACAACACCTTGTCCCTAGTACGCCTCTATGGACTAGCTTATTTATTAATGATGGTTAAGGTTTCCTAACCATAGACATGAGTTGTCAATTAATAATGAGATCATGCATTGGGAGAATGGTATGATGGACAGACCCAAATCAAGCAGAGCAATTAGATCGTGTCATCGTGTTCATCTTTCCGAAGCTTTTTCTTATGTCAAATATTGTATTCCTTAGACCATGAGATAATGCAACTCCCTGGTATCAGAAGAAAGATTTGAGGTCATCAAACGTCATCCCATGAGAGGGTGATCATAAAGGTGTCTCTCAGGTGATCAGAAAGTACTTGTTGGGTTGTATGTATCTAGATGGGATTTGTCCCTCCCAAGTCGGAGAGATATACTTCGGGCCCACTTAGTAATCGATATCAACACCGCTTGCAAGCACGTGGTTAAGGAGTTAATCACAAAGTGATATCGGATTACGGAACGAGTAAAGTACTTGCTGAGAACGAGATTGAACTATGTATGCCGATACCGATGATCGAATCTCGGGTAAGTAAAATATCGCGCGACGAAGGGAATATATATATGGGATTAATTGAATCCTGGCATCGTGGTTCATCCGATATAATCATCGATGAATATGTGGGAGTCAATATGGGTTTCCAGACCCTGCTGTTGATTATTGATAGAAGATCATGTCTGCATATTCTCGAACCCGTAGGGTCACAAACTTAACGTGTCTCGACGCTAGGATAAAATGGATAATTGGTTTATGAGTTTTTGTTCGGAGTCTCAGATGAGATCCAGGACATCACGAGAGGTTCCGGAATGGTCCGGAGAATAAGATTCATATAAGGGAAAGCAGTTTTTGGATTTCGGAATTGTTTCAGAATGTTCGGTATTGTACCGGAAGGTTCTAGAAGCTTCCGAAGTGGGACCAACGTGGCCCCACTTTTCGGGAGGGGGCGTGGCCCTACGAGGGAGTGCCCTGGCCGCATTGGGCTAGGGGCACAAGGCCCCATAGGACCAGCCGGCCAAGCCCTAGGGGAAACCCTAGGGAGAGCTTCTAGAAGGGAGGGGGAACTTGCCCCCACTCCACCCATGTGGCCGTCGGACCTAGGGTTTGGAAGAGGGGCAAGGGCAGCCGGGCAGCCATCTATATAAAGAGGGCAGGGGCGCACCCTCCCCCCACACCTCCTCAAACCCTAGCCGCCTAGTTGCTTCCCTCCTCTCTCTCTCTCTCTCTCCCGACTGCGCGTAGGCGAAGCCCTGCCGCAGAAACTCTCCACCTTTGCACCATGCCATCGTGTTGTAGATCCAATCTATCTCTCCACCCCACTTGCTGGACCGAGGAAGGAGGAGACGTCGAGGTGCCGTACGTGTGCATCTCTCGGAGGCATCGCCACTTGCCGCGTTGGATCGGATCGGATCAGATCGCGAGGAGGAGAAGGCTAGTACGACTACATCAACCACGTTCCATTGAACGTTCCGCTGTGCGATTTCTTCAAGGGTATGATGATCTCATCTATTCCCCCTCGTTGTTTGCATCTCCTAGATTAGATCTTGGCTTCCCCGTTCGCATCCGTAGAATTTTTTTGATTTACTATGCTGCGAAACCCTTCAGTTGGGCCACACAGAGATAAACAATTTTTTTCCTATGAGGTGATCCCAAGATCTAGCTAAGGTATATGGCCACGGGGATTATCACTCGACGCGTAGTTGAGGATTACTGATGAAGGGCATCAGTTGAATGGAGTGTAGTCCTCACGATCCGATCCGATCCCATGATCGTCGAAGTGCTGATCGTATAACACCGTAGCTGGTATCCACATGTACAAGGAAGAGCGTCGGCGGTGGACTGCTAGGTCCGATACAACGACTGGACTAGAATGGAGCTAGGGTTTCCAACACATGAAAATGACCTAACCATACCCTTTTGGGCATCCATGCCCCAATATATATAGGGAGTGAAAATGATCTCCACTCACTTGAAACCTATTGATGCATATAAAATGCATACATAAACTTTGTAGTTTGTTGATACGAATTCCCACATATTTGCTACATATATGATGATATATCCATGTTTTACATTGATTTATGGGGATTTACCATTGATCTCCTTTATTTTGGTTATAACTCTATAGGACAGGAAACCCCTATTTTGTGTATTTTTACCTTTCAGGAACCTAAACAAAGTCAAATGGAGCTAGAATTTTGGGAGCGTTAATATTTCATCAAGAGAAGCACCTAGAGCACTTGGACCTCACCATATGAGCCAGGAGTCCCAAAAGAAACCAGGTGGTGCACCCAGTAAGGGTGGGCGCACCACCTAGGCTTTTTTCCTCCTCGATTGTCGATTCACTTTGATCTTTTGGCCATTGCCTCTGTTTGACCTTAAAACTACTATATAAAGGGTCCCTCTAGAGTTCCTGGAGAGAGGCGTCGTAGAAACACTGAAATGCCAAAACAGAGCCAGAACCAGCGAAGATTGGAGGGGGAAACTCCGCCGGATCCGCCACCGGAGGGATCTCTACCTTCTCCAACGTCTCCACCATCATCACCATGATGAAGAGGGAGTATTCCACCTCTGGACTATGGGTTTTTGTCAGTATCTTGATCTATTTCTCTCTTGTTCTTCATATATCTAGTACCATATGAGCTTCCCAATATGATTATGGTCATATTTGTAATTCCTATATGTTGGATCTTTATTCTATAATTTGATATATGAGATTGGATGTGTAAGATGTATTGCTAGATGCATATCATGTACCATGTTTGTAAGTACTTCTTATGATCCAACTTGTATGCAAGATCATGTGTGGGGACAAGTGAGTATTAGATGGAGCAGCATGGTGGTAGTGATTGAATAGTGACAACAAATTCAAGATCTACGATTGTATTTACCTTTGTTTTGCTGCCTCACTAGGATAAAGTAAATTCATGTGCTATAATTATCTTGTAATAGCTATATAATCTTGTTTGGTCAAGGTAGCATATTTGTGATTCAAACATCATATCAAATTACTTAAGGTCGTACTCTGTTCATTCTTAATTCAAGATTTCTTGGAGTTTTCCCTTTCTTGAGGAGTATAAGAGAGATGTGTTGCATCACCTCTTTGCTAGGACGTGATGCCCATATGAATGCTTATCAGACACATGTTGAAGTTCCACCAATATTATGTCTTTGATGAATTGTTTGTGTCCATTACAACCCAAAAAAAGAGTAGACAAGTGAACCCATGAACCCCGGTCCATTTTAAACCATTAGAAACACATTTCCAACACAATTATCACACTTTAAATTTTCTGCAATTTATTATTTCGAAAATAAAAAAATACTTTCTTCACTTGCAAACACACACAAAACCCAAAAACAGCCATCCTTTTATTATTTTTACTTTGCTTGCCTAGTTTTTATTTGTCTTGTTTTATTTTTATATTATTGTTATTTCATATTACTAATATGAAACTTTGTGCTTGACAACCACATGGTGGAGTTGGGGACACATGACAAAACTTTGCTTTGTAGGTTGCTTGAAGAGGAGAAGAAACATAACCTCTAAGCCAATTCCCCAAGAGTTCGATATAAACCCTCGAGTCATCCGTGTTGGGAAAAGATGCTTTATCTAACACTCTGCACTTGGAGTTCCAACGAGTTGGCACACATGGAGTTGTGCAAACACCTAAGCTTGGGGAAGTTGCACCACTGTGAGATTTTCCTTCACCTTTATATTTTCAAAGTAATTTTCTTTATTCTTGCTTTTAGTCTTTTATTTTTAGTTTTTCTTTAAAACATAAAAACACATAAAAATTAGTATCAAACTTATTTGAAAACTTGAGAATTATGTAACAACCCGGACCAATCCTCCCTAAGAATGCTACTACTTCCTTTAAACAACACTTTGGAGAAACACTAAGAGATGCTTGGGAAGTAATAAACAAAATGCATAGTGAGGATCCTATTACTTGTGGGGAGAATAATATGAACATTTTATTTTATTATGGATTAGATGGATGGTACAAAAATGCTTTGGATAGAGCTACAGGGGAAGTTACATTTTATCATCACCTGCAGGGTCAGGCCTTGCTCTTAAAAATATCTTTGTCACTTAGCGAGGAAATGATAGGGAAGTAGATGGTATAATAACAATACTTAATTTAGCATAAGAAAGAATTGAAAATTGTATCGAAGAACTTCCTGAGAAGGATGATCTTGAACACTGAGAACACTTCTCCAAAGGCACCCTAACAAAAATAGAGGATAAAATGGCCACTATCATCCAAAAGCTAGATATTTGTGAAAATATATTTACAAAAGATGACAGGCAACTTTTAAGTGCAGAAGAAAGGGTAGCATACTTGGGTGATATATATATAAAGTAGCTAACTCATGTAATTTTTTACCAAAAACCCAAGACAAAAAGGCAACAACTAAAGAATTTTAGAAGGAAGCAAAAAGAGTTTGGGTAGTAAAGGGGAAAAAGGAACAATGAGATAAATAACCAACAAAAGAAGAGAAAGAAACCACTATGCATGAGCCACTTATGATCACAAAGGACAAACAAGTAGAGGAAGTTAAAATGCCGAGTGAAACAAAAGAACATATACTTTACCTTGACAAATGTAGCTTGTAGGAACTTATCAATGTCTTGCAAAAGTTCTAATGACCCATCTATTAATGTTCATCAAGTAGGTTTGGCTCCTTTATAGTAAACTATGTCATCACAGAAAATATAGAAAGATACAATAATGAAGCCATGATACCACCAAAGCTTGGGGATGCTTGGATCCCCAAGTTATTAATCACTAGTAGCAAAGAAACCCATCATGCTATTCTAGACCTAGGATCTAGTATTTTTGTGTTATCAAAAAAATTATATGATCTACTAGAGCTCTAAACTATGGAAAAATGTTCAATATATATTTTTCTTCGTGATGACTCAACTAAACATGCTTTAGTAGAAGTAAATGATCTAATGGTTGAGTTACATGTGACTTCTGTGCCTGTTGATTTTGTTGTAATGGACATGGGGAGTAAAACCTCTAGTCCTATAATTCTTAAAAACCTTTTTTGAGAACTATAGGTGGAGTTCTTGATTCAAAAGAAGGGAATGTTAAGTTTAGTTCCCACATAAGAAATGCATGGAACACTTCTCAAGGAAGAAGGAGGTAGCGCCAAGGTACAAGCTACCACATGATCTTCACATCACTTGAAGCAAGTAAGCCTAGCTATATGGCTATAAAGAAAGCTCTTTGTGGGAGGCAACCTGGTTATTTATTTTTATGCATGCTTGCTATAGATACAAGAGTCACATTTTAGTGTCTTTGTAGGTTAGAAAAAATTACCAAGTAGAACCCATTTTGGATGCTAGAAAGTTGTTAGAACACATGGAGAAGCAAATTCCTGCACAACACTATTAGTAGAATAATTCCCTGATTTTTATGTAACTCTGATTGCTCTCATATTTACACTATAATTGAAAATTTTCATCCTCTATATGCAAAAAAATTGGCCAATATTCCAGACATGTCTAGGTGGTCGAACTAAATTCGTTTTGCTTCTGCTGAAAATCTGGACAGATTCTGCCCACTAGTGTTTGAGCCATTACTTTGGGTCCCAAAATGATTTACCATGAGTCTTTTGATATGATAGGGATGTGTAGGACACTATATGCTTGATAGAATGTTGGGAATATGCCCTAGAGGAAATTATGTATGATGATATTGCCCATTGTATCCATAAAGTTATTAAGTTCTCCTTGTATAAACATCTGATGTGTATCATTGAATATGTGATTCGGTTGTGAAACTATACATTCATGTTGTTTGTACTAAATATCCTTGGTCATTGAGGTTGTGCTGGACACACAACTTAGACCAATGTGAAAGTCGGCTTGATGACTCGGTTCCACTCATCATGGGCATGGTGATGCCATTCCGACTTACACAGATTCGGCTAAAGAGTTTAGCGAGTCGGATTGACCCATATTGAGGTACAATGAACAAGTTGTCATTTGTATATCTCAATAAATGTAATCCTTATACCTAAGGTTGTTTCATATTCTGAGTTGAGGATCACCGACTTACGTTCTGTCAAACGCTGATCCGTAACTGGGCAGTCATAAAGGCAGAGTTCGGGTCGACTGAGAATCAAGCTGCGTGATGTAAATAACCAAGAAGGAATTTGGCCCCTCCACTTGGAGAGATATTCTCTGGGCCCTCTCGAATGATATGATTTGGAAAGCATGGCCATGCATGACTCGGTAAGTGTTAACCGAGGCGATCGACTTAGAGTTAGTCGGATGAATCACTTATCTTGGATCGAGAAGAGAGTCGGACTATTCAAGGGATGAAAATTATTCGCCTATAGTCTGACAAGGTATATCGTGAGGCAAAAGGGACTCGGACGCAAGTCACATTGGAAAGGCAAGTCGTCATGACTCTTTGGTACTTGGGAGTCGGCACGTTATGCTAGGAGCCGCTACCGACTGATTGATTGATAGTCGGACTCCAATCGTGTCCAAGTAGCCATGAGCATGCGGGGTCACACACTTAAGAGCGGGAGCATGTTCGGATTGGATCTGAACCGGATATCTGGTTGGGTTGGACCCGAGCCGGATTTGGACTGAGTCAGTGAGTCGGACTCACAGTGACTAGTGTTATATGGGCTTTAGTGCATGGGCCACGAAAATGGAGCCCACGTTCACTCCCTATATAATGTGGAGCACAATAACCCAGAAGGGTTAATCGTTGATCGATTAGGTCATTCCATATGTTGGAAACCCTAGCTCCACAGCAGTCTTGCCGTCGTATCGAACCTAGAAGTTCGCCACCGGTGCTCCTCCTTGTATGTGTGGATACCAGCAGAGGTGTTGTACGATTAGCACCAGGACGATCGGATCACAAAGGACTGCACTGCATCTACTGACGCGCTTCATCAGTAATCCGCAATTGCGCGTCTAGTGGTAAACCTCGTGGCCTTCTACCTAAGCTAGATCTTGGAATCACCACGTTAGAGGGAAAAAGTTTTGTTTTATCTCTACATAGCCCAACAGTGGTATCAGAGAAATAGCTTCTGGTTTTAGGCTCGAGATCTCGCATATATGATATGCGGTTGGCTGTAGATGAGATCTATGTGCTGTTTTGGTGATCGATCTATAAGATAGATCGGTTTTGTACGAGGTTGATTAGATCAACTGTACATGGGGAATGGTAGATCTGATTTCCGTGATCATACTGCTGAGGTCATGGAACGACATACCCCTACCGGTCGGCTTCCGCCATCGGGGTAGACCGTGACACGTAAATTCAGAGGCGGTGATCGAAGATCAAAAAGTTTGATCGAATCGGAATAATGGTCGGAATACATGTACAGATCGTAGATGAGATCTACATTTTCGGAAAAATCGTCGGGCGGTGCCCGCACCCGCGAGGGGCGCTACCCCTTCAATCCCCGCCCACTATCCAGATAGCGGGACCATCGACTTCGCCCTGCCGTAGCGCCTTAGATGTCGTTGCGAGTTTCACAATGCCGGTAGATAGCGTATCTATGCATAACTTGTTTCTGCAGGAAGTTGTGAATGGCATGGTTCATGTGTATGTAATGTATGTGTGTAATCCATACGTGATCTACGAATCACGATTATTGTCAGCCGGCTGGAGCCTAGGTGCTGTCATTTTATTGTATAACGACCTGCATGTCGGATTCTCCATGTAGTTTACTTTACTAAGCTAGTGTAGCTGTATGAAGAACCCGGATGGCATGCAAGGCGATGTACATGTCGGCGACATGGAGTAAGACGGCAAGTGACAAGAGTTGGCATGAGTCGGATTACAGGCTTTGTGGATATGGAGATCACCATGAAGGGAGCCACACCATTTCACATTATAATTGCTTTATTTTGTGTTATTGTTATGTCTCTGTTTTACCTCTATTAGATAGTTGGTAAATTTAATCCCTCAAAGAAGGTCTGGTCGGTTTTCCCGCCAGTGTTTGCACCATCACAAGTCGGACATTTTTGGTAATGGGCTCATAAAATTGAGGTGTTGCCAATTCTTTCCGACTAGGTGGGTTCGAGTCAGACTCTTACTGCGGAAACACTCGGTAAGCTAGACGGGTCTATCACAACGGTTATGGGGCTCGGGGAAAATTCGTATGCGAGCCGGGGCATGTGATGCCACCCGTCCAACAAGAGTCATATGAGATACGATTGACAAGGAGTTGTCTACCTAGATCAGTTGGCGGCTAGCGGTGATGTTAAAGCTCACTAGCCGACTTGCTTATTTAGGATCCTGAATCACTAAGTAACCATCGGAGGGGTGTTGGTTCTAGTGGGAGCATAAAATATTAAAGTGTTTAATATGCTTGCTCTTTTATGAATACATGTCTTAAGTGTTTTGCATTTTTCTGTTGTAGATCATGGCACCAAGTAGCAGTCACTCTCAGATATCCGGTTTTGCGTTGAGAACTATCCTTGAGAAAGATAAACTAAACGACACTAATTTTACTAACTGGTATCGAAATCTGAGAATTGTTCTCAAACAAGAAAAGAAGGACCATGTCATAGACAACCCACTTCCAAATGATCCGAATGAGAATGCGACTATCGCTGCCACCAATGCCTACCGTCGGGCTAAGGATGAGTCCACGGATATTAGCTGTCGTATGCTTGCTCACATGGAACCGGACTTGCAAAAGCAGTTTGAGAATGTTGAGGCCTACGATATGATCGAAAGCCTCAAAAGTATGTTCTAGGCTCAGGCGAAGACTGAGAGGTATCAAGTCTCTCAGGCTTTGCTGAGTTGCAAGCTTAAGGATGGTGATCCACTGAGTCCGAATGTGATCAAAATGGTTGGTTACGTGCAGTCTCTGGAGAGGCTTGGCTACCCCATTAGCGAAGAGTTCGCTACGGATATAATTCTGAACTCTCTTCCTAGTGCATATGGGCAGTTCATTTTGAACTACCACATGCATGGTATGGATAAGAAGCTCACTGAATTGCATGGGATGCTCAAGCAGGCAGAGGCAGATCTCAAGAAGGGCGCCCGTCAAGTGTTGATGGTGCAGAATAAGGCTAAGTTCAAGAAGAGTTCTTGGACTAAGAAGAAGGCTAAGTCGGGAGGAAAGCATGCTCAGGTCCCGGTCCCAAGCGCTTCCTTAGGGACTAAGCCATCTCCTTCAGCCGGATCCACTTGCTTCTAGTGCAAGGCGGATGGCCACTGGAAGAGGAACTGTAGCAAGTACTTGGCCGACAAAGCCAAGAGTGGAGGTATGACTTACGACTCAGGTACACTTGTTTGCAATGTTATAGACATATATCTTGCTGATGCACCTAATAGTTCTTGGGTATATGATACCAGATCAGTTATTCACATCTGCAACTCGTTGCAGGGACTGGTAAGAACTAGGAGCATAGCAAGAGGCGAGGTTGATATTCGAGTCGGCAACAAAGCAAGAGTTGCTGCGTTGGAAGTTGGAACGACGTCGCTTCATTTACCTTCCGGATTCATTATGGAACTGAATAATTGTTATTATGTTCCAGTGCTCAGTCGAAACATTATTTCTGCTTCATGTTTGATGATGCAAGGCTATGAGTCGAATATCAAGAATAATGGTTGTTCTTTGTATTTGAATGATATGTTTCACGGTTTGCACCCGTCCAGGACGGGTTATTTATTTTGAATCTTGATGGTGAGTCGGTTTATAACATAAATGTTAAAAGGTTGAAACCAAATGATCTGAATATGACTTAATTTTGGCACTGTCGGCTTGGTCATATAAGTTGGAAACACATGAAGAAGCTCCATGATGATGGACTCCTAACTTTGTTCGACTTGGAGTCGTTCGAGACATGCGAATCCTGCCTACTCGGCAAAATGACCAAGACACCTTTTGCAAAGAGTTATGAAAGGGCGTCCGACTTGTTGGGACTAGTACATAGTGATGTATGTGGACCAATGAGCACGACATCCAGGGGTAGTTATGAGTACTTCATTACCTTCACTAATGATTTGAGTAGGTATGGATATATCTATTTGATGAAACATAAGTCGGAAGCCTTTGAAAAGTTCAAAGAATTCCAGATTGAAGCACAGAATCAACTCGGCAAGAAAATAAAGTTTCTTCGGTCGGACCGAAGAGGTGAGTACATGAGCCATGAGTTTGATGACCATCTGAAAAGTTGTGGAATAGTTCCCCAACTTACTCCGCCAGGAACGCCGCAAAGGAACAGTGTTTCGGAAAGGCGGAATCGGACCTTGTTAGACATGGTACGATCAATGATGAGTCGGACAAATCTGCCTTTATCATTTTAGGGTTATTGTCTAGAAACAGCGGCGTTCACACTAAACAGAGTACCATCAAAATCGGTAGAGAAGACACCACATGAGATATGAACATGCAAAAAGCCGAGTTTGTCTTTTCTTTAGATTTGGGGTTGTGAAGCATTTGTCAAGTGACTTCAGTCGGACAAGCTTACGGCCAAGTCGGATAAGTGTATTTTCGTGGGGTATCCGAGGGAAACCTTGGGTTACTACTTCTACAACCGAGAAGAGGGCAAAGTGTTTTTTGTTCGGAACAGTGTCTTCCTTGAGAAAGAGTTTCTCAGTAGGGGAGTAAGTGGGAGCACGGCGCAACTCGAAGAAATTCGAGAGGAACTGGCTAGCAGCGAGTCGGCAAAAACCTTGGAGGTTGAGCTGGTCGTGGTAGCTGAGCCGGTAGCAGAACCTATACTACAAAGATCAGCGAGATTACGAAGTGTTCGTGATGTGTTACTGTTAGACAGTGACGAGCCGACAAATTATTCGGAAGCGATGGTGGGATCTGATTCCGAGTCATGGCTTGGAGCCATGAGATCCGACTTAAAGTCCATGGATGAAAATCAAGTTTGGAACTTGGTTGATATGCCAGACGGTGCACGATCCGTCGAGTTCAAATGGGTCTTTAAGAAGAAAAACTGATATGGATGGAAATGTTTCTGTCTATAAAGCACGTCTTGTTGTGAAGGGGTTCCGACAAATTCAAGGAGTTGATTACGACGAGACTTTCTCACCCGTAGCGATGCTTAAATTAGTTCGGATCATGTTATATATAGCATCCTATTTCTACTATGAGATATGGCAGATGGATGTCAAAACGTCTTTCCTTAACAAAAATTTAACCAAGGACGTGTATATGATACAGCCTGAGGGTTTTGTCGATCCGGCTAATGCTGACAAAGTGTGCAAACTTCAGAAATCCATTTATGGGTTGAAGCAAGCATCTCGGAGTTGGAATATTTGCTTTGATGAGGTAGTCAAATCGTTTGGCTTCATCAAGAGTGATCATGATTCTTGTTTATACACGAAGTTTAGTGGGAGCAAAGTAAACTTTCTAATCTTATATGTGGATGACATATTATTGATTGGAAATGATGTCCAGATTTTGCAAGAAACCAAGGAATCATTGGAAAGGAGTTTCTCAATGAAAGACTTGGGTGAGGCAACATATATTCTCGGAATCCGGATCTATAGAGATAGATCAAGAAGGCTCATTGGATTGAGTCAGAGTACATATTTGGACAAAGTGTTGAAGAAGTTCAACATGGAGTCATCTAAGAAGGGTTTCTTACCGATGTCCCATGGCATAAAACTTATCAAGACTTAGTGTCCTTAGACAACTGATGAGCAAAGTCGGATGAGTGCGATTCCATATGCTTCTGCAGTCGGATCCATCATGTATGCCATGATTTGTACTAGCCAGACGTTTCATATGCTCTAAGTGTTGTGAGAAGATACCAGGCTGATCCTAGAGAAATCCACTGGACAACGGATAAAAATATCCTAAACTACTTGAGAAGGACTAAGGATATGTTTTTGGTTTATGGTGGTGAAGGTGAACTCAGTGTAAAGGGTTACACGAATGCGAGTTATCTTACCGAATCTGATGATTCTCGTTCTCAATCCGGGTACGTGTTTATTATAAACGGAGGTGCTATGAGCTGGAAGTGTTCCAAGCAAGAGACTGTGTCTGCATCTACAATAGAGGCTGAGTATATTGCCGCCTCGGAGGCAGCAAAGGAAGCTGTTTGGATGAGGAATTTCCTCATGGATCTTGGTGTGGTTTAGGGATCGTCCAATCCGTTAGACGTGTATTGTGACAACAATGGTGCTATTGCACACGCCAAGGAACCTAGACAACACCAAAAGAACAAGCACATACTCATGTGGTACCACCTGATTCGCTAGTTCGTGGATCAGGGTGATATCAAGTTATGCAAGGTACACACATATGCAAATATTGCGGATCCATTGACAAAGCCGTTACCCCAGCCGAAGCATGATGCGCACCTGAGAGCCATGGGTATTAGATGCTTAGACATGTGATGTCGGAAGATTGACTCTAGTGCAAGTGGGAGACTGTTAGGAATATGCCCTAGAGGAAGTCATATATGATGATATTTCCCATTGTATTCATAAAGTTATTAAGTTGTCCTTGTATAAACATCTGATGTGTATCATTGAATATGTGATTCGATTGTGGAACTATACATTCATGTTGTTTGTACTAAATATCCTTGGTCATTGAGGTTGTGCTGGACACACAACTTAGACCAATGTGAAAGTTGGCTTGATGACTCGGTTCCACTCGTCATGGGCATGGTGATGCCATTCCTACTTACACAGATTCGGCTAAAGAGTTTAGCGAGTCAGATTGACCCATATTGAGGTACACCAAACAAGTTGTCATTTGTATATCTCAATCAATGTAATACTTAGACCTGAGGTTGTTTCATAGTCCGAGTTGAGGATCAACGACTTAGGTTCTGTCAAACGCTGATCCGTAACTGTGCAGTCATAAAGGCAGAGTTCGGGTCAACTGAGAATCAAGCTGCGTGATGTGAATAACCAAGACGGAATTTTGCCCCTCCACTTGGAGAGATATTCTCTGGGCCCTCTCGGATGATATGATTCGGAAAGCATGGCCATGCACGACTCAGTTAAGCTTTAACCGAGGCGATCGACTAAGAGTTAGTCGGATGAATCACTTATGTCGGATCGAGAAGAGAGTCGGACTATTCAAGGGATGACAATTATTCGCCTATAGTCTGACAAGGTATATCGTGAGGCAAAAGGGACTCGGACGCAAGTCGCATTGAAAAGGAAAGTCGTCATGACTCTTTGGTACTTCGGAGTCGACACGTTCTGCTTGGAGCTTCTACCGACTAATCGATTGAGAGTCGGACTCCAATCGTGTCCAAGTAGCCATGAGCCTGCGGGGTCACGAACTTAAGAGCGGGAGCAAGTTTGGATTGAATCTAAACCGGATATCTGGTTGGGTTGGACCCGAGCCGGATTTGGACTGAGTCAGTGAGTCGAACTCATGGTGACTAGTGTTATATGGGCTTTAGTGCATGGGCCACGAAAATGGAGCCCACGTTCACTCCCTATGTATAGTGGAGCACAGTAAACTAGAGGTTAATCGTTGATCGATTAGGTCATTCCATATGTTGGAAACCCTAGCTCCACAGCAGTCTTGTTGTCGTATCGAACCTAGCAGTTTGCCGTCGATGCTCCTCCTTGTACGTATGGATACCAGCAGAGGTGCTGTACGATCAGCACCCGGACGATCGGATCGCAAAGGACTGGACTGCATCAACTGATGCGCTTCATCAGTAATCCGCAACTGGCAGTCTAGTGGTAAACCTCGTGGCCTTCTACCTAAGCTGGATCTTGGGATCACCACGTTAGAGGGAAAAGGTTTTGTTTTATCTCTATGTGTCCCAACATAGAATACTAAGGAATTTTTTTGTCTTTGATATATATGTAAGCTATTATTATAATCTTGTACCACTAATGTCACCCCATGGAAAATAAAATGGGAGAAAGTTTTGTGTTGAAGTTTTTTGACAGAGAATGGAGAAACACCACACCAATTAAAGAGCTATCCAAGAATGGTGAAAAACATAAGCTTGGGAATGCCCAAGGCACCCCATTTGACGTATAAAACTCTGGGTTTGCAAACCTCTAAACTTTGTTTTTGAGCAACATAAAATGATCATAGAAACTTGGAGCATCTTTGTTTAGTGTTATGTTTAGTTTTGTTTGATATGCTTGGAAATAAATAGGACCACCATGATACATATTTTTCATTCTTCGGAAATAGCTACTAAAATAAACTATCTGGCCCATTAATGAATGCCATGTTTGATTGAATGCCTTTCTTGAAACATAAAAAGGAGGGACCAAACTATGCATGTTGTTGCTTTAGGTTGTATTGTTCATATGCTCTATGGAGTGATAATAGTGTATCATCTTGTGCTAGATCTTATATTCAACATAAATGGTGCTCAATGCTTATATTGTCTTCTAGAAATTACTTAGTACTATGGGCATTTTTCATCCTTGTAGAAGATCAAATGGTTACCATTGCTAGCCCCGCCATATTGAATCATAGAAAAACAAACTTAGCATTTATATAGGAAACACCTACCCAAATAGCTCAAGCTATATCCCAAAGTATACTATCATGTGTGAGTCATTATTTAGCTTCCAAATACTACTATTATGGGTATGAGTGACATGGAGAAGTTAGTCGTGGGGTGATCACGAACTCATTGGGCATAGAGTACCCCTTCCCAAAAAGAAGAAAGAGGATGCACACACTAAATATGAGGGATAAAAACCCTCCATAGAAGGGGTACCGCCTCTAAGATGAGGGCAAAAACCCTCCAAATATTTAAATGATATCAAAAGTTCAGAAGAGTGAGTATGAAAAGGCTAGGACTTCCCAAAAATCAAAACAAGCAAAAAGTGACATAGAAATTAAAAAAAAATAGGAAAGAAGAAAAAAGTGCCAAAACAAGAATGCTAAAAAGAATCAGGTAATGAGGGGCAACAAAACCAAACACTAATGACGAACTATGCTTCAACCATAAAGTTAATGGATAGTGTTTAGAAGATAGCTTGTGTCTCCCATATGATATTCCCTACTTGCCAGCCATACACTCTTTATAACCTCCTTTGCCAAATAATCTGACCAAAGGTCCACCACTATATATATACATACTTTTCTCTATGCAAATAATGAACTATTGCCTTATACTACTATATGCATTTGTGTTAGTCATTATAAACATTGTGTTGTCAAGTATGATATTATAAGAAGTATCACTTTATGATATGCTTTCTTGTTGTTATTCTCTAAACAAATGAACCGTTTGACTTTTTGTGATACTTGCTAGTGAAAAGAAGCACCAAACTTCAAATCCCATGTTAGTTTTATCACCTTCATGCTCGAGGACGAGCATAGGTTAAGTTTGGGGATGTTGATGCATGTAAAATGCATACATGAACATTGTAGTTTGTTGATATGAATTCCCACATATTTGCTACATATATAATGTTATATCCATGTTTTACATTGATTTATGGGGATTTACCAATGATCCCCTTGTAGAGGTCCCAACCGTTAATAAGGTAGAGATCCATGTGTTTACAATGCTAGTCCCTGGATCAATAGCTAGCATCCACAGTTAAGATGTAATATCAAGAAAAAGGTCATAATACAACTTTATAACTAGGAATAAAATAATTCATAACATCTTACATAGCTCATTTGGCTATCTCATTACAATGCAGCGGAAATATCTATATAGCATGGAGTCCTCCATCTTCAAAGTGCCACAGGCAATCATGTTGGTTGTATACTTGTAATCCTAATCAACACACTTCACTAACATCAAACAAACCTGCAACATAATAAGTTACAGCCACAAGGGTCAATACATTTGAATTGTATTGGCAAGTGATACTATGGTAGTATAGTGGTGTCTATCATCTATATGCATTTTGCTAAGTGGAGTTTAGGCTTGCTTGCTCAAAATAAGGTTTTCCTTATAAGTTGAAAACACTAAGTTTTGTTTGTCAAAATCACCCAAGGCATCTACCAATAGAAATTGGTGATCCTTTACCCTTCTTCAACCACAAGTTTTTAACTTAGAAATTGGGATGAGGAGATTCTTGATAGCTTCCATCTATTGATGCTCAATTTGTCCATTGCCGGGGACACGGCTAAGTACTTAGATTTTACTCTCTTGAGAGGTGGTGCACTTTCCCCACAAGAATCGACATGCATCGAGACAAGATCTTTTAAAAGCCTTCCCTTAGACCATAATGGACGCGTTCCCAAACCTATCACCCCTACCACCAACTGTCCATCTGGCTAAGTTAATGCAACCTATATGATCCAAGCAGAGCCCATATTGCCATGTGGCTGCACTTGAAACTTCTCAACATTTGACATCTCAAATCTCTTTGTTCCTGGGTGGCATTCCACAAGTGAGATACACTAGGGTAGGCCATAAATACAGGGCCCTGTGTAACCACTCAACATAACTCATTCACAACCATTCCACCCAGGTGATTCATTCACATAGTTGTTTTATTAAAAAAACACAAGTCATTGACTTAGAAATATTTCATAGCATGAATATAATCCACCTTTGTTTTCTACTAGCTAAGCTAAGCATGATAGTAGTAGGGATCTTAACTGAGGAAAATTCTACTAAGGCATCATCTACTAGGATTTCCCATGGCATAGCATACTTAGTAAAAATTCCATGCAAGTCCTACTCAAAATATCACTAATGCATAGTGAAAATAATAGGACAAAATGTATGAAGCACCACTTGCCTTTTTGGTAGAGAATATAAGTTCACTCCTTGATCTTGCAATAGTCACACTCTTCAAATTTCACTACAATTCAATCAAGGCACAAATTCAATCTAGCATTCAAACAATTTATCACATAAAATAATAAAAACAAAGCAATGCATGCAAGCATGCAAAAGATTGTTTTATTTGGAAAAGTGGTTTCTACTAGGTTATAAACATTTTAAAACACCTATTGGTCTTTTATAAAAGTGGAAAAACCATTTGATATTAAGTTAGTGAAAATGGCCACTTTAAATCATTTTTGTTTTGCTAGAAATGATTTAAATCAAAGTAATAATTTCTAGTGTTTGACAAATATATTTTTAAACACAAATGTTACTGTTTTAAGGTCAAGCGTTTAATTAAAACCATTTGTAAAAGGTTTTACCTTTAAACCATTTTTAAATCAAAGAAATATTTTATTTTGTTGGAAATGCCTTTAAACAAAGTAATAATTTTCTAGGGTTCACCAAATATATGTTTAAATCCCAAAACTTGGTGTTTAGGGTCATAGATTTTAATTCAAGCCATTTTCAAAAGGTTTTACTCAAAAATCATTTTTAAACCATAATCAACATTTTTATTTAACTAGAAATGCTTTTATTCAAAGGTTTATTCTTTAGCATCACAAAATATACTTTTAAATCTACAAGTTGGGTTTTATGGTCAGTAGGTTCAAAAAAAACCATTTACAAAAGATTTTACCCTAAAAACATTTTTAGAATAATTTTTATAATCAAAATAGGCCTACACATGTTTTTGCAAAAACAACCAATTTTACAGAAGCAAAACACTAAACAAAGGGTATGGTTGTAAGGTATTATTTTTTCTGATTCCATTAATATAAAGTTTGCAAATTTTGGACGTGTAGATTAAAAGTTATGATTTTTTTCAAATCCAACCATCTAATAGACAAGTTTCTATTTTTAAATTAAAACACATGCCACGTGTCTGAATATTATTCTCTGGTACCATTTTGTTTGGATCGAGCGATACAGTGTGTTAGATCTAATGAAAATCGTGTGGCTCAGAGTGCTTGATACCGTTTCAGTTGAGTCATCTATCTACGCCGTGCGATCGTGATCTGACGGCTGATGAGCGAGTGACCATGGGCGGCGCTGGCAGCGGCTGTGCGGCGGCGGCACTCTGGCGGTGGTGTTGCCGACGATTTAGGTAGCGCGGGAGAGGGACGATAGCATTAACGAACTCGCCGTGGCATGCTGAAGCTCGACATGGTCGTTACAGGGGCAGGGGCGCACAGAGTCTTTGTGGATTCCTCGCCGGAGTTGCTGCTACTGTCGGGCTCGTCTGTTCGTCGACGATGGCGAAGATTTACGGCATGCTAAGACAAACGGAGAGCACCGTTAGGTTCGTAAGAGTTGCGAGCATGGGAGCATCAAAGAGAGGGGAAGGGGAGGTTAGGGCTCACCGGTAGAGCTTGCCAGAGAAGTGGCAGACGGTGGCGACGTGCTATCGTCGAGGTTGCCGACAATGAGGAGCGCGTGCGGGCGAGCTGGTGCTATGGAAAGATTCACAAGGAGATGGGGAGTGTCCTCGTGGAAACTAGGAGGCAAGGGGTGGTGAGGGACGACCATAATTCGCCGTTGTGCTCGTCGGAGGCAGAGGCGTTCGCAAGCGAAATTGCGGCAGCCCGGTGGCTCTCTGGCAATGGAGAGTGAGAGGAAAGGGAGAGGAGACATGAGCGCTTAAATGGGTGAGATCACTGGGCGATTTATGCGTGCATTAAAGAGAATTTATGCAGAGGAATCAGCGCAACAAAAGACAGCGAGGTTGGGGATGAACTAGTCGCGGTGGGGAAGAAGGTGAGCTGGCAGGTGGGGCCTAGTGTCAGCGAGGTTAGGGGGGTGCGCGTGGGGTTAGATGGTCAGTGACTGATGGGGTAAACATTCTGCTGCAAAAAGTTTTCTGCGGGGGAGAAATAGAGAGATGAGCTGCGAGTTGGGACTAGGGCTTGTTGGGCTAGCTCGGCTGCTTGTTTTCTATTTTTTTCTTCTCTGTTTCTTTTTCTTTTTCTGTTTCTTTTATTGTGTTTTGAATTTGTTCAATTGATTCAGATACTTGTTTGAATTCAAACTTTTCCCAAACTTTCAGTAAGTTTTAATGTTGTTTATCAATGCATTTTAAAGTCCCTTTTTGAATAATTCTTTTATCCTTTTATGGTTTATTATTTATTAAAAATAGGCACTTACCTTTATTTAAATAAAATTTTAATTATATTTTCAAACTCTTATTTAAATTCTATTTTTTCACCAAACCTTTTTCAGTAAGTTTTATTTATTCAGTAGTGCAAACAATTCACTTTGAATTATTTAAATATTTTAATATGATTTATTAATCATTTAAATTGAGCATTTTGTCTTTATTCAAATGGAATAGAATTTGGTTAATACCATATAATTTTATTTGAATATTCCTTATCCCTTTATTTTATTTGAATTATCTTTATCACATTTGCTTATGGATTTAATTCAAGATTTAAATTGTCTTCTAAATACTTTAATTAGGATTTATTATTTAGTTTAGTCATATTATCTTTATTTAAATAAAATTAGATATTGTTTAATCCTTATGATTTTATCTAAATAATCTTTCATTTCATTTGTTTGGCCAAGATTTAATTTGGCTTTTAAATATTCCTTATTTATTTATTTATTTATTTATTTCTTTGTCTTATAAAATCCATATCTTTTTATTTATAGATCCAAAATTGGTGATTCCAATTTTTATGATTTTATTTAATATTTGTTTATCCTTTATATATCTTTAGGATTATTTTGCTCACAATTTGGTATGGATTTTAGTTAGGAGCTTTATTAGCGTTGGAAATTAATTCCTTATCTCATTATATTCATAAGTTTTTATCCATGGTTCCAAATTAATTGAAACCAATTTCTATGGTTTTATAATATATTTTTTTATCATTTTTGATCATTTATAAATGTTTGTTGATAAATTTTTATGTGGATCAAATCCTTAATCTGAGGGAGATCTTGGAATTGATTTCTTCCATTAGGATTTTAGGGTTTTGGTTTAACTTTTCCAAGTGTTTAAATTTAAAGATACATTCATTGATGAATGCATTTCACTTGATTGAAATTTGTTGGTTTACCTTTTATTCAAATTTGTTCAAGATGGGTATTAATGTTTCCATTTAGAAACAAAAAGTTTCTTTTCACCCTAAATTTCATCAATTATTTATTTTGTTTATTTATTTTTCACATTTCAAAATTTGGAAAATTTTGGGATGTGACACCCCTTTATTTTGGTTATAACTCTACTGGACAGGAAAACCCTATTTTGTGTAAACATGGCCCTAAACAAAGTCAAATGGAGTTAGGATTTCGAGAGCGTTAATATTTCATCAAGAGAAGCACCTAGAGCACTTGAACCTCACCAAATGTGCTAGGAGGCCCAAAAGAGACCAGGTGGCGCGCCCAATAAGGGTGGGCGCACCACCTAGGCCCACTGCCTTTGTTTGACCTAAAGACTATGATATAAAGGTCCGTCGGGAGTTCCTGGAGAGAGGCCCCGCAGAAATACCAAAACACCAAAACAGAGCTAGAACCAGTGAAGATTGGAGGGGGAACTCCGTCGGAGCCGCCACCGGAGGGATCTCTACCTTCTCCAACGTCTCCACCATCATCACCATGATGAAGATGGAGTAGTCCACCTCTGGACTATGGGTTTATGGAAGTATCTTGATCTATTTCTCTCTTGTTCTTCATAGATCTAGTACCATATGAGCTGCCCAATATGATTATGGTCATATTTGTAATTCCTATATGGTGGGTCTTTATTCTATGAGTTGATATATGAGATTGGAACCTACTATGTGTAAGATGTATTGATAGATGCATATCATACACCCCATTTATAAAGTACTTGTTCTGATCCAACTTGTATGCAAGATCATGTGTGGGGATAAGTGTGTATTATATGGAGTAGCATGGTGGTAGTGATTGAATAGCGACAAGAAATTCAAGATGTACTATGTTATTTACCTTTCTTTTGATGCCTCACTAGGGATAAAGTGAATTCATATGCTATAATCATCTTGTGACAGTTAGATAATCTTGTTTGGTCAAGGTAGCATATTTGTGATTCAAACATCATGCCAAATTACTTAAGGCTATACTTTGTTGATTCTTAATTCAAGATTGCTTGGACTATTCGTTTCTTGAGGAGTATAAGAGAGATGTGTTGCATCATCTCTATGTTAGGACGGCATGCCCATATGAATGCTTACCGAACACATATTAAAGTTTCACCAATATTATGTCTTTGATGAATTGTTTGTGTCCATTACAACCCAAAAAAGAGTAGACAAGTGAACCCATGAACCCCGGTCCATTTTAAACCATTATAAACACCTTTACAACACAATCATCACACTTTAAATTTTCTGTAATTTATTATTTCGAAAATACAAAAATACTTTCTTCACTTGCAAACACACAAAAAACCCAAAAGCAACTATCCTTTTATTGTTTTTACTTTGCCTAATTTTTATTTATCTTGTTTTATTTTTATATTATTTTTATTTCATATTACCAATACGAAACCTTGTGCTTGACAACCACACGGTGGTGTTGGGGAAACAAGAAAAAACTTTTCTTTTTAGGTTGCTTGAAGAGGAGAAGAAGAATAACCTCTAAGCCAATTATTATAGAGTTTGCTATAAACTCTTGAGTCATCCTTGTGGGGAAAAGATGCTTGCTACAACACTCTGCACTTGGAGTCCCAATGAGTTAGTACACACAGAGTTGTTACCATCACTAGAGTCAGGTGTGCCTCATGTTTCAGAATTACATCATACATGATTGCCTCTAGGGTATATTCCCAACAGTCTCCCACTTGCACTAGAGTAATCTGAAGGGATAAAGGTAGGCTACACTAGCGCAAATCAAAATTTTCTACCGCGTAAACCAGGATTACTATTGTCATAGATCACGGGATTACCACTAGACGCACAGTTGCGGAACTTTATGAAGCGCGTCGAGGCAGTGCAGACGATCTACGTCTCGTCCTTGTTCTTGTCCCACGAGCAGCTCCCCTTGCGCGGCTCGTCCAAGCGCTACAGATGCAGCTGTAGGGTTCGCAGCATAGAAAACAAAAAATTTCCTACGATGGGAACAACTATGTACCAAGATCTATCTACTAGATACAAACAACGGGCGGATGTACATCCGTAGAGAACATACCCTTGAAGACCGACAAAGCTTAACGAGTCCAAACTCGTGGTTGATGTAGACGATCTCTTGCCGATCTCAAGATCAAGAGGAAGTCCTAGCGCCAAGCAATGACGCATCCGTGCTCGCACACACGTTCGAGGCACCGAGCAACCTCTGCCTCCTCGCTCTAGCGATGCAATGAAGCACAACTCTTTCTTGCCAAATAGCCACCGAACATGTATCTCGCTAGTCCGAGTCCATGGGGATAAATACTAGAGGGGAGAGAGATCCTTCACGAGTAGGTGTGTCGAGAGAGGGAGGGCTCCTTTTATAGGGAGAGGGGGCACCCAGGGCCATGCCCAGCCATGGGGCTGCCCCCACCTCTTCCACATTCATGTGGGTGGACACTCCACTCACTCAAATGCCTTTCAATTCCCTCCACTCAAAAACCCACTCAAATTCCCATTAAATTTCCACCAAATTTAATGCAAACTCTCATTAAATAAAACTCCTTTTATTTATTCAGAATTTTGTCAATTACTTTAATGACAAACATTCACATATAACCCCTTGCTAGTATTTCATTTCACATGCAGAAACACTTTCTGCAATTTCACCCGAAAACCCGTTTCGGTATTGTAACATCCCAAAAATACCAAACTTAGATCATCAAACACTAATCATCAAGATTAGGGTTAACAAAAACTTTTCTAAATAAACTCATGAATGCATGTATATGTGTATGCATGGATTTTGAATTTCTTTAAAAACCACCTTGTTTGTGTGATCCATTGCTTGTAAAATGTTTCTTAGGTGAAATGAACATCATCTAAAACATTTCCCACACTTTCCTTAAAGACAAGTAAATCAAAACAAATATATTAAGTGAATGGTCATTTTGACCAATTTAACTCCCATGCCTACTTTGGCTATCTCAAACTAACAGAAACTTTTCTGGATCTTTGCACCCCTTGAATGTACTCATAACAAGGTATCAAGGCCCACTTTGTGATCATCCAGAAACTTTCAAATGCATAGTTTAAATGACAATTCAAAATTGAATCTTCTTCATATGGGAAGATCCCACTTTTCCAAAACCCACTCAAACAAGCTCAACTTTCAAAACCCAAGCATCTGCAGACTCACCAGCACCAATCTAGCAAACCCACCAAAATTCATTTCAAAATTCAAAACTTGATTTCATGCGGCCATTTCATCAAACAGGTTGCAGACACAAATCAAACAAAACATCAAACACTATAGTGTGCAGTGATTCTTGCCTAACTTGTTCCCTAGTTAGCTCACACACAACTCAGTAGATCATCTAGAAAGATTAGCCCAACACTAGAACCCCTGTGAGCTTGCCATTGCCATTAATGGTGAACAGCCGAGCACCTCAATGCCACCCGATAATTGACAGCAGGCTAGAGGAAGAACTAGCCGTGACAACCTTGTCTGGGAGGCAGCCCACCGTCCACCGCCACTCCCTGTCCCAGCCGCGAGTGTTGCCAGCCCTGGACCACGCGCACAAGCCGCGCCCAGACCATGCCGAGCGTGCGCCAGAGCGCCACCCTCGACCATCACCCACAGACCGCGCGCCGCCCTCACCGCGTGCACACACAATCCCCACCGACCCAGGAGACCGCCAGACATCCCCGTTTCGCCCGTGCCACACCGCCCGCCGTCGAAGACGCCGCCTCTGCCGTGCAGAGCACCGCCCGTTCCAGACCAAACCACACCGCCCCATGCCTCGCGACCATGTCGTTGAGCATCGCCAGAGACAAAGACCGTCCCTACCCTTGCCCATGCCATTAGTCACTGTAACGCCGACGAGCTCACCAGGCGTCTTGACGGTCCCCTCGCTCGACTATAAATAGAGGCCACCCCCGCACGATTTCTTCACACCAT
Organism: Avena longiglumis; assembly: GCA_030063025.1. NCBI lineage: Eukaryota > Viridiplantae > Streptophyta > Magnoliopsida > Poales > Poaceae > Avena > Avena longiglumis. Next base: position 332,964,045 of record CP125978.1, read on the forward strand.
CTCACTCCCCTCTCCTCACTGATCATGCCACACCATTCTCAGAGCAAGGCGAGCACCACCTCGCCGGAATTTCACTGGAGCCTGCCGCTGCCGGAGAAGAAAGGAGCCAGCGATTGGAGCCGCCCCAGGAGAAGCCACTGGTACCAGGAGGTTCGCCGTCGTCGACTTCGTCGTTCGCCCGCCTCGCCGACCCTCGCCCGTACCCCGGTGAGCCCCCAGCACCCCTCACTGGCCGCGTTAGGTTTCGTTCTCGCCGGAGTTGTCTCGCGCCGACGATGACCCCCAGCCGTTGTATTAGAACTAGGTCGAACGATCCACATTTCCCCATACCGCTTCGCCCAGCCCCGTGTCACTGACGAGTGGGGACACCCACTTAAGCAGCCCGCGAGAGCATTGCGCTTAGCAGGCTGGCCCAGTAACTTTTCCCGCGCAGTCCAGCAATTCAAATTAAATATTTTCCTATTTCAATTCAAACACACTTCAGCACCCAACTTCAAAAATCAACCCAGATCGATTCAGTGCACCAAATTGAATGAAACCAATTTTTTTGGAAAGGTCTATGAATGCTTAATCCAAGCCTGTTGGATTCAAGTCATTTGGATCTCTAGATCACCCCTAGTAAAAATAACAAGGCAGAAGCTTTTCTGCATTCAAACATTTTTCAAATTTAAACCATAAAAGCTTTTGAGTTGATTCCAACTCTCAAAAATCACACTTAACCATACCTTTCAGAATATATAAAAATATATAGGTTTACTTGCAGAAATAATGTTCAAGTAATAAAAGAATGCTACATAAGCATTTCTAGCCACTTTAATTAATTAAAATAAAAGGGTAAAACCTTATTAAATTGTGACACCACTTTAAATCACATTCCCATGGACTACAATATGTGGTGATGACATGTGTCAACATGATCCCATATTTGGTTTGGAGAATATTAAACCTTAAGTAGTTTTTCAATGAGTAGAAATTACTTTTCTAAAAATAAAAAGAATCAAACCAAGCCTTAACCTTGTAATGTTAGAGATGATGCTAGATCATCTATAGGATCCTTGTGTGTGATGAATGCAAGTAGTTAAGTATTGTTTGGTGATTGTGTACCTCGTATTTATTCATAGACGCTAGTACCGACCAAGGATACGAGGAGGAAGGAGGATACTACGAAGAGGAAGCCGAGGAGAACTTCAACCACTGCTCTGCACACGGCAAGCTAGTAACTATGCAAGCCTAATCCTACTAGTGAATGTGCAAACTAGTAACCCTGCAAGTTAACACTTGCAATTTAGCAAGCTGATACTATACCTATGCAAGCTTATACTGATATTGATGCAAGCTAATCCTTGCCAGATACCCTATTGATGCCACAAACCCATACTTGTGATATGACTACTATATGCCTTAAGCATATGTGATAATACCCACTTGATAAACCAAACCCTAGTTTTATGTGCAAGCTTCTTACTTTATTTCTTTATCAAAGCTTTCTTAGAGTCTACCTAAGAGTTTGGTAGATACTAGGCAGTTGTGCTGAAGGTTGCATCAAGAGCATTAAATTGGCCTAAGCTAGAAAACTTGATATCAGCCTAAGATATAAGGTTGGACTTAGTGAAACTCCACTAGTTACCACCCCTCACTAGTGCTACCCCACCTGTAGATGCTAGTGCTAAGCATAAAACTTGATCAACTTTTAGATGGGAATACTTGGTGGAAAAATGGTTATGAAAACCTTGGAATGATGTATCATTCTATTGAAATGTTTTGGACATGTGTTTCCAAACACTTGATGATTCCGGTGATAAAAATGTTGAGGCATGAGCCTTAGCCCTTTATAAAACTGATGGTTGTCTGGATGCGATACTATTCCAATTTTAGCGTACAACCACAATACCCGAATATTGGGTAGGGCTTGACTGGAAACTTATATACCTTAGTATTAGTTCCCTCACGGCCAAGGTCTGAGCTGAGGCTACCTTGTGAAGATTGTCCACCTGTGCAGTACCCAAGATGACAGTGGTCATGGTTGGGAGGCCAAACTCACAGGAGAGGTGCTTATACTAGGGCGTGTAATCGAAAGGTTAGGATTGATTATCCGCATACTGAGTATGGTGAATTCAGTATTGGTTCCTGACGGATGTATCGAATGTTGTGGTGCAAGTGTACAATCTCTGCAGAGTGTTAAACTATTCGAATAGCCGCGTCCGCGGTTATGGACAGTTGGAGTGGCCATACTTTTCCCCCATCAGACTTTTCGAAATGATTTGTGAAATGAATTGAGACTTTGACTTGACCACAACAGAGTTGTGACTTGAAATACAAGTTCCCACTTAGGATTTATAAAATTGTGACTAGCTTTGGAACTTAGTAGAGATAAACCTGGATTTTTGCAAAATAACCCTAGAGCCTAGTGTCCTATTATCCAAAAACCCCTTACCTGATAGTATTAGTTTGCGAGTACTTAAAGAGTACTCATGGCTTTGTCCCTGGCTATTCCCATGGCCAGACTATGAAGAGGAGTACCCCGAAGATGGAACCCAGGAAGGTTACGACAACTAGGATCATCTCCCATCGTCAACATTGCCTGTGACCCCAAAGATGGAGCTTCGCCTACGCTACCGTTATTATTACGTATTCCGCTGCTTGATGTTGTATTAAGAACTAGATCATGAGATCCTTATTGGTGTAAGAACTTATGTATCGTTTGTAATGGATGATGTACTATGGTATCCAATTCTGTTATGTCTCGCAAAAATGGTAATCCTGGGATTGCGATGTATGGCATAACAGGCATCTAGGATTGAAAAATCCGGGTGTTGACAAGTTGGTATCAGAGCCATCCTGACCATAGGAGACCCTAGTTAGATTGGACGTTGAACCAAAAACTTAGTTTCAAAACCAAAGAACAAAAATATTTACGAAAACTTATTCTCATTCTTACCTCTTTAATTCTTTAATAAAACTTCATGTTCCTCAAAAACTCTTGCAAAATAGATAAAATTTTGACACACTTGATCACTTTGCTAATCTACTCATCCTCTATTTTTATAGATGGACGTGAAGTACAACAAGTTTTACCAACTTGGGAATGGAGGAGACCTTATCTTTGAGAGGGATCTGGATCAACTTTCGGAACTTCTGGAGCGTCCACACCCCGAGTTCTTCGGAGCTCAGCTCAATGACCAAGGAGGAGAAGATCTGTAATGGCTAATTGTTGCAAGTCTACGAGGAAAGATTGAACCTCCCACTGCGGAGGGAATTCAGTTTACCTTGAGGGAAAACAACTGGCTCGATGGACTTGCCATAGCAATGCAGGAAGCTCTTTCCCGTCTGTGTGGGCAGAGCATCAATCAGATCAAGGGTACTCGCTTTGAGTTTTGCCCAAGGCGTGATGCAAATGGACAACCACTGGAAGTCCCATACCACCCCGAGCTGAAGACTCAATTGGACCACCTTAGCTTCATGATGTATGATCGTCAGCAGGAATTGGACAACTGCCGCGACTATTGCAACCACAAGTCTGCCATCATCAAGACGAAGGATCAGACCATAGCCATGCTAGCAAAGGATCGCAAGTCTCGCCGCCGTCAGCTCGACAAGAAGGAGCGCATTATTGCCCGTCTTCGCCATCGCATCTTATCTCTGGAAGAGACCATCCACGAGAGAGACATGCAGTTAGAGGAAAGGGAGAATGCCGGAGAGGATCTTCGTGGAGACCCTTACTCCTATCTCAGCGATGACGATGATTTTCTGTAGGATCAGGCCATGGAATTCTTCACCGATGAGGATGATTTCGCCTTCATCGATGATGCTGAAGATGATGAAGCCACAGATTCCGAGGAGTAGTAGCACTGAGCACTAGCGTAGTGAGTAATAGTCGGTCCCACGGTATCGTAGATTCCAGAATGGTTCTTAAAACCATCTGTTTTCTTTGTTGTGGTGTGTGTTGTACTGTGTGCTATGAATGAGTGAATGAAAAAGCAAGTTGCTAGAAAAACCTGAGTCAAACTCTAAAAACTTTTCAAAAACCCAAAACCTTAGAAATTCCCCTCTTTTCTCATGATCTATATCAATCTTCAGATGCCACGTGGAGGAAGTGGTTCAGCCCCGGACCCGATGTTGCAGATCCTGCAAATGTTGACTTCTGACCGCGAAGCTGAAAGAGAGGAACGTCAAGCCAACATAGCCACTCCGTAGCAGATAGCCCAGCTAGCCCACAACAACCAAGGCCATGGAAATCAGGACAACCACGGATCTAAGCTCAAGAATTTTCAGAATACCAACCCACCCGTTTTTACCAAGTCAGAAGAACCCCTAGACGCCGATGATTGGCTGCAAACCATGGAAAACAACCTAGAAGTCGCCGGAGTAGAAGCCAATGAGAAAGTCCTGTTCGCCACCCATTATCTAGCCGGAGATGCCAGGGCATGGTGGAACAGTGTTCGTGCAATGACCGGAGGCCAGATGATGACCTGGGAGGAATTCAAGGTCAAGTTTAGTAGAACCCATGTGCCACCAGGTTTGATCAAGAGAATGAGAGACGAGTTCAGAGAGTTGAAGCAAGGAAGGATGACTGTAGTGGAATACCGTGACAAATTTTTGTCATTAGCTAGGTATGCCCCGGACGAGATAGACACCGAAGCCAAGAAGAAAGAAAGATTCCTGAATGGTCTGCATGACGAGATGCAGATAGTGTTAGTCAATATCCCCTTTGTTGATATTGAAGCCCTTGTCGACTCTGCTATCCAGATGGAAGGAAAGATCAACCAGGCCAATGAGAACCGCAAGCGTCGCATGATGCATCAACCAGGAACCCATCAGACCCCAAAGTATCGCCCCAACCCATCTCCAGGATTTTCCCCAAGAACCAACAGACCCCCTATGACCCGTCCAACCTATCCCAACCGTGGAAACCCTAGACCCGGAGGAAATCACAACAACCCCGGCAACTCTAGCAATTTCACCCGTGCCCCACCCAAGTTCAACACCAACAATGCTACCGCCAACCCCAACACTGCCCCAAGGACTGGAAGCAATGTTGTGCCTGTCGCAGCCAAGGACAAGTCACAAGTGACCTGTTATGAATATGGAAATAAAGGCCACTATTCCAACGAGTGCCCCAACAAGAAGAATGCTACAGCCCCCAACGCCAATGTCCCAGCTCAGCAGCAGCGTCGTGTCCAGCCAGGGAGAAGATTTGCCCCAGGGAATTCACTCAATCGCAATGGACGTCTTTTTCTCATGCATGCTGAAGAAGCTCAGGAAGCGCCAGATGTCGTGCTGGGTATGTTTTCTGTTAATTCAGTACTTGCAAGAGTGTTGTTTGATTCTGGTGCATCACATTCATTTGTCACCGAAGAATTTGCCTGCACTAGTAAATTCAACCAACCAAATTGAAGCATGTGATGATTGTACAAATTCCCGGATCAACCACCAAGGCTAGGTAAATTTGCAAAGCCGTCCCTATCCGAATCCATGGCATAGATTTTTATGCTAATCTGATAGTACTCGGAACTAAAGGTTTGGAAGTAGTACTAGGAATGGATTGGATGTCCAAACATAAAGGATTGATTGATCGCCAAGAAAGCCATCACCATGACCAAGATCTCCGGAATATCGATAGCATATATCTGAAACCTTACCTCGCCAATTCAAGTGTAACAAGAGTCTAGCCGAACCTACCATTGACCATGTTCGGATAGTCTGTGAATACCCCGATGTATTTCCAGATGTTTTGCCCGGTATGCCCCCAGATCGGGATATCGAGTTTATCATCGAACTAATCCCCGGAACAGGACCCATAGCCCAGAGACCCTATAGTATGAACCCGTCAGAACTAGAAGAACTGAAGAAGCAACTAGATTCCATGCTAGAAATTGGATTGATTCAACCAAGTGCGTCCCCATGGAGATCACCTGTCTTGTTTGTGGACAAGAAGGATGGAGGTAACCGTTTGTGTACGGATTATCGGAAGTTGAATGATGTCACCATCAAGAACAAGTACCCCTTGCCTAATATAGAAGATTTGTTTGATCAGTTGACCGGTGCCCAGGTGTTTTCTAAGATTGATCTTTGAACTGGCTATCATCAACTCAAAATTCATGTAGAGGATATCCCAAAGACTGCCTTTACCACCAGATATGGATTGTACGAGTGTACAGTCATGTCTTTTGGATTAACCAATTCCCCCGCTTATTTCATGAACCTCATGAATAAGATTTTTATGGACTTCCTGGATAAGTTTGTCGTTCTTTTCATCGATGACATTCTGATTTATTCCAAATCAGAAGAAGAACATGAGCTACACCTAAGGACCATTCTTGGAACCCTTAGAGAGCATCAATTGTATGCCAAGTTCAGCAAATGTGAATTCTGGTTACAGGAGGTAGGATTCCTCGGTCACATTGTATCAGCCGGAGGAATTGCCGTTGACCCTGCCAAAGTGAAAGATGTAGAAGATTGGCAAGCCCCAACCACTCAAACCCAAGTTCGTGCTTTTCTCGGATTGGCGGGATATTACCGCAAATTTGTAGAAGGATTCTCTAGTATCGCCCAACCAATGACCCAATTGCTGAAGAAGGACAAGAAGTTTGAATGGACCGACCAATGTGAAGCGAGTTTTCAAGAACTCAAGAGGAGATTGATTTCAGCCCCAATCTTGATCATGCCGGATATCACGAAGCCCTTCGATGTGTACTGTCACGCATCTAAGATTGGTCTCGGATGTGTGCTAATGCAAGAAGGCAAAGTTATATCTTATCTATCTCGACAATTGAAGCAACATGAGTAAAATTACCCAACCCATGACCTCGAACTTGTAGCCGTAGTTCTATCCCTGAAGACATGGAGACATTACCTGATGGGAAACCGTTGTGAGATTTACTCGGATCACAAGAGCCTAAAGTATATATTCACTCAGAAGGAGTTGAATATGAGGCAGAGAAGATGGATTGAGCTAATCAAGGATTACGACCTGGACATTCACTATCACCCGGGTAAAGCTAGCGTGGTAGCCGATGCCCTTAGCAGATTGCCGTGCCGCTTGAACTCCATGATTTTGAAGGAGCAACCAAGTTTGCACAAAGAGATGGAAGATTTTCGAATGGAATTAGTAAGTGAAGGATTTTTGGCTAGCATAGAACTTCAGCCCACTTTGATCAGTCAGATTAAAGAGGCGCAGAAAGGAAATGCCAGTATCGACGGAATCAAGCGTCGTATCGGTACATGCAAAGTACCCGGATTCACCGAGGACGAAGAAGGAGTTTTGTGGTACAAAGGACGCCTTTGTGTACCATCAGATTCTGAGTTAAAAGAAGTTATCTTGAAGGAGGCTCATGATACTCTTTATTCTATCCATCCCGGAGGAACTAAGATGTATCAAGATTTGAAAGAGCAATTTTGGTGGCATAAGATGAAGAGAGAAATCGGAAGCTATATCGCCAAGTGTGATATATGTCAGCGAGTCAAGGCCGGACATCAAAGACCCGCTGGATTGCTGCAACATTTGCAAATTCCGGAATGGAAATGGGATTCTGTAGGAATGGACTTTATCATGGACTACCTACTTCTAGTAGGGAAATGACTCTATTTGGGTCATAGTGGATGATTGTCCAAAGTCTCCCATTTCTTGCCCGTCAAAACCACCTATCAGAGTTCGAAGCTAGCGGAGTTGTACATCGCTAGAATCGTTAGTTTGCATGGAGTCCCCAAGAACATCGTATCGGATCGAGGAACTCAGTTTACCTCGAGATTCTGGAAGAAAGTCCAAGAAGGTTTAGGAACCCGCTAGATTTCAAGATCTGCGTATCACCCTCAGACCGATGGACAAACGGAGCGAGTATATCAAATACTCGAAGATATGCTTAGAGCATGTGTGCTAGAATATGGATCCAAGTGGGAAGACTGTCTGCCGTTTGTAGAATTTTCATACAACAATAGTTACCAAGCCAGTTTGCAAATGGCCCCATTTGAATTCATGTACGAAAGAAAGTGCCGCACCCCTTTGAACTGGTCGGAAGTAGGAGAGAGTCAGATCTTTGGACCTGACATCCTACGAGAAGCAGAAGAGAAGGTTCACAAGATTCGTGAGCACCTCAAGACAGCCCAATCCCGACAGAAGAGTTACGCCGACAAGAGACGTCGAGACCTTGCCTTCAACATAGGAGATTTTGTTTATCTGAAAGTGTCGCCATTGAAGGGAATGCAGTGTTTCCAACTCAAGGGAAAGTTAGCCCCCAGCTATATTGGACCTTTCAAAATTTTGAACCGTCAAGGAGAAGTATCATATCAATTGGAACTACCTAAAGAGATGTCAGCTGTGCACAATGTGTTCCATATCTCGTTACTTCGCAAGTGTCTCGAAGTCCCCGAGAAGACCGAAGTGTTCAAGAATATCGATCATCGGACCATAGAGATCAACGATGACCTGACCTATCCCGAAGTACCCATCCGCATTTTGGAAGAAGCTTTTCGAAACACCCGAACCCGAAGCATCAAGTTTCTCAAGATTCAGTGGAGCAACCACACAGAAGAGGAAGCTACCTGGGAACGCGAAGATCACATCAGGACGGAGTTTCCCGATCTCTTCAAATCCTAGGTAATATTTTCGACCTTTTTCAAATCTCGGTACGAGATTTTGTTTAAGGGGGGAAGGTTTGTAACATCCCAAAAATACCAAATTTAGATCATCAAACACTAATCATCAAGATTAGGGTTAACAAAAACTTTTCTAAATAAACTCATGAATGCATGTATATGTGTATGCATGGATTTTGAATTTCTTTAAAAACCACTGGTTTGTGTGATCCATTGCTTGTAAAATGTTTCTTAGGTGAAATGAACATCATCTAAAACATTTCCCACACTTTCCTTAAAGACAAGTAAATCAAAACAAATATATTAAGTGAATGGTCATTTTGACCAATTTAACTCCCATGCCTACTTTGGCTATCTCAAACTTTCAAAACTGTAAACTTTTTCGGATCTTTGCACCCCTTGAATGTACTCATAACAAGGTATCAAGGCCCACTTTGTGATCATCCAGAAACTTTCAAATGCATAGTTTAAATGAAAATTCAAAATTGAATATTCTTCATGTGGGAAGATCCCACTTTCCAAAACCCACTCAAACAAGCTCAACTTTCAAAACCCAAGCATCTGCAGACTCACCAGCACCAATCTAGCAAACCTACCAAAATTCATTTCAAAATTCAAAACTTGATTTCATGCGGCCATTTCATCAAACAGGTTGCAGACACAAATCAAACAAAACATCAAACACTATAGTGTGCAGTGATTCTTGCCTAACTTTTTCCCTAGTTAGCTCACACACAACTCAGTAGATCATCTAGAAAGATTAGCCCAACACTAGCACCCCTGTGAGCTTGCCATTGCCATTAATGGTGAACAGCCGAGCACCTCAATGCCACCCCATAGTCGACAGCAGGCTAGAGGAAGAACTAGCCGTGACAACCTTGTCTGGGAGGCAGCCCACTGTCCACCGCCACTCCCTGTCCCAGCCACGAGCGTTGCTAAGCCCTGGACCACGCGCACAAGCCGCGCCCAGACCATGCCGAGCGTGCGCCAGAGAGCCACCCTCGACCATCACCCACAGACCGCGCGCCGCCCTTACCGCGTGCACACACAATCCCCACCGACCCAGGAGACCGCCAGACATCCCCGTTTGCCGCCCCGTGCCACACAGCCACCGCCCGCCGTCGAAGACGCCACCTCTGCCGCGCAGAGCACCGCCCGTTCCAGATCAAACCACACTGCCCCATGCCTCGCGACCATGTCGTTGAGCATCACCAGAAGACACAACACCGTCCCCTACCCTTGCCCATGCCATTAGTCACCAGAACGTCGCCCGACGAGCTCACTGCGTCTTGACGGTCCCCTCGCTCGACTATAAATAGAGTCCACACCCGCACGATTTCTTCACACCATCTCACTCCCCTCTCCTCACTGATCGTGCCACACCATTCTCAGAGCAAGGCGGGCACCACCTCGCCGGAAGTTCACTGGAGCCTGCCGCTGCCGGAGAAGAAAGGAGCCAGCGATTGGAGCCGCCCCAGGAGAAGCCACCGGTACCAGGAGGTTCGCCGTCGTTGACTTCGTTACGCCTCACTCGACCTCGCCGCACCCGGTGAGCCCCCAGCACCCCTCACTGGCCGCGTTAGGTTTCGTTCTCGCCGGAGTTGTCTCGCGTCGACGATGACCCCCAGCCGTTGGATTAGAACTAGATCGAACGATCCACGTTGCCCCATACCGCTTCGCCCAGCCCCGTGTCACTGACGAGTGGGGACACCCACTTAAGCAGCCCGCGGGAGCACTGCGCTTAGCAGGACGGCCCAGTAACTTTTCCCGCGCAGCCCAGCAATTCAAATTAAATCTTTTCCTATTTCAATTCAAACACACTTCAGCACCCAACTTCAAAAATCAACCCAGATCGATTCAGTGCACCAAATTGAATGAAACCAATTTTGTTGGAAAGGTCTGTGAATGCTTAATCCAAGCCCGTTGGATTCAAGTCATTTGGATCTCTAGATCACCCCTAGTAAAAATAACAAGGCAGAAGCTTTTCTGCATTCAAACATTTTTCAAATTTAAACCATAAAAGCTTTTGAGTTGATTCCAACTCTCAAAAAATCAAATTTGACCATACCTTTCAGAATATATAAAAATATATAGGTTTACTTGCAGAAATAATGTTCAAGTAATAAAAGAATGCTACATAAGCATTTCTAGCCACTTTAATTAATTAAAATAAAAGGGTAAAACCTTATTAAATTGTGACACCACTTTAAATCACATTCCCATGGACTACAATATGTGGTGATGACATGTGTCAACATGATCCCATATTTGGTTTGGAGAATATTAAACCTTAAGTAGTTTTTCAATGAGTAGAAATTACTTTTCTAAAAATAAAAAGAATCAAACCAAGCCTTAACCTTGTAATGTTAGAGATGATGCTAGATCATCTATAGGATCCTTGTGTGTGATGATTGCAAGTAGTTAAGTATTGTTTGGTGATTGTGTACCTCGTATTTATTCATAGACGCTAGTACCGACCAAGGATACGAGGAGGAAGGAGGATACTACGAAGAGGAAGCCGAGGAGAGCTTCAACCACTGCTCTGCACAAGGCATTCTAGTAACTATGCAAGCCTAATATTACTAGTGAATGTGCAAACTAGTAACCCTGCAAGTTAACACTTGCAATTTAGCAAGCTGATACTATACCTATGCAAGCTTATACTGATATTGATGCAAGCTAACCCTTGCCAGATACCCTACTGATGCCACAAACCCATACTTGTGATATGACTACTATATGCCTTAAGCATATGTGATCATACCCACTTGATAAACCAAATTATAGTTTTATGTGCAAGCTTCTTACTTTATTTCTTTATCAAAGCTTACTTAGAGTCTACCTAAGAGTTTGGTAGATACTAGGCAGTTGTGCTGAAGGTTGCATCAAGAGCATTAAATTGGCCTAAGCTAGAAACCTTGATATCAGCCTAAGATATAAGGTTGGACTTAGTGAAACTCCACTAGTTACCACCCCTCACTAGTGCTACCCCCACCTGTAGATGCTAGTGCTAAGCATAAAACTTGATCAACTTTTAGATGGGAATACTTGGTGGAAAAATGGTTATGAAAACCTTGGAATGATTGATCATTCTATTGAAATGTTTTGGACATGTGTTTCCAAACACTTGATGATTCTGGTGATAAAAATGTTGAGGCATGAGCCTTAGCCCTTTATAAAACTGATGGTTGTCTGGATGCGATACCATTCCAATTTTAGCGTACAACCACAATACCCGAATATTGGGTAGGGCTTGACTGGAAACTTATATACCTTAGTATTAGTTCCCTCACGGCCAAGGTCTGAGCTGAGGCTACCTTGTGAAGATTGTCCACCTATGCAGTACCCAAGATGACAGTGGTCATGGTTGGGAGGCCAAACTCACAGGAGAGGTGCTTATACTAGGGCGTGTAATTGAAAGGTTAGGATTGATTATCCGCATACTGAGTATGGTGAATTCAGGATTTGTTCCTGACGGATGTATCGAATGTTGTGGTGAAAGTGTACAATATCTGCAGAGTGTCAAACTATTCGAATAGCCGCGTCCGCGGTTATGGACAGTTGGAGTGTCCATACTGTTCCCCCGTCAGAGTTTTCGAAATGATTTGTGAAATGATTTGTGAAATGAATTGAGACTTTGACTTTACCACAACAGAGTTGTGACTTGAAATACAACTTCCCACTTAGGATTTATAAAATTGTGACTAGCTTTGGAACTTAGTAGAGATAAACCTGGCTTTTTGCAAAATAACCCTAGAGCCTAGTGTCCTAATATCCAAAAACCCCTTTACCTGTTAGTATTAGTTTGCGAGTACTTAAAGAGTACTCATGGCTTTGTCCCTGGCTATTCCCATGGCCAGACTATGAAGAGGTGTACCCCGAAGATGGAACCCAGGAAGGTTACGACAACTAGGATCATCTCCCATCGTCAGCATTGCCTGTGACCCCGAAGATGGAGCTTCGCCTACGCTCCCGTTATTATTACGTATTCCGCTGCTTGATGTTGTATTAAGAACTGGATCATGAGATCCCTATTGGTGTAAGAACTTATGTATCGTTTGTAATGGATGATGTACTATGGTATCCAATTCTGTTATGTCTCGCAAAAATGGTAATCCTGGGATTGCGATGTATGGCATAACAGGCATCTAGGATTGAAAAATCCGGGTGTTGACAGGTATCTAGTGAAATAAATTCTTGCGCTTGTTATTCTTTTCGGAACAAAACTTTTGCTCCAAATGGATGTCGGTGTATCTTAAGTGTGTCACCCTACGGTTCGGGAATAATGCGGACATGATCGAGACCCCTCTTAGATCAATAATCAGAAGCGGGATCTGGAGACCCATACTGACTCCCACACATTCAACGATGACTTTCTTGTGATCGTCGAAACCTTTTATGCTAGTATCTTAATCCTTTTGTTTCGCGATATATTACATGTCCGAGATTCGATCATCGGTATCTCCATACCTAGTTTGATCTCGTTACTGACATGCACTCTTTTCTCGTTCCCATGATATAACATTCTAGTGATCAAATCACTTGCTTGCAAGCTAACTAATGTGATATCACCGAGAGGGCCCAGAGTATATCTATCCGTCATCGGGATGAACAAATTCCACTCTCGATCCATGGGCCTAAACATAACACTTTATTAGTTCTGAATCCATCTTTATAATCACCCTGTTACGGTGTGACGTTTGATGTTATCAAGAAACTCTTCCGGTGTTAGTGATTGACATAATCTTATGGTCTAAGGATTAGGATCACTTCGTAAGTTGTTATAGCAATATAAACTCAATGACTTTGATCGTAATGCTATACTTCGGATGAATGTTCATCACACCATTACACTAATGTTGTGATCCCGTTATTAACAACATCCAATGTCCATGATCAGGAAACCTTGATCATCTTGTTAATCAACGAGCTAGTTTATGAGAGGGGCATAACTAGGAACTTCCTTTTTGTTTATTAAACACACATGTATTAACATTTCCGTATTAATACAATTATAGCATGTAAAATAAACATTTATCATAAATAAGGAATATGATAATAACCACTTTATTATTGCCTCTCGGGCATATTCCCTTCAGTCTCGCACTTGAACTAGAGACAATAATCTAGTTTGAAAACTTTGCGTATTAAACACATATGGCTTTCTGGTGTTCCATATACGCAACTGCAAGTGGTTAACATAATCTACGGATCTGACGCTTTCAGGTCCGTGTGTATTTGCATCTTCATGCATCACTCATTCTCCAATGAGATGGCATTGTACAAATTTGGTCTTTCGGTGAGACCTTTAGTTCCTTGGGGTTAAAACACGTCGATATTATTGTCGTAAAATATATCTTTAGTGTTAGCCCGTTGCGAACCACACCTTAGTTTGATAACAAACTACTTGACACAAATTCCCTCCTTTGCTGCTACTATAGCAGTCATATACTTAGCCTTTTTGTTGTAGTATTCGTCACAATGTCTTAACTATGGATTTCATCCAAATCCATCATGGAATCTCCTTTCCATTACATTGTGCCACCCATAGTTTAAATTGAGATAAACTTAATTTGTATCTTGTGACAAAACTAGTATCAATGTAACGCTTTCCAATGAACTATTTGTAATTGTTTGTCACCTCTACACAAATATTTTCTTAGTTCTCCCAAAAGATCATAAGAATATCTTACTATAGTCCAATGATCATTTTATGATTCATTCTGGTATATGCTCATAACACTTAGAGCATAGGACATATCTAGATGTGTACATATCATGGTATGATTGATCAAAACATTCTCGTGATTTCACTCATCAAGTGTCAAAGCACTTGAATCTTGTTTCACTTATCAAGTGTCGATACACTTGAATCTTGATTCAATTCCTTTCAATGCGACAAGAACCGTTTCTTGTTGTTTCTATATTGAACTCCTTCAATATCTCATATATGTATGTTTGGCACAACCATATTAGCGTCACCGTCTATCCACTATAGACATTCATGCTAAATATTCGGGTTTTGCCTAAGTCTTTCATCAAAATGAAATCCTTAACCTTTGTCAATAAAAGATACATCATTTCTAATCAACAAGATGTCCTCCACATAATGTATTAGAAATATGTCTCAGCGCTCCCACTTAATTTCTTGCAAATGCAAGCATCTTCATCGTCTCCAGATGAAAACTCCTTTTTCATCACGGTGAATATTCCAACTCCGTGATGCTTACTTCAACCATTGAAGTTTTCATGCCCTTTTAGCATCCTTTGAATTTAACAAAACCCTTTGGACCGTGTCTTGTACACGTCGTAGGTAACCATTCTATTAGAAGAATTTTGTTTTGTTTATTCATCTACCATATACCAAATTATATGTAGTGGTTGCTACTTTAATCCGTCCAGACTAAATATCACTATGAAAGATCAAATCTTGTCATAGTCAACTCCTTGAACATCGTCATAAAATACTTTACGACATGTCGACTATTTCATAGATGTGAAACATCCATGTCTGTTTCTTTATAGATCCAAATACGACCGATAGGTTTTTACACCTTTCCGGAGGGTCTTCCAAGTTCAAAACTTGATTTATCGTGTATGGAACTATCACGGATTTTATGGCTTCAAGCCATTTGACGGAGTGAGGTCCCATCATCGCTTCTTTGCATATAGTCGGTTCATCATTGACAAACAATAATGATTTACTATCAAATCTTAGTATTTGATTGTTTATTCGACCGACTTGGTTCAATAAGAACTTAGATCTCCATGACCACAACCTTTGAGGCACATAAGCTATGAGCATTATGGCAGCCTCCAGAACGAGTTCCGGCGCTGCGCAACTCAGCACATTTATCTAAGGTTCGTTAACCTTATCAAAGTTCTATTGTCCTCCCACTTAACTTTTGCGAAAAATTCCTTTTTTAAGAAACTTCACATTTCAAGTGACAAACCCTTTTGTCCTCGGTGTTATGGAGGAATAACCAATTGTTATTCGAAATAACCTACAAAGACATGCTCATCTGACTTTGGTTGGAAACATCTTACTTATGTTTAGCATACCAAAATTTAAGAAATGACAACTTGGGTTTTACCCCAAACCATAACTTCCATGGTGTCATTTCAACGGATCAAGATGGAGCTCTTTTCAGTGTAAAAGCGGAAGTCTCTAAAGCTTTAATCTTTTAAAACATAATGGCTGTTTTATAAATAACACCTTTGATCCAACCATGTCAAACAAGGTTTCATTACAAATCTCAAACACTCCATATTCCTATGGTGTTTCGGGATATGTAAATCTAGGTGTTTTGCTAAACTTGCAACTCAAATAAATCCCTTTATGATAAAATCATAATTAATTTATTTTCTTGTTACACTTGTAACTCAAACAAATCCCTTATGATAAAATCATAAACCATTTATTTTCTTGTTACAATGATTTTCCACTTCATCTTCAAAGTCTTTGAAAACGTTTTTCAAATATTTCATACTTATTTCTCATTAAGTGAATATTCACTCAAATTTCCGGAGAAAGCATATGAAGTTGAAACCCATCGCTTACGACTACACATAATGGAATACATACATCGATATGTATAAATTCCAATAATTTAGTCGTCCGTTCTTCTTTGGCCTTTGAATGAAGTTTTAATTATCACGTGGAAAGTCTCACAAGCGTCACTTGATCAAATCAAAGGCTCCAAAAATCCATGAATATGGAGATTCTTCATGTTTTCTTTCCAATATAACTTAAACAGCGATGTCACTTTGTAAGTGATCTTTCAATCATTTGTCTTGCGACATTTTAGCATTAGGTTTTATGGATGTGATTTCTCCAACTAGATTTGTAAATCATCCATATTATATGGAATACAGTAATTATTTGAACAACTTTTGTTCTCATAATACCTGATTTAAATAACAATTATTAAAACAAATCTTGAAGTGAAGCTTTGATGTCAATGAGAAATACAAACAACGGTTTATTTGTTTTCAATGAACATCATCACATATTCTCTTGCTAGTTACTTAGGCCATTTTGGTTCATGAATTGCATCGTTCTGTATGAAATTTCATACCAACCAATTTGGTATCCAATACCCAAGAACCACATTGTTTAACAAGCAAAGAATACAACCATAACATGTATATCATATATATACCTAAATTGGATATTTCCAATCTTTTCTTTTCTGCCAAATATATTTTATAGATTATCTTTCAGCATTTCATTTTCCTTTTTAAAAGAATCTATCAACATCAAAAGTGGCGCCATATACATGACACATAGTCCAAAGCGTGTATATTCAAATAATAATACCTTTGGACTTGCACTTTGAAGTAGATCACCATCATCAAAATGATCAGTATTCTTTCAAAATCCATTCTTTAGTTGTAAGGTTCCCAACCTTTAATAAGGTAGAGATCCCTGTGTTTACAATGCTAGTCCCTGGATCAATAGCTAGCATCCATAGTTAAGATGTAATATCAAGAAACAAAGGTCATAATACAACTTTATAACTAGGAATAAAATAATTTATTACATCTTACATAGCTCATTTGGCTATCTCATTACAATGCAGCAGAATATAACAATAACATGGGGTCCTTCATCTTCAAAGTGCCATAGGCAAACATGTTGGTTGTAGACTTTTAATCCTAATCAACACATCTCACTAACTTCATACAAACCTGCAACATAATAAGTTACAGCCACAAGGGTCAATACATTTGAATTGTATTGGCAAGTGATACTATAGTGGAGTTTATCATCTATATGCATTTGGCTAAGTGGAGCTTAGGCTTGCTCTGCTCAAAATATATTTTCATTATCATTTGAAAACACTAAGTTTTTGCTTGACAAAAATCACCCAAGGCATCTCCCAATAGAAATTGGTGATCCTTCAACCCTTGTTCAACCACAAGTTTTACTTAGAAATTGGGATGAGGAGATTCTTGATAGCTTCCATGTCTTGATGCTCAAATTGTCCTTTGCCAGGGACATGGCTAAGTACTTAGATTTTTCACTCTGCAGAGGTGGTGCACTTTTCCCACAAGACTTGGTTTCACCAAGACAAGATCTTTCAAAAGCCTTCCCTTAGACCAGAATGGACGCGCTCCAACCTATCATTCCCCTACCACCAACTGTCCATTTGGCTAAGTTATTTCAACCTATATGATCCAGGCAGAGCCCATAATGCCAAGTGGCTGCACTTGCAGCTTCTCAACATTTGACATCTCAAATCTCTTTGTTCCTGGGTGGCCATACACAAGTTAGATACACAAGGTAAACCATAGAAATGGGCCTTGTGAACCACTCAACACAAACCATTCCTTCCATTCCACCCAGGTGATTCATTCACTTAGTTGTTTTATTAACAAAACACAAGTCCACAGACTTAGAAATATTCCATAGCATGAATATATATTCCACCCTTGTTTTCTACTAGCTAAGCTAAGCATGATAGTAGTAGGAATATTAACTTAGGAAATTCTACTAAGGTTTCATCTACTAGGATTTCCCATGGCATAGTTTACACTTAGCAAAATTCCATGCAAGTCCTACTTAGAAATATCACTAATGCATAGTGAAAATAATGGGACAAAAGTATGAAGCATCACTTGCCTTTTTGGTAGAGAGTATAAGTTCACTCCTTGATCTTTGCAATATTCACACTCTTCAAATCACTACAATTCAATCAAGCAAGCAAGGATTCAAACTACCATTCAAGCAATCATCACATAAAATAATAGAAACAAAAAAATGCATGCAAGCATGTCAATCTTTGTTTTATTTACAAAAGTGGTTTATAATAGGTTATAAACATTCTAAAACACTTATTGGTCATTTTATAAAGTGGCAAAACTATTTGCAAAAGATCTTACCTATAAACCATTTTCAAACCAAATCATTATTTTATGTGGTTGAAAATGCCTTTATCAAAGTAGCAATCTTTATAGGGTTTACCAAATAAATTTTTAAATCATAAAAATTGGTTCTTGGGGTCAGAGAGTTTATTCCAAAACATTTTCCCAAGGTTTTCTTCAAAAAGCATTTTTAACAAATAAACAATATTTTTATTTGACTAGAAATGGTTTAAATCAAAGGTTTATTCTTTTGCTTCACCAAATATATTTTTGAACCCACAAATTGATTTCTATGGTCAGTAGGTTCAAAACAAACCATTTGCCAAAGATTTTATCTCAAAAATCATTTTAGAACAAATTTCATATTCTAAATATGCCGACACAAGTTTCTGCAAAAATAATCAATTTAACAGAAGCATTTTACTAAACAAATTGCATGGTCAGAAAGTACTTGTTTTGCTGTATCCATTGATATAAATTTGCAAAATTTGGACGTGTGGTTTGAAAGTTATGAATTTTTCAAATTGGAACATCTAATAGACATTTCTGTTTTTATTTCAAATGGACAGGGCCACGTGGAGCGATTTCATTGGGCGGTACCGCTTCGGTTGGATCGACCTTCCTGGGCCGTCAGATCTAAATGGCTACGCACGGTGCAGATCAAAGGATACCCTTTCGATTATGATTCTATCATAACCATCTGATTAAGATCCTACGGTCCCTATTGCTTTGACCATTAAGCAGCGGCGCTGGCGGCGGTGACTGGCGGCGGAGCGGCCTGGCGGTGGCGTCGCCGGCGATGCATGAAGCGAGAGAGTAAAAGGAGTGGCTCACCAGGTTCAGGAGATCACGGTGAGGCTCAACGTGCTTGCGGTTTGTCAAGGGGCGCACGGTGGTGCCGTGGATTCCTCGCCGGAGTTGAGCTGCACCTCGGGCTCGTCTGTTCGTCGACGGGGGCGACGATATACGGCATGCTAAGGCATATAAAGGGCACCGTTAGGCATACAAGAAATTATGCAAATTCACTTTGATTTAATTTATGATAAATTGAGTTCTACTAATCCAAATTAGAAATGAACTCCCACTCAAAAACGACATCCCTCGTGTCTTTTTGGTGATTACATGAACCAAATCCACTACACCAAGTCCGATCATCACGTGAGTCGCTGTAGCTTCAAAGGCGAGCATCCATATGGTCATCATATCAAAAACATATGACTCATGCTTAACCTTTCGGTCCGTGTTCCGAGTCCATGTCTGTACATGCTAGGCTCGCCAAGTAAGAACCTTAGTATTCGCGTGTGTAACTGTCTTACACCCGAGATATGCTCGTGGATTCAAGTACACCCGATCATCACGTGATGTCTTGAAGCAACGAAACATTGTCGGTGCATACTTAAGGAAGAACACATTTTTATCTTGATATCTAAATGAGGGATCATCTTATTATGCTAATAAAACGCCAAACAAGCATTATAAGATGCAATCAAACCATCACATGTTTATTAGTGAAATGATATGGTTCCCGCATATGATCTCCATCATGTGCACCGTGGTATGATCTCTATCATACCTTTATGTGTAAGGCCAAGGTCTATGGAACTTACACGCTATGTGTGTTGTAAGAGTATCATCTCATACTTCTACTTACAACATCACCATATCATAACACTAGCCCAACAACAATCTAAACTAGACGCCTCTAATTTATCCATTGCAAGTTTTATGTGGCTTAGGGCTTTCGAAGATAGAACTGTTCTTACCTACGAACATGAACCACAACGAGGATAACCAAATTGTTGACAACTCGTTGCAAATTATATATTGACTATAGTAGGAGAGACAGACACCCGCTAGCCACTTATGCAAAACTAGTTGCATGTCAAGCGTGGAGCAGGTCTCATGTGCGAGGACATGTAAAGTTTGTCCGGGCCGCTTCATCCCACTATGCCACCAATATCCAAAGTACAACTAAGAAGCAATAAAATGATCATCATCGCCCACATACTCATATGTGTACTACCCGTGCAAAGTATCTACGCATAGATCCGGCTCTGATACCACTGTAGGGTTCGCAGCATAGAAAACAAAAAATTTCCTACGATGGGAACAACTATGTACCAAGATCTATCTACTAGATACAAACAACGGGCGGATCTACATCCGTAGAGAACATACCCTTGAAGACCGACAAAGCTTAACGAGTCCAAACTCGTGGTTGATGTAGACGATCTCTTGCCAATCTCAAGATCGAGAGGAAGTCCTAGCGCCGCAAAACAGCAGCGCATCCGTGCTCGCACACACGTTCGAGGCACCGAGCAACCTCCGCCTCCTCGCTCCAGCGATGCAGTAGAAGCACAACACTTTCTTACCGAATAGCCCCTGGTAACATGTATCTCGCTAGTCCGAGACCATGGGGGATAAATACTAGAGGGGGAGAGAGATCCTTCACGAGGAGGTGTGTGTGAGAGAGAGGGAGGGGGGCTCCTTTTATAGGGAGAAGGGGGCACCTAAGGGTCCATGCGCTCAGCCATGGGGCTGCCCCCACCTCTTCCACATTCATGTGGGTGGACAGTCCACTCACTCAAATGCCTTTCAATTCCCTCCACTCAAAAACCCACTCAAATTCTCATTAAATTTCCACCAAATTTAATGCAAACTCTCATTTAATAAAACTCCTTTTATTTATTCAGAATTTTGTCAATTACTTTAATGACAAACATCCACATATAACCCCTTGCTAGTATTTCATTTCACATGCAGAAACACTTTCTGCAATTTCACCCGAAAATCCGTTTCGATATCTAGTGAAATAAATTCCTGCGCTTGTTATTCTTTTCGGCACGAAACTTTTGCTCCAAATGGATGTCGGTGTATCTTAAGTGTGTTCACCCTACGGTTCGCGAATAATGCGGACATGATCGAGACCCCTCTCAGATCAATAATCAGAAGCGGGATCTGGAGACCCATACTGACTCCCACACATTCAACGATGACTTTCTTGTGATCGTCAAAACCTTTTACGCTAGTATCTTAATCCTTTTGTTTCGCGATATATTACATGTCCGAGATTCGATTATCGGTATCTCCATACCTAGTTTGATCTCGTTACTGACATGCACTCTTTTCTCGTTCCCGTGATATAACATTGTAGTGATCAAATCACTTGCTTGCAAGCTAACCAATGTGATATCACCGAGAGGGACCAGAGTATATCTATCCGTCATAGGGATGAACAAATTCCACTCTCGATACATGGGCCTCAACATAACACTTTATTAGTTCTAAATCCATCTTTATAATCACCCTGTTACGGTGTGACGTTTGATGTTATCAAGAAACTCTTCCGGTGTTAGTGATTGACATGATCTCATGGTCTAAGGATTAGGATCACTTCGTAAGTTGTTATAGCAATATAAACTCAATGACTTTCATCGTAATGCTATACTTCGGATGAATTTTCATCACACCATTACACTAATGTTGTGATCCCGTTATTAACAACATCCAATGTCCATGATCAGGAAACCTTGATCATCTTGTTAATCAACGAGCTAGTTTATGAGAGGGGCATAACTAGGAACTTCCTTTTTGTTTATTAAACACACATGTATTAATGTTTCCGTATTAATACAATTATAGCATGTAAAATAAACATTTATCATAAATAAGGAATACGATAATAACCACTTTATTATTGCCTCTCGGGCATATTCCCTTCAGCAACGCCTCTGAGGTATCCACACGTACAGGGTGGAAGCGTCAGACGCAGGACTGCTAGGTCCGCGCGTGCAACACATGCGTGAGGAGTGGCGGCTAGGTGGAATCGTCTCGCCCTGGTCAGCACGCCCCACCCTCTCTTATATAGGCGTCCCTATTGGTCTTCTACATTAGCATCCCATTAGTAGCCTAAGCCTGGTCTAATTCGGATCCAATCCTCATTAGGCTTCCAGCCCCTTAAGTGTGTGACCTATAGGTTCATATACGTATAGACTGACACGAATACACTTATTCTGTCAATAGTTGGTAGCGGCCTCTAGCAAGATGTGCCAACTCCTAAACGCATACAAAGATCATATCGGACGAACCATCACAAGGTTTAGTACATGTCTTTCCCTTTGCCTCACGATATTTGGTCTAGCTCCAAGCTGACCTCCCTTTCTCGATACTGTGATTCGGAATTCATTTACTAGGTTAACTCTTAACCATATGTAGCACGACCATGCATTTCTGGATCCGATCACTCGAGGGGCCCAGAGATATCTCTCTCAAGTAGAGTGGGACAAATCCCATCTTGATTGACCATGCCCTGCAGCATGCTTTAGGACAACTACCCAGTTACGGAGTAGCGTCTGATAGCCCCAAAGTATGTCGATCCACATCTCAAGTACATGCGACAATCTCAGGTCTAAGGACAAAACGTACACGATGTGTAGAGAGAGAGATGCAACTAATTTCCAGTCTCAAGTTGGGTTTGTCCAACCCCATGTTCATAACATGTGTCCACATCATTGGTTTGCCATCTCCATGTCTATGACTTGCGAAACATAGTCATCAACCAATCGATGTGCTAGTCTAATATTCACATGTGTCCTCACATGAACTCCGACTAGGGACAACTATTTAATAACCATACAAGTAAAGAGTTTCACAAAAAATTCACATAATTGCCAATCAATACAAGTTGCCTCATATGGATATTCAAGGAACAATACAATAACTCCTGGATACATAAGAAATATAATCATCTCTATGATTGCCTCTAGGGCATATTTCCTTCAGCTCCCACTTGCACTAGAGTCAATCTAGATTGTATCTAATACCTATTTCTCTTGCGTGCGCCTCAGGGGCAGGCTGCGGGGGTTGCTTTGTAAAAGGATCAACAACATTTGAGTCCGTATGTATTTTGCATATCATGACACTACCATCCTCAACGAACTCACGAATCTGATGGTAACACATGCGAATATGTTTGTTCTTCTGGTGCTGTCTAGGTTCCTTGGCTTGTGCAATAGCACCATTGTTGTCACAATAAACGTCCATGGGATTGGACACGCCCTAAACCACACCAAGAGCGATCAGGAAATTCCTAATCTAAACAGCTTCCTTTGTAGCCTCCGAGGCAGCAATATATTCAGCTTCTGTTGAAGAGGAGGCCACCGTATCTTGCTTGGAACTTTTCCAACTCACAACACCACCATTCATGACAAACACATAACCAGATTGCGATCTGGAATCATCTGAGTTGTTAAGGTAACTCGCATCTGTGTAACCCCTTACACTGAGTTCATCCTCACCTCCATAAACTAGGAACACATCCTTAGTCATTCTCAAGTACTTAAGGATATTCTTACCGCTGTCCAGTGACCTTCACCTGGATCAGCCTAATATCTGCTCGTAACACTTAGAGCATAGGAAACATCTAGGCGAGTACATATCATTGCATACATGTTGGATCCAATAGCCGAAGCATATGGAACTCTACTCATGCGCTCACGCTCATCAGTAGTCGAAGGACACTGATTCTTGCTGAGTTTAATGTCGTGAGACATGGGCAAGAACCCCTTCTTAGCCTCTTCCATGCTGAACCTTTTCAACACTTTGTCAATGTATGTACTTTGGATTAATCCAATTAGCCTCCTTGATCTATCTCTATAGATCTTGATGCCTAGAATATATGTCGCTTCTCCTAAGTCCTTCATCGAAAAACTATTTTTCAACGAGGTCTTAACAGACTCGAGCATAGGAATGTCATTTCCAATCAGTAATATGTCATCTACATATAAGATTAGAAATACCAGCTCTCTCCGACTTTCATTATTGTAAACAGAAGGTTCTTGTTCATTTCTTATGAAGCCAAACTGCTTTACAACTTCATCAAATCGAATGTTCCAACTCCGAGATGCTTGCTTCATCCCATAAATAGACTTGAGAAGTTTGCATACCTTTCTAGCATTGTTTGGATCGACAAAACCTTTGGGCTGCATCATATACACGTCCTCAGTTAGGATTCCATTTAGGAAAGCCGTTGGCATTCATCTGCCATATTTCATAGTCGAAATGTGCAGCAATGGCTCGAATGATCCGTATAGATTTAATCATTGCTACAGGAGAGAAAGTCTCATCGTAGTCAACTCCTTGAACTTGTCGAAAACCTTTTGCAACAAGTCGAGCTTTATGAATGTGAACATTTCCATCCATATCAATCTTATTATTATAGATCCATTTGCACTCGATGGCTTTAAAACCATCAGGTAGGTCAAGCAAGTTCCAAACTTGATTGTCTCCCATGGACTCTATCTCGGATCTCATGGCGATCAGCCATTTCTCAGAGTCTGGGTCCACCATCGCTTCTGCATAGGTCGCAGGCTCATCATTGTCTAATAATAATTCCCGCGTTTCGCGGAGCCCCACCGACCTTCGTGGTTGTGGTGCTTCTATTGCCACAGGTTCCTCAACTTGTTCTGCTACAATAGCATCACTAGTAGAAGCATCCGCGACTGGCTCATCTTGAACTTCTTCAAGTCGCACCGACCTTCCACTCGTTCCTTTTGTGAGAAACTCTTTCTCTAGGAAAACACCGCTACGAGCGACAAACACTTTGCCCTCTTCTCGGTTGTAGAAGTAATACCCCAAGGTTTCCCTCGGATATCCCACGAAAATGCACTTATCCGATTTGTGTGTTAGCTTGTCGGACTGAAGTCGCTTGACAAATGCATCACAACCCCAAATCTTTAGAAAAGACAAACTGGGATTCTTTCTAGTCCACATCTCATATGGTGTCTTAACTACGGATTTTGATGGTACCATATTAAGTGTGAAAGCTTTCGTTTCTAGAGCATAACCCCAAAATGATAATGGTAAATCCCACTGGCTCATCATCGATCGAACCATGTCCAACAAAGTTCGATTGTGGCATTCGGAGACCCCGTTTCTTTGAGGCGTTCTGGGAGGCGTGAGCTATGGAACAATTCCGCAACTCTTAAGATGATTGCTAAATTCGTGACTCAAATATTCACCTCCGCGATCAGATCGCAAGGTCTTTATTTTCTTGCCACGTTGATTCTCTACCTCATTCTGAAACTCCTTGAACTTTTCAAAAGTTTCAGACTTATGCTTCATCAAATAGACATAACCATATCTACTGAAATCATCAGTGAAAGTAATGAAGTAGTGATATCCTCCTCTAGCTGTCGTGCTCAGTGGTCCACACACATCAGTATGTATGAGTTCCAACAAGTCTGTCGCTCTCTCGGGTAAACCCGAAAAAGGCGATTTGGTCATCTTTCCAAGTAAACAAGCCTGACATGTATTGTATGATTCAGAATCAAACGAAGTTAGAAGACCATCACCATGGATCTTATTCATGCACTTGTCACTTATATGCCCCAATCGACAATGCCATAAATAGGTAGGACTCAAATCATTAGGCCGAAGCCTTTTATCACTAACATTGTAAACAGATGCATCATCAAGATTTAAAATAAATAACTCATTCACAATGGGAGCATCAGCCATAAACATATCATTCTTAGAGATTACACAACCATTGTTTACGCTCGCGAATGAATAACCATCCCTCATCAAACATGAAGGTGATAAAATGTTTCGACCCATACTAGGAATGTAATAACAATTATTCAACTCCATAATAAATCCTGACGGAAGGTGAAGTTGCATGACGCTGACGAATAATGCAGCAACCCTCGCTTTATTTCCGACGCGAAAACCACTTCGCCTTCTGCACTTCTCTAGTCCTTATTAGCCCCTGCATCGAATTGCAAATATGAGCAACCGATCCGGTATCAAATACCCAAGAGTTAACATAGGAATCAGCAAGAAGAATGTCCACAACATTTACAACAAGCGTACCTGAGTGGGAAGTACTCTTACTTCCACTCTTCTTCAAAGAAGCCTAGTACTTGTTGCAGTTTCTCTTCCAGTGGCCATGTTCATGACAAAAGAAGCATCAGTGTCTTCTACAGGTCCAACCTTTTTCTTGGGTGCAGGCTTAGGGATCGTATCCTTAGCCTTGCCCTTCTTCTTCCAAGAAGTACCCTTTTTCTTGAAGTTAGGCTTGTTTTGCACAGCCATCACATGGCTATGCCCTACACACTTCTTCATGTCACTTTCTGTTGTTTTTAGCATCCCACATAACTCATTAAGGCCCTTCTCGACCCCATGCATATGGTAGTTCGAAATGAACTGCCCATAGCTAGATGGAAGAGACGCCAAAATGAAATCAGTAGCCAACTCTTGGCCTAGTGGAAAACCAAGCTTTTCCAAAGTCTGACTATAACCAACCATTTTGATCACATGGGGGCCTACACCTGCTCCCTCTGCCAGATTGCATTCCACAAAGGACTTGGCGACATTGTACCTCTCAGTCCTTTCTTGTGTCTGGAACATGTCCCTAAACGTGACGATCATATCGTATGCTTCCTGATCCTCAAAATTCTTTTGGAGTTCAGGTTCCATGCATGCAAGCATAAGACATCTAACCTCAAGAGAATCATCACATGCTCTCTTGTAGGCATTCTTGAGGGCAGCAGATGCATTTTCAGCAGGTTCATCGGGTATTGGGGTATCCAGAACCATTTCCTTTTTATCAGACCTGAGAACAATTCTCAGGTTACGGACCTAGTCCGAATAGTTTGTTCCATTTAGTTTATCTTTATTAAGAATTGAACGGAAAGAAAAAGGTGATGAAGTGTTTGGTGCCATTGATCTACAACAGAAAACATGCAAAATACTAAGCCATGTAACCATGAAAGAGTAAAAAATATTAAACAATTTAATAGCATATACTCCCACTTAAATCAATATCCCTCTATTGATACTAAGTGATTCAAGATCCACAATTAACAAATTGACTAGTGAGCTTTAGCATCACTGCTATAAGACAAGGTAAATAGGTAAGCAACACTTGCTAATCATATCACATATGACTCTTGTTGTTGGGTGACATCTCTATGTCAAAACTAGGCGCCCAATCTTTATGCCCCAAGGTCCTTAACTGTTAAGATGACCTTGTCAAGATCACCAACCCTTATGCATGTAGGTATCCGATACAAACCCATCCAGCCAAGGAAAACCGCGGCACCCTAATTTCATAGGCTCACCAATGATTGTACATGGCATAGGATGGTGCAAGGTTTGGTTGGGAGGGCATGGTTTAACTTAAACTTTGTGAGGGATCGTTCTAATTCTATCATCTAAGCATGCATAGAGTAAAACACATAAGAATAGCATTCACATAGTTGTGACACAGTATGGCCCATTTTCTCATGGTGATCTCTATCGCCATAGAACCTGTCCACCATGATGATCTCCATCCTCATGTTGCATGCGAGCCATCCTCCAAGTGATGAGTCCTCCAAGAACTAATAAAAGCTATTACTCCTAACAGCTAGTAATCAAAATTACATAGTATTGGGATCATCACAAGTTGGAACGCAAGCCATTACAATAATTGACAACACATATGGCTCCAGCCGTGTTGCCCTACTCATGACACGCAGGTCATGATAAATTTCATACATGCATCACATACATATATGGGCCATACTGATCACATACATCCTGCAAAAACAAGTTATGCATAGAATCACATTCTACCAGATCATGTGACCTCGCATCACCTAGTTACCTTAACAAAAAATGTGCTATCACTAGGGGGGTCTAGGGGGTCCCCCTGTGGGGTTCGAAGGGGCAGCGCCCCTCACGGTATCTACACAATTTTCTTGAAGGATTTTGATAGGCAAATCAAATTTACCATAAACCGTATGTTGTTCCAATCTGATCAAACTCCTTTGATCATGGTACATTGATTTTAGATCTAGGTTCCGATTCGATCAATCATATTGATCTTCGCATGATTCAACAGGATTTATGTGTCACTGTCTACCCCGATGGCGGAAACCGACCGGTAGGGGTAAGTCGTTCGACTACCTCAGAATCACGATCACAGAAAGCAAGATCATAGATCAATCCTGAACCACCGCTATATAAACGATCACATCATTCATACAATCTGCATATCACTATATGCAAACAACCCGAACCTATAACTAAACAACATCGGCTCTGATACCACTGAAGGGATACGGGTAGGCTACACTAGCACAAATCAAAATTTTCTAACGTGTAAACCAGGATTACTGTTGTCATAGATCACAGGATTACCACTAGATGCGCAGTTGCGGAACTTGATGAAGCGTATAGAGGCAGTCCAGAAGATCTACGTCTCCTCCTTGTTCTCATCCTACGAGCAGCTCCCCTTGCGCGGCTCGTCCAAGAGCTACAGATGCAGCGCCTCCGAGGTATCCACACGTACAGGGTGGAAGCGTCAGACGCCAGACTGCTAGGTCCGCGCATGCAACACATGCGTGAGGAGTGGCGGCTGGGTGGAATCGTCTCCCCCTGGTCAGCATGCCCCGCCCTCTCTTATATAGGCGTCCCTAGTGGGCTTCTACATTAGCATCCCATTAGTAGCCTAAGCCTGGTCTAATTCGGATCCAATCCTCATTAGGCTTCTAGCCCCTTAAGTGTGTGACCCTATAGGTTCATATACATATAGACATGACACGAATACACTTATTCTATCAATAGTTGGTAGCGGCCTCTAGCAAGACATGCCAACTCCTAAACGCATACAAAGATCATATCGGACGAACCATCACAAGGTTTAGTACATGTCTTTCCCTTTGCCTCACGATATTTGGTCTATCTCCAAGCTGACCTCGCTTTCTCGATACTGTGATTCGGAATCCCTTTACTAGGTTAACTCTTAACCATATGTTGCACGTCCATGCATTTCTGGATCCAATCATTCGAGAGGCCCAGAGATATCTCTCTCAAGTAGAGAGGGGCAAATCCCATCTTGATTGACCATGCCTTGCAGCATGCTTCAAGACAAACCCGAAAGCTACCTTTATAACTACCCAATTACGGAGTAGCGTCTGATAGCCCCAAAGTATGTCGATCCACATCTCAAGTACATGCGACAATCTCAGGTCTAAGGACAAAACATACACGATGTGTAGTGAGAGAGCTGCAACTAATTGACAGTATCAAGTTGGGTCAGTCCAACCCCATGTTCATAACATGTGTCCACATCATTGGTTTGACATCTCCATGTCTATGACTTGCGAAACATAGTCATCAACCAATCGATGTGCTAGTCTAATATTCACATGTGTCCTCACATTAACTCCGACTAGGGACAACTATTAAATAACCATACAAGTAAAGAATTTCACAAACAATTCATATAATTGCCAATCAATACTATTTGCCTGATATGGATATTCAAGGAACAATACAATAACTCATGGATACATAAGAAATATAATCATCTCTATGATTGTCTCTAGGTCATATTTCCTTCATAATTATCCGACATCACATGTCTAGGCATCTAATGTCCATAGCTCTCAGCTGTGCCTTGATGCGGCTCAGATCACTGTAGAGCTTCGTTGGGAAACCCCAAGATGATGGTATGATGAGCACAGTAGTAAGTCCTCCCTCAGTTGTGAAACCAAGGTTATCGAACCTGTAGAAGGAAGGAAGCGACTCCAAGGTGTTGCTAACAACTTGTTACCTGCACAACACAAACTCAATACTTTGCCCCAATGTATAGTGAGGTTGTCAATCTCACCGGTTTGCTGAAAACAAAGGATTAAACATATGGTGTGGAAGGTAATGATTGCTTGCAGAAAGTAAATAAAGAATAAAGGTGATTTATGTATCATCGTAAAGATTGGACCGGGGTCCACAGTTCACTAGAGGTGTTCTCCTTAAGATAGATAACATAACATGATGGGTAAACAAATTACAGCGGGACAATTGACAGGACTGAGAAAGGCATAACAATGCAATACTAGACATTCATGATCCTATGAGATTTGATTGGGCATTACACAAATATACATAGACCGTCATCCAACTGCATCTATGACTAGTAATCCACCTTCATGTTATCATCCGAACCCCCTCTAGTATTAAGTTGCAAGCAACAGATAACTGCTTTAAGCAATGTGTGTAAAGTAAAAAATACAATTGTTCCATGAATAAAAGATTATTGTTTTCTCCCTACTAGCAATATCACATCTACAACCTTAGAGATATTTGTCACTTCCCCAAATTCAATAGAGGCATGAACCCACTATCGAGCATAAATACTCCCTCTTGGAGTCACTAGCATCTACTTGGGCAAGATAGCTACTAGAAACTCATAGCATGCAAGATCTCAAACAACACAGACATGATAGAATCAATAATCATAAGACATGATAGAATCAATAATCAATCTGACATAGTAATCTCAATATCCATCGGATCCCCGCAAACACAACATGCATGATTACAAATAGATGATCTTGATCATGAACGGAGCTCACAAGATCTAAATATGATAGCACAAAGGAGGAGAAACAACCATCTAGCTAATGTATGGAACCATATTCGAAGGTGGAACTACTCACACATCATACCGGAGGCTGGCATGGTGATGAAGAAGGCATTCGGTATGATCTCTCCCCTCTGGCAAGGTGCCGGGAAGAGCTTCAGATCACCCCCCGATCTAGGGACGTGATGGCCCACAAGTATAGGGGGTGTATCGTAGTACTTTCGATAAATAGGAGTGTCGATCCCAAGGAGGAGCAGAAGGTGCTGAATAGTGGTGTGGAGCAGTAAATCCCTGTGAATACTTAGCAAATGGATTTTTAGTGGTTTTCTAATAAGGCAACAAAAAAAGTGCAGGTAATAGAGAACAAACACAGCAAGTGGTCCAATCCTTTCTTAGCAAAGGACAAGCTGGTGGAAATACTTATAAGGACCAAACGTTCTCGAGGACACATGGGAATTCTGTCAAGTGGTTTCGCTTCAAATAGTTGAGTACTCTTCTTTGGTGTTGTAAGTGTTGTGTGGGTGAACTTGTGCTAATGTACCGACCTTACTTGGACTAAGACATACTTGTGATTAAACCCCCTGCAAACATCCATAACTATAGGAAAGTAATTAAGATATAAATCTAACCACATCCTTAAACTCTGAGATCCTACACTCCCTTGTGCAAAGGTGTCCTAACGGGGGTTCAAATGATAACATAAATCTGTCAAAATAGACCAGCAGGTAAATATTGATTTTTTCGAAAACCTTATGTTGCTCAAATCAAAAAGTGCAGAACTAATGAAAGTGGGGTAACAACTTGGGGAACAAGCTCAGAAAAATGCAGCTCTATCCAACGTACTGATCTCCCTCACGAATTTTTACAATGCAGAACAAAAATCTGTCCCACGATAGCCACTTTTCACAACTCCTCTACTTCACAAAAGTAGTTGAACTTGACACAAAAACCAAAACAAAAAGGATAAGGAGCGGTTATTACAGAGGTAATAACTTTCAAGACTCGACAAAAATCTTGGGTTATCTCCCAACAAGTACTTTTCTTTTATGCCTTTAAGTTAGGCTTGAAACTTTCAAAGATGCTCACTTAGGAGATATATATATCTGGAGTGAAAAAGAGCATCAAGAAGCAAATAAGCAAAACACTTGAGTCTAACCCACTTCCTATGCATGGGGGTATCATGAGAAAACAAATTGTTGAAACAAAAAGCCACAAGCATAGGAAGACAAAACAAATGCAACTTCAAAGCTTTCAACATAAAACGGGGAAACTTAACATTATTGAGATGCATAAAACCATGTTTCCCTCTCTCATAATAACTTTCAGTGGCACTTTGAATAAAGTTGACAATATAACTGTCACTGGCAACAACTTTATCATCAGAATAAGCATACTTACAGTCATCAAAAAGAGGTCCAAGTTCATAAACCGGATCAATAGAAGCAAGTTGTTCCATCCTGAAATCTTTATTAGGCAAGCTATTTTCACAAGGAGCTTTAGCAAATTTGGAAAAGTTAAACTCATAAGAATCTCCATCAAACTTATTTAAAACTTTT
Organism: Avena longiglumis; assembly: GCA_030063025.1. Taxonomy (NCBI): domain Eukaryota; kingdom Viridiplantae; phylum Streptophyta; class Magnoliopsida; order Poales; family Poaceae; genus Avena; species Avena longiglumis. Next base: position 332,996,469 of record CP125978.1, read on the forward strand.
CCCTTCTTACAATCAATAATATCTCCATAAGTGTTCAAGAAAGGTCTACCAAAAATGATAGGACAAGTTTTGCTAGCTGCATAATTAAGCACTAGAAAATCAGCAGGATACTTAATCTTACCACAAAGAACCTCCACATCTCTTACTATACCAATAGGGAAAATGGTTTCCTTATTTGCAAGGTGGATAACCACATCAATGTCCTCAAGCTCACAAGGATCAATTTCATGCATAATTTCCCTGTAAAGCTCATAAGGAATAACACTAGAACTAGCACCAATATCACATAAACCATAGTAGCAATAGTCACCAATTTTAACAGAAAGCACATGAACACTATCTTTTCTAGCCTTACTAGGATGATAGATAATATTAGAAGCGTCTTCACAGAAGATAATGTGCTCATCCTCTATATTTCTAGTGATAGTGTCTTTCACAATAGCTACCATAGGTTCAACATTCAATTGCCCATCAGGATCCACAGTTTTATTTGTACCTTTTCTATTTGCACTAATAATCATAGAATGCTCCTTTACCTTAGTTGGGAAAGGAACTTTCTCAACATGAGGTTAGGCATAATATGATTAGTAGTACGTATTTCAGTACTTCTAACAGGAACATGACTAACAACATCCTTATACGGAGCATGGTAATTATTCCACTTATTTTTGGGAATTTCTATGTAAGAGGCAAAGTCTTTAAAACAGTTGGCAATACTTTGGGAATCAAGACCAACCTCATTCCTAATATCACGGAAGTCATCAGTTCCCATAAAAGATTTAATGCATTCATAATCATAGTTTATACTTGACTTTCTTCCTTTGTCATTCTCCCAAGCCTCAATGTTATGTTGTATACAGTCTAAGAGATCCCATTTAGCTTCTTCCTTCATACGTGTGAATGATCCAGCACAAGAAGCATCTAGTAAATCTTTATCATGAAGAGAAAGCCTAGCATAAAAATGATTGAGAATAATATTTTTAAGGAGTTCATGAATAGGACAGGTATGCATTACTAACTTCAATCTCCCCCAATCTTGAGCTGTACTTTCTCCATCAAGAGGCCAAAAGTTATATATAAGATTTCTATCCTTATGAATCTCACTGGGAGGATAAAATTTAGAGTAAAAGAGAGATGCCATCTCCTCCCATTCCATGGATTGTCCATTCTTCAGCAGATTATACCATTCTTCAGCTCTCCCTTTCAAGGATATGGAGAGTAACTTCTTATTCACATGTTCAGTTGTGATACATGCACAATTAAACAACTCGCATAATTCATGGATAAAAAGCAAGTGATCACCATGATGGACAGTTCCATCCCCTAAATAATAATTATCCATAACACGTTTAACAATACTTGTAGGTATCTTAAAAGGATCTATCTCAACAGGTGGTGGTTCATCTACTACCCTAGCAATGGTAGTAGTTTTCCCAAACAGAAAACCAGGAGGGTTATCGATATTGGAAACAAAGCAACAAGCAGTAACAAAAGCAATACTCACAGTAGAAGTTTTCTTTACCAGTTCCACTCTTCAATATCTCTTCACTCCCCGACAACGATGCCATAAAATAGTCTTGATGACCCACAAGTATAGGGGGTGTATCGTAGTACTTTCAATAAATAGGAGTGACGATCCCAACGAGGAGCAGAAGGTGCTGAACAGCGGTGTGGAGCAATAAATCCCAGTGAATACTTAGCAAATGAATTTTTAGTGGTTTTCTCATAAGGCAACAAAACAAAGTGCAGGTAATAAAGAAAAAACACAGCAAGTGGTCCAATCCTTTCTTAGCAAAGGACAAGCCGGTGGAAATACTTATAAGGACCAAACGTTCTCGAGGACACATGGGAATTCTGTCAAGTGGTTTCGCTTCAAATAGCTGAGTACTCTTCTTTATTGTTGTAAGTGTTGTGTGGGTGAACCCGTGCTAATGTACTGACCTTACTTGGACTAATACATACTTTTGATTAAACCCCCTGCAAACATCCATAACTACAGGAAAGTAATTAAGATATAAATCTAACCACATCCTTAAAATATGAGATCCTACACTCCCTTGTGCAAAGGTGTCCTAATGGGGGTTTAGGTTTCTATCACTCCGGCAACCCCACAATTAGTAGCCAAATACACAATGCATTCCCCTAGGCCCATAAATGGTGAAGTATCATGTAGTCGATGTTCACATGACACCACTAGAAGAATAGCACCACAACTTAAATACTAAACCATTGAATAATAACTCAACACAAATCCACTAATAACAACATGACTTCTCCCATGTCCTCAAGAACTAAACGAACTACTCACAAGACATCATATGGATCAAGATCAAAGATGATATGATAATGGATAACAATCTGAACATAAACAATAATCCAATGGTTCCACTCACAAGCATCAACTACAATAGTAATTAACACCGGGAAAGTTTCCCCTAAGAACTAAAGCAATATCCAACACAATTGTTACAACGGGACGGAGTGGTGATGATGGTGCTGGTGGATATGATGGTGTGGATGATGATGATGATGATCCCGATGAAGCCTAGCTTGACGATGGTGTTGATGGCGACAATCTCCCCTCTCTAGGAAGGAATTCCCCCGGCAGAAATCTGTCTGCCGGAGAGATCTTTCTCTCTCGGTGTTCCGCCCCCTAGAGGCGGCGGAAATCTATCTGTTGTCGCTCCCTAGCCTTAGGGTTCCGTAGTGAAGATATAGGCGAAGGGGCGGAGTCGGAGGCAGGTGTGGGCCACACCTTCAAGAGGGCGCCTGTGGTGGCCCACGCCTAGGGGGTGTGGGCCCCCTGCGGCCCTTCTTTGCTCCTCCTTCTGGCTTCCTCAATCTTCTGGAAAAATAATATTTTCCCATATTTTCTGGTATTTTTCCGATCTTCACGAAATTGCATCAAAACACCCTCTTTTCCATCAGAATCCAAACTCCGGCAGTCCATCCTCCAAGAATCATCCAACATGCATAAACAATGGAAAAAGACATAAATAATACCTCATAATAAGAAAAATATCAATGAATAGAGGTAAATTATGATATAGAAAGGTGATGCAAATTGGGCGTATCAGGACCATGGTGGCGGCGGCTACAGACTGTTTCGTGGAGATCTGATCGGGTACTTATGGTTTTGGCATCAGGGGCTTATATAGGTGAAGAGGCGAGGAAGGAGGCGGCAGGGCCCCACACGCCTGCATGGCCTGTGGGCCCATGGGGGCGGGGTGGCCACCTCTCGGGCGCCTCGGTCTTTGTGTTCTCCTCGGTGAAATATTGAATTTGGCTTTTGTCCCGTCCAATTCCGAGAATAGTTCCTTACTAGCTTTTTTGAAACAAAAAACAACAGAAAAAGACAACTGGCACTTCGGCATCTTGTTAATAGGTTAGTCCCAGAAAGTGTATAAAAATACCTCAAAGTTTAGACAAAGCATAGCAAAGTTGATACTAAACAAGCATGGAACATAAAAAATTATGGATATGTTTACGACGTATCATGCCTCATGTTTTGGCTATGGTAGCGGCTTTGTCAACGAACCCGCAATATTTGCATTTGTGTGTACCTTGCATAACTTGATATCACCTTGATCCACAAACTGGCGAATCAGGTGGTGCTGCGTGAGTATATGTTTATTATTCTAGTGTTGGCTAGGTTGCTTGGCTTGTGTAATAGCACCATTGTTATCACAATACATGTATAATAGATTGGAATAGCCCTGAACCATACCAAGATCCATGAGGAAGTTCCTCATCCGTGCCCTCCTGGCCTCATCGCCGTGCCTTCCTGGCCTTTATATGGTGAGGCCAGGTCTTGGGGTAGGTCGAGTCGGTTACATATTAGGATTAGGCCCTTTGAATTTTTATTTACATTAGCCGTGTCCTCCAAGAAGTAGAGTTCTCTCTGGGCTTGGGCCATCCAAAGTTTCCTTGAGCTTCATGATTGCAGGAGGTTCTTCCGTTGGGTTGGACCAGGCAGGTGATGGCGTGTTGTCAACGCCTTGTTGGGAGACCCCAAGAGCAAGGTGTAATGAGCACAACATCAAGTTTTCCCTCAGTAAGAAACCAAGTTTATCGAACTAGTAGGAGGAAGGAAATGACTCAAAGGTGTTGCTAGCAAATTGTAGACCCGCACAACACAAACTCAAGACTTTGCCCCAACGAACAGTGAGGTTGTCAATCTCTGGTTTGCTGTAACAAAGGCTTAACTGTATGGTGTGGAAGGTAATGGTGGTTTTCAACAAGTAACAGTGGAATATGTATCAATGTTAAAGATTGGACCGGGGTCCATAGTTCACTAGAGGTGTTCTCCTTAGATAAACAAACATGGAATGCTGGGTAAACAAATTACAACAGGGCAATTTATAGGACTAAGCAAGGCATAACAATACAATACTAGAAATCATGATCCTATGAGATTCGATTGGCAATACAACAAGATACATAGACCGCCATCCAACTGCATCTATGACTAGAAATCCACCTTTGGATTATCATCCGAACCAATGTTGAGGATATCGTTTATCATTAACTTCTCGGTCAGCCCAAAATTAGTGATTTTTGGGTGTATCGGCCGATTTATCAGGCGAGAAATCAATTTATCGGGTGATAAATTGATTAATCGGCTTATCGGTCATCTAGTGATAAGAGATAAATCGGCATATCGGACAATTTTTTGAAGAGTGATCCGAACCCCCTCCAGTATTAAGTTGCAAGCAACAGATAACTGCTTAAAGCAAAGTGTGTAAGGTAAACAATCCACTTGTTCCATGAAAAACCGACCACTGTTTTCCCCCTAGTGGCAACAACACATCTACAACCTTAAAGATTTCTGTCAATTTCCTTAGATTAAATAGAGGCATGAACCCACTATCTAGCATAAATACCCCCTCTTGGAGTCACTAACAACTACTTGGCCAAGATAGCTACAAACAACGGAGAGCATGCAAGATCACAAACAACACAAACATGATAGAATCAATAAGATAAAACCATTAATCAATCTGACATAGTAATCTCAATATCCATCGTATCCCCGCAAACACAGCATGCATGATTACAAATAGATGAGATCTTGATCATGAACGGAGCTCACAAGATCTAGACATGAAAGCAAAAAGGAGGAGATACAACCATCTAGCTACTACATGGACCCGAAGTCCAAGGTGAAACTACTCACACATAATACCGGAGAAGAAGGCCTCCGAGATAATCTCCCCTCTGGTAGGGTGCCGGGAAGAGATTCAGATCTCCCGATCTAGGGACGATGGTGGCGGCGGCTACAAACAGTTTCGTGGAATATTGATCGGGTGCTTAGGTTTTAGGCATCAGGAGGTCTTTATAGGCGAAGAGGCGAGGTAGGGTGGTCGCCAGGGTGGCTGCACCGCCCCCTAGGCGCGGGGTGGGCCCACCCACGTGGCTAGGGGGTGCGGCCCCCTGGTGGCCCTCCTCCGTCTCGTATTCTGGCTTCGTGTTCCCCACGGTAAAATATTGACTTTGGCTTTTGTCCCGTCCAATTACGATAATATTGATTTTCTGCCTTTATGGAACCAAAAACAGAAGAAAATAGGCAACTAGCACTGTGACATCTTGTTAATAGTTAGTACCATAAAACATATTAAAACACCTCAAAGTGTAGATAAAGCAAAGCAAAGTAGATACTAAACAAGCATGGAACATAAAAAATTATAGATACGTTTCCGACGTATCAAGCATCCTCAAGCTTAACTCCTGCTCGTCCTTGAGTAGGTAAGTGATAAAATGTCACATCCCAAGATTTTCCAAATCTTGTAATGTGAAAATAAATTAATAAAATAAAACTTTGTTGATTTTCAGAACCAGAAGAAACTTTTTGAATACAATTGGAACTTCAAACCCATTTGAATTAAAATAAACCTCAAGAGATTTAAAAAGATAAACATTTAATAAAAGGAAAATAAAAACATTTGGAAATACTATTTTGAAACAATTAAATGAAAAGATTTGTTTTCAAATGAAATAGAAGTTTTATAAATAAAGATTATTAAATAAAGGAAAATTAAACCTTGACCAAACTTTTGGAATTAAAACATTTTATTCTAAATAAATTTAGCAAAGGTTTATTTAAAATAAATTAATAAGGATTTAATATCCAATTTTATTTAAATAAGAAGTTTTACCAATTTAATTTAAACATCAAAGCTTGTTAAATTATTTTAAATAAGTTTTCTAAGTATTTAATTCTCTTAATTAAAACCTACTAAAATGTTTTGGCTTTATTTTGGATTTTAAAAATAAATATTCTCAATAGAACAAACCCAAGTTGATTTAACAATGAAAGTCTATGTTATTTAATTAATAAAGGACTCTAAAATAAAAGGTTATTTTGTTTTAAACAAATTTTCCAAATATTCTTTATTTCCAAATAAAACCTACTGATTGGATTTTGAAAGCATTAGGATTTCAAATGAGGATTTTATTAAATGAACCAAACCCTATTTGATTAATAAACCATGGTCCATTTTATTTAAATTATAGATGGAACCATAAACAAAATCTTATGAATATAAAAAAAAATAAGTGAATTGAATTTTCCAAAGCTATTAAAGCCTTACCAAAAACCCATACCAAGTGGAGTACAATAGATCCTAAAAGGAATCAAAAGTATAAACAAATAATAAATAAGTTTTCAAAAATTGGAATCACCAAGTTTGGATCTCTAAATAAAAAGATATGGATTTCATAAGACAAAGATGAAAATATTAATAAAGAATATTTAGACCAAATCAAATCTTGGCCTAATCCATGAAGTAAATGGAGTGATGATTAATCCCAATTCAAATAAAAAAATGAAATAAAGAATATTCCAAATAAAATAAAATGGAAATAACCATTCTATCCCTATTTTAAATAAGGACAAATCTCTAAATAAAAATACATGAGAAAATGATATTTGGAATTAAAACAATTACCCAATCTTATATGATTAATAAATCACTTTGGAATACTTTCCAAATAATTCAATATGAATTATTTGAACCAAATAAACAAATCCTAAATGGATTATTATCTAAGGACCATTTATTTAATTATAAATGGAACCTAAAATAAAAGGTTATTTTATTTTAAAACAAGATTTCCAAGCATCCTTATTTTCAAATAAAACCTACTGGTTTGATTATGAAAATAATTAGATTTCAAATGGAAATTTTATTAATAAAAATCAAACCCTATTTTATTAAATAACTAGTGATCCATTTTATTTAACTATTAAATGGATCCTAAAATAAATAAGGATATTATTTTATTTTATTTTGAGATTTGGTTTATGTTGATAAACAAAATCAAATTCAAATTTACAAACTGAATGATTGTTTGGATTGATTTGGGTGAGATTTGTTTGATTGGAAATTCAAAACAGAATTCAGAAATATAAAAGAAAAGGATACTGAATAAAAAAAAATGAAAGTGGACAGACCCAACAACTCCAGCCCAACAGCCCACCTAGCCCAGCTTCCCTCTCCCCTCCCCGAACCGTTTTCCACACCGCGGAAACAACCCACAAGCCCCTGACAAGTGGACCCTCCTCCCTCACTCCTTTTCTCACTGACAACAGACCCCACCACCGGCCTCTTCTTCCCCACCCCACCCCGCGAGCTGTTCTTCCCTTCTCCTCGCCGTTGCAGACATAAATTCCTGGCTTAATTACGCCTTAATCTCGCAATGAAACTGCCACTTGACCACGCAGGTTAAAGCGCCCCTCTCTCCTCTCTCGTTTCCCTCTGCCTTCTTCCCCAGACACGCCCCCAGGCCGTTCTAATTTCACCCCGAGCTCCTCTGCCTCCGACGACCCCTCTCGCCAATTCCGGCCAGCACACGCTCCCTTCCGCCTCCCTGAGCACACGAGCACACTCACCATACACCGGCGCATCCTTCAGGTCACCATCGACCGCGGGCGCCTCAGAGTGTCGCAACGACAACCTCCAAAGACCGCGCCGCCGCTTTTCTCCGACGAGCTCCTCTGGTAATCCCTGACCGCCCCTCCTCTTATCTTGCATACACACGTCATTCCCTCGACCATACGCTTCTAATCGTGCCCTTTGTTTGCCTCCGCGTGATCTGCAATGTCGTCTTCAACCACGGACAGAGCCGTCGTTGTCTTCAACTCCGAGCAATCCTGTTGTTCCAGACGCCCACGACCAAACGACCACGCCGAGCATCACCTTGTCCCCTGGCGATCACGGTGAGCATTTCCATCTCGATCCTTGCTTCCTAGAACGACCGCAGCACCTCGCTGGGCCGGCGCCGCCGCTAAGCCGCGCCGCTCACTTATGGTCGAGTGAATCAAGATCAGAGGATCCTAATCGCGTGGCCACGATAGATTGGTGAGCGAAAAGGGTACGTTGATCCGAGCCGACCTGCCTTTTGATCCTGTGGTCTGAGTTACTCGATCCGCATTTAAACGGTACCAGCCAATCACGGCTCGACGCGTGGCCAACGTTTGAATTAAAACAGGTTTTCTGAATCAGATTTAATTATAAACTTCAAACCCTTATATCTTTTGAACCACACGTCCAAATTTGACAAATTTTATATCAATGAATTCAGGAGAACAAGCCCTAGCCAACCCTAGCCTTAGTTTAGCAAATAGTAACTGGTAGCTTGTTTGAATTTGCAGATTCTTTTGTGTGCTTGCTAACATTAGAAAAATCATTTAAAAATGAATTTTGAGATCAAACCTTTGCCAATTGGATTATTGTGACCCTACTGACCCTAGGAACCAACCCATGGTTTGGAAAATGAATTTGGAAAAGTTTGGAATGGATTAATTAGTTTAGTCCATTTCTAGCCAAATAAAATTAGTGATTTTATTATGGAAATGTTTAAAGGAAGAAAACTTTGAGTAGATGGTTTGGACCAAACCTACTGACCTAAAAACACCAAGTTTTGCAATAGAAACTCATTTGGTGAACCCTATGGGCTAATGCCTTAGTAAAAATATTTCTACACCACATGAAATAACACTTTGTTTTGAAAAGGGTTTTTAAGTGAAACCTTTTGCAAATGACTTGGCCACTTTAGGAAATGACCATTAGATATACCCAAATGACTATGACCCACTAGGGACCACTTTTCCAAACAAAACAAAGCTTGGCATGCTTGCATGCATTTCTTTGACTTTGTTATTTATATGTGTTGTTTTGCTTGATTGGTAGATTGAGTTTGTGCCTTGCTTGATTGATTTGTAGTGACTTGAAGAGTGTGATTGTTGCAAAGGTCAAGAAGTGAACCCATACTCTACCAAAAAGGCAAGTGATGCTTCATACTTTCTATCCCAATACTTTTATTATGCATTAGTGATTTTGCTAAGTAAACTTGCATGGATTTTGCTAAGTATAGATCTTGCTATAGGAAAACCTAATAGATGAATCCTTAGTAGGATTTTCCTAAGTTAAGATTCCTACTACTACCAAGCTTAGCCTAGCTAATAGAAAACATGGGTGGAATATATATTCACACTATGGAAAAATATTCTAAGTCTAAGGACTTGTGATTTTGTCTAATAAAACAACTAAGTTAATGAATCACCTGGGTGGAATGGAATAGCTTGGTGGAGAATGGTTGAGTGGTTCACAAGGCCATGGACTTGGATTGTGTATCTCACTTGTGGATGGCCACCCAGGAACAAAGAGATTTGAGATGTCAAATGTTGAGAAGCTTCAAGTGCAACCACTTGGCAATATGGGCTCTGCCATGATCATATAGGTTGCAAGAACTTAGCCAAATGGACAGTGGGTGGTAGTTTTGATAGGTGGGAACGCGTCCATTTTGGTCTAAGGGAAGGCTTCTGAAAGATTTTGTCTTGGGAAACCAAGTCTTGTGGGTAAAGTGCACCACCTCTGCAGAGTGTAAAATCTAAGTACTTAGCCATGTCCCTGGTAAAGGACAAATTGAGCATCAAGACATGGAAGCAATCAAAAATCTCATCATTCCAATTTCTAAATAAAAACTTGTGGGTGAACAAGGGATTGTGTGTATTCTTCAATCTTTGATGGAAAGATGGCTTGATATAAGGATCTTGAAATCTTGGATTGAGGAAAATGATTTTACCAAGCACTTCAGTCTTTGATTTGTAGATGCCTCGAGAAGGATCTTCAGTCTTTGATTGAGAGAAGCATTGGAAAAGTTTTTGACAAAACTATTTATTTTCAAAACGTTAAGGAAAAATCTATTTTGAGCAATGCAAGCCTCAACTCCACTTAGCCAAATGCATATAGATGATAGACTCCACCATACTACTAAGAGTATCACTTGCCAATACAATTCAAATGTATTGACCCTTTGTGGCTGTAACTTGTATGTTGCAGGTTTGATTGATTTTAGTGAAGATTGATTGTTTAGGATTACAAAGTCTACAACCAACATCTGCCTGTGGCACTTTGAAGATGAAGGACCCATGACTATAATTATTCCGCTGCAATGTAATGTAATAGCCATATGAGCTATGTATGATGTAATAAAATTATGTTTTCCTGGTTATAAAGTTATATTATGACCTTTGTTTCTTGATATTACATCTTAACTGTGGATGCTAGCTATTGATCCAGGGACTAGCATTGTAAAACACAGGAGGACTCTACCTTATCAGGTTGGGACCCCTACAGATGGTATCAGAGCATTATGTTGCCTGTAGGATTGTAAACCTAGGATTGGACAAAACCCTTAGAAAAATAGGAGTGTATTTGTTCCAAAACTTATTTACAAAAACACTTGTAAACTCTTTCCTCAACCATTTTGGTTTCAACTCTACATCTCTTCTATTTTCAAACTTGATGGAAAAGCCTACCTCATGACCAAAGACTACACCATGTGCAAAGGAATTCTTCAACTTCTTCAACTCTAATGACTTCAACATCTTCAACTCTAATGACTTCAACATCTTCAGCATGTTCACCAAGGACTTCCAACCTGGAAACTACTAAGGACCACAAGTGAAACAAGGAAAACCTACTCAAGATTTAGAGACTAAAGGAATGCAAAATAAGAAGGAGCCATCAACAACTTTGAAGTATTGTGACCAAGAGTTTTTCTCAAAGAAACCAAGATCTCATACAAGAAGAATCATGAAGGAAGGAAAAATCACAAGTAAACCATATAGATGGACCACCATATTTTAGTTAAGTCAAACACACCAACATATGGGGTATAACAAAAAAAATTTTTGTTGCCTAAGTATGTGCTTGAAACTTGTTGTTTGAATGAATTGTTTGATTTGTGATTGCATGCATCTTGTTGGTGTGAATTGAGATATGTGTGATTAGAAAAATCTCATTAGAAATTTCTTGCCTACTCTAATCTTCCTTCAACCCCAAACAGATGACTACTCCAAGAGACATCAACCACAACCAAGAGGACAACATGAGTGAACTTATAGCAACCCAAAACCAGTTGAGCCAAGAGACAACTCAGCTTTTAGCCAACAACAATGGACTAGACCCAGCCATACAAAGGATTTTCAAACTTCAATCCCAATTGTTGCAAGGAATGGTTACTCAAATGATCAACATAAGAGAAAACTTTTCCCAAGGAGCTAATGACAACAAGGATGACAAAGATGTTATTCTAGAAGGAAGCCAAGCCAACAATAGTTTTAGAGACAAAGATCATGCATCCAAGGAGCATGAAGATCAATGCCCCAAGAAGAGAGAAAGATCTCCCACTCATGAAGAACATGAACTAGAAGAACTCCTAGCTTTGGAGAGACCCAAGAAGAAGAAGAAATTTCCCAACACTAGCAAGGAGGATATTACACAAGTACAATGTTTCAAATGCAAAGAGATGGGACACTATGCCAATGAATGCCCAGAAAAGGAGAAGAATCAAGAATACAAACAGAGGCTAGTGAAACCCAAGATGAGGAAGGATATTAGCCAAGTGATGTGCAAACACTGCAAAGAGTTAGGACATTATGCAAACTACTGTCCAGAAAAGATGAAACATAAGATAAACAAGCCTATGAGGGATATCAACCTTGTCACATGTTTCAAATGCAAGGAACTAGGCCACTATGCAAACAATTGTCCAGAAAGGATGGAGAACAAGTTAAACAAGTCTATGAAGGATCTCAACCTTGACCCATGAGTCAAGTATGGAAACCAAGGACACATGCGAAGTTTGCTTAGAGAATTTTCCCCAGGATCCCAGGAAGGACAATGTGTAATTTTTGTTTGAAAATTTTAAGGGTGGTAGTACCCTAGTTGTTTTGAACATGCTTGTAACCCTAATCTTCCCAAATCTCGGGACGAGATTTATTTTAAGGGTGGTAGCCTGTCACATCCCAAGATTTTCCAAATCTTGTAATGTGAAAATAAATTAATAAAATAAAACTTTGTTGATTTTCAGAACCAGAAGAAACTTTTTGAATACAATTGGAACTTCAAACCCATTTGAATTAAAATAAACCTCAAGAGATTTAAAAAGATAAACATTTAATAAAAGGAAAATAAAAACATTTGGAAATACTATTTTGAAACAATTAAATGAAAAGATTTGTTTTCAAATGAAATAGAAGTTTTATAAATAAAGATTATTAAATAAAGGAAAATTAAACCTTGACCAAACTTTTGAATTAAAACATTTTATTCTAAATAAATTTAGCAAAGGTTTATTTAAAATAAATTAATAAGGATTTAATATCCAATTTTATTTAAATAAGAAGTTTTACCAATTTAATTTAAACATCGAGCTTGTTAAATTATTTTAAATAAGTTTTCTAAGTATTTAATTCTCTTAATTAAAACCTACTAAAATGTTTTGGCTTTATTTTGGATTTTAAAAATAAATATTCTCAATAGAACAAACCCAAGTTGATTTAACAATGAAAGTCTATGTTATTTAATTAATAAAGGACTCTAAAATAAAAGGTTATTTTGTTTTAAACAAATTTTCCAAATATTCTTTATTTCCAAATAAAACCTACTGATTGGATTTTGAAAGCATTAGGATTTCAAATGAGGATTTTATTAAATGAACCAAACCCTATTTGATTAATAAACCATGGTCCATTTTATTTAAATTATAGATGGAACCATAAACAAAATCTTATGAATATAAAAAAAAATAAGTGAATTGAATTTTCCAAAGCTATTAAAGCCTTACCAAAAACCCATACCAAGTGGAGTACAATAGATCCTAAAAGGAATCAAAAGTATAAACAAATAATAAATAAGTTTTCAAAAATTGGAATCACCAAGTTTGGATCTCTAAATAAAAAGATATGGATTTCATAAGACAAAGATGAAAATATTAATAAAGAATATTTACAGACCAAATCAAATCTTGGCCTAATCCATGAAGTAAATGGAGTGATGATTAATCCCAATTCAAATAAAAAAATGAAATAAAGAATATTCCAAATAAAATAAAATGGAAATAACCATTCTATCCCTATTTTAAATAAGGACAAATCTCTAAATAAAAATACATGAGAAAATGATATTTGGAATTAAAACAATTACCCAATCTTATATGATTAATAAATCATTTTGGAATACTTTCCAAATAATTCAATATGAATTATTTGAACCAAATAAACAAATCCTAAATGGATTATTATCTAAGGACCATTTATTTAATTATGAATGGATACTAAAATAAAAGGTTATTTAGTTTTAAAACAAGATTTCAAGCATCCTTATTTTCAAATAAAACCTACTGGTTTGATTATGAAAATAATTAGATTTCAAATGGAAATTTTATTAATAAAAATCAAACCCTATTTTATTAAATAACTAGTGATCCATTTTATTTAACTATTAAATGGATCCTAAAATAAATAAGGATATTATTTTATTTTATTTTGAGATTTGGTTTATGTTGATAAACAAAATCAAATTCAAATTTACAAACTGAATGATTGTTTGGATTGATTTGGGTGAGATTTGTTTGATTGGAAATTCAAAGAATTGAAATATAAAAGAAAAGGATCTTGAATAAAAAAAAATGAAAGTGGATGACCCAACAACTCCAGCAACATTTCACCTAGCCCATCTAGCCCAGCTTCCTCTCCTCCCGAACTGCTTTTCCACACGCTGAAACAACCCACAAGCCCCCGACAAGTGGACCTCCTCCTCACTCCTTTTCTCACGACAATGACCCCACCACCGGCCTCTTCTTCCCACCCCACCTCATGAGCTGTTCTTCCCTTCTCCTCGCCGTTGGCACATAAATTCAGCTTAATTACGCCTTAATCTCGCAATGAAACTGCCACTTGACCACGCAGGTTAAAGCCCTCTCTCCTCTCTCGTTTCCCTCTTTCTTCCCCGACACGCCTGTGCCGTTCTAATTTCACCCCGAGCTCCTCTGCCTCCGACGACCCCTCTCGCCAATTCCGGCCAGCACACGCTCCCTTCCGCCTCCCTGAGCACACGAGCACACTCACCATACACCGGCGCATCCTTCTGTGTCAGTCACTCGACCGCGGGCGCTCCAGAGTGTCGGCAACGACAACCTCCAGCACCGCCGCCGCGTCTGCCTTTCTCCGACGAGCTCCTCTGGTAATCCCTGACCGCCCCTCCTCTTATCTTGCATACACACGTCATTCCCTCGACCATACGCTTCTAATCGTGCCCTTTGTTTGCCTCCGCGTGATCTGCAATGTCGTCTTCAACCACGGACAGAGCCGACCGTCGTTGTCTTCAACTCCGGCGAGCAATCCCTGTTGTTCCAGGACGCCCCACGACCAAACGACCACGCCCCGAGCATCACCTTGTCCTGGCGATCACGGTGAGCATTTCCATCTCGATCCTTGCTTCCTAGAACGACCGCAAGCACCTCGCCTGGCCGAGCGCCGCCGCTAAGCCGCCGTCGGCGCCGCTCACTTATGGTCGAGTGAATCGATCTTAGAGGATCCTAATCGCGTGGCCACGATAGATTGACTGAACGAAAGGGTACGCGTTGATCTGAGCCGCACCTGCCCCTTTTGATCCTGTGGTCTGAGTTACTCGATCCAGACGAAACGGTACCAGCCAATCACGGCTCGACGCGTGGCCAACGTTTGAATTAAAACAGGTTTTCTGAATCAGATTTAATTATAAACTTCAAACCCTTATATCTTTTGAACCACACGTCCAAATTTGACAAATTTTATATCAATGAATTCAGGAGAACAAGCCCTAGCCAACCCTAGCCTTAGTTTAGCAAATAGTAACTGGTAGCTTGTTTGAATTTGCAGATTCTTTTGTGTGCTTGCTAACATTAGAAAAATCATTTAAAAATGAATTTTGAGATCAAACCTTTGCCAATTGGATTATTGTGACCCTACTGACCCTAGGAACCAACCCATGGTTTGGAAAATGAATTTGGAAAAGTTTGGAATGGATTAATTAGTTTAGTCCATTTCTAGCCAAATAAAATTAGTGATTTTATTATGGAAATGTTTAAAGGAAGAAAACTTTGAGTAGATGGTTTGGACCAAACCTACTGACCTAAAAACACCAAGTTTTGCAATAGCAACTCATTTGGTGAACCCTATGGGCTAATGCCTTAGTAAAAATATTTCTACACCACATGAAATAACACTTTGTTTTGAAAAGGGTTTTTAAGTGAAACCTTTTGCAAATGACTTGGCCACTTTAGGAAATGACCATTAGATATACCCAAATGACTATGACCCACTAGGGACCACTTTTCCAAACAAAACAAAGCTTGGCATGCTTGCATGCATTTCTTTGACTTTGTTATTTATATGTGTTGTTTTGCTTGATTGGTAGATTGAGTTTGTGCCTTGCTTGATTGATTTGTAGTGACTTGAAGAGTGTGATTGTTGCAAAGGTCAAGAAGTGAACCCATACTCTACCAAAAAGGCAAGTGATGCTTCATACTTTCTATCCCAATACTTTTATTATGCATTAGTGATTTTGCTAAGTAAACTTGCATGGATTTTGCTAAGTATAGATCTTGCTATAGGAAAACCTAATAGATGAATCCTTAGTAGGATTTTCCTAAGTTAAGATTCCTACTACTACCAAGCTTAGCCTAGCTAATAGAAAACATGGGTGGAATATATATTCACACTATGGAAAAATATTCTAAGTCTAAGGACTTGTGATTTTGTCTAATAAAACAACTAAGTTAATGAATCACCTGGGTGGAATGGAATAGCTTGGTGGAGAATGGTTGAGTGGTTCACAAGGCCATGGACTTGGATTGTGTATCTCACTTGTGGATGGCCACCCAGGAACAAAGAGATTTGAGATGTCAAATGTTGAGAAGCTTCAAGTGCAACCACTTGGCAATATGGGCTCTGCCATGATCATATAGGTTGCAAGAACTTAGCCAAATGGACAGGTGGTAGTTTTGATAGGTGGAACGCACCATTTTGGTCTAAGGAAGGCTTCAAAGATTTTGTCTTGGGAAACCAAGTCTTGTGGGTAAAGTGCACCACCTCTGCAGAGTGTAAAATCTAAGTACTTAGCCATGTCCTGGTAAAGGACAAATTGAGCATCAAGACATGGAAGCAATCAAAATCTCATCATTCCAATTTCTAAATAAAAACTTGTGGGTGAACAAGGGATTGTGTGTATTCTTCAATCTTTGATGGAAAGATGGCTTGATATAAGGATCTTGAAATCTTGGATTGAGGAAAATGATTTTACCAAGCACTTCAGTCTTTGATTTGTAGATGCCTCGAGAAGGATCTTGGTCTTTGATTGAGAGAAGCATTGGAAAAGTTTTGACAAAACTATTTATTTTCAAAACGTTAAGGAAAAATCTATTTTGAGCAATGCAAGCCTCAACTCCACTTAGCCAAATGCATATAGATGATAGACTCCACCATACTACTAAGAGTATCACTTGCCAATACAATTCAAATGTATTGACCCTTTGTGGCTGTAACTTGTATGTTGCAGGTTTGATTGATTTTAGTGAAGATTGATTGTTTAGGATTACAAAGTCTACAACCAACATCTGCCTGTGGCACTTTGAAGATGAAGGACCCATGACTATAATTATTCCGCTGCAATGTATTGTAATAGCCATATGAGCTATGTATGATGTAATAAAATTATGTTTTCCTGGTTATAAAGTTATAATATGACCTTTGTTTCTTGATATTACATCTTAACTGTGGATGCTAGCTATTGATCCAGGGACTAGCATTGTAAAACACAGGAGGACTCTACCTTATCAGGTTGGGACCACTTGGCAATATGGGCTCTGCCATGATCATATAGGTTGCAAGAACTTAGCCAAATGGACAGTGGGTGGTAGTTTTGATAGGTGGGAACGCGTCCATTTTGGTCTAAGGGAAGGCTTCTGAAAGATTTTGTCTTGGGAAACCAAGTCTTGTGGGTAAAGTGCACCACCTCTGCAGAGTGTAAAATCTAAGTACTTAGCCATGTCCCTGGTAAAGGACAAATTGAGCATCAAGACATGGAAGCAATCAAAAATCTCATCATTCCAATTTCTAAATAAAAACTTGTGGGTGAACAAGGTATTGTGTGTATTCTTCAATCTTTGATGGAAAGATGGCTTGATATAAGGATCTTGAAATCTTGGATTGAGGAAAATGATTTTACCAAGCACTTGGTCTTTGATTTGTAGATGCCTCGAGAAGGATCTTCACTTTGATTGAGAGAAGCATTGGAAAAGTTTTGACAAAACTATTTATTTTCAAAACGTTAAGGAAAAATCTATTTTGAGCAATGCAAGCCTCAACTCCACTTAGCCAAATGCATATAGATGATAGACTCCACCATACTACTAAGAGTATCACTTGCCAATACAATTCAAATGTATTGACCCTTTGTGGCTGTAACTTGTATGTTGCAGGTTTGATTGATTTTAGTGAAGATTGATTGTTTAGGATTACAAAGTCTACAACCAACATCTGCCTGTGGCACTTTGAAGATGAAGGACCCATGACTATAATTATTCCGCTGCAATGTATTGTAATAGCCATATGAGCTATGTATGATGTAATAAAATTATGTTTTCCTGGTTATAAAGTTATAATATGACCTTTGTTTCTTGATATTACATCTTAACTGTGGATGCTAGCTATTGATCCAGGGACTAGCATTGTAAAACACAGGAGGACTCTACCTTATCAGGTTGGGACCCCTACATAAAAAGAATATTTTTTGAGGTGACATGCACCATAAAAATCAAGATCAAACCATTTGCAAGCATTAAAAGCTGGGATCAAAGAAATCTAAACATGAGCATGAAAGATGGAGTTCTAATAGTAAGACAAATTAACTATGCATGCAACATGCAAGGCTACAAACAAACATCATGAATAACATGCATTGAAAAACATTCGTTTGTTTCACATACAGAAAACTTGGCATAGTGGCATTCAGCTTGTCCCTCATGGAGTAGCAAATAGATGCATAGGACACCTTCAAAGTTCATAAGAGTGACTAGATACAAATAGCACAAGAACAAGTAATATCAATAATATGCATCAATCAATAAGTTTTGGGACAATGCACATAGAACTAAGAATGGCAACTATGCTCTCGTAACTGGTGTCTAAAGGTAGAAGGTGGAGACTCAATATAGTGGTGGAAGAAGGGCCCTTCATAAAGGGAAGCAGGGATTTCAAGTCTCAAAAATAGCTTCCAAAAATTATGGTACTTGTTAGCTTTCAGCTCTCATTGCCCCTATCATAAGCATCTTGAAGTGATTAAGGTTAAAGTGAACAAACTATGGAGTATATGCTTGACAAAGTATAAGTTGGCAATCTCATGTCCCTTGAATACGAGGGCCGCACCTCATGCTACTCAACTTTAGTCACCTGTAAGTTCTTGTCATAGTAAGTATATGTATATCATAGAGAACTGCCAACGGGGTACCCCTTGCACATGATACAGGAGCTATCCCATAATCAAAATGACAAGTCAAGCAGACAATGAGCATCTCAGCAATCTTCTTATTTACCATGGTAATATGGTGCTTTTTTCTCTCTTTCCTCTTATCAATATGTCTCTGTTTTTTTATAAGAAGAAAGCTTCATAGATGTCATTATGATGAAGCTGCAAGTTTCCACCATGATTAGGCATGTCTTAGGCTAGCGGCCCAGGCGTTTCTCTAACACACATACATAACTCCATGGACTTACAAGCTTCGTCTTTATTTCACACCGGCGACATCCATAGACAAAAGAGCATGATACAACTGTGTACAAAGTACAAGTGCAATGTTGAAAGCGTTCCCCGTGACAACACGGTTCTGCTAATTCCAACATATAAGTGCAAGCATATGCAACATATATGACACAATGGTTCAAGTTTATTAGGGGCAAGAAATATAAAGTGTGCCATCAAGTTTGTGAGAGCTTTAATCACTAAGTTTTCACATAACAAAATACTTTTTAATTGGAAGATAGATGAAAACAAGAATATACTTGGAATGGTGTAACACACCATGCATAGGAATTTATAGTGGACACTTTGGAATAACTTGTTTTCTTGGAAGTTGGATGCATGAGTAGAGCTTACGTGTACAAGTGGAGGCTAGCAAAAGACTGGGAGCGACCAACTAAGAGAGCAATAATGGCCATAATCATGTAGAGCGGCAAAAAATTACTAATCAAAGCATAAAGTGGTACTACAAGTCAAGGACTAAATGATCATAGAGACTATGGTGACTTGTTCATAGTCATAACATGGTCTGAGCATGTGCCAATTCAACCCAAACAAAGCATCAAAGGAGAATACCACAATACTATGCTTTTGTATGCTAAAACAACACATGATTCCTTCAAGGCACACTAAGCAATCCCAATTGTTTGGAACGAGTCATGCTACAGCAATAATCACTAAGCATACGGTCAAAACAACATCTAGCATGACATGTTAAAGTCTAAGTCACAGTCAAAGCAAACTCCTCTTGTGCTACTCAAGCAAGAACTTTCTACTCCTTTCCAACACCAATCAACTTATTTGAAACAACACAGCGAGAACGGGGGTCCAAACTACTTTATTCAAGAAAACTAAGCAAACCAAACAAAAACTAAGACGCTCCAAGAACAACACAACAGTGCATGAAACAATAAAAACGAAGTGTCTAGAAAGACCTGAGCTTTTTATTAATGAAGAAGGGGATGCCTTGGGCATCCCCAAGCTTTGACGCTTGTACCTCTTGAATATTTCTTGGGGTGACACGTGGTGGCATCCCCAAGATTGAGATTTTTTCCATTCTTCATCTCATTACATCATTATCTCTCTACACCTGAAATTTTTCCTTCATACAAAACTTCACACAATCTTCATTAGCAACATTAGTGTATTCAAAAGATAATAGACCTTTGGGTTTGGATTTGGAACAGCAAAAATTTCACTAAAAACACAAGCTATTGTATAATTTCCTCAAAAATCTCAATTTACCAAAAAGAACCCAAAAAGGAATCAATAAGAACCAAATGCAAATAATGGCAGAAATTTGTCAAAACATACCAGCAGGTAGAAAACTATTTTTTCGAAGACCTTCTATTGCTCAAATCAAAAAGTGTTGAACTAAAGAAAGTTAGGTAATATACTGGGGGATTTATTCATAAAATATCAGCTCAATCCGACTTACAGATATTCCTCACAAATATTTATGGTGGACCACAAAAATCTGTTTTGGTACAGCAACTCCCCAAATCTTACTTCCCTCTCATTAGAGGTCATTCTTGGCACAAAAAGCAAATAAAAAGGATAAGGAGAGGTCATTACTGAAGTAATAACTTCCAAGACTCAAGAAAACTCTTGGGTTACCTCCCAACAAGTACTTTTCTTTAACGCCTTTAAGTTAGACTTGATAGTTTGAGAAGATGCTCACATAAGAAATATGAATTGAAGTAAAAGAGAGCATCAAGAAGAAAATTCAAAACACATTTAAATCTAACCCACTTCCTATTCATAGGAATCTTTTAACTAAACAAGTCATGAAAGCACAAAGCAACAAGCATAGGAAAGCAAAACAAGTGCAACTTCAAGATTTTCAACATAAAGAGGGAAACTTAATATTGTTGAGATACATAAGACCATGTTTCCCTCTCTCAAAATAATTTTCAGTGGCCTCATGAATAAACTAAAAAATATAACTATCACATAAAGCATGCTTTTCATGATCTACAAACACATAATTTTTATCAAGCTCAAAAATAGTGGGATTAAAACCTTCAAACCCACTTTTAACAATTTTATCACAAGAAGACTAATCATTCAATATAGGACCATCATCTAGAGATTTATCATAAACATTTTCTAAGAAAAACTCTATAGTACCATGCATTTCGAAGTTAGGCACAAATAAAGGATTATCATAGGTAACAGGAGCATAACTATTATCACAAGTTTTACCCATAGCAGATATTTCAAAAGAATCCACATGAACGTAACATCCATCCTCCTTTGGTAAGCATGGGTGACAATCAAATAATGTAAGAGGTAAAGAGTTACTCTCATTAGAAGGTAGACATGGGTACATCCATTCTTCCTCCCTTTGTTCATCACTCTCCCCCTCTTTTTCATCTAATGAGCTTCCAGTTTCAGCAGTTTCTTCTTCCATAGGCTCCTGCAAAGCATTAGTCTCTTCTGTGTGTGGAAATCATCTATTAAAATATTAAAGAATATAGCCATTTGCTTCATTGTAATTATCAAAGCAAAATTTAAGTATCTCATAAACCTCATATTTATAAGGTGCATCATCAGTATTTTCAAGCAAACTAGCAAGTTCAAATGCACCCTTGAAAGCAATAAATTCTTCAATTTGTTCCACATCATAAAAGTCATAATTTCCCTTAACATAAGAAGATATGGTAACATTATCATTATACTCACATTGAAAAGGAAGGTGTTTATACCTCCTACAGCAACAAGATTTATCAAAGCAATAAGTAACATTATAAGTAGAGCACACGTATCTAGCAATAGTATTCAACTTATCAATTTGTTCCTATAAGTGTTTCCCTTTTTATGACAAACGGTGTTCCTTATAATAATACTTTTGTTATTCCGTGAACCCACCTTTCCAATAAGAACTAGTTTCAAATAAACCATCCATTGATAGAAAGCATGACCAAGCAAGGCAATAGCAGACCAGCAACTAGAGTAGGAACTAATTTTTTTGTGTTTTTGATAGGAGAAAGCAAACCAAACTAAACTAATGTTTTTGGAGTTTTTGATAAAAAGAGGCAAACAAAACCAAGCAAAAGAAACTAAGCAAAACAAAAACAAAGTAAAGAGAAAGGTTGAGGAGGACTCCCCTTGTGAAGACATCCTTGACCTCCCCGGCAACGGGGCCGGAAATAGCTTGACTGGGAGGAAGTGAATAAAGGCTCTATGTTTGTGGCATCCCGCAAAACCACTACTAGAAAATCGCGTTGAATTTGTGCATTGCATCGTCATCCTCATGCATTGTTTGCCAAAACTATTTTTCGAAAACCCCGATTCGTTTTCCAAACGCCCCATCTTTTATTAAAACGCCAAACCCCGGTTCGCCGGATTGTTTTGTTTTGGCCGCGAGCGATTTGCAAACGGTCCAATTAAACAAATAAAGTTTTGTTTTATTTTTAGTAGGGGCAGTCGAACGGGCCAACCCGACCCGAACGACCGCCCCAGATTTTCAGATCGGTCCAAACCTGCCGCCCCTAAATCCTAAACTCACCCACTAGTCTACCCAACCCACCCTGGCCACCTCACCCTAGCCTATAGCATCACGCCACCTCAGCTGAGCCACCCCCCACCCCCAATCACTCCCTGACACGTCACTCCTCTCTCTCCCTAACCTCTCTCCCCCTCTCAGCACACTGTCCCACCCCAGAGCACACACACACCCACGCGCGTGCTAGCCGCCCCTGTCCCCCCCTCCCTGCGCGCGGGCCCCGCCCACGCGCCACACACGCATCCAGCCACACACGCACACACTACACGCGCCCTGGCCCACCCCCGCGGGACCCACGCGTGGCAGACACGCCCACCACGCGCGGCCCCGACCCATCTTCCTCCTCCCCTCGATCTTCTCCCCTGGCCCGTGCTCGTCGCTCATCCACCGCCCCCCTCACAGCTCACCTCTCCAACCTCGCTCCCTCTCCGCCGCTCCCTCTCTCGCTCGCCGGCGCCGCGTCCCTCACCGCCGCTCCCCTCCTCCCTCCTCTCTGCGAGCTCACCGCCTCCGCCGCCCTCCCCTTGGCCCGTGCCACTCGCCATCAGCGCCTGCCCCGCCTCCTCCCAGGGCCCGCCCGCCCGCCCACCCCGCAAGCCCGCCCCGCCCGCTCCGCCTCCGCCTCCCGCCGCCGCTGCGCTTCTTCGCCAGCGCTGCTGCCGCTGCCGCCCAAGATCGCCGGGCGCGCAGCCTGCCTCGCCCTAGCCTCCAGCGACCAACCTCCCCGCCTCTCCGTCGGCCCGAAGCCGCCTGCGCGCCGCCCGGCGAAGCTCTGCCGCCCGCCCACCGCCGCCGCCTCCCGGCGACGCAGCGCCCACCGCCGCCGCCCTGTGGCGCCTCTCCGCCAGGCCCTCCTCCCGCGACCGCCTGAAGCCCCCGTCGCCGGCGCTTGGCTCGGTCCCTGCCATGTCGCCGCCGCCGCGGCCGTTCTCCATCGACCGACCAGGACCGCCCTCCAGGCGTAGCATGTTAAATCGCGGCGCCTGCTAGGAGTCCCTCTGGTTGCCTCCCATCGCCGTGTTACCGGCGTCACCTTCGTGGATGCGGCAAGACCGTCCCGCTGACAAGGATACCGCCAAGATCTTCGACATACGTCGCCATACTCGAAGCCCACTTCGCGGACCGAGCGACCACACGTGCAACAAGTACCTCCCGCGAACGCCAAACCCTAGCCGGAAGGATGCCAAGATCGCCACTTGTACCACAAGTACCGCACCCCGGACGCCAAGATCGAACCCTGGAGTGTCAAGTTCTTCGACCCGACGGCCACCTATGCGACAAGTACTCCGCCCGGAACCCTGAGTTCGCCATCAAGGACGCCAGGACGTCGCCATGACCCAAGGACCCCGGAGGCGCCAAGACCTACCCCGGAATCCGAGAACGAACTCCGTCGAACCCTGAGACCGACCCCGAACCCCGAACCCCGGAACCTCAAGATCGTCGAGCCCCCTCTATGTGTGAACCCCTTCCCGCAAACCCTATTTTATAACATGATATCAACTTGTCGCACATTTACTTGTCTTGCATGCATTCATTCATGTGGTTTGGGGGCCTTATGCCGATTCACCTAATAATTAAATATGGGACCCATATGCGGGCAAATCTAGTCTCATATCGGCTTCATTTTAACTTGTGTAGCAAACCCGTATTACTTCTTGCCTTGTTAAACAACATTTAAATTGCGGGGGTTCTAAACAACTTGAACCGTTTAAATAATGTCGGAACCCCGGTTCCGCTTAATATGGACGATTACATTGCACCTTGCCATGCCATGCATCATACATGCATCATGCCGATCTTCTGCTATATTAAATATTGCATCCGTGTTTATTCTAGTATTTTGCTTCTTCGGATAAGACCGTTGAGTTGATGTGAGCTTCACCGATCTTCGGTTGAACCCTTCGACAATGTTTTCAAGTAGCATCTCCCTCTTTCTACCTATCTTACTTTTATAGTATTTATTCCTCCTGTTGATCTATTGCTATCGTTATGCGATGCTTTAGTTCCGTGCATCGTGATATTCCCTGCAGCCGTATATTGCCTTGGACACACCCTATTGCCTGTTGTTTGGTAGCTAGTTGGCCTTGCGCGTCGCCGTCGCTTTCTATATTGCTGTGTGTTGGCGTCATATGCCACAGTTGCTGATGTATTGCCGCATGTTGATGTTGGAGATGAATCTAGTTTTACTTATCGTCACTTTACTTTCGCTTAACAACTAAAATTGAATAAGCGAGGCATCGGTGGGTGATAGATAATATTTGGTTTCGACGCCCACTTGTGTCCCGTAAGACCCCGAGTACTTGATACTTCCTTGATTTTTGCGCTATCCACATCCGGGAGGTATATGGGACCCCAGACGAGCTTGATTCATTCTTATTTCTTGGGGCCACAAACTAGTTTGAGGTTTTATTACGATCTGTACTTATGCCATGCTTTCGCTTTATTTACGATTGTGCGAGGCTGCTTGTCTTTATTTAGGTAAGCGGAGTGATTACGCGGTATCGACAGTCCCCGTTTGGGGCATACTGTCGCTTACAGCCATTGGCGCAACCTTGAGTCCGTCTCGAAGCTTGCTTACTTCGTTGCGGGTGTACTCTAAGGGGTGGCCCCCTGAAATATTTCTGAATCCTGTGATTGTTCAGTCGTGAAAGCCTCGTTGGGTTTTGATTTGGTTTTTCCGAGGTTGATCGAGCGTGTGTTGCTATTGGTGCACCCGGCGGGTTAAAACTTTCAAAGCCGTGTCGCGGATATGGACGACTTGGAGCCTGATATCTCGATCATAGACAAGCATAACTAAAGTTTACTGCTATCAACTTGACTTATAATGACTAGTAATCAGCTCCACTACAACGGAATGGCTAATTAATACTGCCCACAATTGCTTGTTTGGTTGTCGCTTGCGACAATTGTATATGACTAGTAAGTATTACCTTCTAACGAATTGGCTGAATAAAAGTACCAACAAGCTTTGGGTTTGGGTTTATCTCATGCTATCTGCACGATTAGTAATTGTTGCCACTATCACGTAATGATTAACTAAAATGACCCACTGCTTATTTTATCGGGATGATTACTTAAACGACTAGTAAAGAAGAGCAACTATAAGCGAATAAATAAAAGCGCCAACCGTGTGAGTTCCTCGGTTGACTTCCTCGTTGGTCTCGAGAAACACCGGGATGGGTTTGTTTGGTGCTGGTCTCGGGTTGGATCCGGATAGGTCTTTCTTACCCTCTCGATAACCGTCGGTTGTATCGAGTCTCTAGATTGTTTAGTGCATGCCTGCGTGCTCGACCCACCATACCTTTGTAGGCGAGGACCGCGAATTCTAGCCTCGCTGTCTTGGCCTCGATCGACGCTCCTTCTTTGTTTTCCTTTGCCCTTTGTCGGCACCCTTTTTGTCAAGCAGGTTTTGAGAACGGCCGCGTTAGCGGTTACCCTTCCGCTTGGCACAGGCAGGGTTATGGACGCCATTGGTTATTCTTCAGGGCTCTTAGCCCCATTTGCTTCTTGTCCGTAGTCGGACGCCCTACCTTTTTCAAGATGATTTGGATCTTGTATAATATATCTGTATTCTTGACTCTTTGAGTCGCTGTTGTATATATCTGTTCTGTGGGTCCCATCGAGGACTGTTGTGTAATGTTATTACTTCGTTTTCCACCCGCACGAAAGTGCCTGGTGGGCACCTTTGAATCGTTTCTATGCGGGTTTGGTGAATTTTGCCCGAACTTGCATAGGTCCGATTCTGAGGGTGTTCAGTGGTATCGAGCTCAGCGATTCGATACCCCACAAGTCCAGCCTGTAGGATAACCTAGCTAACGGCCGAAGTAGAGTGTCAAAACTATTTTCGCGAAATCGGTTGGATAGTTCTGGTTAGGTCTGATTTTACTCCTTATCCCTCTGCTGTTCTCCTCTTACCTCTACGTGTTTTGAATCCGCTCTCTTCTCTCTCTTCGAGTCCAGGATTTCTCGTGGTTGGGTTTCCGTCGTACCTTAGGGTTTCGTTTTCCCCTTTTGTAACGGAGGTGCTACGATCATCAATCTGCAACTTGTCTGTTGAACCTCCCTCTGATCTTTTGTTCTGGAGCTTTTTCTCCATATGTGTTCCTTGCTGGATATCAGTGTCGTTGAAAAACATATGAGGAGGACGAGCGTTGGTGAAATTGGAGTATACCTTGAGCATGTGTTGTTCATGCCAATGGAACCATCGCGGAACCTAATCAGTGTGTCTTTCATACGATTTCTCAGCATCATATCTTTGTTAGGATACCGCCTAAGAAGATCTTCAGTCTAATTCCGAGAGTAGGTTGCTTAATCCGCCTATTCGTGTGCAGGGTAATGGTTTGAGTGTGGGATGGAGTAGCTACCCTACCACTGCTCTTATCATTCACTCTTGTATGTCGAATCAGTGGATCCAGCAATTTACTCCGTCCACGGAAGTTAGGGGTGGCTTGATTTGTGATACCTCTACCTCCGACCTTTTGTTTCCGGAGTGCTCTCTCGACGATCAGGAACAACGACCTTTGTTGGTGGTGTCGCCGATACCCAGATGAAGAAGGAACCCTCGTTAGTGGTGTCGCGAGGATCTACATAAAGCGAGAAGACAGAGATCGCCGACCTTCCCTTCCGGTACCATGAGGCGGATCTCGAGGGCGAGATCCATTGTTAGTGGTGTCGAATTGTGGCATCCCGCAAAACCACTACTAGAAAATCGCGTTGAATTTGTGCATTGCGTCATCCTCATGCATTGTTTGCCAAAACTATTTTTAAAACCCGATTCGTTTTCCAAACGCCCCATCTTTTATTAAACGCCAAACCCGGTTCACGGATTGTTTTGTTGTTTTGGCGCGGCGATTTGCAAGCGGTCCAATTAAACAAATAAAGTTTTGTTTTATTTTAGTAGGCGTCGAACAGGCCAACCCGACCAAACGACCGCCCAGATTTTCAGATCGGTCCAAACCTGCCCCTAAATCCTAAACTCACCCACTAGTCTACCCAACCCACCCAGCCACCTCACCCTAGCCTATAGCATCACGCCACCTCAGGAGCCACCCCACCCCAATCACTCCCGACCACGTCACTCCTCTCTCCCTAACCTCTCTCCCCTCTCGGACACTGTCCCACCAGAGCACACACACACCCCACGCCTAGCCGCCTGTCCCCCCCCCTCCTGCGCCCGCCCGCCCACGCCACACACGCATCCAGCCACACGCACACTCTACACGCCCTGGCCACCCGCGGGACCCACGCGTGGCGGAACCGCCCACCACGCGGCCCCGACCCATCTTCCTCCTCTCGATCTTCTCCCCTGCCCGTGCTCGTCGCTCATCCGCCCCCTCAGCTCACCTCCCCAACCTCGCTCCTCTCCGCTCCCTCTCTTGCTCATGGCGCCAGTCCCTCACCGCTCTCCTCCCTCCTCTCTGCGAGCTCACCGCCTCCGCCCCGCCCCCGCCTTGCCAAGCCATCGCCACCGCGCCGCCCGGCGCCTCCTCCCAGGCGCTCCGCCTCAAACCCCGCAAGCCCCGGCCCCGCCTCGCCTCCGCCTCCCGTCGTGCTCGACCGCCGCTGCTGCGTCGTCGCGCCCCGCCAGTGCGCCGCCCGCCGCCCCGCAGCCACCGCGCGGCTGCCTCGCCCTAGCCTCCAGCGACCAACCTCCCCTCTCTCCGTCGGCCTCCGAGCCGCCCGTCTGCGCCCGAAGCTTCTGCCAACCGCCTCCGCCGCCTGCGCCTCGGCGGCAGCGTCCACCGCCGCCCGGTCGCGCCGCCCAGGCGCCTCTCCGCCGAGCCCTCCCGCGACCGCTGAAGCCCCGTCGCCCGCGCTGGGTCCGCCATGTTGCCGTCGCCCGCGGGCGTTCTCCATCGAACCGACCCGTGGGACGCCCTCGGGCGTAGCATGTTCGTCAGCGCCGCTAGAGTCCCTCTGGTTGCCTCCCATCGCCGTGTTACCGGCGTCACCTTCGTGGATGCGGCAAGACCGTCCCGCTGACAAGGATACCGCCAAGATCTTCGACATACGTCGCCATACTCGAAGCCCACTTCGCGGACCGAGCGACCACACGTGCAACAAGTACCTCCCGCGAACGCCAAACCCTAGCCGGAAGGATGCCAAGATCGCCACTTGTACCACAAGTACCGCACCCCGGACGCCAAGATCGAACCCTGGAGTGTCAAGTTCTTCTTGACCGACGGCCACCTATGCGACAAGTACTCGCCGGAACCACGAGTTCGCCATCAGGGCCGAGGGCGTCGCCATGACCCAAGGACCCGGGCGCCAAGACCTACCCGGAATCCGAGCGAACTCCGTCGAACCACGAGACCGACCGAACCCGAACCCGGAACCTCAAGATCGAGCCCCTCTATGTGAACCCCTTCCATAAACCCTATTTTATAACATGATATCAACTTGTCGCACATTTACTTGTCTTGCATGCATTCATTCATGTGGTTTGGGGGCCTTATGCCGATTCACCTAATAATTAAATATGGGACCCATATGCGGGCAAATCTAGTCTCATATCGGCTTCATTTTAACTTGTGTAGCAAACCCGTATTACTTCTTGCCTTGTTAAACAACATTTAAATTGCGGGGGTTCTAAACAACTTGAACCGTTTAAATAATGTCGGAACCCCGGTTCCGCTTAATATGGACGATTACATTGCACCTTGCCATGCCATGCATCATACATGCATCATGCCGATCTTCTGCCGTTATATTAAATATTGCATCCGGTGTTTATTCTAGTATTTTGCTTCTTCGCGGATAAGACCGTTGAGTTGATGTGAGCTTCGCCCCGATCTTCGGTTGAACCCTTCGACAATGTTTTCAGGCGAGCATCTCCCTCTTTCTACCTATCTTACTTTTATAGTATTTATTCCCTCCTGTTGATCTATTGCTATCTGTGTTGCGATGCTTTAGTTCCCGTACCCGTGATATTCCCTGCAGCCGTATATTGCCTTGGACACACCCTATTGCCTGTTGTTTGGTAGCTAGTTGGTCTTGCGCGTCGCCGTCGCTTGCTATATTGCTGTTGCGTGTTGTCAAATGCCACAGTTGCTGATGTATTGCCGCATGTTGATGTTGGAGATGAATCTAGTTTTACTTATCGTCACTTTACTTTCTGTTTAACAACTAAAATTGAATAAGCAGAGGCATCGGTGGGTGATAGATAATATTTGGTTTCGAGCCCACTTGTGTCCCGTAAGACCCCGAGTACTTGATACCTGTTCCTTGATTTTGCGCGCTATCCACATCCGGGAGGTATATGGGACCCCCCTGAACCAGAGCTTGATTCATTCTTATTTCTTGGGGCCACAAACTAGTTTGAGGTTTTATTACGATCCTGTACTTATGCCATGCTTTACTGCTTTATTTACGATTGTGCGAGGAGCACCTTTGTCTTTGTTAGGTAAGCGGGTGATTCTGGCGTATCGGCAGTCCCGTTTGGGGCATCTTGTCGCTTCTGCCATTGGCGCAACCTTGAGTCCGTCTCGAAGCTTGCTTACTTCGTTGCGGGTGTACTCTAAGGGGTGGCCCCCTGAAATATTTCTGAATCCTGCGATTGTTCAGTCGTGAAAGCCTCGTTGGGTTTTGAATTGGTTTTTCCGAGGTTGATCGAGCGTGTGTTGCTATTGGTGCACCCGGCGGGTTAAAACTTTCTGGCCGTGTCCGCGGATATGGACGACTTGGAGCCTGATATCTCGATCATAGACAAGCATAACTAAAGTTTCTTGCTATAAATTTGACTTATAATGACTAGTAATCAGCTCCACTACACGGAATGGCTAATTAATTCTGCCCACAATTGCTTGTTTGGTTGTCGCGACAATTGTATATGACTAGTAAGTATTGCAACTCTAGAATTGGCTGAATAAAAGTACCAACAAGCTGCTGGGTTTTGGGTTTATCTCATGCTATCTGCACGATTAGTAATTGTTGCCACTATCACGTAATGATTAACTAAAATGACCCTGCTTATTTTATCGGGATGATTACTTAAACGACTAGTAAAGAGCCGCAACTATAATCGAATAAATAAAGCGCCAACCGTGTGAGTTCCTCGGTTGACTTCCTCGTTGGTCTCGAGGAAACACCGGGATGGGTTTGTTTGGTGCTGGTCTCGGTTGGATCCGGATAGGTCTTTCTTACCCTCTCGATAACCGCGGTTGTATCGAGTCTCTGTAGATTGTTTAGTGCATGCTTCATTGCGCTCGCCACCATACCTTTGTGGCGAGGACCGCGAATTCTAGCCTCGCCGTGTCTTGGCCTCGATCGACGCTCCTTCTTTGTTTCTGCTTTGCCCTTTGTGCACCCTTTTGTCAAGCGTGTTTTGAGAACGGCCGTTAGCAGGGTTACCCTTCCGGCTTGGCCTGGGCAGGGTTATGGACGCCATTGGTTATTCTTCAGGGCTCTTAGCCCCATTTGCTTCTTGTCCGTAGTCGGACGCCCTACCTTTTTCAAGATGATTTGGATCTTGTATAATATATCTGTATTCTTGACTCTTTGAGTCGCTGTTGTATATATCTGTTCTGTGGGTCCCATCGAGGACTGTTGTGTAATGTTATTACTTCGTTTTCCACCCGCACGAAAGTGCCTGGTGAGCACCTTTGAATCGTTTCTATGCGGGTTTGGTGAATTTTGCCCGAACTTGCATAGGTCCGATTCTGAGGGTGTTACAATGTTCCCCGGCAACGGCGCCAGAAATAGCTTGATGGCGTGTTGTCAACGCCTCGTTGGGAGACCCCAAGAGCAAGGTGTGATGAGCACAACAACAAGTTTTCCCTCAAAAAGAAACCAAGTTTATCGAACCAGTAGGAGGAAGGAAACACTCAAAGGTGTTGCTAGCAACTTGGAGACCTGCATAACACAAACTCAAGACTTTGCCCCAAAGAACAGTGAGGTTGTCAATCTCACTGGTTTACTGTAACAAATGATTAATTTACTGTATGGTGTGGAAGGTAATGGTGGTTTGCAACAAGTAACAGTGGAAGATGTATCAATGGTAAAGATTGGACCGGGTTCCATAGTTCACTAGAGGTGTTATCCTTAGATAAACAAACATGGCATGCTGGGTAAACAAATTACAACAGGGCAATTGACATGACTAAGCAACGCATAACAATGCAATACTACACATCATGATCCTATGAGAATCAATTGGGCAATACAACAAGATACATAGACCGCCATCGAACTGCATCTATGCCTAGAAATCCACCTTTGGGTTATCATCCGAACCCCCTCCAGTATTAAGTTGCAAGCAACAGATAACTGCTTTAAGCAAAGTGTGTAAGGTAAACAATACACTTGTTCCATGAACAAGGGACCGTTGTTTTCCCCTAGTGGCATCAACACATCTACAACCTTAGAGATTTCTATCACTTCCCTTAGATTAAACAGAGGCATGAACCCACTATATATCATAAATACCCTCTCTTGGAGTCACTAGTAACTACTTGGACAAAATAGCTACTAACAACGGAGAGCATGCAAGATCACAAACAACACATACATGATAGAATGAATAAGACAAAAACATTAATCAGTCTGACATAGTAATATCAATATCCATCGGATCCCCGCAAACACAACATGCATGATTACAAATAGTTGAGATCTTGATCATGAACGGAGCTCACAAGATCTAGACATGAAAGCACAAAGGAGGAGATACAACCATCTAGCTACTACATGGACCTGTAGTCCAAGGTGGAACTACTCACGCTTCATACCGGAGGCTGGCATGATGATGAAGAAGGCCTCTGGGATGATCTCCCCTCCGGCAGGGTTCCAGGAAGAGCTTCAGATCCCCCCGATCTAGGGACGATGGTGGTGGAGGCTACAGACGGTTTCGTGGAATATTGATCGAGTGCTTAGTTTTTAGGCATCGAGGGGTATTTATAGGCGAAGAGGCGAGGCAAGGGGGACGCTAGGGCGGTTGCACCCCCCAGGCGCGGGCTGGGCCCACCCGCACGGCCAAGGGGTGCGGCCCCCTGGTGGCCCTCCTCCGTCTCGTATTCCGGCTTCGTATTCCCCACGGTAAAATATTGACTTTGGCTTTTGTCCCGTCCAATTCTGAGAGTATTGATTTTCTGCCTTTCTGGAACCAAAAACAGAAGAAAACAGGCAACTGGCACTATGGCATCTTGTTAATAGGTTAGTACCAGAAAACATATAAAAACACCTCAAAGTGTAGACAAAGCAAAGTAGATACTAAACAAGCATGGAGCATCAAAAATTATAGATACGTTTCCAACGTATCAGCAGGCTAACGTCAGGTACCCATAGGGCATATCCATGTCAAAATGACTTCCTTTGCTGCCTCTGAGGCAACAATATACTCAACCTCTGTTGTAGACGCAGGAACAATCTCTTGCTTGGATCTCTTCCAGCTCACAGCCCCTCCGTTTATAATAAACACATATCCGAATTGCAAATGAGAATCATCCAAGTCAGTAAGATAACTCGCATCCGTGTAACCCTTTACACCGAGTTCATCCTCACCTCCATAAATTAGGAACATATCCTTAGTCCTTCTCAAGTACGTAAGGATATTTTTAGCTGTTGCCTAGTGGATTTCTCCAGGGTCATCCTGGTATCTTCTCACAACACTTAGAGCATAGGAAACATCCGGCCTAGGAAAAATCATGGCATACATGATGGATCCGACTGTTGAAGCATACTGAATCGCACTCATCAGAATTTGCTCACTAGTCATCGAAGGACACTACGTATTGCTAAGTTTGACACCATGGGACATCGGTAAGAACCTTTTCTTAGATGATTCCATGTTGAAAATTTTCAACACTTTGTCCAAATATGTACTCTGAGTCAATCCAATGAGCCACCTTGATCCATCTCTATAGATCCAGATTCCTAGAATGTAACATGCCTCACCCAAGTCTTTCATTCAGAAACTCCTTTCCAATGATTCCTTAGTTTCTTGCAACATATGGAAATCATTTCCAATCAGTAATATGTTATCCACATAAAAGATAAGAAAGTTTACTTTGCTCCCACTAAACTTCTTGTATAAAATAGAATCATAATCACTCTTGATGAAATCCAAATGATCTGACTATCTTATCAAAGCGAATATTTCAACTCCAAGATGCTTGCTTCAACCCATAAATGGATTTCCGAAGTTTTCATACCTTTTCACCATTAGCGGGATCGACAAAACCCTCGAGATATATCATATACACGTCCTCGATTAAATTTCCATTAAGGAACCTGTCTTGACATCCATCTTCCATATCTCATAGTCGAAATAGGCTGCTATGGCTAACAAGATCCAAACTGACTTAAGCATCACTATGGGTGAGAAAGTCTCGTCATAGTTAACTCCTTAAACTTGTCTAAACCCCTTCGTGACAAGCCGTGTCTTATAAACAGAAATATTTCCATTCATATTAGTTTTCTTCTAAAAGACCTATTTGTATTTGATGGGTCTTGCACCATCTGGCAGATCAACCAAGTTCCAAACTTGATTTTCATCCATGGCATTTAACTAAGATCGCATGGCTCGAAGCCATGACTCGGAATCAGATCCCACCATTGCTTCCGAATAAGTTTCCGGCTCATTACTATCTATCATTAATACATCACAAACACTTTGCAATCTGGCAGATCTTCGTGGTTCGGGTACAGTTTCCGTATTAGCTACCATGACCGGATCAACCTCTAAGGATTTTGCTGACTCGCTACTAGCCGGTTCTTCTTGAATTTCTTCGAGCTGCATTGTGCTCCCACTGACTCCCCGACTGAGAAACTCATTCTCAAGGAAGACACCATTCCCAGCAACAAACACTTTACCCTCTTTTTGTGAAGGGAATATGCCCGAGAGGCAATAATAAAGTGTTTATTATCATATTCCTATTTATGATAAATGTTTATTTTACATGCTATAATTGTATTAATACGGAAATGTTAATACATGTGTGTTTAATAAACAAAAGAAAGTTCCTAGTTATGCCTCTATTATAAACTAGCTCGTTGATTAACAAGATGATCATAGGTTTCCTGATCATGGACATTGGATGTTGTTAATAACGAGGTCACAACATTAGTGTAATGGTGTGATGAACATTCATCCGAAGTATAGCATTACGATCAAAGTCATTGAGTTTATATTGCTATAACATCTTACGAAGTGATCCTAATCCTTAGACCATGAGATCATGTCAATCACTAACACCGGAAGAGTTTCTTGATAACATCAAACGTCACACTATAACAGGGTGATTATAAAGATGGATTCAGAACTACTAAAGTGTTATGTTGAGGCCCATGGATCGAGAGTGGAATTTGTTCATCCCGATGACGGATAGACATACTCTGGGCCCTCTCGGTGATATCACATTGGTTAGCTTGCAAGCAAGTGATTTGATCACTAGAATGTTATATCACGAACGATAAAAGAGTGCATGTCGATGAGACCAAACTAGGTATGGAGATACCGATGATCGAATCTTGGACATGTAATATATCGCGAAACAAAAGATTAAGATACTAGCGTAAAGGTTCCGACGATCACAAGAAAGTCATCGTTGAATGTGTGGGAGTCAAGATGGGTCTCCGGATCCCGCTTATTATTGATCGAGAGGGTCTCGGTCATGTCCACATTATTCATGAACCATAGGGTGACACACTTAAGAGACACCGACATCCAATTGGAGCAAAAGTTTCATGCCGAAAAGAAAAGGAAAGCGAGGAATTTATTTCACTAGACACCTAAAGCTGTTTCGGTTGAAATTGCCGAAAATGGTTCTGCATGTGAAATGGAATACTAGAAAGGGGTTTTATGTGAATGTTTGTTAATTAAAGTAATTAACAAAATTCTGAATAAATAAATAAAAGAGTTTTATTTAAATGAGAGCTTGCATTAAATTTGGTGGAAATTTAATGCATGTGAGTGGATTTTTGAGTGGAGGCTTTTTAATGGGAGTAGAGGCTTTTCATTTTGAGTGGGAGCTCCACCCACATGAATGTGGAAGAGGTGGGGGCAGCCCCATGGCTGGGCGCCATGCCCCTTGGGTGCCCCCCTCTCCCCTATAAAAGGCCCCCCTCTCCTCCTCTCACACCACACCTCCTCGTGAAGGATCTCTCTCCCCCTCTAGAATTTATCCCCCATGGTCTCGGACTAGCGAGATACATGTTCCCGGTGGCTATTTGGCAAGAAAGAGTTGTGCTTCCGCTGCATCGCTGGAGCGAGGAGGCGGAGGTTGCTCGGTGCCTCGAACGTGTGTGCGAGCACGGATGCGCTGCTGTTTTGCGGCGCTAGGACTTCCTCTCGATCTTGAGATCGGCAAGAGATCGTCTACATCAACCACGAGTTTGGACTCGTTAAGATTTGTCGGTCTTCAAGGGTATGTTCTCTATGGATATACATCCGCCCGTTGTTTGTATATAGTAGATAGATCCTTGTACATAGTTGTTCCCATCGTAGGAAAATTTTTATTTTCTATGCTGCGAACCCTACAGTGGTATCAGAGCCAGATCTATGCGTAGATACTTTGCACGGGTAGTACACATATGAGTATGTGGGCGATGATGATCATTTTATTGCTTCTTAGTTGTACTTTGGATATTGGTGGCATAGTGGGATGAAGCCCGACAAACTTTACATGTCCTCGCACATGAGACCTGTTCCACGCTTGACATGCAACTAGTTTTGCATAAGTGGCTAGCGGGTGTCTGTCTCTCCTACTATAGTCAATATCTAATTTGCAACGAGTTGTCAACAATTTCATTATCCTCGTTGTGGTTCATGTTCGTAGGTAAGAACGGTTCTATCTTCGAAAGCCCTAAGCCACATAAAATTTGCAATGGATAAATTAGAGGCGTCTAGTTTAGATTGTTGCTGGGCTAGTGATATGATATGGTGATGTTGTAAGTAGAAGTATGAGATGATACTCTTACAAACACACATAACATGTAATCTCCATAGACCTTGGACTTACACATATAGGTATGATAGTGATCATACCATGGTGCACATGATAGAGATCATATGCGGGAACCATATCATTCCACTAATAAACATGTGATGTTTGATAGCATCTTATATTGCTTGTTTGGCGTTTTATTAGCATAATAAGATGATCCCTCATTTAAATATCAAGATAAGAATGTGTTCTTCCTTTAGTATGCACCGATTATGTTCTCGTCGCTCCAAGACATCACGTGATGATCGGGTGTTTTTGGATCCACGACCATATTTCGGGTGTAAGACAGTTACACACGCGAATACTAAGGTTCTTACTTGGCGAGCCTAGCATGTACAGACATGGCCTCGGAACACGGACCGAAGGTTAAGCATGAGTCATATAGTAGATATGATGCCCATTTGATGCTCGCCTTTGAAGCTACACCGACTCACGTGATGATCGGACTTGGTGTAGTGGATTTGGTTCATGTAATCACCAAAAAGGCACGAGGGATGTCGTTTTTTGAGTGGGAGTTCATTTCTAATTTGGATTAGTAGAACTCAATTTATCATAAATTAAATCAAAGTGAATTTGCATAATTTGTTGTAGTCATTGGCATTCGTTCACCACCATATGCATAGTTGTAATTGAGATAATAGAACTATAGAATTCTGGATATATACTTTACGAACTGGTATCGTATTGTGTTGAGTGTCAATCAAAGTTTAAAGTCCTATTGAAAACTTTTAGCAAACTCTATTTACTCCGTGAAATTTAATAATTGGTATTAAATCGAGAGTAACAATTCATGTGTTAGTATCTTAAGTATCATGTTTGCCTCCACGATTCTTGATTGTTTTAATATCAAGTTTATCTAGGAGCTGAAAGAATTGTTTCAGAAACCATCATGTGTGGTAGATATAACGATATCTGAAACAATTTTTGTTACAATATGATAGAGTATAATATATGTTCTCATATTGGATGAGAATTTACGAAGGTTGGAGATGCTAGACATCCTAATCATCCAAAAGGGTTTTGGAAAGTAATGTTATACTCACGATTCGCCTTTATAAGCTAAAGTAGCTTGATCATGAAAGTCTTCATGATAAGGGTGAATAGAATATGTATGTAAATTGTTTACTACACTAAAAGATTACTAAAGAATGAATTTTGAAAGAATACCGATCATTTTGATGATGGTGATCTACTTCAAAGTGCAAGTCAAAAGGTATTATTATTTGAATATACACGCTTTGGACTATGTGTCATGTATATGGCGCCACTGTTGATGTTGATAGTTTCTTTTAAAAAGGAAAAGGAAATGCTGAAAGAGAATCTATAAAATATATTTGGCAGAAAAGAAAAGATTGGAAATATCCAATTTAGGTATATATATGATATACATGTTATGGTTGTATTCTTTGCTTGTTAAACAATGTGGTTCTTGGGTATTGGATACCGAATTGGTTGGTATGAAATTTCATATGGAACAACGCAATTCATGAACCATAATGGCCTAAGTAACTAGCAAGAGAATATGTGATTATGTTCATCGAAAACAAACAAACCGTTGTTTGTATTTCTCGTTGACATCAAAGCTTGACTTCAAGATTTGTTTTAATAATTGTTATTTAAATCAGGTATTATGAGAACAAAGGTTGTTCAAATAATTACCGTATTCCATATAAGATGGATGATTTACAAATCTAGTTGGAGAAATCACATCCATAAAGCCTAATGCTAAAATGACGCTAGACAAATGATTGGAAGATCACTTACGAAGTGACATCGCCGTTTAAATTATATTAGAAAGAAAACATGAAGAAACTCCATTTTCATGGATTTTTGGAGTCTTTGATTTGATCAAGTGACGCCAGAGACTTTCCTCGGGATAATTAAAACTTCGTTCAAAGGCCAAAGAAGAATGAACGACTAAAATATTGGAATTTATACATATCGATGTATGTAGTCCATTATGTGTAGTCGTAAGCGATGGGTTTCAACTTCATATACTTTCTCCGAAAATTTGAGTGAATATTCACTTAATGATAAAGAAGTATGAAATATTTGAAAAACGTTTTCAAAGACTTTGAAGATGAAGTGGAAAATCATTGTAACAAGAAAAATAAATGAATTATGATTTGATCATAAAGGGATTTATTTGAGTTACAAGTGTAACAAGAAAATAAATGAATTATGATTTTATCGTAAAGGGATTTATTTGAGTTGCAAGTTTAGCAAAACACCTAGATTTACATCTCCCGAAACACCATAGGAGTATGGAGTGTTTGAGATTTGTAATGAAACCTTGTAAGACATGGTTGGATCAAAGGTGTTATTTATAAAACTGCCATTATGTTTTAAAAGATTAAAGCTTTAGAGACTATCGCTTTTACACTGAAAAGAGCTCCATCTAGATCCGTTGAAATGACACCATGGAAGTTATGGTTTGGGGTAAAACCCAAGTTGTCATTTCTTAAATTTTGCTATGCTAAACATAAGTAAGATGTTTACAACCAATTCGATGAGCATGCCTTTGTAGGTTATTCCGAATAACAATTGGTTATTCCTCCATAACACCGAGGACAAAAGGGTTTGTCGCTTGAAATGTGAAGTTTCTTGAAAAGGAATTTTCAAAAGTTAAGTGGGAGGACAATAGAACTTTGATAAGGTTAACGAACCTTAGCTAAATGTGCTGATTTCATGCTGTAAATCGCTCGAGGCTGCCATAATGCTCATAGCTTATGTGCCTCAAAGGTTGTGGTCACGAGGTCTAAAGTTCCTATTGAACCAAGAAGGTCGGTTAAACAATCAAATGCTAAGATTTGAGAGTAAATCATTATTGTTTGACAATGATGAACCGAATACATACAAAGAAGCAATGATGGGACTGACTCCATCAAATGGCTTGAAGCCATAAAATCCGTGATAGTTCCATATACGAGAAATCAAGTTTTGAACTTGGAAGACCCTCCTAAAGGTGTAAAACCTATTGGTCGATTTGGATCTATAAAGAAATGTATGGGTGTCTCACATCTATGAAATATTCGACATGTCGTAAAGTATTTTATGACAATGTTCAAAGAGTTGACTATGACAAGATTTGATCTTTCATAGCGATATTTAGTCTGAACGGATTAAAGTAGCAACCACTACATATAATTTGGTATATGGTAGATGAATAAACAAAACAAAGTTCTTCTAATAGAATGGTTACCTAGGACGTGTACATGACACGGTCCAAAGGGTTCTGTTAAATTCAAAGGATGTTAAAAGGGCATGCAAACTTCAATGGTTGAAGTAAGCATCATGAGTTGGAATCTTCACCATGATGAAAATGAGTTTTCATCCGGAGACGATGAATGCTTGCATTTTCAAGAAATTAAGTGGGAGCGGGAGACATATTTCTAATACATTATGTGAAGGACATCTTGTTGATTAGAAATGATGTATCTTTATTAACAAAGGTTAAGAATTTCATTTCGATGAAAGACTTAGGCAAAACCGAATATTTAGCATGAATGTCTATAGTGGATGTAACGCTAATATGTTTATGCCAAACGTACATATATGAGATATTGAAGGAGTTCAATATAGAAACGACAAGAAACAGTTCTTGTTGCATGGAAAGGAATTGAATCAAGATTCAAGTGTATCGACACTTGATAAGTGAAACAAGATTCAAGTGCTTTGACACTTGATGAGTGCAATCACGAGAATGTTTTGATCAATCATACCATGATATGTACACATCCGGATATGTCCTATGCTCTAAGTGTTATGAGCATATACCGTAATGAATCATAAAATGATCATTGGACGATAGTGAGGATATTCTTATGATCTTTTGGAAGAACTAAGAATATATTTGTAGATGTGACAAACAATTACAAATAGTTCATTGTAAAGCGTTACATTGATACTAGTTTTGTCACAAGATACAAATTAAGTTTATCTCAATTTAAACTATGGGTGGCACAATGTAATGGAAAGGAGATTCCATGATGGATTTGGAAGAGTTCCAAAGTTAA
This sequence comes from Avena longiglumis, assembly GCA_030063025.1. Lineage (NCBI taxonomy): Eukaryota > Viridiplantae > Streptophyta > Magnoliopsida > Poales > Poaceae > Avena > Avena longiglumis. Next base: position 333,037,057 of record CP125978.1, read on the forward strand.
GACATTGTGACGAATACTACAACAAAAGGCTAAGTATATGACTATAGTAGAAGCAAAGGAGGAATTTGTGTCAAGTAGTTTGTTATCAAACTAAGGTGTGGTTCGTAACGGCTAACACTAAAGATATATTGTATGACAATAGTATCGATGTGTTTTAACCCCAAGGAACTAAATGTCTCACCAAAAGACCAAATTTATACAATGCCATCTCATTGGAGAATGAGTGATGCGTGGAGACGCAAAGACATGCAAATACACACGGACCAAGGCCGATCCAGAGATTATGTTAACCACTTGTAATTGCGTATTTGGAACACCAGAAAGCCATAGGTGTTCAATACACAAAGTTTTCAAACTAGATTATTGTCTCTAGTGCAAGTGGGAGACTGAAGGGAATATGCCCGAGAGGCAATAATAAAGTGGTTATTATCGTATTCCTATTTATGATAAATTTTTATTTTACATGCTATAATTGTATTAATACGGAAACGTTAATACATGTGTGTTTAATAAACAAAAGAAAGTTCCTAGTTATGCCTCTCTTATAAACTATCTCGTTGATTAACAAGATGATCATAGGTTTCCTGATCATGGACATTGGATGTTGTTAATAACAAGGTCACAACATTAGTGTAATGGTGTGATGAACATTCATCCGAAGTATAGCATTATGATCAAAGTCATTGAGTTTATATTGCTATAACATCTTACGAAGTGATCCTAATCCTTAGACCATGAGATCATGTCAATCACTAACACCGGAAGAGTTTCTTGATAACATCAAACGTCACACCGTAATGTGGTGATTATAAAGATGGATTCAGAACTACTAAAGTGTTATCTTGAGGCCCATGGATCGAGAGTGGAATTTGTTCATCCCGATGACGGATAGATATACTGGGCCCTCTTGGTGATATCACATTGGTTAGCTTGCAAGCAAGTGATTTGATCACTAGAATGTTATATCACGGAACGAGAAAAGAGTGCATGTCAGTAACGAGATCAAACTAGGTATGGAGATACCGATGATCGAATCTTGGACATGTAATATATCGCTAAACAAAAGGATTAAGATACTAGCGTAAAAGGTTCCGACGATCACAAGAAAGTCATCGTTGAATGTGGGAGTCAAGATGGGTCTCCGATCCCGCTCGATTATTGATCTGAGAGGGGTCTCGATCATGTCCACATTATTCGCGAACCGTAGGGTGACACACTTAAGAGACACCGACATACAATTGGAGCAAAAGTTTCATGCCGAAAAGAAAAGGAAAGCGCAGGAATTTATTTCACTAGACACCGAAACTGTTTCGGTTGAAATTGGTGAAAATGGTTCTGCATGTGAAATGGAATACTAGCAAGGGGTTTTATGTGAATGTTTTTTAATTAAAGTAATTAACAAAATTCTGAATAAATAAATAAAAGAGTTTTATTTAAATGAGAGCTTGCATTAAATTTGGTGGAAATTTAATGCATGTGAGCGGATTTTTGAGTGGAGGCTTTTTAATGGGAGTGGAGGCTTTTCATTTTGAGTGGGAGCTCCACCCACATGAATGTGTAAGAGGTGGGGGCAGCCCCATGGCTGGGCGCCATGCCCCTTGGGTGCCCCCCTCTCCCCTATAAAAGGCCCCCCTCTCCTCATCTCACACCACACCTCCTCGTGAAGGATCTCTCTCCCCCTCTAGAATTTATTCCCCATGGTCTCGGACTAGCGAGATACATGTTCCCGGTGGCTATTCGGCAAGAAAGAGTTGTGCTTCCGCTGCATCGCTGGAGCGAGGAGGCGGAGGTTGCTCGGTGCCTCGAACGTGTGTGCGAGCACGGATGCGCTGCTGTTTTGCGGCGCTAGGACTTCCTCTCGATCTTGAGATCGGCAAGAGATCGTCTACATCAACCACGAGTTTGGACTTGTTAAGCTTTGTCGGTCTTCAAGGGTATGTTCTCTACGGATATACATCCGCCCGTTGTTTGTATCTAGTAGATAGATCTTGGTACATAGTTGTTCCCATCGTAGGAAATTTTTTGTTTTCTATGCTGCGAACCCTACATTTTGATTGTAGAAGTAGTAACCCAAGGTTTCCCTCGGATACCCCAAGAAAATACACTTATGCGACTTGGCTATAATCTTGTCTAGCTGAAGTCGCGTGATAAATGCTTCAGAACCCCAAATCTTAATAAAATACAAACTTGGATTTTTGCCAATCCATATCGCATGCGGTGTCTTATCTTCTGACTTTTATGGTACTCTGTTTAGTGTGAACACTGCAGTTTCTTGAAAATAACCCGAAAATGATAAAGGCAGATCTGACCGACTCATCATTGATCGTACCATGTCCAACAAGGTCCAATTCCATCGTTCTGACACACCGTTCCTCTATGACATTCCTGATAGAGTAAGTTGAGGAACTATTCCAAAACACTTCAGATGGTCATCAAACTCATGGCTCATGTACTCGCCCCCTCGGTCCGACCGAAGAAACTTTATTTTCTTGCCGAGTTTATTCTGTACTTCATTCTGGAATTCTTTGAACTTTTCAAAGGATTCCAACTTATGTTTCATCAGGTAGATATATCCATACCTACTCAAATCATCAGTGAAGGTAATGAAGTACTCATAACCATCCTCATCACTATGTACTAGTCCAGCAAGTCAGACGCCCTTTCACAACTCTTTGCAAAGGAGTCTTGGTCATTTTGTCGAGTAGGCAAGATTCACATGTCTTGAACGACTCCAAGTCGAACGAAGTTAGGAGTCCATCATCATGGATATTCTGCATGTGTTTCCAACTTATATGACCAAAACGACAATGCCAAAATTAATTCATATTCAGATCATTTGGTATCAACCTTTTAACATTTATGTTATAGACCAACTAACCATCAAGATTCAAAATAAATAACCCATCCTGGACGGGTGCAAAGCCATGAAACATATCATTCAAATATAAAGAATAACTATTATTCTTAATATTCGAATCATAGCCATGTCTCATCAAACATGAGGCAAAAATAATGTTTCGACTAAGCACTGGAACATAATAACAATTATTCAGTTACATTAAGAATCCAGAAGGTAAATGATGTTACATCATGCCAACTTCCAATGCATCTACTCTCGCCTTGTTGCCGACTCAAATGTCAACCTCGCCTCTTGCCACACTCCTAGTTCTTACCAGTCCCTGCAATGAGTTGTGGATATGAATAACTGATTAGGTATCATATACCCAAAAATTATTAGGTGCATCAACAAGATAAATGTCTATAACATTGCAAACAAGCGTACCTGAGACGGAAGTCACACCGCCACTCTTGGCTTTGTTGGCCAAATACTTGTTATAATTCCCCTTCCAGTGGCCATCCGCCTTGCAATAGAATCAAGTGGATATGGCTAAAGAAGATGGCTTAGTCTCTGAGGAAGTGCTTGGGACTGAGTCCTGAGCCTTTCCTCCCGACTTAGCCTTCTTCTGAGCACAAGAACTTTTCTTAAAATTAGCCTTTTTCTGCACCATCAAAACTTGACTGGTGCCTTTCTTGAGATCCACCTATGACTGCTTGAGCATCCCATGTAATTCAGTGAGCTTATTATCCATACCATGCATGTGGCAGTTCAATATGAACTGACCATATGCACTAGGAAGAGAGTTCGAAATTATATCCGTAGCGAACTCTTCGCTAATGGGGTATCCCATCCTTTATAGAGAATGCACATAACCAACCATCTTGATCACATGCAGACTCTGTGGATCACCGTACTTAAGCTTGCAACTCAGCAAAGCCTGAGATACTTGATACCTCTTGGTCTTTGCCTGATCCTGGAACATGAGGCTTTTGATCATATCATAGCCCTCAACATTCTCGAACTGCTGCTACAAGTCCAGTTCCATGTGAGCAAGCATAAGACAGCTAATTTCTATGGGTTCATCCTGAATCCGACGGTAGGCATTGGTGGCATAGACAATCTCATTCTCATTTGTCTCATTTGGAAGTGGGTTGTCTAGGAAATGGTCCTTCTTTTCTTGTTTGACAACAATTCTCATATTACGATACCAATTGGTGAAATTAGTTCCATTCATCTTATATTTCTCTAGAATAGTTCTTAATGCAAAGCTAGATAACAGAGGATGACTACTATTAGGTAACACTGATCTACAATAGAAAATATGCAAAAATGCTTAAAAACATGTATCCATAAAATATCAAGTATATTAAACATTTTAATACTTGTGCTCCCACTAGAACCAACACCCCTCCAATGGTTACTAAGTGATTCAGGATCCTGATACGCCCAATTTGCATCACCTTTCTATATCATAATTTACCTCTATTCATTGATATTCGTCTTATTATGAGGTATTATTTATGTCTTTTTCCACTGTTTATGCATGTTGGATGATTCTTGGAGGATAGACTGCCGGAGTCTGGATTCTGATGGAAAAGAGGGCGTTTTGATGCAATTTTGTGAAGATCAGAAAAATACCAGAAAAATATGGGAAAATATTATTTTTCCAGAAGATTGAGGAAGCCAAAAGGAGGAGCAAAGAAGGGCCGCATGGGGCCCACACCCCCTAGGTGCAGGCCCACCCTAGGTCGCGCATAGGGCCGATGTGGCCCACCTGCTCGGCTCCCGACTCCGCACGTTCGCCTATATATTCCCTAAGGAACCCTAAGGCTAGGGAGCGACCACAAATAGATTTCCGCCGCCTCTGGGGGCAGAAAACACCGAGAGACAAAGATCTCTCTGTCAGACAGTTCTGCCGGGGGAATTCCTTCCTAGAGAGGGGAGATCGTCGCCATCAACACCATCTTCAAGCTAGGCTTCATCGGGATCATCATATCATCATCATACACATCATCATCTCCACCAGCACCATCATCACCACTCCGTACCGCTGTAACAATTGTGTTGGATATTGCTTTAGTTCTTAGGGGAAACTTTCCCGGTGTTAATTACTATTATATTTGATGCTTGTGAGTGGAACCATTGGATTATTGTTTATGTTCAGATTGTTATCCATTATCATATCATCTTTGATCTTGATCCATATGATGTCTTGTGAGTAGTTCGTTTAGTTCTTGAGGACATGGGAGAAGTCATGTTGTTATTAGTGGATTTGTGTTGAGTTATTATTCAATGGTTTAGTATTTAAGTTGTGGTACTATTCTTCTAGTGGTGTCATGTGAACGTCGACTACATGATACTTCACCATTTATGGGCCTAGGGGAATGCATTGTGTATTTGGCTACTAATTGTGGGGTTGCCGGAGTGACAGAAAACTGAACCCCCATTAGGACACCTTTGCACAAGGGAGTGTAGGATCTCAGAGTTTAAGGACGTGGTTAGATTTATATCTTAATTACTTTCCTGTAGTTACGGATGTTTGCAGGGGGTTTAATCACAAGTATGTATTAGTTCAAGTACGATCGGTACATTATCACAGGTTCACCCACACAACACTTACAACACCAAAGAAGAGTACTCAGCTATTTGAAGCGAAAGCACTTGGCATAATTCTCATGTGTCCTCGAGAACGTTTGGTCCTTATAAGTATTTCCATCGGCTTGTCCTTTGCTAATAAAGGATTGGGCCACTTGTTGCGTTTGTTCTTTATTACCTGCACTTTGTTTTGTTGCCTTATCATAAAACCACTAAAAATCCGTTTGCTAAGTATTCACAGGGATTTCCTGCTCCACACCACTGTTCAGCACCTTCTGCTCCTCGTTGGGATCAACACTCCTATTTATCGAAAGTACTATGATACACCCACTATACTTGTGGGTCATCAATACTATTTTCTAGCGTCGTTGTCGGGGAGTGAAAGCGCTATTGAAGAGTGGAACTGGTAAAGGAAACTTCTACTGTGAGTATTGCTTTTGTTACTGCTTCTTTCATTGTTTCTAATATGGATAACCCTCTTGGTTTTCTGTTTGGGAAAACTACTACCACTGCTAGGGTAGTAGATGAACCACCACCTATTGAGATAGATCCTTTTAAGATACCTACAAGTATTGTTAATCGTGTTATGGATAATTATTATTTAGGGGATGGAACTGTCCATCGTGGTGATCACTTGCTTTTTATCCATGAATTATGAGGGTTGTTTAAGTGTGCAAGTATCACAACTGAACATGTGAATAAGAAGTTACTCGCCATATCCTTGAAAGGGAGAGCTGAAGAATGGTATAATCTGCTGAAGAATGGACAATCCATGGAATGGGAGGAGATGGCATCTTTCTTTTACTCTAAATTTTATCCTCCTAGTGAGATTCATAAGGATAGAAATCTTATATATAACTTTTGGCCTCTTGCTGGAGAAAGTACAGCTCAAGATTGGGGGAGACTGAAGTTAGTAATTCTTAAATGTCCTATTCATAAACTCCCTAAAAATATTATTCTCAATAATTTTTATGCTAGGATTTCTCTTCATGATAAAGATCTACTAGATGCTTCTTGTGCTGGATCATTCACACGTTTGAAGGAAGAAGCTAAATGGGATCTCTTAGACCGTATTCAAGATAACACTGAGGCTTGGGAGAATGACAAAGGAAGAAAGTCAAGTATAAACTATGATTATGAATACATTAAATCTTTTATGGGAACTGATGACTTCCGTGATATTAGGAATGAGTTTGGTATTGATTCCCAAAGTATTGCCAACTGTTTTAAAGCCTTTGCCTCTTACATAGAAATTCCCAAAAAGAAGTGGAATAATTACAATGCTCCGTATAAGAATGTTGTTAGTCATGTTCATGTTAGAAGTACTGAAATTTGTACTGCTAATCATATTGTGCCTGAACCTCATGTTGAGAATGTTCCTTTCCCAGCTAAGGTAAAGGAGTATTCTATGATTATTAGTGCAAATAGCAAAGGTACAAAGAAAACTGTGGAGCCTGATGGGCAATTGAATGTTGAACCTATGGTAGCTATTGTGAAAGACATTATCACTAGAAATATAGAGGATGAGCACATTGTATTCTATGAAGACGCTTCTAATATTATATATCATCCTAGTAAGGCTATAAAAGATGGTGTTCCTGTGCTTTCTGTTAAAATTGGTGACTATTGCTACTATGGTTTATGTGATATTGGTGCTAGTTCTAGTGTTATTCCTTATGAGCTTTATAGGGAAATTATGCATGAGATTGGTACTTGTGAGCTTTAGGACATTGATGTGGTTATTCACCTTGCTAATAAGGAAACCATTTGTCCTATTGGTATTGTTAGAGATGTGGAGGTTCTCTGCGGTAGGATTAAGTATCCTGCTGATTTCCTAGTGCTTAATTCAACAGCTAGCAAAACTTGTCCTACAATTTTTGGTAGACCTTTCTTGAACACCTGTGGAGCTCTTATTGATTGTAAGAAGGAAAAAGTTTTAACTAAGTTTTATGGAGATTCTTAAGAGTTTAACTTTTCCAAATTTGCTAAAGCTCCTTGTGAAAATAGCTTGCCTAATAAAGATTTCAGGATGGAACAACTTGCTTCTATTGATCAAGTCTATGACCTTGGACCTCTTTTTGGTGACTGTAAGTATGCTTATTCTGATGATAAAGTTGTTGCTAGTGATAGTTATATTGTCAACTTTATTCAAAGTGCTACTGAAAGTTATTATGAGAGAGGGAAACATGGTTTTATGCATCTCAATAATGTTAAGTTTCCTTGTTTTATGTTGAAATCTTTGAAGTGGCATCTGTTTTGTCTTCCTATGCTAGTGGCTTTTTGTTTCAACAATTAGTTTTCTCATGGTACCCCCATGCATAGGAAATGGGTTAGACTCAAGTGTGTTGGTTATTTGCTTCTTGATGCTCTCTTTCACTTCAAATATATATATCCTATGTGAGCATCTTTGAAAGTTTCAAGCCTAACTTAAAGGCATTAAAGAACAGTACTTGTTGGGAGATAATCCAAGAGTTTTGTCGAGTCTTGGAAGTTATTACCTCTGTAATAACCGCTCCTTATCCTTTTTGTTTTGGTTTTTGTGTCAATTTCAACTACTTTTGTGAAGTAGAGGAGTTGTAAAAAGTGGTTGTCCTGGGACAGTTTTTTGTGCTGCATTGTAAAAATTCATGAGGGAGATCAGTACGTCGGATAGAGCTGAATTAGTTCTGCACTTTCATTAGTTCCTCAAGTTGTTACGCAACTTTCATTAGTTCTGCACTTTTTGATTTGAGGAACATCAGGTTTTCGAAAAAATCAATCTTTACCTGTTGGTCTGTTTTGACAGATTTCTGTTATCATTTGCATTTGCCTCTTATAGAAGCCTTTCTTTTGATGGATTTCAGTTGAAGTGTGTACCCAAAGGTTATTGTTTTTGCTTACACTAATGTTTCCATTGAGTTTGTGCAAGGATTTTGTATGAAGGAAATTTTCAGGAGAAGGAGAGGAGTCTGCAGAGTTCGTCTTTGAATAGGTAAAAGTGGTGAAAACAGAAGGTTCGTGAAAATCTAATCTTTTTTATTTTTTATGTTTTTAATACATAAGGGAAAATTACGAGACGGAACTGAAGAGGAAATGGAGTCCGGGGTGGACAGACCCACCCCAGGCGTGGCCCCAACCTGACCGCGCCTGGAGGGGGTGTGCCACCCTCGAACTCCGTCTCCGCCTCGTTTCCATGTTAGTACCTGCCTTATGCCTTGAAACTTCGTAATATAGAACCCCTGGATCCCCCAATGTTCTTGCATCGTGTTCTCGTCGTGTTTTCGTTTCGATCTATTTCTGTCAGGAAATCTTCTCAAGTTTAGAGTACCATTCTCTCTGCCAACGATAAAGGCAAGAAGCCCGAGGAAGAAGAACCTCAAGTCCCCAAGGAGGAGGAGATTTTGGTAGGGTATGAAGGTGTCATGGAGGAAGAAAAGCAACCGGACACTCGCGCTACCGTCACAAGCATTGGATTGGTAGCAAAACCCACCAAGTTTAAGAGGACAGCACGGATGTCTACAGGAGGGAAACCTCCACGTCATATTCTCGCTCCGCGGACACTTCCTCCTTGTACCACTCGTTCTAACCATGCAGGAAAAGAACTCTCTAATAAGTAAGAGTGGAGGAAGAATAATAAGGACTGGGATCCTTGGTCCAAATTGATTATGAGCTGCATTGAACATAATTCAGAGTTGATTCGTACTCTGACCTTCAACATTAAGGAGTTGAAGAAACTTATTGAAGAGCTTATCAATAGAACACCACCACCACCGAAGGAGTAATTCATCATCAGGTTTGGCATCCCCTTGGCTTGTTCCAAGCTTGGGGGAGTGCCGTAGTATCACCACCATTATATTTTGTCTTTTACCTTTTGAGTGGATTCATATCTATGGTAGAGAGGTTATCTTATAGTTTGGTTTGCATGTGGAAGTACCTATCCTTTAGTTGGTTATCTATGTATCCCTTGGTGTGAGTGCCTTTATTGAATATTAATGAGAAGTCTCATCTTTTACTTTTTGCACTTCTTATTTTAGTTTGCAATCGCTATTATATGATGGATCTTGTTAATCAGTATTGGCATCACTTTGGGATCATCAAGTGGATCTAAATTGGTTTTGGCAAACCAAGTTCTGGTTAGTAGCATTACTTTGAGAAAAAGAGAAAAAGCTTACAGGTATTTTGTATCATCTATTTTCTTTCTTGTTGGCTCATAATCTTAATATTATTTATGTAAGATCTTTTATGTCTTCAAGGAATATTGCCTGTTTGGCTTTATTACTTGTATGTTTGCTTGTTTCTTTCAACTCTCTTGCTTCCTACCCAGCCTTGCTAGCCAAAAAACTGTTTTGAGATGGCATACTTCTCATGTCTCCAAATCCCATTTGAACCAAAACTTTTGCCACTTGTGTCCACCATATCTACCTAGTAGATTTTTCTATTCCAAGCAAATTCTCAAGCTTCATCTAACTTTCGAATTAAAAAGTATTTTGTTATGTGAAAACTAGTTAGTAAAGCTCTCACGAACTTTACGACACACTTTATTTCTAGCCCCTAATAGACTTGAACCATTGTGACATAAAAGTTGTATATTCTTGCATCTATACGTTGGAATTAGCAGAACCGTGCTGTCACGGGGAACATTTTCAACATTGCACCTGTACTTTGTACTCAGTTATATCGTGCTCTCTTGTCTATGGATGTCAACAGTGTGAAATAAAGAGGGAACTTGTAAGTCCATGGAGTTTGTATTTTGTGTTAGAGAAATGCCTGGGCCGCTAGCCTAAGCCATGCCTAATCATGGTGGAAACTTGCATCATCACCATAGTGAGCTATTTTTGAAGCATCCTCAATAAAAAGTTATGCACATAGTAAATAAAAAGATCGTTGAGATGCTCATTGTCTGTTTGCCTTGTCATTTTGGTTATGGGAAAGCTCCTGTACCATGTGCAAGGGGTACCCTGTTGGCGGTTCTCTATGATATGCATGTACTTACAATGGCAAGAACTTACCGGTGACCAAAGTTGAGTAGCATGAGGAGTGGCCCTCATATTCAAGAGGCATGATATTGCCAACTTATATTTCGTCAATCATATACTCCATCTTTGAGCACTTTAACCTTAATCATCTCAAGATGCCTATGATAGGGGAAATGAGGGATCAAAGCTAGTAAGTACCATAATCTTTTGGAAGATCTTTATAACTTGTAATCCATACTTCCCTCTATAAAGGGACCTTTCTCCTACTTCCAAGTTGAGTCAGTAAAGCCTATTTCCTCTCTATAACCAGCAAGCATTTGAGTTGTTGTGTTTCAAGCATTCATATGGTGATTTATTCAATCATGTTCTTTATCTTCCTTGTTTGCACAAAACTCTTATCTATTGAGTATTACTTTGAAATCCTTCACTTGTGAAAGACCTTTTTGAGCAAAGAGTGCTCCTGTTTTGAAAACTTCTACAAATATTTATTTGTGAAATTGTTTACCAGCTGTTCTCTGATTAGGAACAAAGTTTTCCAATTCCACTTATGATTTATCTTTATGCATCTCTATTGTGACTGCTGTACTTGGTTGCAAGCTAAGTTATATAATGGTGAGTTGCTTTCTTCTATGAGTTGTGCAATGGTAAGTGTGATGCTTATTGTTCATATTCTTTTATCGACACTTCACTCCATAAACCTGTGGACATGTTTACTAATCCCAGTTTTTGCTTGGGGACAAGCGAAGGTCTAAGCTTGGGGGAGTTGATATGTCCAATTTGCATCACCATTATATATCATAATTTAACTCTATTCACTGATATATGTATTATTATGAGTTATTACTTATGGCTTTTCATCTGTTTATGCATGTTGGATGATTCTTGGAGGATGGACTACCGGAGTCTGGATTCTGATGGAAAAGAAGGTGTTTCGGTGCAATTTCGCGAAGATCAGAAAAATACCATAAAAATACGGGAAAAAATTATTTTTCCATAAGAATGAGGAAGCCAGAAGGAGGAGCGAAGAGGGGCCGCAGGGGGGCCCACACCCCTAGGCGCGGGCCCACCCTGGGCCACGCGTAGGGCAGGTGTGGCCCAACTGCCTGGCTCCCGACTCCACCCCTTCGCCTATATCTTCCCTACGGAACCCTAAGCCTAGAGGAGCGACCACAGATAGATTTCCGCCGCCTTTGGGGGGCGGAAAACACCGAGAGAGAAAGATCTCTCCGGCAGACAGATTTCTACCAGGGGAATTCCTTCCCGGAGAGGGGAGACCGTCGCCATCAACATCATCGTCAAGCTAGGCTTCATCGGGATCATCATCATCATCCACACCATCATCTCCACTAACAGCATCATCACCACTCCGTCTCGCTATAACAATTGTGTTGGATATTGCTTTAGTTCTTAGGGGAAACTTTCCCGGTGTTAATTACTATTGTAGTTGATGATTGTGAGTGGAACCATTGGATTATTGTTTATGTTTAGATTATTATCCATTACCATATCATCTTTGATCTTGATCCATATGATGTCTTGTGAGTAGTTCGTTGTGTTCTTGAGAACATGGGAGAAGTCATGTTGTTATTAGTGGACTTGTGTTGAGTTATTATTCAATGGTTTAGTATTTAAGTTGTAGTGCTATTCTTCTAGTGGTGTCATGTGAACATCGACTACATGATACTTCACCATTTATGGGCCTAGGGGAATGCATTGTGTATTTGGCTACTAATTGTGGGGTTGCCGGAGTGATAGAAACCTGAACCCTCGTTAGGACACCTTTGCACAAGGGAGTGTAGGATCTCAGAGTTTAAGGCTGTGGTTAGATTTATATCTTAATTACTTTCTTGTAGTTACGGATGTTTGCAGGGGGTTTAATCACAATTATGTATTACTCCAAGTAAGGTCGGTATGTTAACACATGTTCACCCACACTACACTTACAACACCAGAGAAGAGTACTCAGCTATATGAAGCGAAATCACTTGATAGAATTCCCATGTGTCCTCGAGAACGTTTGGTCCTTATACGTATTTCCATCGGCTTGTCCTTTGCTAAGAAAGGATTGGGCCACTTGCTCTGTTTGTTCGTTGTCTTTATTACTTGCTCCTTGTTTTGTTGTCTTATCAGAAAACCACTAAAAATCCATTTGCTAAGTATTCACAGGGATTTCCTGCTCCATACCACTGTTCAGCACCTTCTGCTCCTCGTTGGGATCGACACTCCTATGTATCTAAAGTACTACAATACACCCCTATACTTGTATGTCATTAGACCCTAAATAAGCAAGCTGACTAGTCAGCTTTAGCATCACCGCTAGTAGTCAAGTGATCTAGTTAGACAACTCCTTGTCAATCGCATCTCGTATGAATCCTGTTGGTCGGGTGGCTGATACCTTCGATCTAGATTACGAATGTAGTATAGTAGCTTTTTCGCTAGTAGACCTAGGTTTAATCGAACCTTGGGAAACAACACTAATAGGAATAAAAATAAGGACATGTCTACAATACCTTTTTTTTAATTTTACCTTTGTTTACCTGACCAATATAGTTTACTATATATTGTGGTTGAATCAATGGATGGAGATAGGACATGGTTGAACATCAACCTGCAGCTGCATATCATATGGGATAAAATATAATAATAAGCACAATCATGTGTAAGGTTCCAATGGAGATAATATTTTGTGGGCAACACATTCTAATATACTAGAGCCCTGAGAGGCCACTGGATAGCAATAGTCTTTTAATCCAACCGAGTGTACCATGAAGCACCGGGTTACAAACAATTATTAAGTGTAAAACGCAGATCAAAGCATTAAGTGGCGATGCTGTTGTGATCCCAAAAGAGTCACTAAGCGAAGACCATACTACCCTTGCTGTCACTAGGGTTCCTATGAGATCGTCGCTAGCCAAGCATCTCGCCTCAAGCCTTAATTGATCTCGAGGATATTGGGTACCTACAAGTCCAAAGATCGAGGCAAGAGATAAAGAAACAAATGATACAAATCCCTCTTACAATCCAATACACAATTCTCCATAGATTAGATGCACATAAATGCTACGAGGTTTCTCCCCAACCCGCGGCCCATGAGGTCTATTCACTCATAATAATCAGATCAAGGATATAAAACATTGTGCAATACTTAGATTGAAATCAAATATTCTTACAATGTTCGTTGAATCACAAGGAGATCTCAAGTACAATGTAATGGATATGGCTAATCAAGAGGATGGGGGTGGAAGGGATGAACTATGTTGTGGATCTTTGATGGTGTTGTGATGCAATCTGAGAATGGCGGCCCTCTGCACGGCGGATAAGACCTCAAAATATATAGGAGCCTTCACGAGAGTTGTAGGGTTTGACGAGATGAAGTCTCCGCCACCCGAACGGTCGAGCGATATGGGCGTGGCGCCCCGTACCAGTGGTCTTTATGCTGGCTGGAGCCTGGTAATTTCTTCAGGAATACTTGGTCGTCAGTACTTCCTCAAAATCATCATTTATGGCTCCAGATTTCGCAATAAAAGTGTGATTTCCTGCACAACATAAATCAAAGGAAGGATTTGCATATCTTTGAAATAATTAGTCATTTGTGGCAAATTAAGAGAGAATAATGTCAATTTCTTGACGAAAAACAATGTTTAAACATAGAGAAAGATGGCGATTTTTGGAGCCATCAACATCCCCAAGGCTCAAACCTTGATCCCCCTCGAGCAAGAAGAAACAAAAGAACTTTAAGGAATCCAATGTTTAAACTTGAAACAACGAGAATATGAATTCACTTACAGTTGGTATCCATATGCGTTCAACAGTTCGTCCATATTGAAAAGCTCATCAAAGTTAGAGAGATGCTAAGAACACTATACAAGCTTTGATAACTCAAGAAAATCAGAGTAGAGTTTAATATAAGTATAAATAACTATAAGTGTAACAATCATTCTGATTTCTCTAGTTAACTCTAAACTTTCCAAGGAACATTAGTATGTTTATTATAGAAATATTAAGTAAGAGAGTTAATGTCCCAAGTAGCATAATAGTGAAGTGTCTTATTGACACCCACGTCGGTAAATCAAGACTATCTAAAACACTACTATTCCAATCATTGCTTCTCAATAAAATTCATAAAGTAGTAACGAGATCATACCAAAGACTTGTTGTGTGGATCATCGTATCTTTCTCTTTTCTTCTCTTTCTCTTTTTTTCTTGCATCTTGCAAGGATATTTCTCAATCAGGATTATTGAGTTATGCTTTTAAACAATGGTTTGCACAACCTTCGAGAGTATCAATAATTTTCCCATAAGGTGACACGTATGCCACCCATGTCATCAACTCATAGCTGAAATTTGGGATTATACCATAGATCGTTCAAAAGCTGGCAGAGTTGTTGGCATCCAAAGGTGTGCATGGGTAACATATAATTTTTTAAAATAGTATCATTATTTGATCCAAAAAGTTAGCTTTGGCATGTAATCACAATTACCACTAGAATTCATTTCAATCAAATAACTCCTTTCAAGAGTGTCATTAAGTCTGTAACACCCTCGCCTGATAAGGCTGACTTCATGTGTATAGTGCCAATCCCTGGATCGGTTCACTGGCACACACAATACAAAATGATACCAAATATAACTGTGCATCATAAATACAATGAATATGATCCAGAATTTACATTATTTATTCAAGTACACAGCGGAAAACAAATACAAGGTAGATCTCCATCCTCCAAATGTGCCACAGGCGAACAATTGTTGAGTGGAGTCTCACGACCTATGAACGATCACTCAGATACGATATAACCTGCATCATGAAACGTTGCAGCCACGAATGGTCAATACATTGTATGTATGGCAAGTAGGCTAAAGTGGTTAACAACAGATCTATCAACTACATGCTTATTTGGCCAAGTGGAGTTCAGGCTCATTTGCATAAAGCAACAGTTATATCCTAACATTTGTAACAAAGTAGTTTTCCAATACGATAAATAGGACACTCTGGTTCACTCCCAGGTTCTCCTACCCAATTATGTTCACCCAACAAGTTTTAAGTAATTAAGAAATAAGGATGAGCGAGAAATATCATAGCATCACTATCAGGTCGCTCAAATTTTCCATAACCGGGGACACGGCTAATCGATTAGTTTATACATCCTGTAGGGGTTAGTACACTTTACCCATGTGACTTGGCCAGCCCAGCTCGTACCACCACTCTCATATTAGGTGATGATAGGGAGAAGTCCAAGAAGGAACCGTTCGGGAAGTAGCTCCCCAAACCCGACACGCACCGGTCCAACCTACACTATCTACATCTCTGGATACATGGGTTCGAGTTACCATAACCTACTAAGTCCAACCAATCGCCTATTCCATTATTGGCACATGGTTGCACATGAAAGGTACCAAACAAAGAAGCCAATCCTTTCTCAGTGTCCTGGGCGGAATTCCCCACCATAAATCCACACTCGATGACCCAATCAATGCCATTCCGCCCAGGTGGTTCATTAAAACATATTGGTTTGTCATTTAGCTAGACATAAGCCTTTCAAAACATATAACTTTTCATGATGTGATTCCCTTCCTCGTCTAATTAGCATAGCTAAGCAATCTACCAATACGATGGCTCATAAACAAGGAATACTAGGGAATAATATGGGATATAGGTTAGCATATACACATCAATTCCTACCGATGCAATTCTACAAAAACATCTACAATGCATAGGAAAACAGTAGGATATTTATGACCAAGATAGCACCACTTGCCTTTGTTGTAGATGTAGTCGATTAGATAATCCTCACAATTCTCATAGATATAATGGTTGCTCTCGTCATAACCACAGTACTTGCAATCATAGTAGTTGCAATCACACACGTTGCACTCCTCGCAATCTATCGAGCAAACAATTTCATACAATCATAAACAATAGCACATAGAGATCAAACAAATGCAACAAATGCATGCATTACAATTTAATGAGTCACAATGGTTGCATTTATTGTTCTGAACATAATTAGATTACATGATTCATGTGGAAAGTCATTTAATGCACTAAAGCTTTTATTACTAAAGTTGTATCGATTTAATATGGTGTATACCACTTTAATTGAACTAAATATGTTTATGTAGTATTAAATTGTGAACTAGATGCTACTGGATAGAGGTAATGCAATTTAGAGACAGTAGCAATTTGAATCACCTAAAAACGAGTTATAGATATTTTCTTATGATTAAAACACTATTTCAGAGGGTTTAAATATTTCTGTATGAATTTCTGTTTTAACAGTACCAAATAATTTGTCATGCAGTTTCTCTGTATAGATATTGTCAATACAAAACCTTAGCACTTGGATTCACCCTAATCGGAGTTACAGATCTTTTTGTATGATTTAAATAGTGTTTAATGGGTTTTAAATGATTCATATAGTTTTTGTTGTATAAAAATCAAACTAAAATTATATCTGTAATCTCCACAGAATTGTGATTTCAGGGACATATTATTTTTAATTTTCTGAATAGTATTTATTTTCTTATGAATTTATTACTCTAAATAAGCCATTAAACCATTTAAATCTTCACGGCAAAACCTTACAGTCAACGGCTGAACTAGTTGCATATTGATGATCTACATGGAACCAGCTTTCCATCGGTATATCATTTATATTTTTGTGACAAGCAATTAATTTACTATGAATTTAATGATTTATAAAGCCACTAAAATTAATTAAATTTCTACGGGTTAAATAATCCGCAAAAGCTAGATCCAACCAGATATTATTAATGTACATTACAGTAGCTTCAATTTTATATATTGTTCATATTTTTTGGAGTTACAGATATTTTTGTATGAATTTATTAACCTAAAAGACCATTAAAACTAATTAAATTACTACAGTAACCACGTACAGTAAAAGTTTGATCTATTCTGATAAGATGATTCTACGTAAAATTATCTTCAATTTGATATATTATACGCAATTTTTGGACGTGGTATGAATTTCTAATAAATTCCGCTGACTGGACATGTTAACTTTGCATGCTGACTGGGACTAGATGTTGACCTGACGTTGACGTGGCGTTGATGAGGAAGCTGACCGGGATGACAACATGGCACGCACTGGTTTGATTGGATCTCGACCGTCTAGATAGGATCCGGTGGCTAGAAGAAGAGATTGACCCGATTTTGGCTCAGAATAGACAAGAAACATATCTGTGTTAGAGAGACAAATCCGTAGGTTAAATTGAAAAACTTACAACATGAAAGTTGTGGGGAATCATTATTCCTACCTTCTCACCAAAGGAATTTGGATTTGAAGAAACGAGCGCGAGTACATCTTGGATTTACACCGTCAGATCTAAAATATTGCGATACGAAATTCTCTGGCTGTGGTGGATGAAAAGAGGTGAGTTTTGTCGGGATTGAAAGATTTCGACGAGTTCTACAATTTTCGTTTTTTTACCGAAGGCAAACGACGGAGTCTAGATGGGTTAAAAAGCAAAATAAGATTCAGATATGTGTAGATTCGGGATTTCGAGGAGAGAAACTCGTACAGATGTGGCTCCACGAGTTTATACGGGGGTTTAGGATGGTGTAGAGATAGTCCTTGGAGTAGGGAATAAGTAGAAACAAACGAAAGTCGATTCAGAGTTGTAGATAAAAAGTTATGAGAGTTTGAATAGAGATAGGTTTGAGAAAAACTGATTCGCACGCTTTTTAAAGCACTGGGATCGATCGTGTGTACGTGCCTGGTTCGGTCGGTCGCCGGCCCGTTTAGGTTTTTTTCTTTTTTTTTTCTTTTTTTTTTCTATTTACTTGTTTCTCTCATATCTTTTGCATACGAACTTCAAATGATATGATTCTTGTTTCTAAATTTTTCTAAAATCGAATAGATCATTGTAGGATCAAATTTGTAATCTTTTTACTAGTTTGGAAGTAGTGGATTTATAAATCCTTGTATATTTCATTTTATTTATATCTTTATGTGTTTGTATTTATTCCATAACTTTTTCATAATAACTCCAAATGAGCTCAATTTTGTTTATAATTTTTTTAATATTAATTGGATCTCTTTAGGCTATAATTATCAATAATCGCTGCCTTAGCAATAATGGGTTTTTATAAAACCAATTTAATTACCTTTAGGAACATTTGGGCGAATCAACTATAGGATTTAGATACCAGGATTTGGATTTAGTTTATGAGAACTTTGCATGGATGTAATGAAATGCTTATGAATGCTTCATGATTTTCATTTTAAAATCTTGCACACCAATTCTACAATCCATAATCAATCCATGCCCTTTTGCCTATATGGCTACTTAGGTCATAACAAAAGAATATATGATTTTGAATTCAAGCTTGAGAGGATTTTCTATTCAAAAAGTTTCTTCTCTTTGAGAATTTTCAACATAGTCAAACAATTAATCAAAATTATTTATTTATTTCATATTCCAAAAATTAGGAGAATTTTGGGACATGACAGACTACCACCCTTAAAAGAAATCTTGTCCCGAGATTTGGGAAGGCTAGAAAGAAAGGAAGGTTCGGGATCCATTAGGATGCTACCGCCCTTAAAATATAATTGACTAGGTCATTTCTCGAGGATTCACTTAACTAAGATTGGTTCTCCTTTAGACTTTTATTGGCACAATGTCTCTAGCACATTCTAAACATCATGATTGATAGTTTCCGATAAAGCACTTTTTAAACTAGCAAAACCCTCATGGTGGGCAAATAGGGAACGTTTACTTCACGGTGCCCATAATTCACGGTTGGGATTCATCCTTACCGTACATTCCTATGCTTAGCAATGGATGCTTTTAGAAGGGTGTAACAATATACCATTCTAGGGTTTAGGCTCAACGTCGACTCTCTGCTAAGGTTGAAAAGGGAACTCAAGATTCACAAAGCCAATAGTATAAGAGCGAATAATACGAGTAGTAGGAATGGTGATCAATCCATCCTGCACCCAAATCATTACCCTGTATGAGGATAGGTCAATCACGTTTTTCTATCACTCGGGAATTCTCACTTGCCTTGAAGAATGTTTCCATGGGCAAGAACTAATGCTCTATATATACTCCCATGTATTCAATCAACAAAGCTACTACTAAAACTAAGCTATCGATACTTCAACTTTTAGGTTGGGTAATCTACTACATAACATCATGTGCAACACTTCATACTTCCACATCTTTTTTCCATTAGGTGAAGCATTCTCCTTCCTAAATGCATTGTGTTGTCAAACCTTACACTTAACACATCATTATATCTCCAAGGGTTCAAGATAGGGAAGAATAGATTCTATAGGAAAGAAATGACTAAGAAAATAATCCTACCCATAACTATATGAAGCAATCAATGTCACAAACAAGAAAACAATCATAAGGAATCAACACACAAGCAAACGCTTGTATAATAACATTACAGGGGTCTAAACTTAGTAGTATATAACCACAAAATAGTTTGAAAGCATTGGGAATAATACTAGAGTAAAATAGAGCAACATATAAGCAATAAACAAAATCTGTCAAAACGGTACAGCAGACTTCACGAATTTTTCTGACCGACTTAAACTCGTCAGCAATTTTAGCCAATTTGTGTGCATGTACAAAAGGTAATTACGCTCCAGATCCTATTTTATTAGATTTTTCTGTGGTACCAATAAAATATGAAAAATCACGTGGTACAACAGGTCAGGCAGAAAACTGCAGTATTAATCTCACGAATTTCAATCAGTTCACACCATTAAAATAATTTTAAAACCACACAAAAACTCCATAAACTTTAGAGTTTCAAAACAAAATATCCTAAATGGGGCATCACACGATATAGTTTAGTACAAACAAGCAAGCAACCTATATTGTCATACCACATAAGTTGGTAAGAACAATATGCTAACACGATAGCGATGATCTCCTAAAGAGATAAAATATGGTTGTCCAGACCTAACCAAACTTGATGAGATGTTTATTTATGTCATACTATTTTTTCTTTTACTTAGCTAACTCTCATATAGGTATCATAAGAATGTACAACTATAAATGTTTGAATAGGAAGAGGTTCTAGAAAAGATATATAAGGAATATAAGAACTCTAATAAGTAGAAAATATTATTATTCTCCTAATAGAGGTCTCCTATTGCTAATCTATTTCTAAGGTCACGATCCTACAGTCAACACACAACTCTGATACCATCTTGTAACACCCTTGCCTGATAAGGCTGAGTTCATGTGTATAGTGCCAATCTCTGGATCGGTTCACTGGCACACACAGTACAAAATGATACCAAATATAACTGTGCATCATAAATACAACGAATATGATCCAGAATTTATATTATTTATTCAAGTACACAGCGGAAAACCAATACAAGGTAGATATCCATCCTCCAAATGTGCCACAGGCGAACAATTGTTGAGTGGAGTCTCGCGACCTATGAACGATCACTCAGATACGATATAACCTGCATCATGAAACGTTGCAGCCATGAATGGTCAATACATTGAATGTATGGCAAGTAGGCTAAAGTGGTTAACAACAGATCTATCAAATACATGCTTATTTGTGGAGTTCAGGCTCATTTGCATAAATCAACAGTTTTATCCTAACATTTGTAACAAAGTAGTTTTCCAATACGATAAATAGGACACTCTAGTTCACTCCCATGTGCTTCTACCCAATTATGTTAACCAAACAAGTTTTAAGTAATTAATAAATAAGGATGAGCGAGAAATATCATAGCATCAGTATTAGGTCGCTCAAATTGTCCATAACCGGGGACACGGCTAATCGATTAGTTTATACATCCTGCAGGGGTTAGTACACTTTACCCATGTGACTTGGCCAGCCCAGCTCGTATCACCACTCTCATATTGGGTGATGATAGGGAGAAGTCCAAGAAGGAACCGTTCGGGAAGTAGCTCCCCAAACCCGACACGCACCGGTCCAACCTACACTATCTACATCTCTGGATACGTGTGAAGGGAATATGCCCGAGAGGCAATAATAAAGTGGTTATTATCGTATTCCTATTTATGATAAATCTTTATTTTACATGCTATAATTGTATTAATACGGAAACGTTAATACATGTGTGTTTAATAAACAAAAGAAAGTTCCTAGTTATGCCTCTCTTATAAACTAGCTCGTTGATTAACAAGATGATCATAGGTTTCCTGATCATGGACATTGGATGTTGTTAATAACGAGGTCACAACATTAGTGTAATGGTGTGATGAACATTCATCCGAAGTATAGCATTACGATCAAAGTCATTGAGTTTATATTGCTATAACATCTTACGAAGTGATCCTAATCCTTAGACCATGAGATCATGTCAATCACTAACACCGGAAGAGTTTCTTGATAACATCAAACGTCACACCGTAACAGGGTGATTATAAAGATGGATTCAGAACTACTAAAGCGTTATGTTGAGGCCCATGGATCGAGAGTGGAATTTGTTCATCCCGATGACGGATAGATATACTCTGGGCCCTCTCGGTGATATCACATTGGTTAGCTTGCAAGCAAGTGATTTGATCACTAGAATGTTATATCACGTGAACGAGAAAAGAGTGCATGTCAGTAACGAGATCAAACTAGGTATGGAGATACCGATGATCGAATCTTGGAAATGTAATATATCGCTGTTATCGCCATATTTTGGCCAACGAAGGAGATGGGCCGTGATCAAGATGGGCTTGGAAGATGCGTATATTCAACGTGTTGTTGGATCGAATTGGGCTAAACCGCCTGTATCTTGTATCATAGTAGGTTTCGTTTTCATTTAGGTAAAGATAGAGTTGTAGAGTTATTCCAAAAGTAGAGAGTCTCCTGACTATAAATATGTACCTAAGGTTATCAAGAAAAGAGGACAATCACGTTCACAACAAACACAATCTCGGCGCCATCGCCCTTGTTTCTAGGGTTTCTTTCGAGTTATTTGGTGTTACAGCCTTTTGATGGCGAGTAACACTACTATCGTAGATTTGTTGAGGCTAGCATCAGTGCTTTTCCGTTATAATTGTTTATCCTACCTCTAAGATTACCTCGCTACCTTTGCACCTCTTCCCAAGTGCAAGGGTAGCATCTTGCTTAATCTTTATTTAGTTGATTCGGTCTGTTATGGTTGTGCCTTGTTCACCAAGGTTTAGTTTGACATCTACGTAGTCGCCTTATAAACGGGTTGAACGATCCCGGGGTGCGTGTGGGGCGTGGTTTGCTAGTTTTAGAGAAGTTGTTCCGTAATTGACTTTACGTTGTTAGGCCTCCTCTAGGATTAGTTTTCTATCATCTTTGTATCTACTAGGCTCAATTACGTGTAGGGCGTTCACGTGGTGAAAACATTAAACCGTAGATCGATTTAACTTGTAGTGATCAAGCAAAACCCCATGTTATCATAACAATTTAATGCAGAACCATGGATAATCGGCTCTAGGAGCCAATTTTACGATACTTGTTTATCATGCAGGAAATCAATCGGAGCATCTTTCACCTTGGAGCCTCCGGCTCTTGTTGCTGCTCGCTGGCCGCCCGCGGTGAGTTTTGACAGAAACACATTCGGCACGACCGTGGACACTCAACAACGCCTACATCAACATCAAGAGCACAAGGCGGCATGATGAGATCTCTTGAAGCGATCTCATCGGGTCTTTGAGAGGACCCGTAAGCATGGCATCAAGTGGATTGATGAGGTAGATGAGCGCACGGCAGCTCTACGGAAGTCAACTACATGGTGGCTCATTCGCTGAGCGGTCGCGGTTCGGCGAGTTCAAGAGATCATGAAACAGAGAAAGACCGCTTGCACTGTGCCGCAAATGCCATTCACACTTGCGGCTCCCGCAGCCAGAGCAGCGGCTACATTACACCCGAGGGCGGTCGAGCGAATTGCAAATTCCTTTTGACACCTGCCACCCCACAAATAATCCACATATATATATATATATATGGCGTGCCGGATCGCGCAAAACCACAATAACGACGCACCGGGGCAACCGTCAGGCGAGCGGGCGGGTCCAGGTCCCGTGATGAGCATGGTGAGGAGCAGCATCGAGAGAGCAGCGATGGGATAAGACGCGACAACAAACAGTATGCCACCGGAACAAGTCATGAGAATCCCGTACCATCTGAGAGACCAGTTCGGCCGTGATACATTCACAGAGAAGGACAGCACATAAGCGATACCGCACAACTAGGCATAGAAGAGAAGTTGAGAAGGAAGCAATGAATGGCGCAGTTGGGTCTCTCAAAACCCATCAAGGATAGAAGATGATCCTACAAAGGACCGTGAAGTGGCCAGAATGAATGGGGCGGGGGGCAGATCCTGGGCTCGCAAATGGGTGAAATGAGCAAAGCCGAGCAGATATTCGATTTGTTCAAGGAGAAGCGAAATGAACGGATATCATAGTGGCATCACTGCTTCACCCACACCACCAATGAGTGCAAAGAGCTCGCGCCAAATCCAAATGGCGATAGAACAAGGCCATCTGATCCTTGGGCATCGCCATGAAAGTGGACACGAACCCATTTCCACATGGTAGAAGATTTTTGTCGGTGTTAATATGGCAGGTCTCGGTACCACCATGACACGAAGAAAGGAGGAGGCCACATTCCGCCCATCTCCTTAACAAGTATGAGCCGCCAGAGACCAACGCCGCCGCGGATGGAGATGAGACTGAAGGATATGAGCACCTAAGGGACCGTCTAAAGAAAAGGAAGGCAAGCATTGGGATTGTCCTTTCTTCAAGTATTGCTGGGGGCGGAATGAGCCGATTGCCTACAATGAAAAAACGCCTGCAATGCGCCAGCGGGGCGACGGACACAAGGGTGCGTGTTCAAACGCCTAGGGCCTCTTCCACCCCGGAGTCCGCCGAAAGTAAGACCTCGAGAAGCCAAAGAATGACAAAGACAAAGAGAGGAAGTCAAGCGCAGATTCCACGCTTTAAAGAAAGCACAGCCCGACCCGCCGCCAAAAATTAGGCACTGGAAAAAACCGGACTACAAGGAAAGAATGGCGAAGAACCAATGAGCTACTTATCTTTGAGAAGCCACGTGAGAAGGGTTACAAACATGGTTACATCAATGGGCAACCAAGATGTTGGTGGACACCGGGCGCGCAATATCATGCCATACTCCATGCTACGGCGCTTGGGACGCCCACCGCAGATTTGATCGTAACCAACGCCACGTTAAGCGACTTCAACGGTCGACTGAACGCAGCGGCGAATCATCGATAGATCGTCGGGGGTGGTAAAAACCATCCAAAAGCACTTACACTCTTGCTAGGAAGGGATTGATTCACGCTAATTGCGCATTCCGTCCACAATGCACCGAGATGAAGTGGAGGTCATCCACGCAGATGATTCTATCGAGATCTCCGAATCGGTCTAGACGGTTGTGAGCGGTGAGAGCTACAAAAACGGGTGAGGCTGGTCTTATCCATCGCCAGAAAAGCCCACGATCATCGATCCCCGCGATCACCCAAAAAAAAAAAAAAAAGCATCGTCGGACGCTCAGCAGTGTATGTAGAAAGGCAGAGATGCTAAACAATAAGGTGTAAACCGTCCTGACTAATGCCCAAATTATTTTTGTTATCCTCACCTACCGCTGTTTAGCATCGATTTGACAGAAGCTAGGGCACGGTTCACATCCGATAAACTAGAAGAAATCGACATTGGTCCCGGGATAAGCCACCAACATTTATCAAGAAGTTAGATCCAAGTATGCGGGCCCTATGATAGCCCCTTGAAAAAATATCCGCATCGCTTGCTCGGGACTACAGAGATGCAGCGTTAGACAGAGCATCATTGAGCATCGAAGGATTTCGCCATTTCAGCGAAAGCACGACAAATGAAGGCAAATTCAGGAAGAAGTCAAGAAAGAGGTCGAGAAAATGTTGACTAAGTTAATCAGCCCATGCGGCCGAGTGGATTTCTAGTATCGGAGAAAAAGGATGGCCGGGCGTGTTGCCATAGATTTTCGGATCTCAACAGAGCTACCCCAAAGGATGAGTATCCGAACGTTAATCAACGGTTATAAGATCTTGAGCTTCATGGATGGCAATGCAACCAAATTTTATGGCTCCACATACACAAGACGCATTCAGATTCCCGTGTTCGGGGGTTGTTCGAGTATGTAGTCATAACGCTTGATCAAGAATGCCGCCACGCACTAAAGAGCCATGAATTATATTTTTCATGATCCGATCGCCAAGGGTGGAAATCTACATCGATGGCGTGGTGGTCAAGTCTGCTTCAGCGCAGGACACTTAGACGATCTCCAACAAGAAAATTCGCCCACGGATGAATCCAAAGAAGTGTGCCTTGAGGGTGTGGCGGTCGTTCTTGGGGTTTTGGTCCATGAACGCGAATTGAGATCGGCTTGAAAAGTCGAGGCAAAGCGAACAATGAAGCCACCCACTACAAAGAAAGAATCATCGGCAAGATCAACTTCGCGTCAAGATTCATCTCCAATCTGTCGGAAGAATAGAGACATTCATGGGTCTGGTGAAAATTAAATCGACGAGGAATTAACAACGAGCCTTTGACGAAATCAAAGAATATCGTTGGTTCCACTACATTTACTTGTCGAGAGTCGACACATCCATCGCCTGTGGTGGTGCAAGTTTATGATTTTACATGGATGTTGGACGCGAGACAAGGTATCCCGATATCGATAAGTTGTGCCTCGCTTTTCACCTGCACTAAGTCGCCACATTTTGCTATCAGAGATCATCATCATATGCCCTATGTTAAAAGGCCGATCGAGCAAATGGATGTTTGCATTATCGAGTTTGACATCCGTATCAACCCGCGATCTTATCAA
Organism: Avena longiglumis; assembly: GCA_030063025.1. Classification (NCBI taxonomy): domain Eukaryota; kingdom Viridiplantae; phylum Streptophyta; class Magnoliopsida; order Poales; family Poaceae; genus Avena; species Avena longiglumis. The sequence goes on from CP125978.1 coordinate 333,063,269, forward strand.
GGATCAACACTAACATAGCAAAGTCCATAAGAGCGGGCTATGTTTTTCGACGGATCGTTTGTGACGATGGTCGCATCGGCATTTTTACTCGTGTCGCCCGGGGCAACATTTTCCTTCTCCATCGATTGTCTACCTCTCGCACCAACAATGTAGCCGAAAGCGAGGCGACACGCAGGGAATGGAGTTACGGAAATTTTTGGAGACTCCAAGTTGGTGATTTCCCGCTCACGGAGGACTACAAGTCCTCTTCCCATTATGGCTGATGGCGCAATTCGGTACATAAACTTCACTTGGATCCCACGATCGCAGAATAGATGGCTTCAGTTACAAGGACGGAGCCGACGCTCGTGCATGCCGGAAGCAAGCAACGAGAGCCGATATCTTCAATTACTTGAAGGATTCGCTCGGGGCACCTAAACGGATAAGATACAAGGCCATGAAGTACGTGCTTATTGGGGATGACATGTTTTGAAGGGCTATTGCTCAAATGCACGGGACAGCCGAGGCCAATCGGCTCCTACACGAGGTACACGGTTGGAACTCACCAATCAGCTCATAAGATGAAATGGTTGATCCGATCGGTTTTATTGGCCCACCATGCTTGAGGACTGTTTCAAGTACTACAAAGGGTGTAAAGCATGCCAGAAATTTGGGAAAATTCAGATGGTACCAAAGAATGAACCCCATCATCAAGCCTTGGCCATTCCGAGGTTGGGGCATGGACATGATCGGCAAAATCAATCCTCCATCAAGCAAAGGCCACATGTGGATTTTGGCCATCACCGACTACTTCACTAAATGGGTGGAGGCTGTCCCGATGAAGTCGATAAACTCAAGGATGTTATCAATTTTGTGAAAGAACATGTCATCCATAGATTCGGATTCCCCAAACTATCACGACCGATGGAGGTTCGGTCTTCATTTCACGAGTTTAGAAAGTTCTATGAGGACACGGGATCAAGCCGATTAGATCATCTCCATACTATGCTCAAGCAAATGGGCAAGCATCCAACCGAGCCTCATCAAACCGATCAAGAGAAAAGTCGATGAGCACCCTAGCTGCTAACGAGGTTTTGTCGAGGCGTTATGGGCTTATCGCATGTCATGCCATGGAGCAATAAAAACCTCGCCATACCATCTAGTATATGGACAAGAAGCCATACTACCGGGAAATTACGGCCGGATCGAGACGTCACTTTTCGTGACGATCTAACAACCAAGAATGGAGGATTTAAATGGTCATCGGAGAAAATCAAAGAGAACAAGGCCAAGGTCGTGCATATAACAAGAAAGTGAGGCCAAAGGAGTTCCACGTTGGTGATCTAGTATGGGAAGTCGGTTGCCATTGGGGACTAAGGATGCAACATATGGTAAATGGTCTCCAAATTGGCACTCGATCAAGTTTTAAGAGGAAACGACATGCTCGTGAAATTCCCGAGGTGGTCAACGGTCAACATCTCAAGAAATATTTCCCAAGCATGTGGGATGTTTACATGAAATCGGCTAAGTAAAAGCACGTGAGACGATGGAGAAAATCGGCAATAAAAGAATGTATAGCCGATGCAGTCATCGACTTTAGAGGTTCACACATGTTACAAACAAAAGGGATTACATACAAGCTATCAAGAAATGCTCAAGGCGTCACGATCCACCTCGGCGATCTCAAATTTATCTTCATCCTTGCTTGTCACTAGTTGTTTGTTCAGGCACGTTTCGATGGGCAATTGGAGATTTGTTGAAAAAAAGGGCGGTCGCCTGTTTTGAGAAAGGTCGCAGTCACCGCTTGAAACCAAGAAGTGGCCGCTTTAATGTGCCTAAAGATGCGACCAAGTTTTGACCAACGTTTTTGGGAGAAGCCGATGGTAGTCATCTTGACTTGTTTGATCGAGATGTTGAAATCCGATACAGTGTCATCGACTTCTAGGACATCGACCTATCGTGGCTATCGGCAAAATCAGGGGCGAACAAGGCAATCTTCGGGAAATAGATTTTCATTCATTCAAAAGATGATTTCTTACAAAGGACGATTGATTACAAAAGGGAGCCTACTACTATCAAGAAGGACCTCCTCATCCTCGTCGTCATCTTCGTGTCCTCGCTGGACCGAGGAGGTGTCCTCTCCGATTCCTCCTCCTCGTCGGAGGACTCGACGCCCCAAGACCAAGCGTTGTCCGCCCCCCGCAGCCTCCTCAACGCCAAATCAGGAAGATTCCTCGCTCGCCGCCGACGATCGTGGCCCGCCTCCCGAAGTCGGCGTCCCTTTCGTCCCACCATCGTGGTGGGTGCTTGGAAGACGGGAGGAACGGGGAAGAGGAAGAAGCCATGACGGAGGAGAAGGGTTTTTCGAAGGAATAGGGTTTTTGCTCTTGGAGGAAGATGGGAAATTTAAATAAGGGGAATAGTGGAGAGAGTTCAATGCCATAGCGGTTTACCGTTATGGCCAAAATCGTCAAATCATGCACCGCGGAGGAGTTGAGAAGACAGGCATCATGATGAGGGGTAGCGTGATTTATTTCTCGCACGCACGACTTCAACAACCGCAGCAGCCCGACAAAAAAAGAGGAGAAGAAAAAAAACAGAGTGGTTTTGGAATTATCATTGCCAAAACCAGGGTGTGTTATCGCCATATTTTGGCCAATGAAGGAGATGGGCCATGATCAAGATGGGCTTGAAGATGCGATATTCAACGTGTTGTTGGATCGGCCTAGCGTAGAATTGGGCTAAACTGCCGTATCTTGTATCATAGTAGGTTTCGCTTCAGTTTAGGTTCCGTTTATTTAGGTAAAGATAGAGTTGTAGAGTTATTCCAAAAGTAGAGAGTCTCCTGACTATAAATATGTACCTAAGGTTATCAAGAAAAGAGGACAATCACGTTCACAACAAACACAATCTGCCACCCCTTGTTTCTAGGGTTTCTTTCTACCTAGATCGTGATTTATCTAGGCGATCTTTACTTATGCTATTTGGTGTTACAGCCTTTTGATGGCGAGTAACACTACTATCGTAGATTTGTTGAGGCTAGCATCAGTGCTTTTCCGTTATAATTGTTTATGCTACCTCTAAGATTACCTCGCTACCTTTGCACCTCTTCCCAAGTGCAAGGGTAGCATCTTGCTTAATCTTTACTTAGTTGATTAGGTCTGTTATGGTTGTGCCTTGTTCACCAAGGTTTATTTTGACATCTACGTAGTCAGGCCTTATAAACGGGTTGAACGATCCGGTTTGCTAGTTTTAGAGAAGTTGTTCCGTAATTGACTTTACGCGGTTGTTAGGCCTCCTCTAGGATTAGTTTTCTATCATCTTTTGTATCTACTAGGCTCAATTACGTGTAGGACGTTCGATTCGTGGTGAAAACATTAAACCGTCAGAGATCGATTTAACTTGTAGTGATCAAGCAAAACCCCATGTTATCATAACAATTTAATGCGTAACCATGGGATAATCGACTCTAGGAGCCGATTCACGGAAACATTTTACGATACTTGTTTATCATGCAGAAATCAATCGAGCAATCTTTCACCTTCGACGGTATATAAGTCGTGTGCACGCCGAACCAAGCCGTCGAGTTTTGCGGGCCATTGCAGGGACCAGGCCCACCAATAGCCTGGGAGCCTCCCGGCTCTTGTTGCTCGTCGCCGTGAGTTTTGACAGCAACAATCGCGAAACAAAGGATTAAGATACTAGCGTAAAGGTTCCGACGATCACAAGAAAGTCATCGTTGAATGTGTGGGAGTCGATGGGTCTCCGGATCCCGCTCGATTATTGATCGAGAGGGGTCTCGATCATGTCCACATTATTCGCGAACCGTAGGGTGACACACTTAAGAGACACCGACATCCAATTGGAGCAAAAGTTTCATGCCGAAAAGAAAAGGAAAGCGCAGGAATTTATTTCACTAGACACCAAACTGCTTTCGTTGAAATTGCAAACTGGTTCTGCATGTGAAATGGAATACTAGCAAGGGTTTTATGTGAATGTTTGTTAATTAAAGTAATTAACAAAATTCTGAATAAATAAATAAAAGAGTTTTATTTAATGAGAGCTTGCATTAAATTTGGTGGAAATTTAATGCATGTGAGTGGATTTTGAGTGGAGGCTTTTAATGGGAGTGGAGGCTTTTCATTTTGAGGGAGCTCCACCCACATGAATGTGGAAGAGGTGGGGCAGCCCCATGGCTGGGCGCCATGACCCTTGGGTGCCCCCCTCCCCTATAAAAGCCCCCCCTCCTCCTCTCACACCACACCTCCTCGTGAAGGATCTCTCTCCCTCTAGAATTTATCCCCATGGTCTCGGACTAGCGAGATACATGTTCCCAGTGGCTATTCGGCAAGAAAGAGTTGTGCTTCGCTGGAGCGAGGAGGCGGAGGTTGCTCGGTGCCTCGAACGTGTGTGCGAGCACGGATGCGCTGCTGCTTTATGGGCTTAGGACTTCCTCGATCTTGAGATCGGCAAGAGATCGTCTACATCAACCACGAGTTTGGACTCGTTAAGCTTTGTCGGTCTTCAAGGGTATGTTCTACGGATATATATCCGCCTGTTTGTATCTAGTAGATAGATCTTGGTACATAGTTGTTCCCATCGTAGGAAATTTTTTGTTTTCTATGCGAACCCCAAAGGGTATCGAGCGGATCTATGCGTAGATACTTTGCACGGGTAGTACACATATGAGTATGTGGGCGATGATGATCATTTTATTGCTTCTTAGTTGTACTTTGTATATTGGTGGCATAGTGGGATGAAGCGGCCCGGACAAACTTTACATGTCCTCGCACATGAGACATGTTCCACGCTTGACATGCAACTAGTTTTGCATAAGTGGCTAGCGGGTGTCTGTCTCTCCTACTATAGTCAATATCTAATTTGCAACAAGTTGTCAACAATTTGGTTATCCTCGTTGTGGTTCATGTTCGTAGGTAAGAACGGTTCTATCTTCGAAAGCCCTAAGCCACGTAAAATTTGCAATGGATAAATTAGAGGCGTCTAGTTTATATTGTTGCTGGGCTAGTGATATGATATGGTGATGTTGTAAGTAGAAGTATGAGATGATACTCTTACAACACACATAACATGTAATCTTCATAGACCTTGGACTTACACATATAGGTATGATAGTGATCATACCACAGTGCACATGATAGAGATCATATGCGGGAACCATATCATTCCACTAATAAACATGTGATGTTTGATAGCATCTTATATTGCTTGTTTGGCGTTTTATTAGCATAATAAGATGATCCCTCATTTAGATATCAAGATAAAAATGTGTTCTTCCTTAAGTATGCACCGACAATGTTTCGTCGCTTCAAGACATCACGTGATGATCGGGTGTACTTGAATCCACGAGCATATCTCGGGTGTAAGACAGTTACACGCCAATACTAAGGTTCTTACTTAGCGAGCCTAGCATGTGAGACATGGCCTCGGAACACGGACCGAAAGGTTAAGCATGAGTCATATGTTTTGATATGATGACCATATGGATGCTCGCCTTTGAAGCTACGCCGACTCACGTGATGATCGGACTTGGTGTAGTGGATTTGGTTCATGTAATCACCCAAAAGACACGAGGGATGTCGTTTTTGAGTGGGAGTTCATTTCTAATTTGGATTAGTAGAACTCAATTTATCATAAATTAAATCAAAGTGAATTTGCATAATTTGTTGTAGTCATTGGCATTCGTTCACCACCATATGCATAGTTGTAATTGAGATAATAGAACTATAGAATTCTGGATATATACTTTATGAACTGGTATCGTATTGTGTTGAGTGTCAATCAAAGTTTAAAGTCCTATTGCAAACTTTTAGCAAACTCTATTTACTCCGTGAAATTTAATAATTGGTATTAAATCGAGAGTAAAAATTCCAGTGTTAGTATCTTAAGTATCATGTTTGCCTCCACGATTCTTGATTGTTTTAATATCAAGTTTATCTAGGAGCTGAAAGAATTGTTTCAGAAACCATCATGTGTGGGAGATATAACGGTATCTGAAACAATGTTTTGGTTGCAATATGATAGAGTATAATATATGTTCTAATATTGGATGAGAATTTACGAAGGTTGGAGATGCTAGACATCCTAATCATCCAAAAGGGTTTTGGAAAGTAATGTTATACTCACGATTATCCTTTATAAGCTAAATTGGCTTGATCATGAAAGTCGTCATGATAAGGATGAATAGAAGATGTATGTAAAGTGTTTATTACACTAAAAGATTACTAAAGAATGGATTTTGAAAGAATACCGATCATTTTGATGATGGTGATCTTCTTCAAAGTGCAAGTCCAAAGGTATTATTATTTGAATATACACGCTTTGGACTATGTGTCATGTATATGGCGCCACTTTTGATATTGATAGATTCTTTTAAAAGGAAAAGGAAATGCTGAAAGAGAATCTATAAAATATATTTGGCAGAAAAGAAAAGATTGGAAATATCCAATTTAGGTATATGGATGATATACATGTTATGGTTGTATTCTTTGCTTGTTAAACAATGTGGTTCTTGGGTATTGAATACCGAATTGGTTGGTATGAAATTTCATACGGAATGACGCAATTCATGAACCACAATGGCCTAAGTAACTAGCAAGAGAATATGTGATGATGTTCATCGAAAACAAACAAACCGTTGTTTGTATTTCTCGTTGACATCAAAGCTTGACTTCAAGATTTGTTTTAATAATTGTTATTTGAATCAGGTATTATAAGAACAAAGGTTGTTCAAATAATTACCGTATTCCATATAAGATGGATGATTTACAAATCTAGTTGGAGAAATTACATCCATAAAACCTAATGCTAAAATGTCGCAAGACAAATGATTGAAAGATCACTTACGAAGTGACATCGCCGTTTAAATTATATTGGAAAGAAAACATGAAGAATCTCCATTTTCATGGATTTTTGGAGTCTTTGATTTGATCAAGTGACGCTTGTGAGACTTTCCTCGGGATAATTAAAACTTCGCTCAAAGGCCAAGAAGAACGAGCGACTAAAATATTGGAATTTATACAAATCGATGTATGTAGTCCATTATGTGTAGTAAATAGCGATGGGTTTCAACTTCATATACTTTCTCCGGAAATTTGAGTGAATATTCACTTAATGAGAAAGAAGTATGAAATATTTGAAAAACGTTTTCAAAGACTTTGAAGATGAAGTGGAAAATCATTGTAACAAGAAAAATAAATGAATTATGATTTGATCATAAAGGGATTTATTTGAGTTACAAGTGTAACAAGAAAATAAATGAATTATGATTTTATCATAAAGGGATTTATTTGAGTTGCAAGTTTAGCAAAATACCTAGATTTACATCTCCCGAAACACCATAGGAGTATGGAGTGTTTGAGATTTGTAATGAAACCTTGTGAGACATGGTTGGATCAAAGGTGTTATTTATAAAACTGCCATTATGTTTTAAAAGATTAAAGCTTTAGAGACTACCGCTTTTACACTGAAAAGAGCTCCATCTAGATCCGTTGAAATGACACCATGGAAGTTATGGTTTGGGGTAAAACCCAAGTTGTCATTTCTTAAATTTTGGTATGCTAAACATAAGTAAGATGTTTACAACCGAATTAGGATGAGCATGTCTTTGTAGGTTATTCCGAATAACAATTGGTTATTCCTCCATAACACCAAGGATAAAAGGGTTTGTCGTTTGAAATGTGAAGTTTCTTGAAAAAGGAATTTTCGCAAAAGCTAAGTGGGAGGACAATAGAACTTTGATAAGGTTAACGAACCTTAGCTAAATGTGTTGAGTTGCACAGCGCCGGAAATCGTTCTGGAGGCCGCCATAATGCTCATAGCTTATGTGCCTCAAAGGTTGTGGTCACGGAGGTCTAAAGTTCCTATTGAACCAAGAAGGTCGGTTAAACAATCAAATGCTAAGATTTGAGAGTAAATCATTATTGTTTGACAATGATGAACCGAATACATACAAAGAAGCGATGATGGGCCCTGACTCCGTCAAATGGCTTGAAGCCATAAAATCCGTGATAGTTCCATATACGAGAAATCAAGTTTTGAACTTGGAAGACCCTCCGGAAAGGTGTAAAAACCTATCGGTCGAATTTGGATCTATAAAGAAACATACATGGATGTCTCACATCTATGAAATATTCGACATGTCGTAAAGTATTTTATGACAATGTTCAAAGAGTTGACTATGACAAGATTTGATCTTTCATAGCGATATTTAGTCTGAACGGATTAAAGTAGCAACCACTACATATAATTTGGTATATGGTAGATGAATAAACAAAACAAAGTTCTTCTAATAGAATGGTTACCTAGGACGTTTACATGACACGGTCCAAAGGGTTTTGTTAAATTCAAAGGATGCTAAAAGGGCATGCAAACTTCAATGGTTGAAGTAAGCATCGCGGAGTTGGAATGTCACATCCCAAGATTTTCCAAATCTTGTAATGTGAAAAATAAATGAATAAAATAAAAACTTTGTTGATTTTCAGGGCCAGAAGAAACTTTTGAATCCAATTGGGAATCTTCAAACCTATTTTGAACAAATAAATCCTAAAGGGATTTAAAAAGATAAACATTTTAAATAAAGGAATTTAAAATATTTTGGAATTACTATTTTGGATCTTTTAAGTAAAAGGATGTGGTTTTCAAAAGAAATAGAAGTATTATAAATAAAGATTATTTTATAAATCAAAATTAAACCTTGGACAAACTTTTGAAAATAAAACATTTTGTTTTAATAAAAATAGAAAAGGTTTAATTAAAATAGAATAATAAGGATTTAATATCCAAATTTTATTTAAGTAAAGGCTTTTCCCATATTAAATAAACACTAAAACTTTTTTATTTATTTTAAATAAGTTTTCCAAATATTTTATATTCTCAAATAAAACTTACTGAAGTGTTTTGGTTTTATTTTAGATTTCAAAATAAATATTCTAATAAAACAAATCTTATTTGAAGTAAATGAATAAGGCCCATTTTAGTAAATTGTTAATGGACCAAAAATAAAGATGTTATTTTATTTTAAACAAGTTTTCCAAATATTCTTTATTTCCAAATAAAACCTACTGATTTGGTTTTGAAAATATTTGGATTTCAAATGGAGATTCTATTAATTAAATCAAACCCTATTTTATTAAATAAATCAAACCATATTAAATAAATAAAGGTCCATTTTATTTAATTAATGAATGGATCTTAAAATGAATAAAAAAATATTATTTTATTTTGGAATTTTAGGTTTATGCTGATAAACAGAACCAAGTTCAAAATTGTGAAGTGTGGTGTTTGTTTGAGTTGATTTGGTTGAATGAATCATTTGTCTGAATTTCAAATCAGTAAATTGAAAATAGAAAAGAAAAAGTTTCAGACAGAAAAAAATAGAGCAGCCCACCATCTGGCTCAACTAACCCAGCAGCAGCCCACCAAGCCCACCTCACCCTCGCCCCCGAACCGTTTTTCCTTACCGCAAAACAAACCCGCGCAGTGTATGACAACTGGAGCCCACCTGAAACTTCCTCTCTCACTGACAAGCATGCCCCACTCCTCCTGTTCGTCATCCCTAACCTCGCGACCATTTCCTCCCCTTCTCTCGCCTCGCCGTTTCTGGCCAAATGAATTCGGTTGAATTCGTTTAAATGCGCGGTTAATCCTCCCCCTGGACCCTGTTGTCTTAACCACCCTGGTCTCCTCTTCCTTCTCCCGCAGACCACACCCCACCGGAGCCCCCAGGCTGCGCAAATTGCTTGCGATAACACCCTGTCACCCGACGATTTCCCCGGCCGATTCCGGCAGCCCCTCGCCGCCCCTTGCCTCCTTGACCATGCTCACGTGATCCCCACCTCCTGGCGATCATCCCCGTAGCGCCAGCTCGCCCCCGAGCGCCCCAGAGTTTCGGCAACGTCTCCACCTGTACGCCACCGACGACCCCCGCGACTCCGGTGAGCTCTAGCACTCGACTCCGTGCGCGCCTTGATCAGTAAATCATGTTGTTTGATTAGTCTGTGTCTTCTGCATCTCCAGGTGCTCTCCAATCACTCGCGCGTGGCCTGCAACCTCGCCCCCGTCGACGACTGACCACACCCGAGGCACGGCTCAACTCCGTGAGCAATTCCCAGAACCGTGCACCCTTGGCCAACAAAGACCACGAGGAGCATCAAGGCGGTGCGAACTCGGTGAGATCCTCCTCTTTCTTGCATCCTGCATCGTCGGCAACCTCGCCAGAAGGCCTTCCGCCGCGACAACCGTCGGCCGCTCATTTTAGGTCAAACACGAAGCAACCGTTAGATGCAGATCCGTTGGCTAGGATAGATTCATTAAAACGAAGGGGTACGTTTGATCTGAGCCGCACATGCCCCTTTTAATCCTGTGGTCTGTGTCACTCGATTCAAACGAACCGGTACTGGCCAATCATGGCGCGACGCGTGGCCAGTGTTTGATTGAAACAGATTTAGAAACCAGATTTAAATGCCATTTTGAAACCCTTGTAACTTTCAAACCACACGTCCAAATTTTACAAATTTTATATCAATGGATTCAGGAGAGCAAGACCTAGCCAACCATGCCCTTGGTTTAGCAAATAGTATCTGTTTGTTTTCTTGTTTTTGCAGATTCATTTGTATGCTTATTTAGATTAGAAAAATTGTTTAAAAATGTTTTTAAGGTTAAAACCTTTGCAAATTGGTTTGTTGTAAACTTACTGACCCTAGGAACCAACCCATGGTTTGGAAAATGAATTTGGAAAAGTTTAGAATGGATTAATTAGTTTAGTCCATTTCTAGCCAAATAAAACTATTGTTTTGTTATGAAAATGGTTTTGAGTAAAAACTTTGGAGGAAATGTTTTGGACCAAACCTACTGACCCAAAACACCAAGTTTTGCAATAGCAACTCATTTGGTGAAAAACATAAAGTTTTGCTTTGATAAAAATAATTTTCACCACATAAAATAATGATTAGATTTAAAAATGGTTTATGGACCAAAACCCTTTTTGCAAATGACTTTACCATTTTGGTAAATGACCAATTTGGAACTTACAAAGTTTAGAAGCCTAGAGGAGACCACCTTTGCAATAGAACCAACCTTTGCATGCTTATGCATGACTTAGATTCCATTACTTTGTGTGTGAAAAATTGTTTGTATGACTTTGGTTTGGAATGTGAATTGAATTTGTGTTTGCTTGATTGACTTGTAGTGAAGTGTGAGACTAGCAAGATCAAGGAGTGAACCACCATTCCCTACCAAAAAGGCAAGTGATGCTTCATACTTTTTGTCCCATTACTTTCACTATGCATTAGTGATTTTGCTAAGTAAAACTTGCATGGAATTTATGCTAAGTATAAACCTTCCTATAGGAAAACCTAGTAGATAAATCCTTAGTAGGATTTTTCCTAAGTTAAGATTCCTACTACTATCAAGCTTAGCCTAGCTAATAGAAAACATGGGTGGAATATATATTCACACTATGGAAAAATATTCTAAGTCTGAGGACTTATGTTTTGTTTAATAAAAACAACTAAGTTAATGAATCACCTGGGTGGAATGGTAATTGCTTGGTGGTTTTTGGTTGAGTGGTTACACAAGGCCAGGGGACTGGTGAACCTTGTGTATCACACTTGTGGATGGCCACCCAGGAACAAAGAGATTTGAGATGTCAAATGTTGAGAAGCTTCAAGTGCAACCACTTGGCAATATGGGCTCTGCCATGATCATATAGGTTGCAAGAACTTAGCCATATGGACAGAGGGTGGTAGTGTTTGATAGGTTGGAGCGCGTCCATTTTGGTCTAAGGGAAAGCTTCTGAAAGATCTTGTCTTGGGAAACCAAGTCTTGTGGGGAAAGTGCACCACCTCTGTAGAGTGTAAAATATAAGTACTTAGCCATGTCCTTGGTAAAGGACAATTTGAGCATCAAGACATGGAAGCAATCAAGAATCTCATCATTCAAATTTCTAAGTTAAAATCTTGTGGTTTGAACAAGGGTCGTTTGAAATCTTCAATCTTTGATTGAGAGATGCCTTGTAAAGGATCTTTAATCTTTGATTGAGAAAAATGATTTTATCAAAGCAAAAACTTAGAATTTTCAAATGTTAAGGAAAAATCTATTTTGAGCAATGCAAGCCTCAACTCCACTTAGCCAAATGCATATAGATGATAGACTCCACTATACTATTATAGTATCACTTGCCAATACAATTCAAATGTATTGACCCTTGTGGCTGTAACTTGTTATGTTGCAGGTTTGATTGTTTTTAGTGAAGATTGATTGATTAGGATTACAAAGTCTACAACCAACATCTGCCTGTGGCACTTTGAAGATGAAGGACCCCATGGCTATAGTTATTCCGCTGCAATGTATTGTAATAGCCAAATGAGCTATGTTTGATGTAATAAACTTATGTTATTCCTGGTTATAAAGTTATATTATGACCTTTGTTTCTTGATATTACCTCTTAACTGTGGATGCTAGCTATTGATCCAGGGACTAGCATTGTAAACACAGGAGGAATCTACCTTATTAGGTTGAGACCTCTACAGATGGTATCAGAGCATTGTGTTGCCTGTAGGATTTGTAAACCTAGGATTGGACAAAAACCCTTAGAAAAATAGGAGTTGTTTTGTTCAAAAACTTATTTACAAAAACACTTGTAAACTCTTTCCTCAACCATTTTGGTTCCAACTCTACATCTCCTCTATTTCAACTTGATGGAAAAACCTACCCCATGACCAAAGACTACACCATGTGTAAAGGACTTCTTCAACTTCTTCAACTCTAATGACTTCAACTTCTTCAACTCTAATGACTTCAACATCTTCAGCATATTCACCAAGGACTTCCAACTTGGATAGTAATAAGGACAACAAGAAAATCTTGCTCAAGATATGGAGACTAAGGGAATGCAAAATAAGAAGGATCCATCAACAACTTTGAAGTATTGCAACCAAGATTTTATCCCAAGGAACCATGATCTCATGTAAGAAGAAGCAACCAAGAAGGATGGAAAGATCACAAGTGAACCATATAGATGGACCACCATATTTTAGTTAAGTCAAAACCACCAACTTATGTGGTGTAACAAAAATATTTTGTTGCCTAAGTATGTGCTTGAACCTTGTTTGAGTGAAATGTTTGTTTGTGATTGCTTGCACATTGCTTGTGTGAATTGTGATGTGTGTGACTAGAATTGATTCCTTAGAAATATCTTGCCTATTCTAATCCCTACCCAACCCAAACAGATGACTTCTCCAAGAAACTCCAACATCAAGGTTGATGACAACAACAACAACCAAGAGGACAACATGAGAGAACTCATAGCAACCCAAAACTAGTTGAGCCAAGAGACAACTCAGCTTTTAGCCAACAACAATGGACTAGACCCAGCCATACAAAGGATTTTGAAACTTCAATCCCAATTGTTGCAAGGATTGGTTACTCAAATGATCAACATGGGAGAAAACTTTTCCCAAAGAGCTAATGACAACAAGGATGACCAAGATGCTATTCTAGAAGGAACCCAAGCTAGCAATACTTGTGGAGACAAGGAACATGCATCCAAGGCACATGAAGATCAATGCCCCACGAAGAGACAAAGATCTCCCACCTATGAAGAACATGAACTAGAAGAACTCCTAGCTTTGGAGAGACCCAAAAAGAAGAAGAAGAAATGCCCCAACACTAGCAAGAAGGATATTACACAAGTGCAATGTTTCAAATGCAAAGAGATGGGACACTATGCCAATGAATGCCCAGAAAAGGAGAAGAGCCAAGAAGACAAACAAAGGCTAGTGAAACCCAAGATGAGGAAGGATATTAACCAAGTGATGTGCAAACACTGCAAGGAGTTAGGACATTATGCATCATACTGTCCAGAGAAGCCACCTCAAGACCTCAAACTTATAACATGTTTCAAATGCAAGGAACTAGGCCACTATCCAAACAATTGTCCAAAAAAGATGAAGAACAAGTTAAACAAGTCTATGAAGGATCTCAACCTTGGCCCATGAGTCAAGTATGGAATCAAAGGACACCATGCAAATGTTTGCTTAGAGAAAATTTTCCCTAGGATCCCAAGAAGGACAATGTGTAATTTTTGTTTGAAAATTTTTAAGGGTGGTAGTACCCTAGATGCTTTTGAGCCAACTTGTAACCCCTAGCCTCCCCAAATCTCGGGACGAGATTTATTTTAAGGGTGGTAGCCTGTCACATCCCAAGATTTTCCAAATCTTGTAATGTGAAAAATAAATGAATAAAATAAAAACTTTGTTGATTTTCAGGGCCAGAAGAAACTTTTGAATCCAATTGGGAATCTTCAAACCTATTTTGAACAAATAAATCCTAAAGGGATTTAAAAAGATAAACATTTTAAATAAAGTAATTTAAAATATTTTGGAATTACTATTTTGGATCTTTTAAGTAAAAAGATGTGGTTTTCAAAAGAAATAGAAGTATTATAAATAAAGATTATTTTATAAATCCAAATTAAACCTTGGACAAACTTTTGAAAATAAAACATTTTGTTTTAATAAAAATAGCAAAGGTTTAATTAAAATAGAATAATAAGGATTTAATATCCAAATTTTATTTAAGTAAAGGCTTTTCCCATCTTAAATAAACACTAAAACTTGTTTATTTATTTTAAATAAGTTTTCCAAATATTTTATATTCTCAAATAAAACTTACTGAAGTGTTTTGGTTTTATTTTAGATTTCAAAATAAATATTCTAATAAAACAAATCTTATTTGAAGTAAATGAATAAAGCCCATTTTATTTAATTGTTAATGGACCAAAAATAAAGATGTTATTTTATTTTAAACAAGTTTTCCAAATATTCTTTATTTCCAAATAAAACCTACTGATTTGGTTTTGAAAATATTTGGATTTCAAATGGAGATTCTATTAATTAAATCAAACCCTATTTTATTAAATAAATCAAACCATATTAAATAAATAAAGGTCCATTTTATTTAATTAATGAATGGATCTTAAAATGAATAAAAAAATATTATTTTATTTTGGAATTTTAGGTTTATGCTGATAAACAGAACCAAGTTCAAAATTGTGAAGTGTGGTGTTTGTTTGAGTTGATTTGGTTGAATGAATCATTTGTTTGAATTTCAAATCAGTAAATTGAAAATAAAAAAGGAAAAAGTTTCAGACAGAAAAAAATAGAGTAGCCCACCATCTGGCCCAACTAACCCAGCAGCAGCCCACCTAGTCCACCTCACCCTCGCCCCCAAACCGTTTTTCCTTACCGTAAAACAAACCCGCGCAGTGTATGACAACTGGAGCCCACCTGAAACTTCCTCTCTCACTGACAAGCATGCCCCACTCCTCCTGTTCGTCATCCCTAACCTCGCGACCATTTCCTCCTCTTCTCTCGCCTCGCCGTTTCTGGCCAAATGAATTCGGTTGAATTCGTTTAAATGCGCGGTTAATCCTCCCCCTGGACCCTGCTGTCTTAACCACCCTCGTCTCCCCTTCCTTCTCCATGCACCACACCCCGGAGCCCCAGTGCGCAAATTGCTTGCGATAACACCCTGTCACCCGACGATTTCCCCGGCCGATTCCGGCAGCCCCTCGCCGCCCCTTGCCTCCTTGACCATGCTCACGTGATCCCCACCTCCTGGCGATCATCCCCGTAGCGCCAGCTCGCCCCCGAGCGCCCCAGAGTGTCGCCAACGTCTCCACCTGTACGCCACCGACGATCCCCGCGACTCCGGTGAGCTCTAGCACTCGACTCCGTGCGTGCCTTGATCAGTAAATCATGCTGTTTGATTAGTCTGTGTCTTCTGCATCTCCAGGTGCTCGCCAATCACTCGCGCGTGGCCTACAACCTCGCCCCCGTCGACGACTGACCACACCCGAGGCACGGCTCAACTCCGATGAGCAATTCCCCAGGAACCCGTGCACCCCTTGGCCAACAAAGACCACGAGGAGCATCAGCAGTGTGCTGCGAACTCGGTGAGATCCCCTCCCTCTTTCTTGCATCCTGCATCGTCGGCAACCTCGCCGCCAGAGCGCTGCTGCCGCACAGCCGCCGTCAGCGCCGCTCATTTTAGGTCAAACACGTAGCAACCGTTAGATGCAGATCCGTTGGCTAGGATAGATTCATTAAAACGAAGAATGCGTTTGATCCGAGCTGCACATGCCTTTTAATCACGTGGTCAGTGTCACTCGATCCAGACGAATCCGATCGCCAATCACGCGGTAGCGCGTGGCGATGTTTGATTGAAACAGATTTAGAAACCAGATTTAAATGCCATTTTGAAACCCTTGTAACTTTCAAACCACACGCAAATTTTACAAATTTTATATCAATGGATTCAGGAGAGCAAGACCAGCCCCAACATGCCCTTTGGTTTAGCAAATAGTATCTTTTGTTTGTTTTTTTTGCAGATTCATTTCATTTTGTATAGATTTTAGAAAATGTAAAAAAAATAAGGTTCAAATTGGTTTGTTGTAAACTTTTACCCCCTAGAAACCCACCATTTTTTTGAAAAAATTTTTTTGAAAAAGTTTAGAATGGATTAATTAGTTTAGTCCATTTCTAGCCAAATAAACTATTTGTTTTTTATGTAAAAATGGTTTTGAAAAAAAACTTTGGATGTTTTGTTTTGAAACCCACTCACCCAAAAACACCAAGTTTTTATAGGAAAAACATAAAGTTTTGCTTTGATAAAAATAATTTTCACCACATAAAATAATGATTAGATTTAAAAATGGTTTATGGACCAAAACCCTTTTTGCAAATGACTTCACCATTTTGGTAAATGACCAATTTGGAACTTACAAAGTTTAGAAGCCTAGAGGAGACCACCTTTGCAATAGAACCAACCTTTGCATGCTTATGCATGACTTAGATTCCATTACTTTGTGTGTGAAAAATTGTTTGTATGACTTTGGTTTGGAATGTGAATTGAATTTGTGTTTGCTTGATTGACTTGTAGTGAAGTGTGAGACTAGTAAGATCAAGGAGTGAACCACCATTCCCTACCAAAAAGGTAAGTGATGCTTCATACTTTTTGTCCCATTACTTTCACTATGCATTAGTGATTTTGCTAAGTAAAACTTGCATGGAATTTATGCTAAGTATAAACCTTGCTATAGGAAAACCTAGTAGATAAATCCTTAGTAGGATTTTTCCTAAGTTAAGATTCCTACTACTATCAAGCTTAGCCTAGCTAATAGAAAACATGGGTGGAATATATATTCACACTATGGAAAAATATTCTAAGTCTGAGGACTTATGTTTTGTTTAATAAAAACAACTAAGTTAATGAATCACCTGGGTGGAATGGTAATTGCTTGGTGATTTTTGGTTGAGTGGTTACACAAGGCCAGGGGACTGGTGAATCTTGTGTATCACACTTGTGGATGGCCACCCAGGAACAAAGAGATTTGAGATGTAAAATGTTGAGAAGCTTCAAGTGCAACCACTTGGCAATATGGGCTCTGCCATGATCATATAGGTTGCAAGAACTTAGCCATATGGACAAAGGGTGGTAGTGTTTGATAGGTTGGAGCGCGTCCATTTTGGTCTAAGGGAAAGCTTCTGAAAGATGTTGTCTTGGGAAACCAAGTGTTGTGGGGAAAGTGCACCACCTCTGTAGAGTGTAAAATCTAAGTACTTAGCCATGTCCCTGGTAAAGGACAATTTGAGCATCAAGACATGGAAGCAATCAAGAATCTCATCATTCAAATTTCTAAGTTAAAATCTTGTGGTTTGAACAAGGGTTGTTTGAAATCTTCAATCTTTGATTGATAGATGCCTTGTAAAGGATCTTCAATCTTTGATTGAGAAAAATGATTTTATCAAAGCAAAAACTTAGTATTTTCAAATGTTAAGGAAAAATCTATTTTGAGCAATGCAAGCCTTAACTCCACTTAGCCAAATGCATATAGATGATAGACTCCACTATACTATTATAGTATCACTTGCCAATACAATTCAAATGTATTGACCCTTGTGGCTGTAACTTGTTATGTTGCAGGTTTGATTGTTTTTAGTGAAGATTGATTGATTAGGATTACAAAGTCTACAACCAACATCTGCCTGTGGCACTTTGAAGATGAAGGACCCCATGGCTATAGTTATTCCGCTGCAATGTATTGTAATAGCCAAATGAGCTATGTTTGATGTAATAAACTTATGTTATTCTTAGTTATAAAGTTATATTATGACCTTTGTTTCTTGATATTACCTCTTAACTGTGGATGCTAGCTATTTATCCAGGGACTAGCATTGTAAACACAGGAGGAATCTACCTTATTAGGTTGAGACCTCTACATGGAATCTTCACCATGATGAAAAATGAGTTTTTCATCTGGAGACGATGAAGATGCTTGCATTTTCAAGAAATTAAGTGGGAGCGCTGAGACATATTTCTAATACATTATGTGAAGGACATCTTGTTGATTAGAAATGATGTATCTTTTATTGACAAAGGTTAAGAATTTATTTCGATGAAAGACTTAGGCAAAACCCGAATATTTAGCATGAATGTCTATAGTGGATAGACTGTAACGCTAATATGTTTATGCCAAACGTACATATATGAGATATTGAAGGAGTTCAATATAGAAACGACAAGAAACAGTTCTTGTTGCATGGAAAGGAATTGAATCAAGATTCAAGTGTATCGACACTTGATAAGTGAAACAAGATTCAAGTGCTTTGACACTTGATGAGTGCAATCACGAGAATGTTTTGATCAATCATACCATGATATGTACACATCCAGATATGTCCTATGCTCTAAGTGTCATGAGCATATACCAGAATGAATCATAAAATGATCATTGGACGATAGTGAGGATATTCTTATGATCTTTTGGAAGAACTAAGAATATATTTGTGTAGAGGTGACAAACAATTACAAATAGTTCATTGTAAAGCGTTACATTGATACTAGTTTTGTCACAAGATACAAATTAAGTTTATCTCAATTTAAACTATGGGTGGCACAATGTAATGGAAAGGAGATTCCATGATGGATTTGTAAGAGTTCCAAAGTTAAGACATTGTGACGAATAATACAACAAAAGGCTAAGTATATGAGGCTATAGTAGCGACAAAGGAGGAATTTGTGTCAAGTAGTTTGTTATCAAACTAAGGTGTGGTTCATAGCAGGCTAACACTAAAGATATATTGTATGACAATAGTATCGATGTGTTTTAACCCAAGGAACTAAAGGTCTCACCAAAATACCAAATTTATACAATGCCATCTCATTGGAGAATGAGTGATGCGTGGAGCGCAAAGACATGCAAATACACACGGACACAGCGTCAGATCCATAGATTATGTTAACCACTTACAATTGCGTATTTGGAACACCATAAAGCCATAGGTGTTCAATACACAAAGTTTTCAAACTAGATTATTGTCTCTAGTGCAAGTGGGAGACTGAAGGGAATATGCCCGAGAGGCAATAATAAAGTGGTTATTATCGTATTCCTATTTATGATAACTCTTTATTTTACATGCTATAATTGTATTAATACGGAAACGTTAATACATGTGTGTTTAATAAACAAAAGAAAGTTCCTAGTTATGTCTCTCTTATAAACTAGCTCGTTGATTAACAAGATGATCATAGGTTTCCTAATCATGGACATTGGATGTTGTTAATAACGAGGTCACAACATTAGTGTAATGGTGTGATGAACATTCATCCGAAGTATATCATTACAATCAAAGTCATTGAGTTTATATTGCTATAACATCTTACGAAGTGATCCTAATCCCTAGACCATGAGATCATGTCAATCACTAACACCGGAAGAGTTTCTTGATAACATCAAACGTCACGCCGTAACAGGGTGATTATAAAGATGGATTCAGAACTACTAAAGTGTTATGTTGAGGCCCATGGATCAAGAGTGGAATTTGTTCATCCCGATGACGGATAGATATACTCTGGGCCCTCTCGGTGATATCACATTGGTTAGCTTGCAAGCAAGTGATTTGATCACTAGAATGTTATATCACGGAATAAGAAAAGAGTGCATGTCGAGAACGAGATCAAACTAGGTATGGAGATACCGATGATCGAATCTTGGACATGTAATATATCGCGAAACAAAAGGATTAAGATACTAGCGTAAAGGTTCCGACGATCACAAGAAAGTCATCGTTGAATGTGTGGGAGTCGATGGGTCTCCGGATCCGCTTCGATTATTGATCGAGAGGGTCTCGATCATGTCCACATTATTCATGACGTAGGGTGACACACTTAAGAAACACCGACATCCAATTAGATCAAAAGTTTCATGCCGAAAAGAAAAGAAAGCGTAGAATTTATTTCACTAGACACCAAGCTGTTTGGTTGAAATTCTGAAACTGGTTCTACATGTGAAATGGAATACTAGCAAGGGTTTTATGTGAATGTTTGTTAATTAAAGTAATTAACAAAATTCTGAATAAATAAATAAAAGAGTTTTATTTAAATGAGAGCTTGCATTAAATTTGGTGGAAATTTAATGCATGTGAGTTGATTTTTAGTGGAGGCTTTTAATGGGAGTGGAGGCTTTTCATTTTGAGTGGGAGCTCCACCCACATGAATGTGGAAGAGGTGGGGCAGCCCCATTGCTGGCGCCATGTCCCTTGGGTGCCCCCTCTCCCTATAAAGGCCCCTCTCCTCCTCTCACACCACACCTCCTCGTGAAGGATCTCTCTCCCCTAGAATTTATCCCCCATGGTCTCGGACTAGCGAGATACATGTTCCCAGTGGCTATTCGGCAAGAAAGAGTTGTGCTTCCTGCATCGGAGCGAGGAGGCGGAGGTTGCTCGGTGCCTCGAACGTGTGTGCGAGCACGGATGCGCTGCTGTTTTGCGGTGCTAGGACTTCCTCTCGATCTTGAGATCGGCAAGAGATCGTCTACATCAACCACGAGTTTGGACTCGTTAAGCTTTGTCGGTCTTCAAGGGTATGTTCTCTACGGATATACATCCGCCCGTTGTTTGTATCTAGTAGATAGATCTTGGTACATAGTTGTTCCCATCGTAGGAAATTTTTTTGTTTTCTATGCTGCGAACCCTACAACGTGGGTTCGAGTTACCACAACCTACTGAGTTCAACCAACCGTCCATTCCATTATTGGCACATGGTTGCACATGAAAGCTACCAAACAAAGAAGCCAATCCTTTCTCAGTGTGCTGGGCGGCATTCCCCACCATAAATCCACACTCGATGACCCAATCAATGACATTCCGCCCAGGTGGTTCATTAAAACATATTGGTTTGCCATTTAGCAAAACATAAGCCTTTCAAAACATATAACTTTTCACGATGTGATTCCTTCCTCGTCTAATTAGCATAGCTAAGCAATCTACCAATATGATGGCTCATAAATAAGGAATACTAGGGAATAATATGGGATATAGCTTAGCATATACACATCAATTCCTACCGATGCAATTCTACAAAAACATCTACAATGCATAGGAAAACGGTAGGACATTTATGACCAAGATATCACCACTTGCCTTTGTTGTAGATGTAGTCGATTAGATAATCCTCACAATTCTCATAGATATAATGGTTGCTCTGGTCATAACCACAGTACTTGCAATCATAGTAGTTGCAATCACACACGTTGCACTCCTCACAATCTATCGAGCAAACAATTTCATACAATCATAAACTGTCACATCCCAAATTTTAGATTTGGTCTTGCATATCATTCATAGCATTGCATCATATCTTTCCATGCAAAACCGTCGAGTAGAAAGGTTCGGCAGAACGCTATCTTCAAAACCCTATTTTGTTTCGCTACGAGGTTCCTGCGGGGAGCTTTGGAGTGTCTTGCAACAACCACCCCTGTAGGTTCGAGTTTTCGCCCAAATTTCGACTGAAGGTTGTGCCCCTCGACGATACGAACCCGTAGGCGCGAGAATCGCTCCAATCGGAGTTCGTATGCAAAAGACTCGGACGTTTTAGTAAACCGCCGGAAAACGGTCCGAATTTCCGGACCGATTCCCGAGTCCGTAACCAACTCTGCGCCGTTTTCGCGTAGGATTCCGTGTGGGTCCCCACAAAAGGACCCACCTGGCCGGCCGACCCCGCCCTGCCCTCGATAACCGCGCCGCCTCGGGAATCGATCCCGCACCTGCCGCCATCGCCCTCTCCCCGCCGCCTCGCCTCCTGGCGCGAGCCGCTGCCGCCGCCACCCGGTGCCGCCGCCGCTGAGCTTCCGCCGCCAGCCTCGCCACCGACCCGCCGCACCGCCCGCCTCGTAAGCGAGCGCCGCCGCCTTCTCTCCGGCCACCCCGCCGCCGCCCGCCCACCGCCGTCGCGCCATCGCCCGCGCGCGCTTCCGCTTCACGCGCGCCGCTGCCACCGCCCGCCGCCGCCGCCCGCCGCCGTGTCGCGCCGCTCCGCGCGCCCGGCCGTCGCTTCGCAGCCGCCGCCGTCGCCTCGCTGCAGCGCTAGCGTTACCTCGATTCGTGCTCGCATGCATGCATACGCGCTTCTGCGCGCGTTTCTTGTCGCGTCGTTGACGATCTTGAACAGGCCGTAGTTGACCGTGTGTGTCCGTGCAGGAAGAACCTCGCCGCCGGAAGTGAACGTCACCGCCGTCCGGAACTCATCGCGCCTTCCGGATTCCGATTCGCCATCCGTTTCCGGTAAGACAGCAGCCACCGTCAGATCTCAGATCAGCGGCTTAGATCGTTCGTTGACTAATCAGACGTCCAGTCAGCGCCCAGTCAGCAGACGCTTTGACCAGTCAACAGACACAATTGACTGGTCAATTTCGTTAATCCCTTTAGTTGGCAGATTTTGGTAGAATCTTGTAAATTGCGTAGAAATTCAATCGCTTGGCCAAAAATTGCAAATAAAATATGTACGAGTTCAGTGAGTCGTGTAGAATCTCGCTGTGGTTTTGGTTCAGACTTTTACTGTAAGGTTTAGTACAGTTTAATCAATCTAGTTAGTGGCCTTTTCGGAGTAATAAATTCGTAGAAAAAGATCCATAGCTCCAAAAATCGCGTGTGATATGTCCCTGAACTCGTGTGAACGAGGGGAATCTCATCATTAATTAAAAAGGTAGGCTTACAGTAAAAACTTCTGCAGTTTTTGTCTAATGGCTTTCTGTAGTGTTTTAATTACTCGGGAAGTTCTATAACTCCTTTTTGAGTAATTCCAATTGGTACTGTTTCTATTCAGCGATGCCTATGCGGTAGATTTTTCCCAAGATTTTACAAACAGTATACTACCGGTAGTGAATTATTTAAGTTCTAGATCTAGTTTGGGGCATTACTTTTGTCTATTAGTCTTCCTAGCGCCAAATCTATTTTTCCATGCATGTATTCGGTAGTATTATGGATTAGAATTATGTGGTACAGCTGTAGCACCAATTCACTTGCCGTTCTTGCATTCATGCATCATAATTGTTGCATATGTTGTGGATTATTTGTTTATGAATGCAATTGTGTCGTGTAGATTGTGTTGAGTGCAACGCTTGCTGGTGTGAGGATTGTGCTCCAGACCGCTACAACCAAGGAAAGTAGATGCTACTTTGTTCATGATATCGTCCTACTATTTTTAATGCATTGTCGTGTATTTTGTAGATGCATGTGTAGGATGATACTATCGCTATGCTATGTCCTATTATGTGGTAGGACCCTCTTTGTAGATGAACCACCGTTGGTAGATGTGCTTAGCCATGCTTGATGAACGAGGGCTGGGTTACATCATTGATACTTGTTTTCTCAAAGTATTGGTTTGTGAAAACTAAAAACATCTTAATCAATGAACCCCCTGGGTGTGATGGTATTGAAAGTTTTGGTGGTTTCATTGTGGAAAGGCACCCAGGTATCAAGAGAGAATGATTGGCTTCTTTATTGTGTAGCTTACGTGTACAACCATGTTCCAATAATGGAATGGGCGGTTGGTTGGACTTAGTAGGTTGTGCTAACTCGAACCCGCGTATCCAGAGATGTAGAATTTTGGTAGGTTGGACCGGTGCGCGTCGGGATTGAGGAGCTACTTCCCGAACAGTCTCTTCTTGGTCTTCTCCCTATCATCACCCAAAATGAGAGTGATGGTACGATCTGGGCTGGCCAAGTCACATGGGTAAAGTGTACTAACCTCTGCAGAGTGTATAATCTAATCGATTAGCCATGTCCCCGGTTATGGACAACTGAGTTGCTAGATTTTGATTCCATGACATGTTTCTCGCTCATTCTAATTTCATAATTGTTTTAATCTTGTTGGGTTAACTTATTTGGGATGTTTTCAAAGAAAATTGAAAACTGTTTATGAAAGTAGGACAAATGTATTTGCAAATGCAAGTCAGACACAGCTCCACTTGACAGTTATGCATGTAGATGTTAGTACTATTGTCTCCATTACTAGCTCTACTTGCCATACATTCCATGTATTGACCCTTCGGGGCTGCTACGTTTCATGTTGTAGGTTATTCCGATTCTGATTGTTCGTTATAGGCCACGGTACTCCACTCGGCACTTGTTCACTTGTGGGCAAATTGAAGACTGGAGGATATATTTGGTTTTATTGCTACCTGAATAATTTCAGCTAGCTTTATGCTAATCTTTTATTGTAATAATGGTACTCTGGATCTCTGTAGATCATGATACATGGTTATTTTGCTATGATATTCTATCTTACTCTATTGTGGGCCAATGAACCGATCCAGGGATTGGCATGTCACATAGAGGCCACGGTCTTTTTAGAACCGGGGTGTTACATAAACAATAGCACACAGAGATCAAACAAATGCAACAAATGCATGCATTACAATTTAATGAGTCACAATGGTTGCATTTAGTGTTCTGAATATAATTAGATTACATGATTCATGTGGAAAGTCATTTAATGCACTAAAGCTTTTATTACTAAAGTTGTATCGATTTAATATGGTGTATACCACTTTAATTGAACTAAATATGTTTATGTCGTATTAAATTGTGAACTAGATGCTACTGGATAGAGGTAATGCAATTTGGAGACAGTAGCAATTTGAATCACCTAAAAAGGAGTTATAGATATTTTCTTATGATTAAAACACTATTTCAATGGGTTTAAATATTTCTGTATGAATTTCTGTTTTAGCAGTACCAAATAATTTGTCATGCAGTTTCTTTGTATAGATATTGTCAATACAAAACCTTAGCACTTGGATTCACCCTAATCAGAGTTATAGATCTTTTTTGTATGATTTAAATAGTGTTTAATGGGTTTTAAATGATTCATATAGTTTCTGTTGTCTAAAAACAAAATAAAATTATAGCTGTAATCTCCACAGAATTGTGATTTCAGGGACATATTATTTGTAATTTTCTGAATAGTATTTATTTTCTTATGAATTTATTACTCGAAATAAGCCATTAAACCATTTAAATCTTCACGGCAAAACCTTACAGTCAAAGGCTTAACTAATTGCATATTGATGATCTACATGGAACCAGCTTTCCATCGGTATATCATTTATGTTTTTGTGACAAGCAATTAATTTACTATGAATTTAATGATTTATAAAGCCATTAAAACTAATTAAATTCCTACGGGTTAAATAATCCGCAAAAGCTAGATCCAACCAGATATTATTAATGTACATTACAGTAGCTTAAATTTGATATATTGTTCATATTTTTCGGAATTATAGATAATTTTCTACGAATTTATTAACCTAAAAGACCATTAAAACTAATTAAATTACTGCAGTAACCACGTACAGTAAAAGTTGGATCTATTCTGATAAGATGATTCTACGTAAAATTATCTTCAATTTGATATATTATACGCAATTTTTGGACGTGGTATGAATTTCTATTGAATTTTACAAGTTAGATCTATAATATGCAATTTTAAATTCGAACGGAATATTCCAGAAAATATTCCGCTGACTGGACATGTTGACTTTGCATGCTGACTGGGACTAGATGTTGACCTGACCTTTATGTGGAGTTGATGAGGAAGCTGACTGGGATGATGACATGGCACGCACCGGTTTGATTGGATCTCGACCGTATGGATAGGATCCGGTGGCTAGAAGAAGAGATTGACCCGATTTTGGCTCAGAAATAGACAAGAAACAGATCTGTGTTAGAGAGACAAATCCGTAGGTTAAATTCAAAAACTTACAAAATGAAAGTTGTGTGGAATCATTATTCCTACCTTCTCACCAAAGGAATTTGGTTTTGAAGAAACGAGCGCGAGTACATCTTGGATTTACACCGTCAGATCTGAAATATTGTGATACGAAATTCTTTGGCTATGGTGGATGAAAAGAGGTGAGGTTTGTCGGGACTGAAAGATTTCGATGAGTTCTACAACTCTCGTTTTTTGACCGAAGACAAACGACGAAGTCTAGATGGGTTAAAAAGCAAAATAAGATTCGGATATGTGTAGATTCGGGATTTCAAGGAGAGAAACTCGTACAGCTGTGGCTGCACGAGTTTATATGGGGGTTTAGGATGGTGTAGAGATAGGCCTTGGAGTAGGGAATAAGTAGAAACAAACGAAAGTCGATTCGGAGTTGTAGATAAAAAATTATGAGAGTTTGAATAGAGATAGGTTTGAGAAAACTGATTCGCACGCTTTTTAAAGCACTGGGATCGATCGTGTGTACGTGCCTGGTTCGGTCGGTCGTCGGCCCGTTTAGGTTTTTTTTCTTTTTCTTTTTCTATTTACTTGTTTCCCTCATATCTTTTGCATACGAACTTCAAATTTATAAATCTTGCCTGATTCTTGTTTCTAAATTTTTCTAAAATCAAATAGATCATTGTAGGATCAAATTTGTAATCTTTTTACTAGTTTGGAAGTAGTGTATTTATAAATCTTTGTATATACATTTTATTTATATCTTTATATGTTTGTATTTATTCCATAACTTTTTCATAATAACTCCAAATGAGCTCAATTTTGTTTCTAAAATTTTGTAATATTAATTGGATCTCTTTAGGCTATAATTATCAATAATCGATGCCTTAGCAACAATGGGTTTTTATAAAACCAATTTAATTACCTTTAGGAACATTTGGGCGAATCAACTATAGGATTTAGATACCAGGATTTGGATTCAGTTTGTGAGAACTTTGCATGGATGTAATGAAATGCTTATGAATGCTTCATGATTTTCATTTTAAAATCTTGCACACCAATTCTACAATCCATAATCAATCCATGCCCTTTTTCCTATATGGCTTCTTAGGTCATAACAAAATAATATAGGATTTTGAATTCAAGCTTGAGAGTATTTTCTATTCAAAAAGTTTCTTCTCTTTGAGAATTTTCAACATAGTCAAACAATCAATCAAACTTATTTATTTATTTCACATTCCAAAAATTAGGAGAATTTTGGGATGTGACAGAGTCTATCAGAACGTCTATGGGGTTAAGTATCTTTAAAGGTAAATTCTCAAAATAATCACTCATCAAACAAGTCATAAAAATTCAGACTTTTTCTTGTTGTACTTGTTTAGAAAATTTATTTCCAAGGAAAGACTCGGTTAGCTACAAGAACTAGAGGAAAAGCATCCACAACTAATCATTCATACAAATAATAATCTTTACTCTAACTATTTTGAACTACTCCCACTAGCATAGCGTCTTAGCAAAGAAACTAACTAAGATAAACAATTCAAACTTCAAAAGAGGGAGACATATGACATACCTCTCATGAGTGACTTCATAATCCTCTTCCTTGTAGGGACGTGTTCCTTCAAAACTCAATAAAAATCACTCTCATAATAATATTGATGCAAAGAGGCAAGATTCAAATCCACTTTCAGAGAAAAAGGAAAAAGGGAAAAATATTTTTGTATTTTTGAGGATGTGGATTAAAGAATAGAAAAGAAATTGTGACCAAGCAAGTGACTAGAAAAACAAAAACAAATGAAAACTAAAGCAAACTAAAAAGAAAAAGAAAAGGAAAAGTGTCAAAACAGACCAACACGAGTGTTTCAAAGCTCGCACGGAACTAGAGTATAACCTAGTTATTACACAAATAAAATTGCCTAGGGACACATCCCCAAGCTCAGGATTTTGCAAGCCCTTTTGTTGGTCATTGTGGTACTTGTTGATAGTTACCATGTTCCATTGGTTGCTCCATTTATGGAACTGAGTGGCGAGGTTGGCAGTAGCATCTCGAAGGTTTATGGAGAGTTTGTTCATATTCTGGATATTTTCTTCGAGGCCATAGATATCATCATAGGTGGTGTAAAAGTTTGGTGGCTCCACATCTTGTTCGGGCCCTTATTGTTCCACTCCTTCATCTTCCTCTTCTCTGTCCATGGGTGCTTCTTGTTGTGGTAGACTTGCTTCAACCTACGCGTCATAACGCAAACGTCCCTCATCAATAAAGGATACCATTAGGCAAAGGAGCAGGGATCAAGTGATCCTCTCTAGGTATATTGAAGAAATATCTATCATTGATTTTTGAAATCATACCATAAGCTCTAAGAGTAGAAAAACCAAGACGACGGTTTCCAGACAACGGTTGGATGTTACCTAGGTAGACATGGAGTTCTTGTGCAAGCATGGCTATGAATCCTCCTCTACATATGGGACCACGAGATAAAACAAAAGAAGTGCGCCCAAATTTGGTGTCAAATTATAGTTAGGAATTGCAGCTTTAGCAAGGACCATCATGTCCTCCTCATTGACTCTAGTAAACTCACCACATGTCTGCAATGTGTTATAAATAACATAAAACAAATAACAAACAACAAAATGATCAATTTGGTTTCCCTTGGTTGTGTTTCCACGAATTATCATTCTATTGAAGTAGCCCAAGCGTGTAGGATGTACGTACAACAAAAGAGGTGGAGAGTATGTCGGTGGTGTTGTTGGCAAACTCAAAGTAGTGAGCCCATTGGTTGAGTGTCAAGGAGTACTCATAGTTCATGAGTCGCAAGTATATGCGGTCAACTCCAGGAAGCTGCTCCTCGGGACAGTAGTGAGATGTCATTGTATGCATCACAATGCTGAAAAATTCATGCGTCAAGCGGCTATACATGGCACAATCATAAAAGACAAATTCATACAAACCAACATTGTTGCATAGCAAATCAAAATAAGCACAGATACCAAGTTGGTTCAAGATAAAAGAACATGTCCACTTAGTGGACTTGATTTCTCGGATCTTGAGACGATTGAAACAGTTCAGCTGAAATTCCTCGGCAAACTCGATTCTAAATGACTCGGGGGTTAGCGTATCAATGGGAGGTGCGGATTGCCGCATCCATCACACGTGTACGTCTCCTTGTATTCATCTAATAAAAAAATAAGAAACAAAGCTAATCAAAAATTTAATCTAATAGAAACATAGCATATACGATCATCTACACTAGTTACAAAAGAATCTCCTCTAAAAACTAACTAAACATGCTCAACATCAAGTATAGATCAAGACCAAGACCTAAGTCTAGATTGATAATGGTGAAATATTAAGCAAGGTTTGGATGCAATTAAGTTGGGGATCAGAGGAAAAACATACCTTAGATCGATTAGGTGCGAGGAATCGATGAAACAATAAGTAGAATTGAAGATCTAATGGAGGTAGTGTGGAGTTTGGAGGTAGAAAAAAGAGAATAGTGTTTTGGAAATTTTAGGTTACCTCTTCCTGGGTTCATATGGAGGCCCACCCGCTGTATGGGAAGGCAGTACGACTAAAACCCGCCCATACCGAATACATATCTTGGGATAGATGAAACCCTTCAAGCGGTGAACTCGGTACGGGTGCGTGGTATCATCGCGCACGCCCGTACTACTGGCCGTTACACAGCTACTATCTTTGCTTCAGTTAGATATTTGCTTGAGGGTACGGTACGGGTAGGCAGTATGTCCGCTGTCGGGGGGATAACCCCCAGGTGGGGAAAGCCAGGCACAAGTAGGACGGCTCCAGAAGGAACAGGCCGCCTGGCCCTCAAGAAGGACAACTCCAGCTGATCAGCTAATACCGCCTGGCTGGGCTTAAAACTTTCCTGGTTGTCTCATCTAGCCGGTAGCCAGAAGAACCAGCTGAGTGGCCGCTTCCACCCGTCTCACCTCGGATTCGATGGAGAGGACGAAGGGGGTGACGCTCCTTGCGGGTTACGCCTCTGCCCCCCCCCCCTTCGTCACCAGGCAAGCTGGCGTGCCATCATAGCCAGCACTATGCGACGAAGATAAAGCAAAGTGGTCGGCTGACCACCAAAAGCAGTCCGGGTGACCGTTAAAGCAAAGGTGGTGCCCCAAAGGAAGCCCGGGTGACCGCTAAATAAGAGGATGACGCTAAAAGAAGGGAGGACTGGGTCCTGGCCCACCGGCTGGGCCCTGCAACTACCCCTGCCCTGTAAACCTGTATCCAAACAGTAAACCCTAGAGACCAAATTGTAATCTGCCCCCAGACCAGTATATAAGGGAGGGTAGAGCTAGGGTTCTAGGTAAGCAATGATATAAGGATAGAAGTGCTAGCCTCTAGTTTTCATCCTCCACTAGCTGTCGATAGTAGCTAAGGAAACAGCTCCAGGAGCATCTGTATTGGGCATTCGCCCCTTCGTATAGTTCATCTTACAGGAGTAGAGGTGTTACCTTGCCGAGAGGGCCCCGAACCTGGGTACGTCGTTGTGTTTGTAGTTTACCGTGCCCAACCCTTTGCGTGAGCTACCGGTTGCATCCGAGTGTCCCTCTTTAGCCATCCCCGATGGCACTGCCGTGTTCCACACCACGATAGTTGGCGCCCACCATGGGGTACAACGCTTCGGCTAGGATCATCTTCCGCACGGGACTTCCGCTCGTCGCCGGTGAACGCATGGCCTCCGGCCTCATTCTCACCTTCGGCGCTTTCGAATGCGTCATCGACAACGCCGCGTGCTTCACCGGGAACACCTTCCCCGCCAACGGCTCCATCATGCACTTCGGGGACATCCATGTCTATGTCGCCACCGTCGCTGAGGTCTTCCCCAGCATGGTCACCTCCATCCTCGATGTGCCTCTCAGCCGCGTTGCCAATGGCCCGACGCGCCGAGCGGTTGCGTCGAAGTCATGGTGGTAAACACCAGCGAAAACCACTGCCCGCCTCAGGAGCTCCGAGTGGGAGGAGAGAGCTCGGCGCCCGAGCAAGAGCAAGATCAGCGCACTGCCTGCATCCAGAACTTACGCGCTCTGGTCATCATCAAAGCGAACCCGACAGCTGCCGCGGCCGCGCTCGAAGCTACGCGCCAGAAGATCCTGGAGGAACCACCAAGGTTGCCGCTAACCAGGGCCGACTAAACACCACTGTGCATGAATACAACGTTGCCCATGGCTTCATCAGGAAGATCCAGCACCGGGGACGTGGCCTAGTGTCAACACCTAGATTTTTAATCCCAGATGCCTGTTATGCCATACATCGCAATCCCAGGATTACCATTTTTGTGAGATATAACATATTTGGATACCACAGTACATCATCCATTACAAACCATACATAAGGTCTTACACAAATAAGGATCTCCTGATCTAGTTCTTAATACAACTCAAGCAGCGGAATAACGTAATAATAACGGTAGCGTAGGCGAAGCTCCATATTTGGGGTCACAGGCAATGCTGACGATGGGAGATGATCCTAGTTGTCGGAACCTTCCTGGGGTCCATCCTCCAGGTACTCCTCTTCATAGTCTGGTCACGGGAATAGCCAGGGACAAAGCCATGAGTACTATTTAAGTACTCGCAAACTAATACTAACAAGTGAAGGGGTTTTTGTAATAGGACACTAAGCTCTAGGGTTATTTTGCAAAAAGCCAGGTTTATCTCTACTAAGTTCAGAAATGAAGAAAGCTAGTTGAAGTCTTATAACACCTAAGTGGGAACTTGTATTTCATATCACAACTCTGTTGTGGTCAAGTCAAATTCTCAATCCATTTTACAAGTCATTTTGAAAACATCTGACGGGGGAACAGTATGGCCACTCAATCGTCCATAACATGACGCTATTCAATAGTTTGACACTCTGCAGAGATTGTACACTTTCACCACAACATTCGATACATCCGTCAGGAACAAATCCCGAATTCACCATACTCAGTATGCGCATAATCAATCCTAACCTTTCAATTACACGCCCTAGTATAAGCTCCTCTCCTGTGAGTTTGGCCTCCCAACCATTACCAACTGTCATCTTGGGTACTACACAGGTGGACAATCTTCACAAGGTAGCCTTAGCTCAGACCTTGGCCGTGAGGGAACCAATACTAAGGTATATAAGTTTCGAGTCAAGCCCTACCCAATTTTCGGGTATTGTGGTTGTACGGTAAAATTGGAATGGTATCGCATCCAGACAACCATCAGTTTTATAAAGGGTTAAAGCTCATGCCTCAACATTTTCATCACCAAAATGATCTGGTGTTCGGAAACACATGTCCAAAACATTTCAATAGAATGATCCATAGTTCCAAGGTTTTCATAACCATTTTTTCCACCAAGTATTCCCATCTAAGTTGATCAAGTTTTATGCTTAGCACTAGCATCTACA
Organism: Avena longiglumis; assembly: GCA_030063025.1. Classification (NCBI taxonomy): domain Eukaryota; kingdom Viridiplantae; phylum Streptophyta; class Magnoliopsida; order Poales; family Poaceae; genus Avena; species Avena longiglumis. Next base: position 333,095,721 of record CP125978.1, read on the forward strand.
AGTGGGGGTAAGTACTAATGAGGGGTGGTAAACTAGTGGAGTTTAACTAAGTTCAATCTCATGCCTTAGGATGACATGAAGATTATCTAGCTTAGGCCAAGTTTTATGCTCTTTATGCAACCTTCAATTATCTTTCTAGTATCTACAAGTCACTTAAGTAAACTCTAAAAGAAAGCTTTGATAAAGGAAGAAAATAAAAAGCTTGCAAGTAAAACTAGGATTGGTTTATCAAGTGAGTATAACCACATATGCTTAAGGCATATGGTTGGCATGGTAACAAGCAAGTATTTGCTTGCACATTCAACTAGTAGTATTAGGCTTGCTAAAGTAGAGTATCTTGCAAGTGTTAGCTTGCCTTGTGAAGAGCAGTGGTTGAAGTTCTCCTCGGCTTCTTCTTCGTAGTATCCTCCTTCCTCCTCGTATCCTTGGTCGGTACTAGCGTCTATGAATAAATACGAGGTACACAATCACCAAACAATACTTAACTACGTGCAATCATCACACAAAAGGGTTCAATAGATGATCTAAAATCATCACCTACATTACAAGATTAAAGCTTGGTTTAATTTCTTTTATTTTTAGAAAATTAATTTCTACTCATTGAAAAACTACTTAAGATTTAATATTCACCAAACCAAACATGGGATCATGTTGACACATGTCATCACCACACATTTCAGTACATGGGAATGTGATTTAAAGTGGTGTCACAATTTACTAAGATTTAACCTTTTATTTTAAATAAAAAAAGTGACTAGAAATGCCTATGTGACATTCTTTTATTACTTGAACATTATTTCTGTAAGTAAATCCAAATGTTTTTATATATTCTGAAAGGTATGATTAAATGTGATTTTTGAGAGTTGGAATCAACTCAAAAGGTATTATGGTTTAAATTCGAAAAATGTTTGAATGTAGAAAATCTTCGGCCTTGTTATTTTTACCAAGGTTGATCTACAAATCCAAATGATTTGAATCCAACGGGCTTGGATTAAGCACTTCCAGACCTTTCTAACAAAACTGGTTTCATTAAATTTGGTTCATTGAATCGACCTGGGTTGATTTTTGAAACTAGGTACACAACTGTGTTTGAATGAAAATGGAAAATCCAAATTCAAACGAGTGGGCTGCGCGGGAAGGTTTAATGGGCCGGCCTGCTAAGCACAACGCTTACGCGGGCTGGTTAAGTTGCTATCCCCACGCGTTAGTGAGACGGGGGGTGCAAAGTGGTACGGGGCAACGTGGTGCGTGGGATTAGAAGTAAGATCAACGGCTGAGGGTCGTCGTTGACGATGAACTAGTCACCAGCGAGCTCGAACCCTAGCGACGCAGTGGGAGCCGTGGTTGGCTCACCGGGGCTCAGGCGAGGGTCCGCGATGCGGGCGAACGACGAAGTCGATGACGGCGAACCTCCTGGTACCGGAAGCTTCTCCTGGGATGGACGAAATCGACGGCGCCCTTCTTCTCCAGAGGCGGCCTGCTCAAGCACAATTCCGGTGATGCGCTGCTTGCATTGCTCCGGGAACGGGGTGGAACGATCAGTGAGGAGAGGGGAGTGATATGGTGTGCTCAATTTGGCTGGGGGTCGTCTCCTTTTATAGGCCCGACGGTGACACCGAACGGGATGGGCATGCGATGGTGGCGACATGGCTACGGGCTGCTAGAGGCATGGCCAGCGGTGGCGATCGATCGGTGGTCTCCTGGTGATGCTCTGTGGCTTTAATGCACGTGTAGGGGCGGTGGAAAATGGTCTAGAACATGTGATGCTCTGTGCGGCAGAGGCGGCGTCTTCGACGGCGAGCGGTGGCTGTGAGGCATGGGGCGGCGAACGGGGATGTCTGCCGGTCTCCTGGGACGGTGGTGATCGCGTATGCACGCGGCAAGGGCGGCGCGTGGTCTGTGGGCATGTGTCGAGGGTGGCGCTCTGGCGCGCTCTCGGCATGCGCTCAGAGAAGCTTGGCATGGCTTGGGCGTGTGGTCCAGTGGCTGGCAGGGTTCGAGCGCTGGACATGGGGTGGCGGTGGACGGTGGGCTGTGTCCTAGACATGCTGTTTAGGCTCGGTGCTTGCTCTGGCTAGCTAGCCATGGTCGGCTGGCAAGGGGGTGCTCGGGTTGGCATGGCATGGGGCAAAGGGTAGGGGCTAGGGTTTGTCCATGCACTGGTTGGCACTGAGGGAGACAAGGGTGATCAATGGTGAACATTGCTTAGCCAAATTACTGCTCAAAACAGTAAAGTTTGGCCAGATTGATTTGTTGCCTCCAAGTCTTTGATGAAATGGCCGCAAGAACTCAAGTTTTGAATTTTGAAAAGATTTTTGGTGGGTGTGCTAGGAAGGTGTTGGTGAGTCTGTAGATGCTTGGGTTTTGAAAGTTGAGCTTGTTCGAGTGGTTTTTGAAAAAGTGGGATCTTCCCATATGATATAGATTCAATTTTAAACTGTCATTTAAACTATGCATTTGAATGTTTCTGGATGATCACAAAGTGGGCCTTGATACTTTGTTAAGAGTACTATCAAGGGGTGCAAAGATCGAAACAAGTTTCTGTTAAGTTCTGAAAGTTAGAGATAGCCAAAGTAGGCATGGGAGTTAATTTGGCAAAAGTGACCATTCACTTAATTTGTTTGTTTTGATTCATTTGTCTTTGGGAAAAGTTTGGGAAATATTTAGATGATGTTTATTTCACCTAAGAATCATTTTATAAGCAAAGAAACATATAAGCAAGGTAATTCAAAAGAATTCAAAATGGGATGCATACACACATGCATGCTTTCATATTTTTTATTTAGAAAAGTTTTTGTTAACTCTAATTTTGATGATTAGAGTTTGATGATTCTAGTTTAATATTTTTGGGATGTTACACCTAGCGTCAAAACTGGACCGCGGTGACGATTCACATGCGGGCATGGCACAGGCTGTTTACAGCACCCTCGCCAAGAACATGAGAGCGGCCAAGGCGGCGGCCGCAGAACTGAAACACCTCGAGGGCGAAGAGCTTCGTCGCTAGCAGGAGCGCGTCCAGCTCCTTGTCACCACTGCTAACAAGCAGCAAGCTGAAGGTACCCCCAGCCAGATGGGTAACTCCTGAGACATCGCCGTTTGCAAAGGCACGGACCAGACGACGCACGGGGGAAGCAAGCATCAGCAGGCGTTGATGGTGCTCGACGTGGCACTTCGTTGGTAACCCCAAGCGCAGGGTGTGAAGAGCAATTAACAAGTATTCACTCAGTTGAGACCGAGGTTATCGAACCAGAAGGAGCAAGGAAACGTCACACAGGTGTTGCAAACAACGTGGATACCTGCACAACACAAACTCAAGACTTTGTCCCAACAAATCAGTGAGGTTTTCAAGCTCACCGGTTTGCTGTAACAAAGGATTAAATGTATGGTGTGGAAGGTAATGGTGGATTGCAGCAAGTAAACAAGTAACAGTGGAAGATGTATCAATGGTAAATATTGGACCGGGGTCCATAGTTCACTAGAGGTTCTCTCCTTAGATAAACAACATGGCATGAAGGGTAAACAAATTATAGCAGGGCAATTGACAGGAACTGAGCAAGGCATAACAATGCAATTACTTGTCAGAAAGATCCTATGAGGTTGATTGGGCAATACAACAAGATACATAGACCGCCATCCAACTGCATCTATGACTAGAAGTCCACCTTCAGGTTATCATCCGAACCCCCTTCAGTATTAAGTTGCAAGCAACAGACAACTGTTTTAAGCAAAGTGTGTAAGGTAAACATTCCACATGTTCCATGAACAAGAGACCATTGTTTTCTCGCTAGTAGCAACAGCACATCTACAACCAAAGAGATTATTGTCACTTCCCTTGGAAACTAGAGGCATGAACCCACTATCGAGCATAAATACTCCCTCTTGGAGTCACTAGCAACTACTTGTCCAAGATAACCACTAGCAATGGAGAGCATGCAAGATCACAAACAACATAGACATGATAGAATCATAAAGATAAAACCATTAATCAAACCAACATAATAATCTCAATATCCATCGGATCCCCGCAAACACAACATGCATGATTACAAATAGATTAGATCTTGATCATGAACGGAGCTCTAAAGATCTATACATGAAAGCACAAAGGAGGAGATACAACCATCTAGATACTACATGGACCCATAGTCCAAGGTGAAACTACTCACAAATAATACCGGAGAGAAGGCCTCTAGGATGATATCCCCTCCGGCAGGGTGCCGGGAAGAACTTCAGATCCCCCCGATCTAGGGATGATGGTGGCGGCGGCTACAGACGGTTTCGTGGATTTCTGATTGGGTACTCAGGGTTTCTGCATAGGGAGCAATAGGGGCGAGACCAGGAGGCGGCCAGGGTTCCCAAACCCTAGCCAGCCGCGAGGTTGGGCCCACCCACGCCAAGGGTGGGTCTGGCCCCCCTGGCTGCCTTCCGGGCTCCCCTTTGCACTTCTTGTTCCCCACAGAAAGTTATTGACTTTGTCCTTTGTCCCGTCTAATTCCGAGAATATTTCTTCACTAACTTTTCTGAAACCAAAAACAGTAGAAAATAGGCATCTAGCACTGTTGCAACTTGTTAATAGGTTAGTACCAGAAAACATGTAAAAAGCACCTCAAAGTGTGGACAAGTAAAGCAAAGTAGATTCTAAACAAGCATGGAGCATCAAAAATTATAGATACGTTTCCAACGTATCAGGAGTCCTCCCTAGGAGGAGTTGGGCAGAACAGTCTCCCGCATGACGAGTCCGGCAATCATGACCGCCACAACCAAGACACCGCTGCTTCTAGCGTGATCCGTGCCCTGGTAGCAGGAGCTTCCCAAGGAAAGAAGAATGGCATCCCGGATGAAGGAGCAGATGCAAACAAGGACACACTTGCGTCGCGTCTGAAGGGCCGACTCGGCCCCCGAGAACCGGATGACGCGCGCGAGCGCATCAACCTCTTGGTGCAGTCGCGCACACTCTGGAGGAGGAAAGCCCGGCTGGCCCGAAGTGTTTTGGTCTGCGCATCCGGAACGAGCCCTTTCCAAAGGATTTTTCGCTTCCAAGGGACACGCCAAAATATAACGGCACGGTCAAGCCTGAGGATTGGTTAGTGGATTACACTACCGCAGTGGGAATATCCAACGGAAATATCTGCATGGCCGTCCTCTACGTCCCCCTCATGCTCGTCGATTTGGCAAGAAGATGGCTCAACATCCTCCCCGACAACAGCATCAACGGCTGGATAGACTTCGAAGAAGCGTTTATTCGCAACTTCACTGGAACATACAAGCGGCCAGGTCGACCTCGTGAGCTTGCCCTCTGCGTGCAAGGCAAAGACGAGTCCGACCGCGCCTACCTCACCCGGTGGACCAGCATGCACAACTCGTGTGAAGAGGTGCACGAGCACCACACTACAAGAAATCCAGTCTATTGCAACAATATTTATTGCTACAACCATATTTTGTTGCAATAAAATGAAATATTGTAATAGAACATCGTATTACCTCAAATAAATTTTGTCTCAATAAATACTTTTTGTTCAACAATCTATGGCTCCAATATTGCAACAATAACATTTAATAGAAATTAGGTTTACAAAATAGTTATATGTGGTAATATTTAGAAAGATATTGCAGCAATTGTGTCATGTTGTGATAATTACAAACATTGTTGCAAAAATGATAACTATTAAACATGTATTTGTCAGTATATTTTTTGCCTTGATTCCGCAGTTGTAATAACTATTGTTTGATGACAAGTTTTGTATCTATGGCGGTATTACAACAATCTACTGTTGCAATAAAGCATATGATATTCGACATTTCCAATAGTAGTCCTTAATATAGTTGTACAATATAATGGCAAAGTCAGAGAACTTTGAAGCAAGAATAAATTCAAGTTGGTGGGTATGTGACAACGCTTGTCCAAAATGTGGTGTTTTAAAATTCTAAAATATAGTCTTGCAAAAATCATGTGAAAATATTTTCTCAAATTAGAAAATTTCAGATATGGTCGTGCTTAGTACAATTTTGCATGGGCCTATGTTTTCAAGATTTATAATATTTGTCTTTTCTATCCGAAATATAAGGTATTTTCAAATAAAATTTGCAGACTTGTATTTAGTATTGTTTGCTATACATAGGTACTTCTTTCAAAAATATTTGATTAATTTTGACATATTTAAAATGAGTTCCATGGAGGTTTCACATTTGATCCAGATGCTTAATTCCATTTTCCGATCATTTTCATGGAAGTGTATCTTGTTTACCAATATATAGCTTCACATCTTTACTCAATATCCATTTAAGATTGCTCAAAATATGAAGCAACCACTCTACTCATAGAACAAACTAAACAAACACATTAAATAAGCAGAGTTAAGAGCAGCAACAAGCTAGAATGAGCATCACATAACAATATAGCATGCCTTGATTGCAATATGGATTTCAAGTACGTGAACATAGATAGCTTCTTAGGTAGAATCTCTACATCCGAATATGCACACCTCCAAACTACTACAAAGTCTAACCTTGAGGCTAAAGAATAAAACATTCAACATGTGATGAACCCAGGAAATAATTACCAGAGAGAAACAAATCTAGTACTAGTATAAAGTCATAATCCAATGGAAAATCGGTAAACAAATGTTAGTAACAAATTATAAAAGAAACATTATGTTTTATCCCTCATATCTAACACAATTATTGGCTATAGTAATTTTCATATGGATGTTGTCCTGCCAACAAGGTTGTTGCCTGCTGCATATCACAAAGCTTTGGAAAAGTTTCCTCATAATCTCGAGCCAAGAGTCCAATGCTTAAAGGGTGACCACCATGTCTCGCTGATATCTCAATTAAGAATGCAAGTTAAATTCATGTTTGCAACCCTAGTATAGATCACTAGTCCGCTTTTGGATTCAGGGGTGGCACAAGCATTAGAAACTACATGCAGAAAGCATAAGAACAATCATACATAGAGCTGATGGGTTTAATTTACCCCAACTTACTAGTTTAACATAAGCTGCATGCTACTTCAAATAGAATAAAATTGTTGTGGGCTTAGTTTTCTTGCAATAATACAAGAAAACTTGCACTCATGCATAACTCACGATCAGATCCAGATAAAGAACAAGGTGGTACTAGCCATTTAGCTTTCATCCCTTTATTGTATTTACTAAAAACAGAGAGCTAACCAAAAAATAGCTATAGAGCATCACTCAATGGCTTCAACCAAGGCCAAGAACAAAAACGTAGTTAATATCCTCTTGTAGTAGATACACACTATTTAGTTTGAGCAGGTACAGATCGATTCACTAAATCATAGAGGGTGCCCATATATTTTCTAAAACTTAGATGAAAGGACTTGTTTGACTGGTTATATTTTGTTTCAATGAATGGATAGGACTTGAGCCAAAAGAACTCTGATAACCGTAAGAAGCTGAAGACAAAACACATAGTTGGATCAAAATCGTTCTCACAACTAAGTTTTGAGAAGACCTATGCTTTCATGTTCCAAACATCTCATGTTATACTACTTGTAGAGAAACTTGGGAGAAGAGCTTGTATTGCTTTGGGAACTAGCCCATATGAAGAATGGAACATGGGCTAACCAAGACTGATGTTTATGTGAGTAAAATGAATTTTGGTTATTCTCTAGTTCTCTCTTTTGTGTATCGTGGATGCTTCTTCATCTGATGGGATTGTACGACAAAGCATGTGAAGAGATTCAAAACAAAGAAAATGAAACGGTCCAATTTCAAGTGAACAAAGAAGCAATATTTTTACAAAGACACTCAAATGCAAGTCATGTGGTTCTAGTTGAAACTTTACACAATATTCTCGTGCTTCCTTCATGTGGTGAGCAATAGTTTCATGTTAATCTATCTTAGCCTCTTGTGGGTGATTTCAAACCTCATTTTCTCCTGAATACAAAAATCAGTACATCCACTTAACACTTCCTACATATAAAGAAATAAATTTTCATGAATAATTGGAAAATTTCAATAAAGGGGGAGGGGGGTGTGCTCACAACATGCATATGAAAAAATTATTATTTCAAGTGAAGCCAAAGAGGGCTTTTTTGTGCTCACAACATGTATTCAAATCTTATTCGAGTAATTATGTCTAAGAAGAATATACACTTAACTAGACTAGATTGGCTGCTCTCTTAAGCATCTTTACTCAAATATTATTGTTAGGACATACACAAGTATATAATCCATGAAAGTTTGAATTTACTACCGATAAGGTTTTTAAGTAATATACAAGTGGCATTTAATTTAACTGATAAATTGAGTTAAGGAAGCAGAAATTACCATGTCTATGCACTAGTACCAAATGCACTAATTTTCCAATCTATACCTACTAATGAAAGAAAAGGAGTTTCTTTGATTTGGTCCGTTTTGAAGAATTTTACGTTTGAACATATTACAAACATTTACACCATCTAGATACGTGATATTTCTTTTGATCCATTCTTAATTCGTAGTACAAAATTATGATGTGAACATATATTGTTTTTGCACAAGACTACGATCTGAAATTGAACGACTTTAATACATACATGTGGCAAGAAATGATTGAAAACTGTATGTTGAACACTAATCAGGACCATAATTTGAAAACTGTGAAGAAAATTTATTGAAAAATGTCATGAAACAAATGTAAGGTACATCTTATAAAATGAATGGGACTTCTCCGCAAGAAATCAACATAGCTAGAGGTGTCAAATGGGCTACATGAACCTTTAAAGCATATTAGTTAGTTTCGATTTCTAAATGTGTTTTCATTTTTATTTTTCATAAATTTAGCTTGTATAAGAAAACAAGAATGAGGATTTAAAAGACATTTTTGGATTGTAAAATAAAATATTTTTGGATGCTACTATTTAGTTCAACGTAGTCTATCTAAATGGTTGAAACAATTTTCTTAAAATAATGTTATCGCTAGAGTATGATGGAGTTTGTTATGTTGGACTGATATAATTTCTTTATTTTTCTATTGCAGGATTCAAATATTTAATTTGCACCATGCACCATGGATGGTTCAATTTTTGCACTTAATCACGATGACAAATAGTTTAATCTTTGCACTTAATTAGGATAGCACATTTAGTTTGTTGAATGATTGCTTAATTATTTATGGATATTCTCTATGCAAAGTATGATATTTTATAAATCTATACATGTGGTTCAAATCATGTAATTGAATGCTTTTTTAGGTTGCCACGATATTTTGGGCATTGTGATAACCATTGAAATAATTCTTCGCCATGAATCAATTGTGTTGTTGTAATAGTTTATCGATTGTTGTGATAATCACTTAATTCAGCTTTGTTGAAATAGCCATCATTCCCAGCCATGAACATTTTGTCCATCGTGATAATCACCACCAAAACTAGTATGTTGCATTTTTTGTTGCCACGATTTTAAGAGTTGTTGCCATAAATTAATGCCACAAATATAGGGTTCATGGCAAAAGAGGTGTAAATAAGAGTTGTTGCTATAAAGTTCAAGTCTATTGCAACAATTGGCTATTGTTGGAATACACTATCACCACAAATGCCTATTGATTTTGCTCACTATTGTATTAAGCTATTCCCAAAACAAATTGTGGTATTAAGTGTTGAAATACACTTTCTTGCCACGGTTTGGTTTTCGTGGCAATATCCTCTTATCACTTATTGCCACGAATCTTGTTGTTGCAATAGACCTGAATCCTTGTAGTGCCAGGCAAATGACTTCTTTACCAACGGTTGCCGAGACGACACCATGTTGAAGCATAAGCTCAGCCGGGCAGTGACAAGGTTTGATCTCATCAATGCCCATTGTTATGGAATTGGGTTTTGGAGAAGATGGGGATGCTAGAGATCGTGGAACGGTTACCAAACAAGCAACACGGGGACACAAGGTTTACCCAGGTTCAGGCCCCCGGAGGGAAAACCCTACTCTTGCTTGTCTGCTCTTGATTACGGCGGAACCGAAGGTTACAAGGGTGCGCAGATGCAATCTGGTGTGAAGGTGTGTATGCGAGAGTATGAGTCGAGAGATCTAGGTCGTGCCCTCCTGGCCTTTATATAGACTTAGGTAGGTCCCGAGCATAGTCCTAGTCGGTTACAGGTTCTAGGGTTTTACCCCTTTGAATTTCCTATCTACTCTAGTCTTGCTCTCCAAGGATCTGAAGGGGTCATGGGCCTGGGCCACCCAAAAGTCTTCATGGGCCGGCGTACATCTGCCATGGGCCTTCCTTGGGCTGGACTAGTGTAACACCCTCAGAATCGGCCCTATGCAAGTTTCAGCGCTTCCCGCCAAACCCGCATAGAAATGATTCAAAGGTGCCCACCAGGCACTTGCGTGCGGGTGGAAAACGAAGTAATATCATTACACAATAGTCCTCGATGGAACCCACAAAACATATATATACAACAGCGACTCAAAGAGTCAAGAATACAGATTACAAAGACAAAGATCCATCACCTTGAAAACGATACATCGTCCGAGTACGGACAAGATGCAAATTGAGCTAAGAGCCCCGAAGAATAACCAATGGCGTCCATAACTCCCTGCCAAGCCGAAGGGTAACCGCTAACGACGTCGATCTCAAAACCTGCTTAAACAAAAGGTGCCGACAAAGGGCAAAGGAAAAGAGAGAGAGGTCGATCGAGGCCAAGACGGCGAGGCTAGAATTCGGCGGTCCTCGCCTACATAGGTATGGTGGACTGAGCGGCAGCGCAGCATGCACAAAACAACCTATAGAGACTCGATACAACTAGCGGCTATCGGAGAGGGGTAAGAAAGACCTATTCGGAACCAACCTGATACTACCACCAAACATACCTATCCCGGTATTTCCCCCTCGAGACCAAACGAGGAAGTCAACCGAGGAACTCACACCGTTGGCAGTTTTATTCATTCCGTTATAGTTGCGGCAATTACTAGTCAAATATAAATAGCATGAGTCATCCTGATATAATAAGCAGTGGGCAGTTTTAGTTAACCATTCCGTTGTAGTTGCAACACTTACTAGTCAAATATACGATTAGCATGAGATATCCCAAAACCCAGCAGTTGTTGGTACTTTTATTTAGCCATTCTGTTGTAGTGAAGCTGATTACTAGTCATATCGGATACAAGTCAATTTATAACAAGAACTTTAGTTATAGTTGTCTATGATCGAGACCTATGCTCCAAGTCGTCCATAACCGCGGACACGGCTTCTCGAAAAGATTTAACCCTGCAGGGGTGCACCAAAGTTTCCACACGCACCTACACCCTTGTTGTCGGATCAGGTAGGTACAAGATCACAAAACATACACCCAACGGTATGTCGACGGGGTTTCGGACACGACGTTTCCCAGACCCAAAGCAAGCACGGGGGGCCACCCCACTAAGTACACCCGCAACGAAGTCGGCCGGGCTCCGAGACGGACTCAGGGTTTGTGGAGCCGGCTGTAAACGACTGGGAACCCGAAACTCTCGGGCTTGTCGATACAACGAAAACGGGTCACGATCCTAAACAGTACAGGTGCTCCTCGCACAATCGTAAATAAAGCAGTAAAGCATGGCATAAGTACAGAATAGTAATAAAGCCCCAAACTACTTGTGGCCCCCAGTACAGTACTTGGAATCAGGTACTAAATCGATGGGGGTGCCCATACATCCCACATGTGGTTAGCGCTCGATCTCTAACAGTGTCAAGAACTCGGGTCCCACGGACACCAAAGGAGCGGTCGAAAACCAAATATTATCTATCACCCACCGGTGCCTCTGCATTTACCTACTTCAATTTTAGTTATTAAAAAATAATTGAATTAAATGATAATTAAAGCCATGATCATCTCCAACATTAAACATGCGGCAAGACTCCAACAACTGTGGTACTTGACGACACACAAAAGCACTTGAGCAAGCGACTACGACGCGCAAGTCCAACTATCTACCATACAACAGGTAATAGGATGTGTCCAAGGCAATATGAGACTGCAAGGGATGTTCCGGGTACGAAAATTAGAGCATCGCAACACAGATAGCAATAGATCAACAGGAGGGAATAAATACTATAAAAGTAAGATAGGTAGAAAGGGGGAGGTGCTCGCCTGAAAACATTGCCGAAGGTTCATCCGAAGATCGGGTCGATACTCGCATCAATTCATCGGCCTAGTCCGTGAAGAAGCAAAGCACTAGAGGAAACACCGGATACACTATTTATTACTACGGCAGAAGATCGAGCATGATGCATGTATGATGTATGACATGGCAAGATGCGATGCAATTAGGCAATATTAAGTGGAACCGGGGTCCCGACAATTAATTAATAGGTTCATGTTATTTAGATACCCCGCATTTTAAATGTGGTATTAACATGGCAAAACATATGACCGGTTCGCTACACAAATTTAAATGGAGTCATTATTAGACTAGATTCTCCCGTGTATGGCCTCCATATTTAATTATGAGGTGAATCGGCATAAGGCCCCCAAACCACACACAAATATGCATGCGAGATGAATGATTTAAGGCAACAAGTTTTATATATAGCATTTATAAAATAGGGCTCGGGAAAAGGTTCACACATCGGGGTTCGGGAGATCTTGGGGTTCCGGGGTTCGGGGTTCGGTCTCAGGGTTTAGGGTTCGACGGGAATCAGGTGCAGATCAGGGCTACTGGGTCCGAGATGAAGAGCTTGGCATTCGGAGTCCTTCGGTTTCATGTCGGCGTGCTTGACGTGCAACATGGAGAACTCGGCGTATCCGTGTTGGCGGCCTTGGCGGTTATCGGGTTCGGTCTTCGAATCCGTGAGGGAGAACTTGACGTGGCGTCGGGTTCAGTATCGGTCTTGGCATCCGAGATGAAGGGCTCGTCATCCGGGGATCCTCCGAGTCCGTGTTGACGACCTTGGGGTTCCGACTTTGGTTGTTGTCAGTGAACTTGTTCCGCGAAGGTACGGTCTTCGGGTCCGAGAGGTAGATCTTGGTGTTCCATGCGGTCGATCTTCAAGTCCTATCCCGTGACGTAGATCTTGGGATTAGGCTGCATCACCTTATGGTTCATGTCGGAGTACTTGTCGTCCGTATCATCACCGCACCATCAGAACATCAACACCACATTGGTACCCCATTATTGCAATGTCGGGGACGCGAGCACATCAGGAGCAAAAGAAGGCACCGCCGGGTCACAGGGACAAGCACGGGCGACCACGGTGAGGCCAGCCGAAGTGACCAGTAGCGCGGGACGGAAGGTGGTGGGGTCGGGCTTGCTGAGGAGGCGTCGGGGCCGGTGGCTTGCGCGCGAGCCGGATAGCGCGCCGAGGGTAGCAACCGGAGGAACGGCGGGCGGCGCCCGCAGTCGCTGGCGGAGGAGGCGGCGCTGCCGGGCAGGACGAGGCCTGACGGTGGGGTTGAACAAGGCGGCGGAGGCAGAGGCCGGCGGCGGCGAGCCCGGCCGAGAGAGCAAGGCGGCGGGATCATGGGAGGGCGGGAACGCAGGGGCGGCGTTGGAGGAGAGGAGGGTCATGCGGCGGCGGGCGGCCGGAGAGAGGCGGTTGGCGCGATGCGGCAGGTGGGGGAGGAAGCTCGGGGAGTGAGAGGCGAGGCGGTGGGGAGGGCGAGGATGCGAGAGAGGGAGCGGGTCGGGCGCGGGAGGAAGGAGCCGCGGGGAGAGGGCGCCGAGGAGGAGCTCCCTGGCGGCGGACAGGGGCGGAAGGATGAGGGGAGGCGGGCGTGCTCGCGGAAGGAAGAGGGGAGGCGGGCGTGCTCGCTAGCAGAGGAGGAAGAAACGGGGCAGGGGCGGCTCGGGAGTGGGCCACGCGGGGTGGGGCCCCGCTGCAGGCGTGGCAGGCGGGAGTGGCCAGGTGGGGATGTGGTGGGTGCGGTTGGGTGTGTGGTGTGCGTGTGTGTGGTGGGTGAGGGAGTGGGGATGAGGGAGGGGTTGGTGAGGTGGCAGGGTGGGGAGAGGAAGGATGAGGTGGCAGATGGTGGTTGGCTGGAGGGAAGGGAGAGGTGAGGTGGAGGGAGGGGATTGGTGGGGATGATGTGGAGGGGGCTGGGTAGGATTAGATGTAGGTAGGAAAAGGTTGTTCTAGGGTTGGGTTTTTGGGCCTGTCGGATTTGTAGACTGCTGCTAGATGGGCCGTTGGGCCTGGCGGGCGGAGGTCTCCTCCGGGGTTTATAAAATAGGGTTTTTAGATTATAATATATTTATTTTGTTCTGTTCAAATTAAAACAGTTGCAAATATGTTGTAGACAAAATAAAATATCCGGATAGACCAGGTTTTTTATTTGAATAAAGATATGGGGTATTTTAGAAAACAAAGAGAGGCTTTTAGAGAAATAGTTTTTAGTTTAGCAGATGCATGATGCCTGAGCATGCAGTCATGATGATGCAATGCACAAAAACAACGCGATTTTCTAATAGTGGTTTTGCGGGATGCCACAATTCGACACCACTAACAATGGATCTCGCCCTCGAGATCCGCCTCGTGGTATCGGAAGGAAGGTCGGCGATCTGCGTCTTCTTGATTCGTGTAGATCCTCGCGACACCACTAGCAAGAGGTCGTTGTCCGTGATCGTCGAGAGAACACTCCGGGAACAAAGGTCGAAGGTAGAGGTATCAACAAATAAAGCCACCTCTAACTCTGATAGAAAGAGAGAAACGATGCATTCTCATCCACTTCAATGTACACAAGCGAATAGAGTGAGTAGTCGGCATGGGGGCCAATCCATCACGCACCCAAACTATTACTCGCAATCAAGAGAAAAGCGCAAGCATTCTCGAATCGATCAAGATCTCGACAATCGAGGTTCAGAAACAAAGGAGTGATGCAAACTCTGCATCGGATCTGGCGTAGATGACCGCGTCGGAAAACACCGGAAGGCACGAGAAGGAACAAAGAGCAGTCCAACAGACGAAGGATTCCTCGGATAGCATGAAGACCAGATGTAGCAACACCGTTACCAAAGGAGGAAGCAAAACCCTGAAGGTACGATGGAACCCAACCACGAGAAATCCTGGACTCGAAGAGAGAGAAGAGAGCGGAGTCAAAACACGCAGAGGTGAGAGGAGAGCAGCAGAGGGGTAAGGAGTAAAATCAGACCTAATCAAAACTATCCAACCGATTTTTCGAAAATAGTTTTGACACTCTACTTTGGCCATTAGCTAGGTTATCCTACAGGCTGGACTTGTGGGGTATCGCAACTGTTGAGCTCTGATACCACTCTGTAACACCCTCAGAATCGGCCCTATGCAAATTTCAGCGCTTACCGCCAAACCCGCATAGAAACGATTCAAAGGTGCCCACCAGGCACTTGCGTGCAGGTGGAAAATGAAGTAATATCATTACACAATAGTCCTCGATGGAACCCACAAAACATATATATACAACAGCGACTCAAAGAGTCAAGAATACAGATTTACAGTACAAAGATCCAAATCACCTTGAAAACGATACAGCGTCCGAGTACGGACAAGATGCAAATTGAGCTAAGAGCCCTGAAGAATAACCAATGGCGTCCATAACCCTGCCCAGGCCAAGCCGGAAGGGTAACCCTGCTAACGACGTCGATCTCAAAACCTGCTTAAACAAAAGGGGTGCCGACAAAGGGCAAAGGAAAAGAGAGAGGTAAAGATCGAGGCCAAGACACGGCGAGGCTAGAATTCGGCGGTCCTCGCCTACATAGGTATGGTGGACTGAGCGGCAGTGCAGCATGCACTAAACAACCTATAGAGACTCGATACAACTAGCGGCTATCGAAGAGGGGTAAGAAAGACCTATTTGGAACCAACCTGATACTACCACCAAACATACCCATCCTGGTATTTCCCCCTCGAGACCAAACGAGGAAGTCAACCGAGGAACTCACACCGTTGGCAGGTTTATTCATTCCGTTATAGTTACGGCAATTACTAGTCAAATATAAATAGCATGAGTCATCCTGATATAATAAGCAGTGGGCAGTTTTAGTTAACCATTCCGTTGTAGTTGCAACACTTACTAGTCAAATATACGATTAGCATGAGATATCCCAAAACCCAGCAGTTGTTGGTACTTTTATTTAGCCATTATGTTGTAGTGAAGCTGATTACTAGTCATATCGGATACAAGTCAATTTATAACAGTAAACTTTAGTTATAGTTGTCTATGATCGAGACTTGTGCTCCAAGTCGTCCATAACCGCGGACACGGCTTCTAAAAGATTTAACCGCAGGGTGCACCAAAGTTTCCACACACCTACACCCTTGTTGTCGGATCGTAGGTACAAGATCACAAAACATACACCCAACGGTATGTCGACGGGTTTTGACACGACGCTTCCTGCACCCAAAGCAAGAACGGGGCCACCCCACTAAGTACACCAAGAACGGTCGGCCGGGCCTCGAGACGAACTCGGTTTGTGGAGCCGGTCAAATGACCGGGAACCCGAAACTCTCGGGCTTGTCGATACAAAAAACGGGTCACGATCCTAAAAAGACAGTGCTCCTCGCACAATAAATAAAGCAAGAAAGCATGGCATAAGTACGAAATAGTAATAAAGCCCCAAACTACTTGTGGCCCCCAAGACAAGACTTGGAATCGTGTACTAAATCGATGGGGTGCCCATACATCCCACATGTGGTTAGCGCCGATCTCGAACAGTGTCAAGAACTCGGGTCCTACGGACACCAAAGGAGCGGTCGGAAACCAAATATTATCTATCACCCACCGGTGCCTCTGCATTTACCTACTTCAATTTTAGTTATTAAAAAATAATTGAATTAAACGATAATTAAAGCCATGATCATCTCCAACATTAAACATGCGGCAAGACTCCAACAACTGTGGTACTTGACAACACACAAAAACACTTGAGCAAGCGACTACGACGCGCAAGTCCAACTATCTACCATACAACAGGTAATAGGATGTGTCCAAGGCAATATGAGGCTGCAAGGGATGTTCCGGGTACGAAAACTAGAGCATCGCAACACAGATAGCAATAGATCAACAGGAGGGAATAAATACTATAAAAGTAAGATAGGTAGAAAGGGGGAGGTGCTCGCCTGAAAACATTGCCGAAGGTTCATCCGAAGATCGGGTCGATACTCGCATCAAATCATCGGCCTAGTCCTTGAAGAAGCAAAGCACTAGAGGAAACACCGGATACACTATTTATTACTACGGCAGAAGATCGAGCATGATGCATGTATGATGTATGACATGGAAAGATGCGATGCAATTAGGCAATATTAAGTGGAACCGGGGTCCCGACAATTAATTAATAGGTTCATGTTATTTAGATACCCCGCATTTTAAATGTGGTATTAACATGGCAAAACATATGACCGGTTCGCTACACAAATTTAAATGGAGTCATTATTAGACTAGATTCGCCCATATATGGCCTCCATATTTAATTATGAGGTGAATCGGCATAAGGCCCCCAAACCACACACAAATATGCATGCGAGATGAATGATTTAATGCAACAAGTTTTATATATAGCATTTATAAAATAGGGCTCGGGAAAAGGTTCACACATCGGGGTTCGGGAGATCTTGGGGTTCCGGGGTTCGGGGTTTGGTCTCGAGTTCGTGGTTCGACGGAATCAAGTGCGGATCAGGGCTCTGGTCCGAGATGAAGAGCTTACGCGTTCGCCCTTCTTCGGTTTCATGTCGGCGTGCTTGACGTCCAAGATGGAGAACTCGGCGTATCCGTGTTGGCGGCCTTGGCGGTTATCGGGTTCGGTCTTCGAATCCGTGAGGGAGAACTTGACGTGGCGTCGGGTTCAGGATCGGTCTTGGCATCCGAGATGAAGGGCTCGTCGTCCGGGGATCCTATGAGTCCGTGTTGACGACCTTGGGGTTCCGACTTTGGTTGTTAGCAGTGAACTTGTTCCGCGAAGGTACGCTCTTCGGGTCCGAGAGGTAGATCTTGGTGTTCCATGCGGTCGATCTTCAAGTCCTATCCCGTGACTTAGATCTTGGGATTAGGCTGCATCACCTTATGGTTCATGTCGGAGTACTTGTCGTCCGTATCATCACCGCACCATCAGAACATCAACACCACATTGGTACCCCATTATTGCAATGTCGGGGACGCGAGCACATCAGGAGCAAAAGAAGGCACCGCCGGGTCACAGGGACAAGCACGGGCGACCACGGTGAGGCTAGCCGAAGTGACCAGTAGCGCGGGACGGAAAGTGGTGGGGTCGGGCTTGCTGAGGAGGCGTCGGGGCCGGTGGCTTGCGCGCGAGCCGGATAGCGCGCCGAGGGTAGCAACCGGAGGAACAGCGGGCAGCGCCCGCAGTCGCTGGCGAAGGAGGCGGTGCTGCCGGGCAGGACGAGGCCTGACGGCGGGGTTGAACAAGGCGGCGGAGGCAGAGGCCGGGCGAGGCGGGCCTGCGCGAGGTCCGGTCGGCGGCGGACGCGAACGCAGGCGAGCCGGCCGAGAGAGAGAGCGAGACGGGCTCATGAGGGGCGGGCGAGGAACGCAGGGCGGCGGAGGAGAGGAGGTCATCTGCGCGGGCGGCCGGAGAGAGGCGGTTGGCGCGCAGCAGTGGGGAGGAAGCTCGGGAGGGAGAGGCGGGGCGGTAGGGAGGGCGAGGATGCGAGAGAGGGAGCGGGTCGGGCGCGGGAGGAAGGAGCCGCGGGGAGAGGGCCCCGAGGAGGAGCTCCCTGGCGGCGGACGGGGGCGGAAGGATGAGGGGAGGCGGGCATGCTCGCGGAAGGAAGAGGGGAGGCGGGCGTGCTCGCTAGCAGAGGAGGAAGAAAGCAGGCAGGGCTCGGGAGTGGGCCACTGAGGTGGGGCCTGGCCAGGCGTGGCAGGCGGGAGTGGCCAGGTGGGGATGTGGTGGGTGCGGTTGGGTGTGTGGTGTGCGTGTGTGTGGTGGGTGAGGGAGTGGGGATGAGGGAGGGGTTGGTGAGGTGGCAGGGTGGGGAGAGGAAGTATGAGGTGGCAGATGGTGGTTGGCTGGAGGGAAGGGAGAGGTGAGGTGGAGGGAGGGGATTGGTGGGGATGATGTGGAGGGGGCTGGGTAGGATTAGATGTAGGTAGGAAAAGGTTGTTCTAGGGTTGGGTTTTTGGGCCTGTCGGAGTTGTAGACTGCTGCTAGCTGGGCCATTGGGCCTGGCGGGCGGCGGTCTCCTCCGGGGTTTATAAAATAGGGTTTTTAGATTATAATATATTTATTTTGTTCTGTTCAAATTAAAACAGTTGCAAATATGTTGTAGACAAAATAAAATATCCGGATAGACCAGGTTTTTGATTTGAATAAAGAGATGGGGTATTTTAGAAAACAAAGAGAGGCTTTTAGAGAAATAGTTTTTAGTTTAACAGATGCATGATGCCTGAGTATGAAGTCATGATGATGCAATGCACAAAAACAACGCGATTTTCTAATAGTGGTTTTGCGGGATGCCACAACTAGGTATGCTGAGGTCACGCACCCGTAGGGTACAACCATGTCAGTAGCCCCCGAGTGATCAGTCGAATCGTAGATTCGGTTGAGGACTCTTCAATCCTTCGGGTGCAACTATGTATTAACAGTATGTATGTAGGTATTGTCGATGCGTGTGCCTGACTCACCCGACGGATCAGGGTCAGTTAACTGTCTTAGGACGAAACAACACGATCTTCCTCAGGTTCTAGTCCCTCAACTCGAAACTGGAACATATGCTGGCGTAATTCGACTCAGTCCGCGGAGGACTTACAGGAGTGGAATTCCAGTGACATTGATGTACCCAACGCGTCCGTCGGGATTTTTCATCGCACCTGCTGGCACAGATTCATACTAGCAGAGCGCAGTCGGGTGCGTTGCCAGGCCACCAGATGATATTTGTAGGTCTTATCTTTGCGTCGCAGACGCAGCATCCGAACATTTGTCACCGCGGAGGTGTTTTGGGTGGCCTAGGAGATCGTTGCTCACTCAGCGTTTTGTTGGTGGGAAGAGTTGCCGAAAAGTTTTTGCATGCTGATCCAAAAGATCGCAGTCGAAGATTTCATAGGGTGCGCGACCAGCGCTCCCTATGGGAGTAGCCCCCGAGTGTCTGTTCGAGTCGTAGACTCGAGCGGAGACTTTTATTCAAGCACTTTGTTTATTTTTAAGTCCGTAGGACACAAAAAAAATTCGGATGATTAAATCCATCCTCCCTATGGGAGTAGCCCCCGAGTCCTTAGTGGAGTCATAGACTCGACGTAGGACTCGAAGAAATATTTTGTCTTTATTCGTCTTTCGGGTGCGCGGCCAGCGCTCCTGATAGGACTAGCCCCCGAGTATTTAGTTGAATCTAAGATTTGAGTGAGTACTCTTAGTTGTGGAGCCGAAGAATTGTAGTTGGTGCTAGTATAGCTTTTGATGAAATCAGTGCTGACGATCGGTGACCTCAAGCGTCTGCTACGCCAGAGATGACTTGACTGGACGAACATGGGTCCCACTTGCTGACCTTAAATTGACCGGTCACGCGCGGCATGGAGATAATTACGGCGTCTCCTCGATTTCCGCGCGTAGTGGACGGCGTGGTAACGATGGTTCGTTGTGATGCTGACAGTGTATGGTCAGATCTGTCGTTGGCGTTAGGTCTTCTGGATAGACGGCTGCCGTGCATCGTCTTCGTCGTTATAATCATTGGGGAAAACTGCAGTTTGTTTTCACCGCATCAGTTCTTGTTTTCACCGCCTCCTTGTGCTCTAGCGATTCTTGCTGCGCGCTGGGTTTTCCTTCCACATTTCCATCTTCCCTTCTAAGCTTTCACCGCCGGCGCCTCCGTAGCGCGATGGGGAAACCGAATAAATCGTCATCTGCAGTTGGAACCAGTGCCGCCGGAGGAAAGAAAGGCGCCACCGCTACCCGTGTCACCGACGGTGGCTGGCAGCGATCAGAGACGCGGGAGAGTGATCTCCGCAAGCTTCGCGAGCGGGGTCTGATCCCGCAAGATAGGGAGGCCGTCAGACTCCCCGGCAACGAGGTAATCCCCCGTCCCCCAGCTGGGTATCGGGTTATGTTTCTTGCCTTCGTTATGCGTGGGTTTTCCTTTCCGTTCCACAACTTCCTCCGTGGGCTGCTCTTTCTCTATGGCATCCAGCTTCATCATCTTTCGCCCAATTCTCTTCTTCACATTGCTTGCTTCATCACTTTCTGCGAGTGCTGACTCGGCATTGAGGCGCACTTTGGACTCTTCCGGAAACTTTATTCCGTGAAGAGGCAGTCTGGTTCGGATGGTGTTTATCCCATTGGGGGTTGCATCATCTCCCTCAGTCCCAATCTTCTTTTCTTTTCTTTTTCCATGTCCGAATCTGTCCAGTACTGGCGGAGGCGATGGTTTTATATCCGCGACTCCGTAGTGCCTGGGCAAGATTTTGGTCTTGTTCCTTTTGACCCCTCCCAAAAGATTGAGCCGAAAAGGTCTTGGAAAAACAACATCTTGGATGGCGAGGTGGCGGAGATAGAGGCCCTTTACCGTCGGGTGGAGGATCTCCAGCTGATTCCGGAGAAGGAAGTGAACGGCGTGGACATCATCCGGACGTTTCTCGAGCGTCGGGTGCAGCCTCTCCAAGCGAGGGCGCACCCGATGTTTCTTTATTCTGGGCGCCGTGATCCGACGAGGGTTTCGGTTGAGAAAATCTCCGAGGGGGATCTTGACAGGGCCCTTCACTCGCTGCTGAAGTTCAAGGCCGGAGAGGAAATCCCTGGAAAGTCGCTGACTCCGTCGTTTTCTTCGGCGTTGGCTGTTCCACAGGTGTAGATTTGTGCGCGTAGCGCTTTTTTGTCGACTGCGTATTTATTTTCCTTTGTTTGCTAACAAAGTCCCTTCTGGTTTTGTAGAGCTTCAAGGTGCCGGGCATGGTACCTCCATTGCCTAAAAAATATCCGAATGCCCCAGATAATGACGTGGTGGATTCCGTGTCCGAGCTGCCATCGGCGCGATCTCCGGCCGAAGATGCCGACTAGTCGAGTGAGGACCATACGTGCAAACGATCACGGAGCTCCAGCGAGTCTTCGGATGCCTCTACTCCTCCGACTCCCAGAAACCCTCTATGCCTTGAGCGTCATAGTGACGGGCATGGAGGCTCTTCCTCTCCCATTCCTGGCATTCCTGTGCGGGCTGTAGCGCCACACCCGCCAGCGAAGCGGAAGAAGGAAGAAAAGAAGGAAGAGAAGAAGGAAGAGAAGAAGGTGGAGAAGAGAGCCCGAAGGACTCCCCCAGTCTTTGACCTAAGCTCGCTGGACTCGTAAGTCTCTTGTCTTACTGTTGTCCTTTTTCCTTCTTGATTTTGCACTTGTGCTGATTGCTTCTTATGCAGGCATTCCTCCCATCACTCCTCCAGCGATGGTGCTCGAGAGATGATGGGGGAGTCGAAAGTTGCATCTCCTCCTCCTCAAACGGTGGCAACGTCAGGGGGTGCCGCTCCGAATCCTCCTCTGCAGGAGGTGCACGTGGTTGCGCCTCATAATTTCGCCCCATGGCCCTCAAGTCGCCATCGAGCATGTGGGCACTCTGCAGACCACGGGGAGCCGGGTGTCTGAGAAATTTCGTGTCTTGTTCTTTTTTCGAATCTTCGGGGGGGGGGGGAAGCCCCCCGAGTGTCTTCGTGTTCAAGTTTTGCCTTTATTCCTTGGGCACAGCCCCCAAGTCCTTTTTCTTACTGGTGTTTCTTTTTCTGCAGCCATTTGTGGAGGAGGCCAAGCGGCTGGTGCAGGAGCGCCTGGTGCTAGCGGCTAACCTCCGACAGCTTCAAGGTACATTTCTGTTTCTGGTGCTTCTTTCATTTATTCCGGTCTTACTCTCTGACGTTTGCTTGTTTCGAATGTAGAGGAGCATAATACTTCTCTCTGTGAGATCGACGCTCTCAAGAAGAGACTTGGTCAATCGGAGAAGAAGGCCAAGGCCGCCGATGGTGCGAAGGAACGCCTCGAGCTAGAGCTGACCAAGGCAGCCAAAGCTAAGGAGCGTCTGCAGCAGGAAGCCGCGAACCGTGAGGAGCAGCCACATCGCGCTGCCGAGAGAGAGGTGGCAGGCAAGCTCATGGCTGCTGCCAAGGCTGTTTCGGGTGAGTGTTGTATTTGTGCTTCTTTCTTCTTGTTTTCTTGTCTTCTTCTGCGTTGCTTTTCGTCATGTCCCTTTTTTTGTCTCAGATGCCGCAGGCATCGAGTTTGACCGAGGCGCTCTGGAGCACGGGAGTGCTCTAGATGATGCTACTGCAGCGGTCGAAGATCGTTGCAGCACCGTCGTCAGCTCCCTTGCCAAGGCGAAGGAGGTCCTTGGCCGCTTCTACAAGGAGCTTGTCCCTAAGGGCGCGGCCCTTGATGATGTGGATGCTCTGGCGGAGGCTTTGTCAGCCGAAGCGCCTGCGGCGTACAAGCGCAAGCAGAAGGGCATCGGCGCGTCCGTCGGGCTGGCGATGGCTTTGGCGGCTGGAGCGGAGCTGGACCTGCCCCAGATCACCTCCCGGATGCCGACGACCGCAGACGGATCCGAGGTAGCCTTTGCTGCCTACTCTGCTCGCTGCAAGCGATATGGGCCGAAGCTCATTGATTTGCTGTCTGAGTATGCGCTGCGGCAGCAAGGGGAGGCCAAGGCTAGGCAATCCGGCTCCGAGGCGACTCAGGGTGCCGCGTCTTAGGCGTTGTAGATGTAGGATAATTTGTAGTATGCTTTTGCTGTAAATATTTTTGAAGAACACAGTCCTTGTGCCACGTAGTGGCCTTATATGCTTAATGAATTCTTTTGAGTTGTGCACTACCACTGTCTGAATGTTTATGTCCTTTGATTTTCTGCTGTGCTAGGTTCCTTCGGGTGCTGACCCCGTTGACACCTCGCCTGCAACGCAACTGCGTCCATCTTTGGATGATTCCTCGCAACTCGCATTTCTTCGGGATCGTGTTCATAGTATTGAGAGGGAGTTGCTTGGGTTGCGAGTTCACGCCGATGTTTGGAAGTCCAAGGCGGATCGTGGTGCAGCCAGAGAGGAGTACTTGATGGCGGAACTGCTTCGGCTGTCTGAGCATCTTCAATGTAAGTTGATCTTTGCTTCGAGTTGTAGCTCAGTTCTTGAAATGAGCCTGCTGGCCTTGCCTCTTATTTTGTGCAATTGTCGCAGGTGCTAATCTTGCTCCGAGGGAAGAGAAGGAGCGTGTCGCTGTTCGAGTCAATTGCTTCACTCAACAGGACATGGAGGCCGGTGGCTTCTTCTGGATTGATCGTGACCGTGCCATTGCTCTGGCGACGGTGCAGGATCGTGTGCACCAGGTTTCGCGGGTGCTTCGCCAAGTGCAGACGTCGCTTGCTTCGGTGTTGCACGTCCTGTTTCCTTTGGATGTCGTACCGACGAGCCTTGCGGGTCTTGTGTCGAAGTTTCGGAGCGTGAGCAATGTCAAGGAGTTGGTGCGGCAACAGCTCGTCGCAGGAGTGAAGGTTGCTTTGTCTCTTGTGAGGCTGCACCGGCCTGATGTAGATTTGGCTGTTGTGGCGGCTGGGCCACCTCCTCGGCCGGATGGTGATGAGTGGGACATGCGTCTACATTACGCAGCTATGAGGTAGTATGCCGAACAGGTCGTAGATTTGTTTGAGCAGCGTGCTCAAGTTATTCTTCAGAATAGGTAGTACCTGTAAAATAGATAGATGTAAAATTTGTATATTTCGACTGGGCGTGTTGTGCCCTTTGTTGTAAAGATTTGTTTGTTGTAAGCACGGAGTGCTTTGTTTGGGTACGTGTCCTTTTCGTTTGCCTGACGTTGTCAGCTACTCAGGTGTACACGCGTAATCCTCGGTTGATGAAATCGTGAGGTGGGGGAGCCCCCGAGTGCGTTTGTAGCATAAAGTAAAGTTGCAAATAATGAACGGAAGTTTGGGGCGAGACACTTAGCTTTATTTATATCGTAATGGAGGAAGTACATTGTTTGGCTGAATAGCCTTGGCTGAAAAGCCTTATTGAAAGTAAAGGGGTAGGTAGCTAGGGGTAGAATCGTCGCAAGTGCGCGATGTTCCATGGGTTGGAGTATGCGACTCCACGTGCTTGAGGCGATAGGCGCCACCTGGGATGACTTCGGTGATGACGTAGGGTCCTTCCCATGGTGACTCGAATTTCTTCGGTCGCTCTTGCTTGAGTCGCAAGACGAGGTCTCCTTCGACGAAGGACCTTGGGCGCAGCCGGCGGCTATGGTAGTTGCGGAGACTCTGCTGGTACACTGCTAATCGAGCTGCTGCTATGTCTCTTGCTTCGTCGAGTGTGTCGACGGCATCTTCGAGTGCAGCCGTGGATTCGGCTTTGCTGTAAGCTACGACCCGAGGGGCCTGGTGGCGTACTTCGGCTGGTAGCACGGCCTCAGCCCCGTGCACCATGAAGAACGGTGTGTATCCTGCGGAGCTGTTTGTCGTAGTCCGTAAGCTCCATAGGACGAATGGTAGCTCTTTCGTCCAGGCTCCGGCTTTCCGTTCGAGTAGACTCATGAGGCGCTTCTTTATGCCAGCGTCGATTAGGCCGTTGGCCTTTTCCACTTGCCCGTTCGTTTGCGGGTGTGCCACTGAGGCGTATGTGATGTTGATCCCGAGGCCTTCGCAGAATTCCTGGAACTCCTTGGAGATAAAGTTCGATCCATTGTCGGTGATGATGCTGTGCGGTACGCCGAACCTGTAGACAATGGACTCGAAGAACTTGACGGCAGTTTTGCCCTTTTGGTTAGTGACGGGCATGGCCTCGACCCACTTGGTGAATTTGTCGATTGCGACCAGGAGGTAAACGTGTCCCCCTTTCGAGGATTTTGGCAGTTTGCCAATCATGTCGAGGCCCCATTGAGCAAAGGGCCAGACTATAGGTATGGGTCTGAGCTCCGACCCGGGTGCGTGCGGTTTGTCGGCGAACCGTTGGCACCCGTTGCATCTTCGGACGATGTCCTTTGCGTCGCTCATGGCCGTTGGCCAGTAGAATCCGGCTCGTAGAGCTTTGGCGACAAGGGAGCGGCTGCCTACGTGATGGCCACAGATGCCCTTGTGGATGTCTTGGAGGATGGCTTTCCCGTCGCCGATGGTGACGCACCTTTGTAGTACACCCAAAATACTGTGCTTGTACAGCTCGCCATTGATGATGGTGAAGGCTTTTGACCGACAAGATATGCGTCGGGCATCTGTCGGGCTGTCAGGCAGTTCTCCATTTATCAAGAACTGGAGGTATGGTCGCGTCCAAGTTTCTTCGACTGCCATGACTTGCATTAGGTTGACCATGGCGACCCCTGTGTCCATTTTCTCGGGTCCTTGATGTCCTTCGGGCAGCGTAGCCCCCGTGTGTTCTGCTTCTTCGGGTGATTCCTTGGGGAATTTCCGCTTGATGGATGGCACGCAGATCTGTTCGAGGAACACATCTGGTGGCACCTTTGCGCAGGTGGAGCCGATGTTGGCGAGTCTGTCGGCCTCCTCGTTGCTTTCTCTTCCAACGTGCCGAAGCTCGCAGTCGTCGAATTCTCCTTCTAGTGTGTTGTAGAGCGCGCGGTACGCGATCATGTTTTCGGCAGGCCGTGACTCGCTCATCGCTTGCTGGACGACGAGGTTGGAGTCACCGTAGATGACCAGCGCTGCGCGCATATCTTTGCCATCCTCGTGCCGTGGATGAGGGCTTCAGATTCGCCTCGTTGTTGGAGGCTCGGAATGTCATCCGTGGACGACTTCATCCGGTCGCCTGCGGAGGTCAATATGACTTGGAGCCGTCAAAGTGCATTGTCCACGCATCGCGACATGTCAAGGGTGTATCTCCATCCAATGTCTGAGGGAACCGGATGACTTGAGACTTGATATGATGTCTAGGGGTGACAACTCGATGCCCCATAGGGCCCGCAGCGTCCGTAACGGGTTCATGTTGTAGGCGATCTTGGGTCTTGCCTTCTTGGTCGTTCAACCACTAGTACGGGGTCGACCACCCGTGTGGCAGCTATATGTATCGGCACAGGCTCGCGCCTTTTTTTCGCTTCCATCATGATGGCTCGATTTTCTTCGGTTCGCCGATCCCTTGCCGAGAGATGAAGTACCCAAGCAGCTGACCCGATGGGACGCCAAGGCGCACTTTCGGGGTTAGCTTGATCCTCAGCGGTCAAGGTTGTCGAACGCCTCATGAGTTCGCCGATAAGTGTCCTTGCCTCCTTGGTTTTTATGACTATGTCGCTCTGAGAATATGCCCTAGAGGCATGATATTTCCCATTGTATTCATAAAGTTATTAAGTAGTCCTTGTATAAACATTGTATCATTGAATAGAACTATGCATTCATGTTGTTTGTACTAATTATCCTTGGTCATTGAGGCACTTGTCATGGGCATGGAGATGCTATTTATCTCAATCAATGTAAGAGATATTCTCCGCCTCTGGGCCTCGTGAGATATGATTCGGAAGCATGGCCAGCGACTTGGTTATATAATGCTGGTTGGTTGGACCTAAACCAGATTAGGATTGAGTTGGACTCACGGTGACTAATGTTATATGGGCTTTAGTGAATTCCACAAGGATTTCCCGCGCCGCTATGAACACCTAAGCCACGCGCGCGCTTCCCTCCTCGCACGGATATATAGTGAACATCGCCAACGAGACTTGGACGCTGCGACCGATCTGTTCCTTGAGGCAGGCGCATGCATCTGATGCGTGGCACTGCGTTTTAGCCCGAAGGGCATTGTGTTGTAGCAATACTCGAATGGTGTGATAAACGCGCTTTTCTCGATCTTCACCTTGAGTCGAATCGTTATAGCCGAGTAGGCGTCGAGGAAGGAGAGTTTTCGCAACCTGCGCAATAATCGATGATCCGATCGATCCGAGGAAGAGGGATGGTCCTTGGGCAATGCTTGTTTAGCGACGTGAAGTCCACACACATCCGCAGGATGTCCGTGTCCTTCTTTGGGACCATGACTGTGTTTGCAAGCCACTCACTTTCTTTGATTTCCCTGATGAAGTCTGCAGCGAGTAGTCTGTTGATTTCCTTGCCGATAGCTTCGGATCGTGGCTCGGACAGTCTTCGGATGGACTGTTTGACGGGCTTGGTGTCTGGAAAGACGTTGAGTGCTGCTCGGCGAATTCCCTGGGAACTCCTGGCATGTCCGCAGGACACCAGGCGAAGATTTCCCAGCGCTCACGGAGGAATTCGACGAGCGCGCCTTCCTATGCGGTGCTGAGGTTGTTGGCGATCAGCGCCGTCTTGGAGGCATCCGTCGGGTGGATCTGCACCTTCTTTGTGTTGACCGTGGAGTTGAAAGACATGTCAGGTGCATTTTGTCGTGCGACTGGGGGTGCCCCATTGTCTGTCACCTCACGGAGCCAAAGGAGCTCCTCCTGCATCCCGAATGATTGGGAGATTCTGTTGAAATCTCTGTCGCATTGGTCCGATCGGGTGAAGCTCCCGTGGACTGTGATGACGCCCTTCGGTCCTGGCATCTTGAGTAGCAGGTATGCATAATGTGGGACAGCCAGGAACCTTGCGAATGCTACACGCCCGAGGATGGCGTGGTACTGTGATGGCCAGTCCACCACTTCGAATTCGAGCCGTTCCAGTCGGAAGTTGTCCGGCTTGCCGAAGATGACGTCGAGCCATATCTTGCCCAGGGGAAATATGCCCTTCCCTGGGACGATGCCGTGGAACGTTGTGTCTGATTGTTCCAGGCTGCACTATGGGATCCGCATTACTGCTAGAGGGCTTGCGAACATCAGGTTGATGCCGCTGCCGCCGTCCATGAAGACGCGACTCATCTCGAAACCTCCGATCTGCGCCTCCAGCACAAGGGCAGCATGACCTGGGCGAGGGATCTGGCAAGGGTGATCCGAACGAGTGAACGTGATGCAGGACTTCGATCCACTAAGGTACTCAGGGATGGCGGGTGGAGTTGCTGCGGCCAGGTTGATCTATCGGGTGATTTTCTTCTGCACCCTATTCGTAGGGCGCCCCTTCTGGATCATCAGTGATCCTTTTGGCAGGGGATACCCGTTTCCAGCGTTGTTCTATGCTGGTGCGACTGGTTGGTTCGGACCTCCTACCAGAGGCGGTGGAGGAGCTCCATGCGCTATCTCACCTGGAGCGGGTGCGTTATCGAACGCAGGGATTGGATCCTGCTGCCTCATCTGCACCATGCTTTCGCTGAGCTTCAAGAACACGCGGCAGTCCTTGAGCATGTGTCTCGCCTTCTTCTTGCCATCCTTCTTGTCGATGTAGAAGTGGATGGTGCATGGACCCGAAAGCTTTTCGTATGCTGAGGGTCCGTTATCGCGGTCGCGGCGTTGCCACGACTGTCCTGGGTGTCCTCCATCACGGAAGTTTCCTCAGAGGTATCCTCCGCTGTTGCGGTTGGCGTCGTTGCGGCGATTGGCGTAGCCAGCCGCGACCATGTCGGGTCCGTCGCGATCGTCGTAGACGCGCGATCTCCGCTTGCTACGGCGCTCCCGTCTTCGGCCGTAGTCTTCCTCTTCATCCGATTGTGCCCGGTGAATGGAGTCTTCTCCGTCAGCCCACCTGTTGGCGATGTCCATGAGGTGATCGAGCGTTTTGGGTTTGACGCGCCCAAGTTCCTCCTTGAAGTCTTGGCGCTTGACGCCGTCCCTGAAGGCGTCGATGGCCCTCTCTTCGGAGATGTGGAATGCGGAGTTCTTGGTGTTGGCCCAGCGTTGTATGTATGAGCGAATGGATTCGCCCGTTCATTGAGTGCAGGCGCGCAACTCTTTGATTGAGGCGGGCCTCTTGCTGGTGCCCTTGAAATTTCGGATGAAGCTGTAAGCTAGCTCCTCCCAGCTTCGGATGGACCCTAATGATAGGCCGCTGAGCCATATCTGTGCCGCGCCTGTCAGCTACAGCTGAAGGCATTGCATGGCGGTTTCTTTGTTACCGCCGTGCAGCTTGACGGATGACAGATGGTCACTGAGCCATGCTTTTGGATCTTGCGTGCCGTCGAACTTCGGAGTATCCGAAGGAAGCTTGAAATTGCATGGCATTCGCGTTCGCCGAACGGATCTGCTGAAGCATCGGGCTCCATAGAGTTCTCCTTCGTCTTCGTCCATCTCAGATTCAGACGAGCATGCGTGCTTGGCTCGTGCTTTGTCGATTTTGCGTTGTGTGAGCGCATCTCTAGCGTCGTAGTCGCGTTTATGGCGACGCGATCTCTTCTTCCTTCGAGGAAGGTCGTGTTCCTCTTCCTCTTCGGATGAAGGGGTGGGGCTTCGGTCGTGCCTGGCCGGAGCCTTCTTCTTCGGCTCCGCAGGAGCGTCTTGGTGGAGCGCAGCTCCGACAAGTCCGAGTCCGGTAAGTGCGGACTTATGCATGGCCCTCTTCGGGTCCCCCTCGGGAGGTGGGTGGGCCGCGAGGTACGCAGTGGCTGCCATGATCGCAGCCTGCGGCGTTTTCGGGATGACGTTGCCGTCGGCGTCCATCTCCATGAAGGATGTGTGGAGAGTTCGCGTCAACTCGCGGCGCTCCTTGGGATCCATGTTCTCCATCCGAGAGCGGTGCTTGTTGCCTGGGTTGGCGTTCGAGCTGGAGCCGATGCCCATGGCGGAGAGCGCGGCTCGTCGCGCGCTGGACTCTGAGGCTGCTTGCTTGCGTTTGTCAAGCACCTCCTGCATCTTGACCTTCTTCTTGTGCTCCTCGATTAGGAGTAGGTGGTAGGCCATCAGCATATCTCGCGAGGCATCTGCGGGCAGTACTATGTTGCCTGCCACAGCTTCGCGGAACTGGGTCCATTCCTCTTTGCTAAGGCGGATGACGTGGCCGCCGTTGTTTTCTCCTTCGGGTGGGGAAGATTGGCTTCTTCTGTTCCCGCCATTTCGTTCTGGCGGGTTAGGTGGTTGTTGATCCACGTCGCTTTGGATGACTGCGGCACATTGGTAGCGCTCGTAGATTGGCCCGCTGCTGCCGCAGCTTTCAGATCCGGAACCGTAGGTCCCTGTATCCGATGGCGGATCGCACAGATCGGAGTTGCAGCTGCTGCTGTCGTAGGAATCATCTGCTGATGATGTTGTGCATAGCACGGGGTGAGGGGCCCATGAAGCGGGCCTGATTGATGGTAGGGGCACCCGCTCAGGTAGGCGGAGGGTGCCAGTCTGCCCCACCTGGAAGCAGAAGCTCCCGAACAAGATTTCGAGTCCGTCGCCTACGGGCTCGAAGTCCTTCATGGTGGCCGGCGAGTAGGCGGTGAAGTCGAAAGCACCGAAGAGGAGATGGCTCTCCGTTGCTGCAGAGTTGTAGATCGATCGGGTTGGGACCATCACGATCACACAATCAGCGCCCCCAATTCCCACAGACGGCGCCCATTGACGAGGTTTGATCTCATCAATGCCCATTGTTATGGACTTGGGTTTTGGAGAAGATGGGGATGCTGGAGATCGTGGAACAGTTAGCAAACAAGCAACACGGGGACACAAGGTTTACCCAGGTTCAGGCCCCCGGAGGGAAAACCCTACTCCTGCTTGTCTGCTCTTGATTACGGCGGAACCGAAGGTTACAAGGGTGCACAGATGCAATCTGGCATGAAGGTGTGTATGCGAGAGTATGAGTCGAGAGATTTAGGTCGTGCCCTCCTGGCCTTTATATAGACTTAGGCAGGTCCCGGGCATAGTCCTAGTTGGTTACAGGTTCTAGGGTTTTACCCCTTTGAATTTCCTTTCTACTCTAGTCTTGCTCTCCAAGGATCCGAAGGCGTCATGGGCCTGGGCCACCCGAAAGTCTTCATGGTCCGGCGTACATCTTCCATGGGCCTTCCTTGGGCTGGACTAGGTATGCTGAGGTCACGCACCCGTAGGGTACAACCATGTCAGGCAGACCCGCAAACCATGGCCCAGGTCATGGCCATCGCGGACAAGTATGCCACCGCCGACGCGGTTATGAAGAAGCCCATCGTGGTGGATGACCAAGGCCAAATCATCATGGACGAGCAGGCGGAGCGCCACCAGCCGGGCGACCATCACCCCAGGCGGCATGGCCACGACAACCGCCATGGCAAGAGGAAATACGACCAACCGGACAGCCGGTACGACACCAAGCAAGTAGCTGATGTGCATGAGGACCCGACTACAGGCGGCAGCCGGAGGCAGAGACCAGATGACAGGCCACCTCGGCCCAAGTACACCATGGAGTCCATGCTCGATGGGCCATGCAAGTTCCACAACGGCGATAGCAAGCCTGCGAACCACACAATGCGCCAGTGCAACTGGACGAAGAAGATGGCTGAAGCCGGTGGGCTCCCACCACCACCTCCACAACCAGCCGGAGGCCCACCGGACAACAGGGAGCAGCGCAACCGCCGCGAGGACGACGAGGATGGTTACCCATGACACGTGGGAAACTACCACATCTTCCTTGCGGAGCCGAAGACAAAGCATGCCAAGCGGAGGCGCGAGGCGGAGGTGAACGCAATCGTTCCCCCCATCGCCTAATACCTACATTGGTCGGACCAGGCAATCACCTGGAGCAAGGAAGACCAGCCGGCTATGTTACCAAGCCCTGGCAGCTACGCGTTGGTCCTCGACCCCATCACCGTCTCCAAGAAACACTCGTGACATTTCTCCCGTGTGCTCATCGACGGAGGTAGCAGCATCAACCTCATGTACCACAGCAGCCTCGAGCGGCTCGGCATCAGCGAGTCCCAGTTGCATCCCTCAAGAATTTCGTTCCACGGGGCAGTGCCGGGCCCGTCGCACTCGCCAATCGGCAAGACCCGGCTAGACGTCATCTTTGGCAACAAAAACAACTTTCACCGCAAACCGATCTGGTTTGAGGTGGTGAACCTCTCCAGTGCCTACCACGCCATACTAGGGCGCCCAACCCTCACAAAGTTCATGGGAGTGCCGCACTACACGTACCTCAAAATGAAGCTGCCAGGCCCAAAGGGAGTGATCACTGTCGATGGCTTCTACAAGCGTTCAATCGAGTGCGCCACAGACGACTTCAAGCTAGCCAAAGCGATGATCATTGCTAAGGAGAAACGCGTCATAATGCAGAACGTGGAGGCTCTTCAGAAGGATATGCCGGCTGGAGAATCACAGTTAGCCCTCACAGGGCACAAGGAAGATCTTGCTAAACGAGGAGGACCCAAGCAAGTTCGTCCTGGTCAAAGACGGCCTAGACAGCAAATAGGAAAGCGTGGTCGTCGACTTCCTCCGTGAGAATCGGGACATTTTCGCATGGTGCCCCAAAGACATGCCAGGTGTCCCAAGGGAACTCGCCGAGCACTCTCTTTACGTTCGACCGGATGCGAAGCCGGTCAAACAATCTTTACGCTGCTTTGAATAAGAAAAAAGAAGAACCATTTGTGAGGAGATCACTCGACTGCTCGCAGCCGGCTTCATCATGGAAGTTTTCCACCCGGAATGGCTGACTAACCCGGTGCTTGTACTCAAGAAAAACAAGACGTGGCGCATGTGTGTTGACCACACCAGCCTCAACAAGGCATGCCCCAAGGATCCGTTCACTCTGCCACGGAAAGATCAAGTCATTGACTCCACCGCTGGGTGTGATTTGTTGTCTTTTCTGGATGCTTACTCGGGTTATCACCAGATTAAGCTCAATGTAACCGATCAAATAAATAAATCATTCATAACCCTGTATGGGGCTTACTGCTACACCACCATGCCCTTCGGTCTGAAGAATGCGGGAGCAACTTACCAACGTTGCATGCAGAAATGCCTGCAGACTTAGATTGGTAAAAATGTGCACGCCTACATCGACGACGTCGTCATCAAGACCAAGGAACAACACACACTGCTCGAGGACCTGAAGGAAACGTTCAACAATCTCCGCCGCTTCCAGATCAAACTGAACTCGGAGAAGTGTGTCTTCGGCGTCCCAGCCAGCAAGCTCCTCGGTTTTCTCATCTCCGAGCAAGGATTCGAGGCGAACCCGGAGAAGATCGGAACCATCGAGCGCATGGAGCTACCACAAAGCCTACGCGGCGTACAAAAGTTCACCGGGTGCCTGGCTGCCCTCAGCCGATTCGTCAGCCGGCTGGGTGAGAAGGCCCTCCCCTTGTACCAACTCATGAAGAAGATGGACAAGTTCGTCTGGACTGCTCAAGCGGACGAAGCCTTCTGAGGCCTCAAGCGCATGCTCACCTCACCGCCTATTTTAGCGGCGTCATCCGCAAAGGAGCCAATGCTGATGTACATCGCTGCCACAAATAGAGTTGTCAGCGTGGTACTAGTAGTGGAGAGGCCAGAAGAGGGGAAGGCCTAGTCGGTCCAACGTCCCGTGCACTACCTAAGCGAAGCATTGTCGCTCTCCAAACTGAACTACCCCCACTACGAAAAGCTAGTGTATGGCGTGTACATGGCCGCCAAGAATCTCAAGCACTACTTCCAGGAACACTCCATCCGGGTAGTGGCACTGGCCCCACTCACGGAGATTATCGGCAACAAGGACGCCATCGGGCGCGTGGTGAAATGGGCCATAGAGCTCGCGGTGCACAACATTCAGTACGAGCCAAGGACGGAAATCAAATCCCAGGCACTGGCCGACTTCATCGTCGATTGGGCAGAGACGCAGTACATGCCACCAGTCCCCGATTCAACATATTGCAAGCTACACTTCGACGGCTCCAAGATGCGAGGAGGACTCGGAGCCGGAATCGTGATAACTTCACCCAAAGGCAATCGGCTGGAGTACGTCCTCCAGATCCACTTCAAGGCGTCCAACAACATCGCCGAATATGAAGCGCTTGTGGCATCCCGCAAAAACCACTACTAGAAAATCGCGTTATTTTTTGTGCATTGCATCATCATGACCTCATGCATATATTTTGCATAAAACTATTTTTGTAAAAGCCTATGTTGTTTTCGAATTAGCCCTCTCCTTTAATCTCAAACTAAAACCTCGGTCTGTTCAGATCTTTTATTTTTCTAAAAAACTATTTACAAAAATGTTTTTAGAACAATAAAATAAAACAAATAATAAAATGTTTTACCGGGGGAGACCGCCAGCCTGCAAGGCCAAAGGCCCAGCTAGCCAGCAACCTACAACCCCGGCAGCCCGGCCCAACACACCTAGCAAACCCTAAAACCAACCCCAACCACCCAAACCCTAGCTACCCCATCCCTCAGCACCCCTCTACCCGCCGCCAGGCACCCACCCGGCCGCCAGCGCCCACACACACCACGCACGCCTACACGCTCGCACCTGGACCCACTCCCCATTGCCCCGCTCCTCGCCTAATCCCGATCAGCAACCACCGGCCACCCAGCGCTAACCCTCTCTCTCCCTGTCCCCACTCCGATCGCCCCGTACCCCAACCCGGTCAACACGCAAGCCCGACCCCCACCCCGACTGACGCTCCTTCCTCGTGACCCCCGCGCCGTCCCGGCGCTTCGTCGCCACCGCCGCGTCCTCCTTCCCGAGGCAGCGACCACCGCCACCGAAGCCCCGCCACCTGCAGCCGCGTCATCGGGCCTGCCTCACTTGTTGCCCGCAACGCTGTCCGCCGCCTCCCCTGGCCATCGTCGCGCCGGCGACCCCTCCTCTGCCTCTCCTTCGCGGTGTCCATCTCCTCTGCAGCGGTCGTCCCCGCCGAGCATGTCGACCATGCGAGCTTCGGACGGCCCTGCCGCTCGCCGCCTTGGCCTCCTCCTCCTTGACCCGGTGCTGCCATGTTGTCCCTAGGCCTCCCGATCGTGGTGCCGCGTCGCCGGATTCCCACGCGTTGTGCCCTCTCGCAAACACTGACGCCTTCCTGCCGCTGGCCCTCTGTTGCTTTGCATGCTCGACCTCGCCTGGCACTATGCCGCTAGGCCTGTGTCAATCTCGTTTTGTTTCCCTGCAGGTTGTTTTCAACAGTTCCTATGCTTAGGGGTGTGCAACGCCTCTTTGTACCCGCACTTATCGATTTGTTTATCATCGCAGCGCTAGTGCGCCTCCGTTTGACAAAACCCGGTGCCACCAAGTTCTGTGTCTCCAAGATCTTCCGACGCGGCTACAAGTTCACCATTGATGATAAGTCGACACCCAAGATCTACGTCACGGACGCCAAGTTCGCCGAGACCCCGACGCCCTGATCCGAAGACAGATCCCGGCGAGACCGAACCCGTCGAACCCTCGGCGAACCCCAAGATCGCCGATACCCGATGTGTGACCCTAAGCCCCTATTTTTATAAATGATATATCTTGTTGCATATAAAATGTTCATGTTGCATGCATGTTTATGGTATGGGGGCGTTATGCCGATTCACCTAAATTAAATATGGAGTCTATATGCGGGATATCTTTGTCTTATTCCGGACTCCATTTAAATTTGTGCATTGAACCGGTGACATATTTTTCCTTGTTAAGACAACATTTAAATGGCGGGTACCTAAACAACATGAACCTTCTATTTAATCGTCGGGACCCCGGTTCCGCTTAATCTTGCCCTAGTGCATCGCACCTTGCCATGTCATACATCATACATGCATCATGCCCGATTTTCTACCGTAGTATTAAATAGTCCATCCGGTGTTTCTTCTAGTGCTTTGCTTCTTCACGGATTAGGCCGACGAGTTGATACGAGTGTCGACCCGATCTTCGGATGAACCCTCGGCAATGTTTTCAGGCGAGCACCTCCCCCTTTCTACCTATCTTACTTTTATAGTATTTATTCCCTCCTGTTGATCTATTGCTATCTGTGTTGCGATGCTCTAGTTTTCGTACCCGTGATATCCCTTGCAGCCTTATATTGCCTTGGACACATCCTAATACCTGTTGTTTGGTAGATAGTTGGACCTGCGCGTCGTAGTCGCTTGCTCAAGTGCTGTTGCGTGTCGTCAAGTACCACAGTTGTTGGAGTATTGCCGCATGTTTAATGTTGGAGATGATCATGGCTTTAATTATTGTTTAATAACTAAAATTGAAGTAGTTAAATGCAGAGGCACCGGTGGGCAATAGATGTTATTTGGTTGTTAACCGCCCACTAGTGTCCCGTAGGACCCCGAGTTCTTGACACCTGTTCCGAGATCGAACGCGCTAACCACAGGTGGGGTGTATGGGCAGCCCCATCGATTTAGTACCTGATTCCACTGCATCTTTGGGGCCACAAGTAGTTTGGAGCTTTATTACTATCCTGTACTTATGCCATGCTTTCTTGCTTAATTTAAAATTGTGCATCGCACCAGTCTGCTTTTGAAGCGGAGTGTTTTCGCCAGATCGACAAGCCCACACATTTTCGGGTTCCCGATCGTTACAGCCAGACGCAAACCCCGAGTCCGTCTCGGAGACCGCCGACTTCGCTATGGTAGCTTAGTGGGTGGCCCCATGTACTTGCTTTGGGTCCGGGAAACGTCATGACTTAGGCCCGCCGACATACCGATGGGTGTATGTTAACGATCGGCAAAAGGGTCAAAGTGCGTGTGGATACTTTGGTGCACCCTCAGGTTAAATCTTTTCGAAAAGCCGTGTCCGCGGTTATGGACGACTTGGAGCACAGTTCTCGATCATAGACAACTATAACTAAAGTTTACTGTTATAATTTGACTTGTACCCGATATGACTAGTAATCAGCTTCACTACAACGAAATGGCTAAATAAAAGTGCCAACAACTGCTGGGTTTGGGATATCTCATGCTAATTGTATTTGACTAGTAAGTGTCGCAACTACAACGGAATGGTTAACTAAAATTGCCCACTGCTTATTATATCAGGATGACTATCTATACCTAACTAGTAATTGTTGCAATGATAACTGAATAAGTAAAACTGCCAACGATGTGAGTTCCTCGTTTGACTTCCTCGTTTGGTCTCGAGGGGGAAACACCAGGATGGGTATGTTTGGTGGTAGTATCAGGATGGTTCCGAATAGGTCTTTCTTATCCCTCTCTGATAGCCGACAGTTATCTCGAGTCTCTATAGGTTGTTTAGTGCATGCCTTTGCCGCCATCCACCATACCTATGTAGGCGAGGACCTCCGAATTCTAGCCTCGCTGTCTTGGCCTCGATCTTGACGCCTCTTTTTCCTTTGCCCTTTGTCGGCACCCCTTTTGTTTTAGCAGGTTTCGACGTTGTTAGCAGGGTTACCCTTCCGGCTTGGCCTGGGCAGGGTTATGGACGCCTTTGGTTATTCTTCAGGGCTCTTAGCTCAATTTGCATCTTGTCCGTACTCGGACGCTGTATCGTTTTCAAGGTGATTGGATCTTTGTACTAAATATTTGTATTCTTGACTCATGGAGTCATGTTGTATATATATATGTTTTGTGGGTTCCATCGAGGACTATTGTGTAATGATATTACTTCGTTTTCCACCCGCACGCAAGTGCCTGGTGGGCACCTTTGAATCGTTTCTATGCGGGTTTGGCGGGAAGCGCTGAAACTTGCATAGGGCCGATTCTGAGGGTGTTACAGCGCTCATCCACAGGCCCAAGATGGCCAAGCAGATAGGCATTCAGAGGATACTATGCTTCGGAGATTTGGACCTGGTGGTGCAGCAGGTATCCGGCGAGTGGGACACAAGGGACACGAACATTGCCCTCTACCGTTTCTTCGTTCAGTAGCTGTGCGCTTGCTTCGAAGGATGCGAGTTGCATCACGTACCCAGGGAAAACAACAAAGCCGCTGACGCCTTGGCCAGGGTTGGCTCAACAAGACATGCCATACCGCCCGAAGTCTCCCTCGAGCACCTA
This sequence comes from Avena longiglumis, assembly GCA_030063025.1. NCBI lineage: Eukaryota > Viridiplantae > Streptophyta > Magnoliopsida > Poales > Poaceae > Avena > Avena longiglumis. Next base: position 333,134,252 of record CP125978.1, read on the forward strand.
CGCAAGCCCTCCATCACCCCATCCCCGAAATCCAGCTCCATCGTACTCAACACAGACCCAGGAACAGCCGGTGCCGCACCGCACCCGGGGACTGTCGCGCCGCACCCAGGGACTGCCGCGTCACAGCCCGGAACTGCTCCACGGCACCCTGCGGTCGACACCAGCCAGCTCCCACCCGACAAACCTCCCGATGCTCCAGAGCTAGCCATCCGCGAGGAGATCAAGCTCATCATGCAGACGGTGTATGCCATTCAGGAAATACTCGTCTAGGTGAAGCCATTCATGAACTTCTTGGCCAAGGATGAGCTCCCAATGGAGGAAGTGGATGCACGACAAGTGCGACGAAGATCAAGCGCATACACCATCATCAACAATGAGGTATACAAGCGCAGCCTCGGGGGCATCTATCAGCGATGCATAAGCCAAGAGGAAGGAACCAAGCTCCTAGAGGACATACACCAAGGCGAGTGTGGCCACCACGCTTCATCAAGGGCAATAGCAGCCAAGGCTCTTCGACGTGGTTTCTATTGGCCAACAACGCTGAAGGACAATCAGGAGTTGGTCAAAGCATGCAACGATTGTTAGCGATTCAGCTAGCTGAAGCACACGCCGTCTGCGGCACTCCAGACGATACTAATCGCCTGGCCATTCGCAGTCTGGGGACTGAACATGGTTGGGCCGTTCAAAACAACCCGGTCCGGTATGACGCACCTTCTCGTCGCCATAGAAAAGTTCACCGAGTGGATCAAGGCAAAGCCCATCAAGAATTTGGATGGAGCAACGGTGATCAAGTTCTTCACGGACATCATCATCCGATTTGGCTACCCGCACAGCATCATCAAATGACAACGACACCAATTTCGCCAAGGGGTTTTTCACCCGCTTCTACGGAGACAAGGGCATCCGTATGGACCTGGCATCGGTCACGCACCCACAGTCCAACGGGCAGTGTGAGCGTGCTAACGGCTTGGTTCTAGCCATAATCAAGCCAACGCTGATTGAACCACTCATCAGGTTGTTGGGCCACGCGAAGATAAAACAAAAAATTTCCCCTCTAACGTGGTGATCCCAAGATCTAGCTGAGGTAGAAGGCCACGAGGTTTACCACTAGACGTGCAGTTGCGGATCACTGATGTAGCGCGTCAGTTGATGCAGTGCAGTCCTCATGATCTGATCGTCCTGGTGCTGATCGCACATCACCTCTTCTGGTATCCACACGTACAAGGAGGAGCACCGGCGGCGAACTGCTAGGTTCGCTACGGCGGCAGGACTGCTGTGGAGCTAGGGTTACCATCACATGGAATGACCTAACCGAACAACAATTAACCTTTCTAGGTTATGGTGCTCCACTATATATAGGGAGTGAACGTGGGCTCTGCTTGCGCGACCCATTCACTAAAGCCCATATAACACTAGTCACCGTGAGTCCAACTCACTAACTCAGTCCTAATCCGGTTTAGGTCCAACCCAACCAGATTACAGGTTCAGATCCAATCCGAACTTGATCCCGCTCTTAAGTGTATGACCCCGCAGGCTCATGGCTACTTCGACACGATTGCAGTCTGACTCTCAATCGATCAGTCGGTAGCGGCTCCTAGCATAACATGCCGACTCCCAAGTACCAAAGAGTCATGACAACTTGCCTTTGCAATGCGACTTACGTCCGAGTCCCTTTTGCCTCACGATATACCTTGTCAGACTATAGGCGAATAATTGTCATCCCTTAAATAGTCCGAATCTCTTCTCGATCCAAGATAAGTGATTCACCCGACTAACTCTTAGTCGATCGCCTCGGTTAACACTTAACCGAGTCGTGTATGGCCATGCTTTCCGAATCATATCTCACGAGAGGGCACAGAGAATATCTCTCCAAGTGGAGGGGCAAAATCCCATCTTGGTTATTCACATCACGCAGCTTGATTCTCAGTCGACCCGAACCCTGCCTTTATAACTACCTAGTTACGGATCAGCGTTTGACAGAACCTAAGTCGGTGATCCTCAACTCGGACTATGCAACAACCTCAGGTCTAAGGATTACATTGATTGAGATATACAAATGACAACTTGTTCGTTGTACCTCAATATGGGTCAATCCGACTCGCTAAACTCTTTATCCTAGTCTGTGTAAGTTGGAATAACATCTCCATGCCCATGACAAGTGGAATCGAGTCATCAAGCCAACTTTCACATTGGTCTAAGTTGTGTGTCCAGCACAACCTCAATGACCAAGGATATTTAGTACAAACAACATGAATGCATAGTTCCACAACCGAATCACATATTCAATGATACACATCAGATGTTTATACAAGGACTACTTAATATCTTTATGAATATAATGGGAAATCTCATCATACATGATTGCCTCTAGGGCATATTCCCAACACAGGTCACCTAGATGCTGGATCGAGGAGTTGCCAGCTGTGCTATGGAGCCTGCGCACTACCCCTAACCGTTCAACCGGCTTCACACCGTTCTTCCTTGTCTATGGGGCAGAGGCAGTTCTCCCAACGAACATCCAGTTCGACACACCCCGCAAAAAGCTCTACACGGAGCAGGAAGCCAAGGAAGCACGGGAGGACATTGTGGACCTGCTCGAGGAAGCACGAGAGCTGGCTCTGTCCAGGTCAGAAATCTATCAGCAGGACCTGCGCCTCTACCACGCCAGCCGGATCTGGCCTACTTATTTCCGCGAAGGAGATCTGGTGTTGCGCCTGGTCTAGAGCACAAAAGTAATGCACAAGCTGTCCCTACCATGGGAAGGCCCATTCATCGTCAGCCGGGCGCTGCACAACAACTCATACTATCTGATCGACGCCCAGCAGCCGGCAAAGAACAAGGCAGATTGCTCGGACCAGGAGACGGAACACCCATGGAACGCGAGCCTACTCCGGCCATTTTACACTTAAACCAGAAGTGTATGTATCTTCCCTTTCATGTAATAAATGAACAAGCTTGGAAGCCTCGGCATAGTGCCGAGGACTTTGTCCCAATTTCGTGCGCCACATTCGTCTCCATACCGGCTGGCCCGGATACCCGTGATTTCTACAGGCGGCATAGTATTGCATGATGCGCCTAGAGCAAACTCTTCGGTTCCGGCTTCAGACCACAAGCTGGCTATCGACCCGGAAAGAGCGAAATATCAAAGTACATACTACAAAAAAATGCCAACGCGGAAAACAAGGGCGCCTAGGAGAACTGGTCGCGCCTGCACAAGCTAAGCTGACAACAACAAACTGAAGTATCATGAGGCACGCCAGCTCAGCCGTTCCTTCGGTTCCGGCTGCAGAACGCAACCCGGCTGGCAGCCGGCAAGGACAACGCTCTAAAGGCCAATGCTCGCGGAGAAAAGGAGAGCTGCTAACAGCCTAGCTCGAAAGGGCACCTTTTTCCTTTTTTTGAGTTTAATAATAACTATAAATGGTCGTGCGTGTAATGAAACTAACCCAAAGCAATGTTGTGTCTCGCATGGCACGAGCCACAACTTGACAGGAAATAAGGTGGCAAAGAGCTTCGACTGTTGGGGATATGCTATATGGGTATCCTCATAGCATGTCTCTTATCTGGATAACCCGGGTGGCCCATAGTTGGTAGCATGGCCCATGGCCTGCTAGGCGGCCCGATTAGATAGATCTAGAAGGGAGGCCCATGCCGGATAAAGGAAGGCTACGGAGGATTCACCGACATACCCGGAGCACATGTTAGACTGATTGTCTACTGTGTAGGACTCTGTAACCTGTCCGGCTAGGACTTCCCCTATAACCCTAGGACCTGGCGACTATATATGTCGGGCCTATGGGAGCCTTTAGGGAACCAATTAACTCATACCTCGCACTGCGAACCGATCCCTGTAACTCGGCGTATTGCCATTATAGTGATTTATAGAAGGAGTAGGATTATGCCACCGTTGTGGGATCTGAACCTCGGTAAGCTGTGTTACCTCGTACCCTTCAACCGCTCGCCTTACCCCACGTCTCTAAACATGCACTGTGAGGACCCCTCCATGGCATACTCGTCGGCAATACCACGACAGTTAGCGCCCACCGTGGGTCCAGGGGTGCTTCAGGCTCTATAGCGGGCGAGGTCAAAGATCTTTGCGGGAATTGGCAAAACCGTAGCCATCGGCCGCGTTCTCTTCTCCGGCAATGTTCCAATCGTCCCTCCTGACGAGTTCTGGATCCCGGCAAAGACGAACCCTACCAGATGCTTGATCGTCTCCATCGGAGACATCAACCTCTTCATTGGCGAAACTGACTTGGGCGCTAGTTCCCTGGGAGTCGGAGGAATGTCAATACCCGCACGGACCTCCTACGGGGAGGATACGTTCGCGAAAGGATCGATGTCGGATATCTCTTCGGAGTTTGCGGACAAAGATCGGAAAATTCAAGGCCCACCCAAACCGCCCCTGTGCAGGATATAATGGTGGAAGATCGCTGCAAGTCCGCCGGCTTCGCTTGTGTGTCTAGACAGCAGAGATCTAAGTTCGCCGGAGTGATGACCATCTTCGATCTGGCGTGTTGCATGCAGAGGGAGGGTGAAAACCCCCGCGATTACCTTGCCAGGTGGCTCCATATACGAGCCGATCTGGCACATTACCCCAATGATGATGCCATGTATCACTTTTGGAAGGACTGGACCAAGGTACACTTCTCCAACATACGCTACGGTAGCAGCAGGCCTCAGGACACCTTATCTTCGAAGCCATGGTGAACACCGTCAACAACTATGCGGAGGCTGAGGAGGCAGCCCAAACAGCTCTCTCGCTCCTTGACGTATCCCCTCCGCCTTAGCCGCCACCACCACCGCCTCCGGTCATCCTCGATGCAGCTGCACCACCGCATCTAATCATTTTCGCAGTAGCTGCACCACCACCTCCAGTCATCATCGCTGCTGTCACACCACGACCGCCCATCATCGAGGAAGCCCCGACACCTTTCGACTCTATGCTTGGTGCGCTCTACGCCGACATCAGCGCTGACTCGGAGGAGATAGACTCCAGCCCGGAGGAGCTAGACTCTGCTATGCAGGAGATGGAGGAGGATTACAAGCGCGACGAGCATGCCAACAATGCCGTCACATCCCGAGAGGTGTTTGTCGCCATTGGGACGGCGATGGATGAAGATCAACCCGTACGAGCTTCGCCTACAGCGTGGACAAGGGGAAGGGACCACCTCTTGCCGTCGACAATGACCGCGCAAAGGTCATGCCCCCTCCACCTAACCTAGTGCAGCAGCCGCGGGAACTCGGCACTGGTCCGAGCAACAACAACACCGCAAACAAGCCGCCTCCAACATCTACGTCTGCTACTGCCCAAATCACTCCAGCTGATAAAGTAATGTATGGCAACCTACTCGTCGAGTCCATGACCATGGCCCATATATGGAACGTAGTTTAGCTTGATGAGAAGCGCCAGCAGTTGCTGGAAGAAGTATAGGCCATCGCGGAGCAAGGCGCCAAGCTAGATCGAGATTTTGCCAACACGTAGAAGTCAATAGAGAAAGCTAGAGCCATGGAGGCCGAGTACAAGACGCTGTTGCAGCAGCAGAAGGCTAAGAAAGCTCCAGTGATGGGCTCCCCCGAAGCCTCCACAAGCAAAGCCATACATTGATAGCGAAGGCAGGCAGGTGATGCCCACCCCTCTTCTCAACCTCGCCGTCGCAAAGACCCTTATGAAACACTAGGAAAAGGCCACCTCTCAGAGTCTCGAGTCTGACCCAGCGTGTTGCCAGTCTAGGCAGCCTAAGCCGGCAAGGGACAGATCTCCTCATGATGTCGGGTCCCAGACGGGTTCATCAGAACGAAGACGTAGGGATGCGCGCAATAGGAAGGATGCTATCCCCATATCCTCCAACCATGGAGGCAAGGCTCAACCTCGTCCCCCGTCTCCCTGACATCGTGAAGACCCCAAGGCTCACCGTCGTATAAATATGCCTCCGCCTAGGCAGAGCGGCATCGTCATCCGCGACAACGCGAAGCAGACCCGTCATGATGGAGAGTGCAACCAAGGAGACAAGAGCAGGTTGCGCCATGACCCTCCGCGTCCGACAAGCAACCGCGACAAGCGTGAGGCATCGCAGGAGGGTAACAGCAAGAAGGCTAACCCACCGCCACCTCCGCCTCTGTCGCCACCATGGCGGAGGAGGCCCGCGTTCATCCCATCCCCTGATGGCAAGAATAAGAAAAGAAGCCCGGAGCCATACGATGCACGTTCACGTCTGGACAAGATCCACAAGGCCAGGGAAGGACCATACCTGGGACCACGTTGCTTTGGACCTGTGATACGGTCCGTGAAAGGATACGGATGTCGCCTAGAGGGGGGGTGAATAGGCAATTAAAACTTTTCCTAGAGTGGCTCAACAAAGGCGGAATAAAACTAGTGTTTACTTTGTTAAGAACAACCTAGAACAACTAAGGTGCACCTATGTGCACCAACAACTTATGCTAAGCAATACAAGCAACAAAGTGATAGCAAGATATATATTACTTCAAGCACGAAGGCTATCACAATGTAAAGTGCATAAGTAAAGATCTCGGGTATAGAGATAACCGAGGAACGCGGGTACAACGATATTTTACCGAGTTCCTCCCAACATGGAGTACGTCTCATTTGGAGAGGGGTGGTATCAAACCACCAACGCCACAAAAGGCCTACCTTATTCTCCGGTGAATCTCACCCCAACGCGATCGATCCACACTTCCACTATCGGTGCACTTGTCGGTGGCAACCGGAACCTCTCACAAGGTTGGGGAACTTCTCCACAACTTAATTGGAGGCTCCCAACAAATTCCAACAATGCCACAACGCCACCAAGGTCACAAAACCGTCTAGGGTTCCAAGAACCCAAGAGGGACAAGCTCCAATGAGTAACTCAAACCAAATCCTCCGAGGAGAACACAAACCGATGCACCAAATGCAAATGGCAAGAACACCACAAAGGTGTTCAAATCCTTCTCTCCCAAATTCCACCAAAGCTACAAAAGCTTATGAGGGAATAAGATAAGAAGAACAATGTAGGAAATCCACAAAAGACTACAAGATCTAGATCCCAATATGTTCCCCTCACTTAGAGGAGAGATTGATTGGTGGGATTGTAGATCTAGATCTCCTCTTTCAAATCCCTCAAGAATATGCAAGAATCATCGGAGGTATTGAGAGAAAGCAAGCTCAAGAAGGTCAACAATGGAGGGGAGAACTTGCAAGAATGGTTGAGGAACCATTGGGGAAGAAGGCCCCTTATATAGGTCCCTCCAAAATCCAACCGTTGCAGCCCAAAAACGCGATTCCCGGTACGACCGGACTTTTTCCCGGTACTACCGGACTTTCCCGACACCACCGGACATTTCCTGGGGTTCCTGGGGCTCCAAACGCATTTTTATCTGCGCTCCCTGGTACCAAAATGCGGTACTACCGGACCCCGGTACTACCGGATCCTTGTCCGGTACTACCGGTCATCACAGAACAACAGCCATAACTTTTGCATTCGGACTCAGATTTCGATGATCTTAGGCTCCTTTTGAAGAGGAAAACAACCTCTACAAGATCATGCAAAGAAACATCATAGTCCTTCAAGGGAGGATAGATCCAAATGACGAAGTAAAAAACCTTCTGCCACGCTAGGTACTAAAATGTGGTACTACCGCCTTTTGGTACCTAGCCCAGCAGTGGCTTTTGGAAACTTGTCAAAAACCTTATGCCGTGCTAGGTACTAAAATGCGGTACTACCGCATTTTGGTACCTAGGAGAGCAGTGGCATTTGGCAACTTGCCAAAACCTACTGCTGCGCTAGGTACTAAAATGCGGTACTACCGTATTTTGGTACCTAGGAAAAGTCAAACCTCTATAACTTTTGATTGGTAACTCCGATCGACTCGATTCCAATTGCGTTGGAAAAAGGACGACATGAGCTACCCTATGAAAGGTGAAAATATTGGTTATCACCAAGTGAGAATGTATCATGTATAATGTGAGATACCTCACTTGGTGAGAAACCGAAAATCCGCCAAGATCAAAATCGCAACAAGATACAAACGGAAGATCCGATTTTCATGAACAAGAGCTTGTTATGGATATTACCACAAGCTCTATATCCTCACATGGATAAGACCAAATAACAACCAAGTATGATGATGCAAATATGCAAAGGTTTGATCTCTCTCCGAACGATGTGACCGAGTTACTCATTCGAGAGCCCCTCTTGATAGTACGGTTATTTATCCTAAACCCGGTCTCCTACTAACAATATGAGACCGGCAAAAGGGAAAACCTATCAAGATTATACCTTTGCCTTGAGCATTCCACTTGAGCTCGATGTATACGATCTTGCCCTTCTCAAGATGGAACGCCTTTCTTAATTCCTCATCATCAATCCATGATTACCGAGAATGGCAAGCATCAAACATGAGATCTTCTATAGATGGTGCATTTTGAGCTTGCACAATGCATCTTCTTCTCATTTCATCGACCTTGAAGCCACCACATGCTCCAAGTGATGCCAATGGATAAATCCTACAAGTATAACTTAATACACACATTAGTCCATAAAGATTGTCATTAATTACCAAAATCACACATGGGGGCCAACATGTTCTTTCAATCTCCCCCATTTTGGTAATTGATGACAATCCCTTTAAGAGGGTTTATATAAGGAATATTAATGAGTAAAATGGTAACACCAATATCAAGTACTACATAAGTATGTGATATTGGTACCACAACCATATATAGAGCAAACTCCCCCACAATACTATGCATGTGTGATGAACTTGAATTTCATTGCATATATTGCCAATCATTATCATTGGTGGAGTTTCCTATATATATACCACATGCTAAGAAACAACAAAGATGCAAGAGCATGAAAGGAAAATACTTAAGAACAAACTCAAAGCATAAACCATTTCCCTTAAACCCTCTAAAATTTCTCCCCCATTGGCATCGATTGCCGAAATGGGTGACAAGTTCTAGAAGGCCAATATAGTGATAAATCCTCCAAAGGTGTGCGATCGAGGACCCAAAGATTGCCAAAAGAAATAAAAAAGAAGAGGCATCAGCAAATGATGAAAGCAAATAGGACTATTACAAGGTCCGACAAACCAATTGAAAACAACAAATGAGTCCAAAAGGAAACAACAAGATATTATGATATGAGCAAAAGAGTGTTTTAAATTACAAATAGAGAAGCTCCCCAATAATAAATGCATTGGAATACATAATGCATAAATATGGAATCCTCGCTCCCCCATAAGCATTTAAAACACAACAAATGAAAGATCAAATAAATGCTTAAATAAAATAGAGAAGCTCCCCAAGATTTGTGCACACTTTAGAATTGTTGTAATTAAATATAAAAATGCACAATAAATGAGAGGGAAGACAAATGAGCATTATTAAATGAATTAGATGAGCTCCCCAAAGATAATGCACCAATTATGATAATTGTATTTGGGAACAAGGTGCATAATCAAAGAATCCTCACTCATCCAAGTTCATTTAACAATACAAGGCATGAGAGAATAAATATGAGTTACCCAAAGATGCAAACAACAGGAACAAGCACTCATAGGAAATTAAATTTGGAAGCCACCAAAAAAATCAAAAGGAATAGAAAGGTGGTCTCCAAGGATTAAAAATCAATTAAAATTATCTTCTCATATGTGTATATGTCTGAAAGTGGAAAATATCACAAAGACATATGACAACAAAGAAGTATGCACACATAAATAATACATACAAGAAATCACATAAAAGGCAAAAAATGAAGTCATAGCATATATCAATAAGATTTTTGCTTCAAAGCATGGCCAAAGGCTCAAATATATCTTATTGTATATTAATGAACTTCAAACACCAACACACTACATATATTACAACTATCACCAAGGGAAAAGGAGAAAGTTGGAATATATGGAGAAAGGCAACAAATAACACAAGGAATAAACAACTAGCAAAATATCACTATTGCACATGTGAGAAGTTGAGGAAAAGATAGGCAATAAAATTGCTAGATTGACATATTTGGGATTTATGGATCACATGCATGATTTTGTATAGTCCCAATTATATGCACTCATCTCAACTTATACACATATACAAAGAGAGTTCTCTTAATACCATGGATATAGATACAACAATAAATACAATAACAAAAATTCATGCTAGAAGGCAACCGACAAACGGTTGGAATCAAGATATATGAGCATGCGAAAGAGATACTTGTTACCGAGATATAATTGGTAGGATGTAGAGGATATGAATTCATTGAACATCCTATAGATTGCCTCCAATTTTCATGTATGCATCATTTCTTCAAAATTGATAGACAACCATCCAATCTATCTCCAATGTACCTAAAACACATTTAAGTACAAAATGGTCCCCAAACTTATTGGGTCCAATGTAGTTAGTGCAACTACAATACATATGAGAGACTCCACATAAATATGTGCATATTGATATGAAATTGAATTTCATGCACAACTTAGCCGATGGGATTTGGTGGAGTTTCCCCTATATTGGATCAAAGAAAGCAAGCATGCCATAATATAAACATATAGTAAATATGCATGCATAAAGCTTTCAAGAACCAAAACGGAGATACAATTTGAACAAAAACACCAATTAAATTGAGATTGCACACACAAGAGTGTGGCATGACAAACAATTTCCAAATTGTATCAAAGAACCAATACAACACATGAAAGGTCACAAGTTCAACAAATGAACTAAGCTAAAGTGAAAAGAGAAAAAGATATATCGAAATAAAAATGCTCAAGGATTTATCTCATTCTAAAATGGTCAAATCATGAAACAAGGAGTGAGACAAAACCAACTCCCAAAAATAGCAAGGTTCCAACAAGAAACCAAACTCCCCAAACTTCTCATGATGGCACAAATACCAAAACGAAAAGATTGAGGTTCCAATCACATAAAACCCGATATGGATCAAACAAAGAAGCATAAATATGAGTGTTCTAAATAATATAGGAGAGCTCCCCCATATATAGTGCATTATATAAGATTTTCCTATTGAATGCAAAATGCACACAAATGGGATCATCACTAGTACCTACAATAAATAAAACACAAGAGGATACCAAAAAAGTAAAAGGATCCAAATGTAGCAAGGAATACATGGGAGCACACAAAATATTTACTTGGCCAAAGATAGGACAAGATTGAGTATAGGCCAAAGTGAATATGATCAATAAATTCTACCATAAATTTAGTAATAATTGTCCAATGACAAGAAGTATTGAGAATAATCTTCCCTAGGTAGTTCATTAGGATATCCAAGATCATATTCACACAAAGAAGCATATAACAAAGTATAAGAATTAAGTTTGATGCTTCGAACAAGATTCTTGGTAGCTTCCAATTATCACACAATCACTAGTGATTAGAGTACCTTGAAGCAAATGGTTTCCATGCGGATATATATATCTAAATATGAGGAAACACATACCAAGAAGCACTCTCACAAACAAGATCCAAAGTATGATCAAAAAGGCATTCAAGCAAATTAGAACTTGTATGCGCAAATGTGTCACATGGGCGCTAGATAATTATCAATATCAATTCTAAGTGACACAACCTAGAATATTCACATTTTCTAGGATTGTAATATGCACTAAGCATAAGACTCCCCCATAATATGATACTACCATAAAACCAACGCGAGGCAAAATAACACAAATAGAGATAATTAATGGACATTATAAAACTTAAATTTCTCATGAGAATTATACCACATAGAGACTAGACAATAATCCAATATAAATACTAGGTGGTATTCCTCATGTACATACAATTTTAGGATTGTGGAATGCCCAAGCATAACACTCCCCCAAAAAGGGATAATCCATTAATTTCTCACAACAGCCAAATAAGATACCAAATATAACCTAGCAAGGCTCAAACATAAGAAACACACATACATGGTGTGCCACCTAATAATACACAAATATGCTTGATACCTCAAGATAATTAAGTGGATATCACAACATGTACAAAAGCATGGAAGATACAAAACCAACACTTGCACAAGGGGGCGAGTAACTTTCAATGTAAAGAGTTTAGCATATGTTACGCAAGGAGGAATATTGGAAATATAATATAATCATGATAATCCAAATGGCTTGGCTTGACAATAATAATTGATGAAGATCCCTCAATTCTTCATAATGTAGCCAAGACTCCAATACCCTCCAAAACACACCTATTGATCATGTTTTGGCTTGTTGGTCCCCAACCAAGTCATGATAATCCAAATGGCTTGGCTTGACAATAATAATTGATGAAGATCCCTCAATTCTTCATAATGTAGCCAAGACTCCAATACCATCCAAAACACACCTATTGATCAAGTTTTGGCTTGTTGGTCCCCAACCAAGTTGGGTCCTAAGAAGTTAGTCACAATAGGCTTGGCAACCCAAATGGATCTTTTCTTGACACCACATTTGGCACCAACAAATTTGGCAAACACATTGCCAACCTCATCCTTACAAAGAGAATAAGCATCATCAATAATGATAGGGTTGGATGAGGAGATACCGAGAGTGCATGGGGAAGAAATATGCCCCTTCTCACGGCATATGTAGCAAGTTCTACTCTTGCCATCTTTCTTCTTAGGTGAAGCCACAACTCGAGGAAGAGCTCGAGTAGTCCTCTTAGGAAGAGGCCCATTAATGACTTGAGGTGGAGATTGAGGTCGCTTCCCTTGTTGCTTCACACTAAGAGGTTTTTTCTTCAATGGGCAAGATCTAACATGGTGCCCTTCTTCCTTGCACTTGAAGCAAACAATGTTGGCCGGATTCTTGACTTGATCTTGGCCATTCTTGTTTTTGTCCTTGTGCTTCAACTTGATAGTGGACTTGTTCTTGACATTGGAGTTGAATCCAAGCCCACTCTTGTCATTGGGGGATTTTTGCACACTCAAGATTTTTTTGAGTGTGACCTTCCCTTGATGACCCTTTTTCAAGTCATTCTTCAAAGAAGTGACTTGAGCCTTGAGCTCTTTGATTTCCTCTACATGGTTAGTTTCAACACAAGTACTAGAGGAAGTAGGTGCTACATTGTTAGAGCAACAAGGCACTAAATGTAATTCATCACGAGATATAGCATGGTTGTGAGAGGATGAATTACAAGGACTAGCACATGGCAATATAAAATTTGGAGTAGATATAGTGCTAATGTCCACATGAGGCCCACTAGATGTTACCTTTGACATGATGGCCTCATGAGCTAACTTTAGCCTACCATGGGAGACTAGAAGATCCTCATGCGAGCTTGAGAGCTTAACATGACTTTCTTCTAATTTCCCATAGTTGCTAGTTAGCAACGCAAGTTGAGCCTTTAGCTCAACATTCTCCTCCAAAATAGATGCTTCACAAGAAATAGAGTTAGTAGCACAAGCATCATCATTATTAGCAAGAGGTGAGGGCAACTTGGCAAGCTCTTTTGAATATGAAGCTTTAAGTTGCTCATGCGACTTGGTGAGTTTTATGAGCTCCCTCTTAACAACCCAAGATCCATTATCAAGATGCTTAAAATCCTCAACAAGTTTAGCATCAGTAACTTCAAGTTCATCATTTTTAAACTTGAAGCAGTTTGCCACCACAAGTTCTCTATCATGGTATTCTTTTACTCTAGATAATTCTAGAGTGAAAGTCTCCTCAAGAGAATTTTTGGTGGTTTGTTCTTCTTCAAGGGAGTCATTTAGTTGAGCAATTTCATTGTCATACTTACGCTCACGCGCAAATCGTTCATCAATTAAGTTTTCTTGATCCTCAATAAGATCATTGCCTTCTATAGCATAATTGAATATTTAAAGAAAGTTGGAGGAAGCAATTTTATTTTTGAGGAGAGCGCCATAGACAACCTCGCCCATTTTCTTAACATAGGTAATATCATACTTACCTCTATAATCATCATTATCATTCTCAACCTCATCATCATCATCATGATATATAATGGGATTCAAAGAGGTTACCTTTGTTCCCTTAGCCATAAGGCATATGTGAGAACCAGAGGAAGGTGATGATGAGATTGCACTTGTAGCTCTATTCAAGGCCTTGTCTTGGCCCATAGAATCTTCATTTTCCTCTACATGTTTAGAAACACAAGCACTAGAGGAAATAGAGGCATTTTTATCATGGCAACAAGACAACATAAGCATATCAACATGAGATTTATTCAAGCCATTACTACATGATATGCAAGGACTATCAACACTAGCATGTAAGGAGTTGTGAGTGCTAGAAGTGTTAAGGTCCAAAGATAGATCATTGCAACTAGATAGGGATGAAGGATTACAAATAGTAAGCACACTATCCACATTGCAATTTCTATCACCACTCACCGTATCATTACCTAGTGAAACATCACATGTTGGTGAGGTGGTAGCCGATGAGAACTCATCTCGGCCGGAAGTGGAAGAAACACAATCATCCTCAATAATGTTGGACTTGCTATATTTATCTTGAAGCTTGGTCCATATCTCATGAGCGCTTGAATAAGGCATGATAGAAGAAAGAACTAAATTGCTCACAACATGCAAAATAATTTTAGTAGCTAGAGCATCTATATGAGAATTCAACTTCTCCTCTAAAGATTCGTTTTGGGTATCCACGGGAGAAGATAAACCCACATATAGATATCCCTCGATAATTAGGTGAATTTCCCGAAATAAATTAAGCATGCGAATTTTCCAAACATCATAATTTGTGCCATCAATTGTGAGCGTGTCCTTGTGCACTAATCCCCTAGCCGACATCTTTAATCTCAAGGCGGTGAAGCCTAAAATGAGAGACCGTGCTCTGATACCAATTGAAAGGATACAAATGTTTCCTAGAGGGGGGGTGAATAGGCGATTAAAACTTTTCCTAGAGTGGCTCAACAAAGGCGGAATAAAACTAGTGTTTACTTTGTTAAGGACAACCTAGAACAACTAAGGTTCACCTATGTGCACCAACAACTTATGCTAAGAAATACACGCAACAAAGTGATAGCAAGATATATATTACTTCAAGCACTAAGGCTATCACAATGTAAAGTGCATAAGTAAAGAGCTCGGGTATAGAGATAACCGAGGCACGCGGGTACGACGATATTTTATTGAGTTCCTCCCAACATGGAGTACGTCTCGTTTGGAGAGGGGGTGGTATCAAACCACCAATGCCACAAAAGGCCTCCCTTATTCTCCGGTGAATCTCACCCCAACGGGATCGATCCACACTTCCGCTATCGATGCACTTGTCGATGGCAACCGGAACCTCTCACAAGGTTGGGGCACTTCTCCACAATTTAATTGGAGGCTCCCAACAAACGCCACCAAGGCCACAACGCCACCAAGGTCACAAAACCGTCTAGGGTTCCAAGAACCCAAGAGGGACAAGCTCCAATGGGTAACTCAAACCAAATCCTCCGAGGAGAACACAAACCAATGCACCAAATGCAAATGGCAAGAACACCACAAAGGTGTTCAAATCCTTCTCTCCCAAATTCCACCAAAGCTACAAAAGCTTATGAGGGAATAAGAGAGGAAGAACAATGGAGGAAATCCACAAAAGACTCCAAGATCTAGATCCCAATATGTTCCCCTCACTTATAGGAGAGATTTTTTTTGTGAACCACTTAGAGGAGAGATTGATTGGTGGGATTGTAGATCTAGATCTCCTCTTTCAAATCCCTCAAGAATATGCAAGAATCATCGGAGGGATTGAGAGAAAGCAAGCTCAAGAAGGTCAACAATGGAGGGGAGAACTTGCAAGAATGGTTGAGGAACCATTGGTGAAGAAAGCCCCTTATATAGGTCCCTCCAAAATCCAACCGTTGCAGCCCAAAAACGCGATTCCCGGTACGACCGGACTTTTTCCCGGTACTACCGGACTTTCCTGGCACTACCGGACATTTCCTGGGGTTCCTGGGGCTCCAAACGCATTTTTATCTGCGCTCCCTGGTACCAAAATGCGGTACTACCGGATCCTGGTCCGGTACTACCGGTCATCACAGAACGAAAACAGCCATAACTTTTGCATCCGGACTCCGATTTCGATGATCTTGGGCTCGTTTTGAAGAGGACAACAATCTCTACAAGATCATGCAAAGAAACATCATAGTCCAGCAAGGGAGGATAGATCCAAATGAAGAAGTAAAAAACCTTCTGCCGCGCTAGGTACTAAAATGCGGTACTACCTTTTTTTGGTACCTAGCCCGACAGTGGCTTTTGGAAACTTGTCAAAAACCTTCTGCCGTGCTAGGTACTAAAATGCGGTACTACCGCATTTTGGCACCTAGGAGGGCAGTGGCATTTGGCAACTTGCCAAAACTTACTGTCGCGCTAGGTACCAAAATGTGGTACTAGTGGTGAGATTCCCTGCAACTGCAGTTGATAAATTCACCAAATGGATAGAAGCTAAACCCATTATAAAGCTTGATGGGGTAACTGCCCTTAGGTTTGTCTGGGTTCTAGTGGTGAGATTTGGTCTCCCACATAGCATTATCACCGACAACGGCAGCAACTTATCACTTGGAGAAGTGGAATCTTATTATTGGGACAAGGGCATCCGACTTGAGCTATCGTTTGTGGCACACCCACAGTCTAACAGACAAATTGAGCGAGCCAATGGATTAATTATGCAGAGAATCAAGCCATGTCTAGAAGCACCGCTACATAGAGCAGCTGGATCCTAGGCGGAAGAATTGCCATCTGTTGTGTGGAGTTTACGAACTACACCCAACAGATCCACTCGCTACACCCCTTACTTCATGGTATATAGAGCATAAGCCATCCTGCCTTCCGACATCCTTCACGATTCACCAAGAGTTGCCGCCTACGACAAAGATGACGCTAAAGAATCCAGACGCCTAGATGTGGACCTTCTTGAGGAAGAGCGCGTTTTGGCATGCCAACGATCCGCCATCTACCAGCAGATGCTACGTAGCTACCATAGTCACTGTGTTCGGCATCGCTCATTTAAAGAGAGGGATCTGGTGCTCCGACTTAAGCAGAAGAAGTCACAAAAATTATCCCCGCCATGGGAAGGACCGTTCATCATAAGCAAGGTGCTGCTCAATGGGTCTTACTACCTCGTTGACAATCGTGAACTTTAGGATAAACCCAACAAAGATCATAACCGTAAGCGACGTGACTCGGATGATGACTACCCGGAGCTTGATCGGCCATGGAACATAGCACATCTACATCCTTTTTACACTTAGCATATTTTTTATCTACTATGTACCTCTTATATTATCAATGAAATAAATCTCTCTGGTTCACTCATATTTCTGAGTCGTTTACCTCTAGTGTTCATTTTTGGATCGTATAAAACCTTTATGCACAATCTTTGCATTTGCACTTGTGAAAATTCCGCCTGCGGGCATTATCTTAAGTTTTCTATTCTACACGTTCTTTGTTGTTTTTATGTGGATTCTGGAGTAGTGACTTTCGGCACTTGTTGTCGGTGATTTTGTGCTTAGTTTTTTGACGGTGCCATTGGTCATCATCACTTAAGCGCATGGTTCCGACTATGAGTCTTCCGACTCACGAAAATTCAAGCATAAAAACCAGAGTAATGGATAAGACAGCACTTGCTTAAAAAATAATTACATGCTAGAACCAGTTCTTGAGTAGCAGGAAATTATAACTATTGTTTTTTCCACCTTAAGTTAATAGAGTAGTTTTTCCGCATACACAAATTCCAGAGGAAACAAATATTACATAGTGTTTTTCATTCCTCTAGAGCAGGAGACTTGGAAGCAGCATCATTGGTAGCAGGAGAGCCATCCTCTTCGAAGTCGGTGGTCTTGAGGGACTCGAAGGATCTCTGATGATCGCCATCAATGATCTCGAGCAGCACGAAGACGTTGTGGTCGACCAACTCGGCAACCCATATGTCATAGCCCGCGAGCGATGCCCAGATAGCCTTATGGTCGATCTTCTGACCTTCATCGTCTACGTCGGGAAGTCCTGAGGTTACCACGTTGATGTCGGCATCTTCATAGTGTGCCTTGACCATCGCTAGCGACATGCTTGCACCAGCCCGTGTACATGAAGCTTTCCAGCTTACAATACGCTTGGGGGCTTGGCGCAAGATCTCCGAGTACTTCATCATGGAGTTCACTACTTTAATATTGAT
Source organism: Avena longiglumis (assembly GCA_030063025.1). Taxonomy (NCBI): domain Eukaryota; kingdom Viridiplantae; phylum Streptophyta; class Magnoliopsida; order Poales; family Poaceae; genus Avena; species Avena longiglumis. The sequence continues at coordinate 333,152,390 of CP125978.1, forward strand.
CTGGAGGGGCTAGGCTATCTCCTTGACCTGCCTGACGACGGTGCTGATGAAGTTGCTGGCAAGGACCATTCATTCCTTTGGCGGAGGAGGCGAATTAGTCAAACCAATAGGAGTTGCATTTCCAACAAGGGAGCGCATGAGTTCAATAACAAAAAAATTCAAAGTACCTGACTTACAGTAGTACAAGACGGAGAATTACTTACCAAAGATGCGCGCCTCGGCTTGCTGGAGCGTCTCCGCCATGGAATCCCGCTCTTGTCGGAGGATCTTGTATGCTTCAAGATTGCGTTGATTCTCCTCATCGGCAACTTTCTTCTGCTCTTTCAGCATCGCAATCTCCTCCTTCAAGCGGTTGATCTCAGTATTGGCAGACTCCTGCAATGCCGCCATGGACTCATTGTGCGTCTTCAAGGTATCGGTTCTCTCCTGCTTAAGGATTTTGTTTTCCCTATCCAGCAACTGAATGTGCTTGGATTGCTCAACAATGTCCTTGGTCTTGGCGATGGTTACTAAAAATCGGAGAAAGAACAATACACAGTGAGTAGTCGGAGAGTGAAGGCACAAGTCCAAGCCGGAGTACAAAAACGAAAATAAAAATAGACTCTTGCTCTTGGTGATTTGTTCCTTCAAGAAGGCCGTTTTACCCTTTTCGGCTTCCAGCTCTGCGCGCATCTTGTGGAACTTCTCGTTGGCGATGCCTCTCCGAGCATTTTCATTCTGTGGAAAGAAGATCAGAACCACTTAGTCTACTTGGAGCATCTAGCCGGATAATGATCCACCTAGAGGCTTGGGGGATATAGTGAGAGTTTTTTTATCTCGGAAGTTGCTCAGTCTTTCTTTAAGCATCTAGTTGGAACTAATTTAGTTTTCAACTAGAAGCTTGGGGGCTACAGTATGAGTTTTTAATTCAGCATGTATGCTTAGTATTTCTTTAAGCATCTATTCGGAACTAATTCTATTTTAATTAGAGGCTTGGGTCTACAGTATTGAAATTTACAAACATTGTGTATGCTACTCTGAAAGTATCTAGTCGGAATAACTCATTCAAACTAAATACTTGGGGGCTACGGTGCGATGTTTTCTAGCTTAGTCACTCTTAGAGCATTCAGATGCAAAGACCTATGGTTTTCTGTCTAAATCCTCGGGGGCTATAGTGGGATACTCATATCAAATGCAAAAGGAAAATAAAACTTACAAGTGCGGTGATCTTGAGATTGGTGGTTTTCGGCAAATATCTTGCTGAAGGAAAGGCTATTTCCTCGCAAGATATCAGCTTGCCGGAGGAGCTCCTCAAGACCGCAAGTCGGAGAGGTTGGTGTTGCACCAGGAGCCAGAGTTGAGCTACTCGGCGTAAGTGTCGGGTAGACTATCTTCGGGAGTTCTGTGGTTGTCCTGGGTGCAGAAGCGCCGCCTTCGAGTGATGTTCCACCTACCACCATCACCTTACTGCTACCGATGGCATCCTTAGCCGGAGCTTCAGCCATTTTGGAAGTAGTACTTTCTTGTGTCGCCTGCTCGCTGAAAACAACAAACTCTGCGGAGGCGGCTGGGTCCACTTCCATGGCGGAAGGGCCAGAGGCATCCCTAGCCGGAGAGCTTTTCGGAGCGGTGGAAGGCTGACGCTGGGAGTGGTAGGGGCGATGACGGGAGATGCGTGCTACGACACGTCTCGATGCAACATATCTTTAATATTTTTAGAAGCCCCAAAAGTTTAGGAGTTCTTCAAACTAATACTAGCCTTCTTCCTGAAACGTGCAAAAATTATAAGTACAGGAATAAGACGAGCAATGGACAATGTCGGAGGATGAGAGACTTACACAATAGTGGGTGCTTTGTTGAAAGGGATCTCGGTGATCTTTCTCTTCTCCACCTCCAGGGCGGCGGTAGTCCTCTTGGAGGCTCCAGCCTCCGTCTTCTTCTTGCCTCCGTCGGCAGCGTCAGAGGTGGAGCTCTTCCTCTTACGCACCAACAGAGCATCATCATCGGACATGACAGTGACTTCCTTCATCTTGGGGTCGTAGATTTGGACAGCCGTGTCATCCTCCTCTAGACTTTTAAGCTGTTAAGTGAAATCCCAAAGTTAGATGTGATGATAAGGGCTAGACGGAAGAACTAGAGCATATGTCATACACGGAAAGTAAACAGGTACCTCTGGGCACTTGCCCTCCTCGAACATGTCGTAGGTGATGGTGAAGCCACGCTTCCTATCTTTCACCTTGACGATGTCCTTGAGGCTGAGCTTGACGGAGTCGCTAGAGAAGTTATCCTCGGAGATATGGAGGCTATCCTTCCTCTCCTTGGTATATTCATGCATCAACTTCGAGCGGTGCTACAGAGGCTAGATCCGCCTAACGAATCAGCACATGGCCAGGTCCAATTCGGTCATACCCGTCTCTACGAACCACTCTATCCGCCTTATAGCGCGGGAAGCGTCGTTGTCGGAGGGGAGGGAGGCTTGGGATCTCCATGTCGGGGCTTCGGTAGCGGCTCCATAGACAAAGTCCGGATACCTTCCTTCTTGTCCAGCCAGAGGGATATCTGGGCCATAGAAGTATGTCCGTTGCCAGCTCTTGCAGGACTCGTGACCGATGATGTCGGGGAACCGCCGGCCAGGCCGGATCTTAAAACTAATTGTCCCACAATTCCTGAGCTCGTCCTTGCTCGCTCCGGCTTCCCTCTTGACAGTAAAGAAGTATATAAACAAGTCTAACCTAGTCCTAATCCCTAGGTAACCCTCGCAAAGCACCACGTAGTTGCTAAGCGCGAGAATACTATTGGGGGAAGGTTCTGAGGTTGAACTCAGTAATGATTGAGGACAGAAAGGAAGAAGTTGGAGATGGGCAGGGAAACACCACGTACTAACTGAGCTTTGAGGTACACCTTCTCTCCAGCTTGGGGAGAAGGGGTGACCTCGCCGGCCGGCACCGCCCGCCAGACAAGCCCCTCCATCGCGAGGAGGTAGCCTTTAACGAGCAGCTCCCTGATATCACTGTTAGTAACATCAGATCCATGACAATCCCCCTTGTGGGAATCACTTTCTTCTTCCAGCCGCTCCAGCGCCGCTGGGTTATGTTCGCCGCTAGGACTTGGGAAGCAATAGGCCCTCTCGGGGCACGTGGACGGCGCTCGCCGGCTTCGCCGCAGCATCAGCTGCTGCCGCCATGGATAGGTTAGTGCTGCTGCTCTCCATTGGGATGGAAGAGGAGATGGCTGGGGAGATTAGAAAGATAGGATTTTTCGCATGCGCACGGAGGGCTCGAGGAGATGCTCGCAGGAGGAAGACGATGACGTAGGAGGATAATGAGGTGAAAAGTAAAAATCCACCGCGGATGTAATTTATAACCTCTAGCGTCAAGATTCGTGCAAAGTGATCGAATGGTCGGCGCGTGGACAACATGTGCGGGCATGTGCGCGGAAATTTCGCCACGTTCCCAACCGCCGCCGCCAAAGGTTCGCATCCTTCGCACGGGAAAAACAGACCTGATTGTGTTCTCTGCATGTATGAGTTACGAGGCGCCGCTGACCTATGTCTACGTCGTTCTAGCTGACACGAGCAGGTGAACCATCACATCGGAATATTCTGGCATGGAGGGATCCAGTCCGGCTATGAGAAGAGTACGATGGAAGATTCGGCATTTCTCTGACTTACAAGTTGAAGACGGAGAATATTGCAGGGTTCTTGGGAGGACTACAAGATATTGCTTGACGATTTGCCAACATCCATCTAGACGGAGCATTCAACCTGAAGAGGCAAGACGGTGCAAGATCTCGGAATTCTCCGAGGGATACTGTTGGGTATATGCTATATGGGTATCCTCATAGCATGTCTCTTATCCGGATAACCCGGGTGGCCCATAGTTGGTAGCATGGCCCACGCCCTGCTGGGCGGCCCAGTTAGATGGATCCAGAAGGAAGGCTCATGCCGGATAAAGGAAGGCTACGGAGGAGTCACCGACATACCCGGAGCCTTGGAGTGCAAGACATGTTAGACTGATTGTATACTGTATAGGACTGTAATCTGTCCGGCTAGGACTTTCCCTGTAACCCTAGGACCTGGCGACTATATAAGTCGGGCCTATGGGATCCTTTAGGGCACCAATTAACTCATACCTCGCACAGCGAACCGATACCTGTAACTCGGCGTATTGCCATTATAATGATTTATAGTAGGAGTAGGATTCTGCCACCGTTGTTGGATTTGAACCAGGGTAAGATGTGTTACCTCGTACCCGTCAACCGTCCGCCTTACCCCACATATCTAAACACGCACTATGAGGACCCCTCCATGGCGTACTCATCGGCAATACCACAACATCGACCCGACTGGCTACCCCAGCCGGCCCGAACCTCGGGGACTACACCCAATGGGCGCGCTCCCGCGCACCCATCAACCCAAGTCAAGACGGCAAAGAGATTCGACCCGGCTGGCTACACCAGCCGGCCCGAACCTCGGGTACTACACCCAGTGGGCACGCTCCCGTGCATCCATCAACCTATGTCAAGACGACAAAGAGCTCCAACATGGCTGGCTACCCAGCCGGCCCGAACCTCGGGGACTACACCCAGTGGGTGCGCTCCCGTTCACCCATCAACTTAAGTCAAGATGACAAAGAGCTTCGACCCGGCTGGCTACCCCAGCCGGCCCGAACCTCAGGGACTACACCTAGTGGGCGCGCTCCTGCGCACTCATCAACCCAAGATAAGGCAGTCAAGATCCCCGACCCGGCTGGCAAGCCCAACCGGCTCAAATTCCAAATACTACAACTGATGAAGGCATAAAGACAAAAACACCAACGACAAACAAAAAGACAGAATGAGCTCAAGAACAAAAGGGGGCATCAAGCCAATAAGCGGAACACGAAGGTTCCGCACAAAATTCAAAGTTTGACGTCATAGATTCACCAACATGTAGCACCAACAAAGGGCAAGTTTGACAAATACACCTGGCATACCAGGGATCAAGGCGCATGAGCAGGAGAGGGAGCATCGGCAGCAGGAGCAGGAGGTGGACCGGCAGGAGGAGCACCAGCGTCGGCTGCAGGAACTTGGCTGGTGGAGGCAACATCGGTGGAATTCCAGGGAGCTGGGACCCAGTGAAACGGCAACGGGTCGGAGGGGTCGCGGAAGTCACGCTCCAGATCCACATAGGTGCTGATCTTCACCCCATAGGACCAGATCGCCGAAATGCTGTCGCGGAGGCCCTAGTAGCTGGTCCCGAGACGGAAACCGCGAGTGAGCACACCTAGATCAGCCCCCGAATACCAGGACTTCACCAGGGCTAGAGACATCTCCATGCCGCCGCGAGCTTCCCATTCCTTGTGGATCTCCAGCATGTCGATGTCGCAAGACAAGGCAACAGCTAAGTTGGCGATGTCATGCAGATCACCCGCCTCCGGCCAAATGTAATGGAAGAGGTCATTATCAACGACACGAAGACCATTTCTCTCCTCCGCCAGCACCTTAACCAGATCTAGGGCGGTCAGGTCACGGCTAGCCTCCTCCACCGGCAGCTTCTCCAGAGCCATCTCGGTCGACTCAGGGTAATGAGCTACAACCAAAGACAGGAGTGAGTGGCAAGACTCGATTCATCTAGCCACGGTACTATGGAGTCAAGGAGCAGAAAATCTTACTGACAACCATCTCCGAGATATTCTGGAGGTGCTGGGTCAGATCCTCCTCCCGGGAGCGGAGTGTCTTGATTGTCTCCTCCCTTTGGGCGGAGATCATTTCAAAATTCTTCAGCACCTCCCCCCGGATGTCAGCTGCCTTCTTTCCCCTCTCCACGCTAACCTCAAGCTAATGCTTGGCCGCAGATAGTTGGTCGAAATGCGCCTGCCGCGTCCTATTCGACTCCTCCAGCCGGGCAACCTCAGCCTTGAGGCGCTCCACCTCCTTCTCCTTGTCCAGGATCATGGCTGTAGGAGGATACCCGATGGTCAACAAAAAATGGGAAAAGGGAGTAAATCGCCAAGACAGGTCGGAAGAAGCAATCTTACAGCCTAGATCCTGGGTGTTCTTCACCGACTCCGAAAATGTTCTTTGCAAAGAGAAACGAGTAAAAGACAGAACAACAAACCGGTTGCAAAAACAAAGCTTGGAAAAAGATAATGGGGAGAGACACCTATCTCCATCAAAACAGACAAATTTTTTGCCTCGCCAAGGCCCTCCTCCATTCCCTCAACTAGGTGGCGAACCTGGCTGAGTGCGACGGGCGCTGCGCCCGAGAGCTGGGCGAGGATCGCACCCGGCGTCAGCACAGCCGGATCCAGCCTCGAGACGGTCACCACGACCTCATCATCATCAGTAGCCGCACCCGAAGATGCGGCCACCACCAACTCCCTCCCAGCTGGCTTGGAAGTGCCCGACTGGCCACTGCCCACTACAACCGTCTGCACAGCCGCAGCCTCCTCTGTCACCTCCGTGATGACGAGCCTAGTGGAACTGGCTGGAGCATCGCTCCAGGCCAGGTTCACACCAGCCCCAGGACGAAGGAGGGGGGTCTCGGGGTCCTGTGCAGCCGCGAATAGCTGCCCCAACCGCAAAGAAGCGGGCGCCTGGTGCAGCAGCCCCATGGTTGGGGAACCCTGAGGAGCCCTAGGCGGAGATGGCGTGGCAGGCGCAGCCAGCGCGGGTGCAGCTGGCGACCTCGCCACCTCCTCAACCGCCGGAGGCGGAGGAGGAGCAACGGCGGTGGCACCAGCATCGCCAAGCGACATCGCCTCGCTGCATGGAACGAAAGTGAGAAAAAACCATGGCAGAACCACAAGACAAACGAAGAAGTTTGGACAAGGAAAGATGCTGACCCAACGACGGATGGCGCGGTGATGACTTGGCGCGCCCGGCGCGTCCTTTTTTGCTCAACGGGAGCCAGCGCGGCAACGGGCACCGCCCTCTTCCCCCGGGCTTTCGCCACGGCCTTCTCTCGGCCGGCCTAATCATCGGTGGCATCGACTGCAACAAAAGAAAAAATCTTACCACAGCTCTACGGGCCAGGACGAAGAAAGGAACTGCAACCAGAAGCTTACCATGAGGATCCTAGGGGACGTCGTCCATCTGGACGGGAAACCCTTCGGGCTCCGTCTGGGGGTACTTCTTCGGCTTCTTATCCTCCAAGAAGGAGGGGAGCGGGAAGTCACCCATACCATCTTCGGCTAGCTGCGGCATGAACAACTACTCAAAAAGGGGAGCATAAGGCACCCAAGGAAAGCTAACAGCAATGAAGATAAACGCAAGAGAACCAGAGAAAAACTCACCCGAGGCGGCAGGTGGCCACGGTGTTACGGCGGGCAGGAGTATGCCCAGGTTGCCTCCATGCTGAACATGGAGATCATGGAGATCCTATTCCGCAAGTCCTGGTAGGGAACATCCTTCCGCGACGTCCGCGTTAGATCATTGGCGGTCGACAGATGGCACATCTTGTGCGACCGCTTCTGCAGCGGATGTCCGATAGCGCGATAGTGTAGCTTCCAGTATAGTGTGATGTCCCGGGAGGTGAGCCGCTCCGTCTCCACCATCGCCTCCACCTGGGCGGCCATCCGATCAAGGTACGCCACAGCGCCCATACCCTTCGTTGCCCAGCCCTTCTGTGTCGAGGGCACATTGACGAAGGGCGGCAGGAAGATCCAATCCACCTGCGTGGCATTGCTCACATAAAAATATGAGCGCTGCCACAGCTTGACATTGTCGGGGAGCTCGAACACCGGCATCTACGAAGAGAGCCGAGGTTAGATGGCGCAGTAGCCCGTCTATGTCAGCGGACCGTCCTTGGCGGTGTTTTGAGCTTTAAAGTGGAAGAACTTGAGGAAATTCGCCACCTTGGGCCACACCCCAAGGTACGATTCGTAGCAGTCCGCATGATGCGACAGCTGCGCGATGGCGTTCGCACCAAGGTGGTGGAGTTGGAGGTCGAATAAGACGAAGAGTTGGAGGAGAAAGGGGCTGACAGGGAGGCCAAAGCCATGGGAGAAATGCGTGAGGAAGACAACACGTTCCCCCGACCGAGGGTCCGGGACCCTCTCCCCCTCCGGCGCCAGCCGATGCTTTGCCAGCATCAACGAGGGAAAAAATCTAACCTGCCGATACTTGTAAACGAGGTCATCGGTCAGAAGGACCCGCACCAACCCCCTCACTGCTTCGGCAACATATGGATAGAAGAAGCGGCCGTGATGGACTGTGTGCGGTGGTTCCGGCGGCAACAGAGAGGAGGCATAAGGAGCGAGACACGCTGGGAGGCAGGGGAAGGAGAGCCGGAGGAAGAGGAAGTGTAAACCCCGCTCCCCTCCAGGGCCCTATTTATCCCCGCGAAGGGTACCATCACCCCCTCACCTTCCGTGCGACGCGTGGCAACAAGGCCCCCCGTCTCCACGACGCTACGGCTCCGAATCCTCTGCGCTGTCAAAACCAACCACAGAAGATCCACCCGTTACCAGGAGACGAGGCATGCACGCTCGCCCCGAGAAACCGCTGCGGCAAGTGGCATGCGCAGTTGTCAAAAACTGACGCAGCGACGAGGAAGTTCAACTGACGCGACGTGCGCCAGAGCAGCAGTCGTGGATGACGACATCACCAACCTCATCAAACTGACGCTTCGTCTCCAGCTTCGCCAGTCGGTCCCTGCCTTTGTTGTCTACACCCAGTGGGCGGCCATCGATTCCTCAGCCGGTTAAATCCAGCCAGAAATCAAAAGCAAAAGCCGCAGCCGGACGCGGACAACCAACTACATCAAGACACAAAAAGAGGACGCAAGACCTTACCCACCGGCCTAGTCCATACGTGCTCGGGGACTAGTGTTGGGGGGATAACCCCTGGGTGGGGAAAGCTAGGCACAAGTAGGCCGGCTCTAGAAGGAACAGGCCGCCAGGCCCTCAAGAAGGACAACTCCAGCTGATCGGCTAATACCGCCCGGCTGGGCTTAAAACTTTCCCGATTGGCCCGTCTAGCCGGTAGCCAGAAGAACCGGCCGAGTGGCCACTTCCACCCAGCTCACCTCAGATTCGATGGAAAGGACGAAGGGGGTGACGCTCCTTGCGGGGTACACCTCTACCCCCCCCCTTCGTCACCAGGAAAGCTAGCGTGCCGTCACAGCCAACGCTACCCGACGAAGATAAAGCAAAGTGGCCGGCTGACCACCAAAAGCAGTCCGGGTGACCTTTAAATCAAGGGTGACGCCCGAAAGGAAGCCCGGGTGACCGCTAAAGAAGAGGATGACACTAAAATAAGGGCGGACTGGGTCCTGGCCCACCAGCTGGGCCCTGCAGCTGGCCCTGCCCTATAATCCCGTATCCAAACAGTAAACCCTAGAGCCCAAATTGTAATCTCCCCCCCAGACCAGTATATACGGGAGGGTAGAGCTAGTGTTCTAGGTAATCAATGGTAGAAGGATAGAAGTGCTAGCCTCTAGTTTTCATCCTGTGCTAGCACTCGATAGTAGCTAAGGAAATAGCTCCAGGAGCATCTGTATTGGGCATTCGCCCCTTCGTATAGTTCATCTTGCAGGAGTAGGGGTGTTACCTCGCCGAGAGGGTCCCAAACCTGGGTACGTCGTTGTGTTTGCAGTTTACCGTGCCCAACCTGTTGAGTGAGCCACTGATTGCATCTGAGTGTCCCTCTTTAGCCATCCCCGATGGCACTGCCGTGTTCCACACCACGACAACCGCGTCCGACCATACCAGCAGTCGTTATGATGACTATGTCCTTTGGCAAAAATTGGTCCTTGTATTTTCAATGCCTCGATGTGGTACGGGCGCGCGGTACAAACATTTCCAACCATAACGGTGGTCATTATGTGACCTAAAAGCTGCAAAATCTTGAGGATTTGATTAGTAGCTTCACGCGCCTTTGCACATCTTAGCAAAAGGCAAAATAACAGCAAATAGGTTTTGTAAAAATCAGCAATACCTTAAGGCCACATGTTAGCAAAATATAAAATTGAGGATTACCTTCATTTCTTCTCCTATTTCCAAAGGTCTTCTTGAACACTCTTTACTGAAAACAAAGTAAACAAAACTAAACTAACACAAGAGTAAAACTTTTATTTCACATGGGTTGCCTCCCATGAAGCACTTCTAGTTAAGGTCAATTAGCTTGACCCACATGGTGATCATTTAAGTTTAGTGAGTGGAACACTCACTCAAAAGTAATTAGCTTTCAACATGATTATAACATCATCATCATTATTAGACTTGGCCTTCTTCTTTCTAGGGAAGTGGACTATAAAAGGATCTGTAGATGGAAGTCCTATTCTCAAATTCTCTTCATGCAAATTTATTAAAGCTTTAATAATTATTTGGAATGGTGTACCTAGAATTATAGGTGCTATGGGAACTTCGGGCATGTCCGCTATAACAAGATCAATAAGCGCGGGGCCGCCTTTAATTTATACCACTATATTTTCTTTTATCCTAATAGCTTGTTTGTAAGTTAAATCAGCAAGATGGAGTCTCATTTCAGTGGTTGTAAAAGGGGCCAAGTTTAATTTATCAAATAGGCTTTTGGAAATTTTTGAGACGCTTGCACCAAGATCACAAAGTGCAGATATCTCATTAACACCAACCTTAATTTTAATAGTGGTCCCATATATATCATCTATCTTAGCAGGAAGATTATTAGCTAGTCTCTTATACTCCATTTCTAACTCTCGAACTTTAGATGCTACTTGTTGAATAAATTGTTGATAGGTAACATTATTACCTTTTTCAGTATCGGGATTCTTTATGGTGATCATCTTTAATAGATATTCCACAGTCTATTTGGGTGTTGGTGTTTTGCTATAATGTAGCTCTTTAGGCTTGTCTTCATTATTTTTGACCCTTATCATCTTGAGGTCTTCCACCGGATTTGGCTCGGGCTTTCCAGCGAATTTTGCAAGTATGAGAGCTTGGCTCTCAGCTACCTTGCCCAATTGATCTTTCATGGTCTTTGTCCTTTTCTGTAGAGCCTACACATCATTTCTAATTGCAACGGCTTGATTAAATAATTTACCAATACTAGTTTCATGGTTCTCTGTGATTTTAATAAGCATAATATTTTTCTTGGTTTGATCTTGCATAAAATTTCTAACAGTATGTTCAAATGAGAGATTTCCATGGTTTGCTCCATTATGATTATCAAAGTTATTATAAGGAGCTCCTGCAGGATTATAATAATGTTTTTGAACATTAGAAGAAAAGTTTTGATTTTTTTCCATGCAGGATTATAAGGACTATGAGCTACAAAATTAACATTATTAACATCGATAGAGATAGCATTAACTTGGGTATCTTCCTTACCCTTTGCTATATTAAGTAGTTCATATACCTTTGAGTAAACTCTTCATTGTTTACCTAGGTGATTGAATTCACACTTTTGAGGTTCTTTCCACACATGCCATTGAGCATGGTTGTTTTGCATATCATCAAGTAGTTTCTTTGCAACTATTAGAGATTTGTCCCATGAAGGAACTAGGGTACAACGATCCCTAGGTTTGTGAGGGGTACGAACACGTGTTCCCAAGGAGCCTTAGCAACGGTGGCGACGGCGAAGCAAGAATCATGGCAGAGAGGTGACATGGTGTTTTTACCCAGGTTTGGGACCCTCATGAGGAGGTAAATCCCCTACTCCTGCTTTGTTCTATTGCTCGCTTGGCTTCGCGAGGGTATAATGGAGATGATATCTCTAGGGTTTAGATCTCTAAGGATCGATCCATTCTAAGGTAGAAGGAGCCCTTATATAGGGCAGCGCTAGTCCTCTTCCCCGAAAACATTTGGCGGGAAGGGTTGCCACATTACCGCGCAGGAGGCACATGCCGCCTCTTGTCTTCTTATGGCCGCCCGCTAGCTGTCTGGTGGAGTAGTGGACGGTTGCGTTACCGCTGCTCTGACCTGGCTTATTTACACTAAAGCATTGTGTCTAGCTCTGAAACTTCCTTGCGTCATTTTCTCCCTACTTTACCCCAGAGGGGAGGGGCAGCATCTTTCTTTCCCGAGGCGGTCCAGCCTCACCGTGGACTGCCCGTTGGCGCGTCGTCTAGCGCACGATGCCCCAAACTATGAAGCCATCCCTCGCGAGGCGACCGCCATTGACGACGAAGGGTGCTCCGTGCTATTGGTGCACCCTCGGGAGGGTCTCACTTATCAAGGACTCCGCTAGGGTATGCCTTGTGGGTCCAACGTCTCGACGGGATGGGGTACCCCCAGTTCCAATAGTCTGATAGTAGCCCCCGGTAGCTTGGCTTGCACGTGTCGGGTAAGGTGCGAGGAAGTCAAGGGACCTTCTGACGCCAGGCCCACGATCAGTCACGTCCAGACGTGACTCGTCGGAGCGGTCATCGGCACCTTCCATGTGGCCACACGGCACGTGGTACCCGCCCGATGCGGGAACCATACCTCCTGTTCAAAGGGGTTGGGGTTCGCTGCGCCCATAAAACCCCGAACCATGGAACAGCTGAGACGCTTCATCTTCTCCGTCGTTGCCACTCCAGCCGCCGATCCTCTAGCCTCCTTCCCCATCAACTTTCGTTATGGCTCCCAAGAAGACCCATGCTGCCGCCTCTACCTAGGGCTTCCTCTTGCCGAACGCAGGAGTTCTGCCTTGGCCCACCATTCTCAACATCGAATGGTTGGAGAAGGCCAAGAAACTCATGGTCGCCCGCTCGAACGAGTGGGGGGCTTCGCGGTCCTGGTGTCCCGGAATCGGGGAGAGTGGATGGCGTCCTACCGCGACCGTGGTTTTCACACGCTCCATTGTCGCCAGGATCGTTCCCCCTTTCTCCTCTTTCTTCCTTGCCGTCCTGGAGCACCGCTGCACCCAACTGCTCCACCTCCATCCATGGACTGGCATGCTCCTCGCTGCCTTTGCGTATTGGTGCAAGCCCTTCGTCAGTGTTCCGCTCTCTATTGCTTTGTGCCAGCACTTCTACCGCCTCCTCGTCCTCTCTCCATAGGACACCCTAGGAGGCGTTGGGTTCTTCACTAGCGAGGAAGGGGATTTCGCTCCCATCTGCATCCTTGGAGGCTCGTTGGAGTTTAACTATGACTGGGTGCTGGTTGAGGCCGAACGAGCGTAGCCGCAACTCCGTGTCCTAGCAGGGGCTGGCGTGGAGAACCCGGGATGGGCTCGCGAGGCTGCTGCCTTCATGAGCTCTGGTCCCTTCGCGAGGCGCGAGGCACGCCTGAGGAGCTTGGGGTTGACCGGTGACATCGTGATGCGGGAGTATCTGTGACAACAGATCTCTCCTGTTTAGGAACATTGAAGGATCCTCTAGACCCTGGAACCCGGTTGAGACAGGGATAGGCTCTCGGAGGTTGTAACATCCCTAAAATAATGTTTGCAAAGATTTCATATCATTCATGCATGCATATAATTTAGGGACCATTTTTCCAACTCATTTCAAGAAAACAGAGGCACTTAGTGCTATTATTTTATGTGAGCAACTATTAATCAAATGCCACTCTCAATTGAGGGTGTAAATGTTTTAAACCAAGATTTGTTTGTTTCCTTGTTGTTTAGGGTGAATTCTAGAGTTTGGGCAAAATTTACAAAACAAATATGGTTTTAAAACCATTTTCAAATCTATATCCAACCATGTGCTATGGCACTGTTATTTTTAAAAATCTTCAAAGGACCATGCTAGTCCAACAAGACAGTATGATTCTATACTCAAAATTATACAAGTTTCACTTTACAAAAATACAGAAAAGATTTGAATTCAGTTGCTTTTGAATTTGATTGAATTTGATTGCTGAAATTCATTGTAGAAAAAGAAAAGGAATTAAGAAAACCAAATGGGCCTGGCGCCACCAATCTAGCCCAGCAACAGACGCAACCCAGCAAGCCCACCCAGGGATTTTCCCTCCTTCTCTCACGCGGCACAGACCCACCCTGCTCACTGATTAGTGGACCCTCTCCACGTCACCTCCTTCTTCCCCAAATTCCGCGCGCAGACGTCGTCGCCGCCCGTTTCTTCCCTCTTCACTGCCGCGATTTTAATCCACTTAATTGGCAATGAATGCGTGCGTAATCTCCGCCCCTACTCCGGCTATAAGATCCTCTCCCCTCTCCGCTCATTTCCCCTCGCTCAGCATAGTCACCACGCCACCAGGCTGCCGGTAATTCGAGCTGCATCGCCGCCGTACCGAGAGACTCCGGTGAGCCATCACGGTGAGTACCGAGCGCCCCTTGCCTTCTGGTCCACGCGAGCGCATCTTCTCATGCCTCTGTTTTGTTCTGAATCGCCCTAGGCCGTCGTTGTCATCCACCTCTGGAAATGACCGAAGCTCAACTCGACTCCGACGACTAATTCCGGTGATCCCCGCGTCCCCCTCTGTTTCTGAATCACGCGGTCGTGTTCGCCAATGTCTAGCGCACCTTCTAACATTTTCTGTTTGGATCCTTGCGCCCCAGAACATCGTCTTCGACTACGACAGTGAGCACCCGACGCCGCCAGCACCTCCGACGAGATCTTGCTGCTGTGTCCATGCGCCCCGACCCTGCCCGTCCACACGTTGAGCATCCCCAAGTTCTCACGGTCTCGGTAAGCACACGCCCGACCCCCTGCCCCTCTGGTTTCACCGGAACATCGCCGACAGACGCGCAACCGCCGCGGCAACCATTCGCGCCGCCACTCTTTGGTCAAATCAGCACACGCCGTTAGATCTGTATCGAAGGGTTTAGATTAGATCTGGAGCAAACCGTTTTCTTTAGATCCGACGGCACGGAAGCATGATCCTGAGTGAAGCGGTATTGTCCAATCAGGAAGCGCCGCGTGGCTAAGATTTAAATTTAAAAACCTGGATTTAGATCTATTAGATGTCAAACTTGTTTAATTCATAACTTTTGATCCCCACGTCCAAATTTGAAAAAATTTATATCATTGGAATCAGGAGAGAAAAACCTTTATGTTTATGCAATGTGTTTAAAGTTTTGCCTCTGTTAAAATGATTGTTTTTGCAGAAACATTTGTAGGCATAATTTGAATTTTAGTAATTATTTGGAAAATGTTTTGTTATTCAAATAAAGTTTATTTAGATTTTTTGTACTTGTTTATGATTCAGTACTATGCACTTGTCTTGTTTGGTGTAGAAAATCATCACATGGCATATTGCATACATTCATGTATTTTTGCTTGTATAAATTGTGTATGTGATTTTGTGCCATTATTTTATGTGGAGATTTTGGTGCAAATAGTGATTGTGATTGTGAGGATTGTTGCTACTCCCCAAACTACCAAGGCAAGTGGTGCTTCATGATTTTATTCCTATGTTTTTCAACTATGCACTAGAAATATTTTGCTAGACTTGCATGAATATTTTGATCTATATGCTATGCTTGGGAAATCCTAGTAGTTGTAGAATTGCTAGAAATTTTCTAAGTTAAGATGCTTATCTATGCCATGCTTAGCCTAGCTAGTAGCAACCAAGGGTGGTTTTATATTCATGCTATGATAAAATATTTCTAAGTCTTTGGACTTGTGTTTTTGCTTAATAAAACAACTAAGTGAATGAATCACCTGGGTGGAATGGAAATATTGGTTTGTGTTGAGTGGTTACACAAGTCCCATTTCTATGGTTTACCTTGTGTATCTCATTTGTGGAAAGCCACCCAGGAACAAAGGGATTTGAGATGCCAAATGTTAAGAAACTTCTAGTGCAGCCACATGGCATTATGGGCTCTGCCTAGATCACATAGGTTGCAATAACTTAGCCATTTGGACAGTTGGTGGTAGTGGGATGATAGGCTAGAGCGTGTCCATTTGGTCTAAGGGAAGGCTTCTGAAAGGTCCTGTCTTGGTGAAAATCAAGTCTTGTGGGGAAAGTGCACAACCTCTGCAGATGGAAGAATCTAAGTACTTTGCCATGTCCCTGGTATTGGACAACTTGAGCATCAAGACATGGAAGCTATCAAGAATCTCCCCATCCCAATTTCTAAGTAAAAACTTGTGGTTGAACAAGGGTGAAGGTTCCCCAATGTCTATTGGTGGTTCCTTGGGAAAGATTTTGACAAATAAAAACTTAGTGTTTTCAACTAATAGGTAAAACCTATTCTGAGCAAAGCAAGCCTAAGCTACACTTAGCCAAAATGCATATAGTATCTAGACTACCTATATTCTACTAAGGTATCACTTGCCAATACTATTCCAATGTATTGACCCACTGTGGCTGTAACTTGTGATGTTGCAGGTTATTCTGATGATGATTAGGGGTTATGAGTCTACACTCAACATGCTTGCCTGTGGCACATGAAGATGAAGACTTATTTATCTTATTATATATTTGAACTCTTGTATTAGGCATGTGGCCATGGAGTTCTAAAAGACTATGTTTGTCTCTGGAATGATATGTAATAATGACCTTTGTTTCTGTGTACTTCATCTTAAACTGTGGATGCTAGCATTGATCCAGGGACTAGCATTGCAATCACAGGGATCCTTACCTTTATAAAGGGAGGGATCTTATAGAGGTCCTTCGAGATGAGGAGACAGTGGTTTCCCTTGTGCGTCTGCTCCTGGGCACAGAGTCTGTGGCAGATCTCCCCTGGTGTGCGCGCCTTGTACTTGGAGGTCGATGCAAGAGCTATCCGTGCAGAACTCCCCACCTTTGATGTGGGGGGCAAGTGTGAAGGGATACGGGTAGGCTGCACTAGCGCAAATAAAAATTTTCTACCGTGTAAACTAGGATTACTGTTGTCATAGATCACGGGATTAACACTAGACGCGCAGTTGCGGAATTGATGAAGCGCGTCGAGGCATGCAGATGTTCCATGTCTCCTCATTGTCCTCGTCCCACGAGCAGCTCCCCTTGCGCGACTCGTCCAAGCGCTACAGATGCAGCGCCTTCGAGGTATCCACACGTACATGGTGGAAGCGTCAGACGCCGGACTGCTAGGTCCGCGCGTGTAACACAGGCGTGAGGAGTGGCGGCTCGGAATGATCTGAGGTCTAACCCTGGTCAGCTCGCCCCATCCTCTCTTATATAGGCGTCTTTAGTGGGCTTCTACATTAGCAGCCCATTAGTAGCCTAAGCCTGGTCTAATTCGGATCCAATCCTCATTTGGCTTCCAGCCCCTTAAGTGTGTGTGACCCTATAGGTTCATATGCGCATAGACATGAGATGAATACACTTATTATGTCAATAGTTGGTAGCGGGCTCTAGCAAGACGTGCCAACTCCTAAACGCATACAAAGATCATATCAGACGAACCATCACAAGGTTTAGTACATGTCTTTCCCTTTGCCTCATGATATTTGGTCTAACTCCGAGCAGACCTCCCTTTCTCGATACCGTGATTCAGAATCCCTTTACTAGGTTAACTCTTAACCTTATGTAGCACGGCCATGCATTTCTGGATCCGATCACTCGAGGGGCCCAGAGATATCTCTCTCAAGTAGAGAGGGGCAAATCCCATCTTGATTGACCATGCCTTGCAGCATGCTTCAGGACAAACCCGAAAGCTACCTTTATAACTACCTAGTTATGGTGCAGCGTTTGTGTCAACACCCGGATTTTTCAATCCTAGATGCCTGTTATGCCATACATCGCAATCCCAGGATTACCATTTTTGCGAGACATAAAAGAATTGGATACCATAGTACATCATCCATTACAAACGATACATAAGTTCTTACACAAATAGGGATCTCATGATCCAGTTCTTAATACAGCCTCAAGCAGCGGAATACGTAATACTAACGATAGCGTAAGCGAAGCTCCATCTTCGGGGTCACAGGCAATGCTGACGATGGGAGATGATCCTAGTTGTCGTAACCTTCCTGGGGTCCATCCTCCAGGTACTCCTCTTCATAGTCTGCCCATGGGAATAGCCAGGGACAAAGCCATGAGTACTCTTTAAGTACTCGCAAACTAACACTAACAGGTAAAAGGGGTTTTTGGATAATAGGACACTAGGCTCTAGGGTTGTTTTGCAAAAGCCAGATTTATCTCTACTAAGTTTAGAAGCAAATAATGCTAGTTGAAAGTTTATGGCACCTAAGTGGGAACTTGTATTTCAGATTACAACCCTGTTGTGATCAAGTCAAAGTCTCAATTCATTTCACAAGTCATTTTGAAAAGTCTGACGGGGGAACAGTATGGCCACTCCAACTGTGCATAACCGCGGATGGGCTATTCGAATAGTTTCACACTCTGCAGAGATTGTACACTTTCACCACAACATTCGATACATCCGTCAGGAACAAATCCTGAATTCACCATACTCAGTATGCGGATAATCAATCCTAACCTTTCAATTACATGCCCGAGTATAAGCACCTCTCCTGTGAGTTTGGCCTCCCAACCATATGACCAACTGTCATCTTGGGTAATGCACAGGTGGACAATCTTCACAAGGTAAGCTCGGCTCAGACCTTGGCCGTGAGGGAGCTAATACTAAGGTATATAAGTTTCTAGTCAAGCCCTACCCAATATTCGGGTATTGTGGTTATACGATAAAATTGGAATGGTATCGCATCCAGACAACCATCAGTTTTATAAAGGGCTAAGGCTCATGCCTCAACATTTTCATCACCAAAAACATCAGGTGTTCGGAAACACATGTCCAAAACATTTCAATAGAATGATCCATCATTCCAAGGTTTTCATAACCATTTTTCCACCAAGTATTCCCATCTAAAGTTGATCAAGTTTTATGCTTAGCACTAGCATCTACAGGTGGGGGTAAGCAATAATGAGGGTTGGTAAACTGGGGGAGTTATCACTAAGTTCAATCTCAAGCCTTAAGATGACATCAAGATTATCTAGCTTAGGCCAAATTTTATGCTCTTCATGCAACCTTCAAATATCTTTCTAATATCTATAATTCACTTAAGTAAACTCTAAGTAACAGTTTTGATAAAGAAATAAAGTATAAAGCTTGCAAGTAAAAACTAGGATTGGTCTGTCAAGTGGGTATGATCACATATGCTTAAGGAATATAGTAGTCATAGTAACAAGTAGGGGTTTGTTTCCTCAGTAGGGTATTTTGCAAGTGTTGGCTTGCACATTCACTAGTAGTATTAGGCTTGCTAAAGTAGAATGTATTGCAAGTTTTAGCTTGCATTGGTATAGTATCAGCTTGCATCAATATCAGTATAAGCTTGCCTTGTGCAGAGAAGTGGTTGAAGTTCTCCTCGGCTTCTTCTTCGTTGAATCCTCCTTCCTCCTCGTATCCTTGGTCGGTACTAGCGTCTATAAATAAATACGACGTACAAAATCACCAAACAATACTTAAGTACTTGCAATCATCACACAAAAGGATCCTATAGATGATCTAGCATCATCTCTAACATTACAAGATTAAAGCTTGGTTTAATTCCTTTTTATTTCTAGAAAAGTAATTTCTACTCCTTGAAAAACTACTTAAGATTTAATATTCTCCAAACCAAACATGGGATCATGTTGACACATGTCATCACCACATATTGTAGTCCAAGGGAATGTGATTTAAAGTGGTGTCACAATTTAATAAGGTTTTACCCTTTTATTTTAATTAATTAATGTGTCTAGAAATACTTATGTAGCATTCTTTTATTACTTGAACATTATTTCTGCAAGTAAACCTATATATTTTTATATATTCTGAAAGGTATGGTTAAATGTGATTTTTGGGAGTTGGAATCAACTCAAAAGCTATTATGGTTTAAATTTGAAAAATGTTTGAATGCAGAAAAGCTTCTGCCTTGTTATTTTTACCATGGGTGATCTATAGATCCAAATGACTTGAATCCAACGGGCTTGGATTTAGTATTCTCAGACCTTTCTAACAAAAATTATTTTACTCTGCTTCGACATAAGATAGATGGAATCACGCTCTGTAGGATTTGAACCTACGACATCGGGTTTTGGAGACCCGCGTTCTACCGAATTGGTTTCATTCAAATTGGTGCACTGAATCGATCTGGGTTGATTTTTGAAGTTGGGTACACAAGTGTGTTTGAAATAAAATGGAAAAGGTTTATTTTGAATAACTGGGCTGCGCGGGAAAAGTTAACGGGCCGGCCTGCTAAGCGCAGTGCTCCCGCGGGCTGCTTAAGTGGGTGTCCCCACTCGTCAGTGAGACAGGGGGGCGAAGCGCTACGGGGCAACGTGGGTCGTTCGATCTGATTCTAATCCAACGGCTGGGAGTCATCATCGACGCGAGGCAACGCCGGCGAGAAAGAAACCTAGCGCGGCCAGTGAGGGGTGCTGGGGGCTCACCGGGGTGCAGGCGAGGGTCGGCGAGGCGGGCGAACGACGAAGTCGACGACGGCGAACTCAGGGGTGGTCGCGGCAGCTCCTGGGGTGGACAAAATCGATGGCGCCCTTCTTCTCCAGAGGTGGCGGGCTCCGGTGAAATTCCGGCGAGGTGGTGCTCGCCTTGCTCCGGGAACGGTGTGGCACGATCAGTGAGAAGAGGGGAGTGAGGTGGTGTGAAGAAATCGACTGCGGGTGTCCTCTATTTATAGTCGAGCGAGGGAACCGACGGGGCGCACGGTGAGCTCGTCGGGGGCGATGTTACAGGCGTCTATTGGCATGGGAGACGGTAGGGGACGGTACCGTGTTCCCTGGCGATGCTCAATGACATGGTTTTGAGGCGTGGGGCGGTGTGGCTTGGTTTGGAACATGCGACGCTCTGCGCGGCAGAGGCGGCGTCTTCGACTGCGAGCGGTGGCTATGCGACACGGGGCGGCAAACAAGGATGTCTGACGGTCTCCTGGTTCGGTGGGGATTGTGTATGCACACGGCGAGGGCGGCGTGCGGTCTGTGGGCTTCGGTCGAGGGTGGCGCTCTAGCGCACGCTCGGCATGGTCACTAGCGAGGTTGGCATGGTTCGTGCGTGTGGTCCAGGGCTTGGCAATGCTCGCGGCTGGGACAGGGAGTGGCGATGGACGGTGGGCTGCCTCCCAGACATGCTGGCTAGGCTTGCTTCTCTTCCTAGCTTGCTGTCGACATGGGGGTGACAAGGTTGGCTTCGGCTGTTCACCATTGATGGTAATGCCAAGCTCACAGTGGTGCTAGTGTTTAGTTAATCTTGCTAGATGATCTACTGAGCTGGTTGTGAGCTAGAGAGGGAACAAGTTAGGCTTCAATCACTGCTCACTATAGTGTTTAGGATTTTGATGATTTGTGTCTGCAACCTGTTTGATGAAATGGCCGCATGAAATCAAGTTTTGAATTTTGAAAAGATTTTTGGTGGGTTTGCTATATTGGTGCTGGTGAGTCTGCAGATGCTTGGGTTTTGAAAGTTGAGCTTGTTTGAGTGGTTTTTGAAAAAGTGGAATCTTCCCATATGATAAAGATTCAATTTTGAATTGTCATTTAAAATATGCATTTGAAAGTTTCTGGATGATAACAAAGTGGGCCTTGATACCTTGTTATGAGTACATTCAATGGGTGCAAAGATCCAGAAAAGTTTCCATTAGGTTCTGAAAGTTTGAGACAGCCAAAGTAGGCATGGGAGTTAAATTGGTCAAAATGACCATTCCTTTATTTTATTGATTTTGATTTCTTTGTCCTTAGGAAAAGTTTGGGAAATGTTTAGATGATGTTTATTTCACCTAAGAAACATTTTACAAGAAAGGAAACACACAAACAAGGTGGTTCAAAAGAATTTCAAAATTAATGCATACTCATATGCATGCATTCATAATTTTATTTAACAAAGTTTTTATTAACCCTAATTTTGATGATTAGAATTTGATGATCCAAGTTTAGTATTTTTGGGATGTTACAAACCTTCCCCCCTTAAACAAAATCTCGTCCCGAGATTTGAAAAAGTACGAAAAGATTACCTAGGATTTGAAGAGATCGGGAAACTCCGTCCTGATGTGATCTTCGCGTTCCCAGGTGGCTTCCTCTTCTGTGTGGTTGCTCCACTGAATCTTGAGAAACTTGACGCTTCGGGTTCGGGTAGTTCGAAAAGCTTCTTCCAAAATACGGATGGGTACTTCGGGATAGGTCAGGTCATCGTTGATCTCTATGGTCCGGTGATCGATATTCTTGAATACTTCGGTCTTCTCGGGGACTTCGAGACACTTGCGAAGTAACGAGATATGGAACACATTGTGCACGGCTGAGATCTCTTCAGGTAGTTCCAATTGATACGATACTTCTCCTCGACGGTTTAGAATCTTGAAAGGTCCGATATATCTGGGGGCTAACTTTCCTTTGAGTTGGAAACGCTGCATTCCCTTCAATGGCGACACTTTCAGATCAACAAAATCTCCTATGTTGAAGGCGAGATCTCTATGTCTCTTGTCGGCGTAACTCTTTTGTCGGGATTGGGCGGTCTTGAGGTGCTCACGAATCTGGTGAACCTTCTCTTCTGCTTCCCGTAGGATGTCGGGTCCAAAAATCTGACTCTCTCCTACTTCCGACCAGTTCAAAGGGGTGCGACACTTCCTTCCGTACATGAATTCAAATGGGGCCATTTGCAAACTGACTTGATAACTGTTGTTGTATGAAAATTCTGCAAACGGCAGACAGTCTTCCCACTTGGATCCATATTCTAACATGCATGCTCTCAGCATATCTTCGAGTATTTGATTTACTCGCTCCGTTTTTCCATCGGTCTGAGGGTGATACGCGGTGCTGAAATCTAGATGGGTTCCTAAACCTTCTTGAACTTTCTTCCAAAATCTTGAGGTAAACTGAGTTCCTCGATCCGATACTATGTTCTTGGGGACTCCATGCAAACTAAAGATTCTAGCGATGTACAACTCTGCTAGATTCAAACTATGATATATGGTCTTGACGGGCAAGAAATGGGCGACTTTGGACAATCTGTCCACTATGACCCAGATAGAGTCATTTCCCCTACTAGAAGTAGGCAGTCCAGTGATAATGTCCATTCCTACAGAATCCCATTTCCATTCCGGAATTTGCAATGGTTGCACCAATCCAGCGGGTCTTTGATGTCCTGCCTTGACTCGCTGACATATATCACACTTGGCGATATAGCTTCCGATTTCTCTCTTCATCTTATGCCACCAAAATTGCTCTTTCAAGTCTTGATACATCTCAGTTCCTACGGGATGGATAGAATAAAGAGTATCATAAGCCTCCTTCAAAATAACTTCTTTCAACTCAGAATTTGCTGGTACACAAAGGCGTCCTTTGTACCACAAAACTCCTTCTTCTTCCTCGGTGAATCCAGGTACTTTTCATGTACCGATACGACGCTTGATTCCGTCAATACTGGCATTTCCCTTCTACGCCTCTTTAATCTGACTGATCAAAGTGGGCTGGAGTTCTATGCTATCTAGAAATCCTTCACTTACTAATTCCATTCGAAAATCCTCCATCTCTTTTTGCAAGCTTGGTTGTTCCTTCAAAATCATGGAGTTCAAGCGGCACGGCAATCTGCTAAGGGCATCTGCTACTACGTTGGCTTTACCTGGGTGATAGCGAATGTCCAGATCGTAATCCTTGATTAGCTCAATCCATCTTCTCTGCCTCATATTCAGCTCCTTCTGAGTGAATATATTCTTTAGGCTCTTGTGATCCGAATAAATTTCACAACGGTTTCCCATCAGGTAATGTCTCCATGTCTTCAGGGCTAGAACTACGGCTGCGAGTTTGAGGTCATGGGTTGGGTAGTTTTGCTCATGTTGCTTCAATTGTCGCGATAGATAAGATATAACTTTTCCTTCTTACATTAGCATACATCCGAGACCAATCTTGGATGCATCACAATACACATCAAAGGGCTTCGTGATATCTGGCATGATCAAGATTGGGGCTAAAATCAATCTCCTTTTGAGTTCTTGAAAACTCGCTTCACATTTGTCGGTCCATCCAAACTTCTTGTCCTTCTTCAGCAGTTGGGTCATGGGTCTGGTGATACTAGAGAATCATTCTACGAATTTGCGGTAGTATCCCGCCAATCCGAGAAATGCACGAACTTGGGTTTGAGTGGTTGGGGCTTGCCAATCTTCTACATCTTTCACTTTGGCAGGGTCAACGGCAATTCCTCCGGCTGATACAATGTGACCGAGGAATCCTACCTCCTGTAACCAGAATGCACATTTGATAAACTTTGCATACAACTGATGCTCTCTAAGGGTCCCAAGAATGGTCCTTAGGTGTAGCTCATGTTCTTCTTCTGATTTGGAATAAATCAGAATGTCATCGATGAAAACAACGACAAACTTATCCAGGAAGCCCATAAAAATCTTATTCATGAGATTCATGAAATAAGCGGGGGCATTGGTTAATCCGAAATACATGACCGTATACTCATACAATCCATATCTGGTGGTAAAGGCAGTCTTTGGAATATCCTCTGCATGAATTTTGAGTTGATGATA
The DNA here is from genome assembly GCA_030063025.1 of Avena longiglumis. Taxonomy (NCBI): domain Eukaryota; kingdom Viridiplantae; phylum Streptophyta; class Magnoliopsida; order Poales; family Poaceae; genus Avena; species Avena longiglumis. The sequence continues at coordinate 333,176,646 of CP125978.1, forward strand.
GCCAGTTCTAAGATCAATCTTCGAAAACACTTTGGCACCGGTCAACTGATCAAACAAATCTTCGATCTTGGGCAAGGGGTACTTGTTCTTGATGTTGACATCATTCAACTTCCGATAATCCGTACACAAAAGGCTACCTCCATCCTTCTTGTCCACAAATAAGACAGGTGATCTCCATGGTGACGCACTTGGTTGAATCAATCCAATTTCTAGCATGGAATCCAGTTGCTTCTTCAATTCTGCTAGCTCTGACGGGTTCATACTATATGGTCTCTGGGCTATGGGTCCGGTTCCAGGAATTAGTCCGATGATAAACTCGATATCCCGATCTGGGGGCATACCAGGCAAAACATCTGGAAATACATCGAGGTATTCACAGACTATCCGGACTTGGTCAATGGTAGGTTGGGCTATACTCTTGTTACACTTGAATTGGCGAGGTAAGGTTTCAGATATATGCTCGACTGATATTCCGGCGGTACTGGTCATAGTTATGGCTTTCTTGGCACAGTCAATTAATCCTTTATGTTTGGACATCCAATCCATTCCTAGTACTACTTCCAAACCTTTGGTTCCGAGTACTATCAGATTTGCATAAAAATCTATGCCATGCATTCGGATAGAGACGGCTTTGCAAATTTGCCTAGCCTTGGTGGTTGATCCGGGAATTTGAACAATCATTACATGCTTTAGTTTGGTTGGTTGAATTTTACTAGTGCATGCAAATTCTTCGGTGACAAATGAATGCGATGCACCAGAATCAAACAACACTCTTGCAAGTATTGAATTAACAGAAAACATACCCAGCACGACATCTGGCGCTTCCTGAGCTTCTTCAGCACCCATGAGAAAAATACGGCCGTTGCGGTTGAGTGAATTCCCTGGGGCAAATCTTCTTCCTGGCTGAACACGACGCTGCTGCTGAGCTGGGACATTGGCATTGGGGGATGTAGCATTTTTATTGTTGGGGCACTCGTTGGAATAGTGGCCTTTATTTCCACAGTCATAACAGGTCACTTGCGACTTGTCCTTGGTCTGCTGAGCCAACATTGCTTCCGATCCTAGGCGATGTTGGTGTTGGCGGTAGCATTGTTGTTGTTGAACTTGGTTGGGGCACGATTGAAATTTCTAGGGTTGCCGGGGTTGTTGTTGTTTCCTCCGGGTCTAGGGTTTCCACGGTTGGGATAGGTGGGACGGGTCATTGGGGGTCTGTTGTTCCTTGGGGCAAATCCTGGAGATGGGTTAGGGCGATACTTTGGGGTCCGATGGGTTCCTGGCTGATGCATCATACGACGCCTGCGGTTCTCATTGGCTTGGTTGATCTTTCCTTCCATCTGGATAGCAGAGTCGACAAGGGCTTCAATATCCGCAAAGGGAATATTGACTAACACCGTCTGCATCTCATCATGCAGACCATTTAGGAATCTTTCTTTCTTCTTGGCTTTAGTGTCTATTTCATTCGGGGAATACCTAGCTAATGACAAAAATTTGTCACGGTATTCCACTACAGTCATCCTTCCTTGCTTTAGCTCTCTGAACTCGTCTCTCATTATCTTGATCAAACCCGGTGGCACATGGGTTCTGCTAAACTTGACCTTGAATTCCTCCCAGGTCATCATCTGGCCTCCGGTCATTGTGCGAACACTGTTCCACCATGCTCTGGCATCTCCGGCTAGATAGTGGGTGGCGAACAGGACTTTCTCGTTGGCTTCCACTCCTGCTACTTCTAATTTATTTTACATGGTTTGCAGCCAATCATCGGCGTCTAGGGGTTCTTCTGACTTAGTGAAAACAGGTGGGTTGGTATTCTGGAAATTCTTGAGCTTAGATCCATGGTGGTCCCGATTTCCATGGCCTTGGTTGTTATGGGCTAGCTGGGCTATCTGCTGAAGGGTGGCCAGGTTGGCTTGACGTTCCGCTCTTTCAGCTTCACGGTCAGAAGTCAACATTTGCAGAATCTGCAACATCGGGTCCGGGGATGAACCACTTCCTCCACGTGGCATCTGAAGATTGAGGTAGATCATGAGAAAAGAGGGAAATTTCTAATGTTTTGGGTTTTGGAACAGTTTTTAAAGTTTGACTCAAATTTTCTAGCAACTTGCTTTTTCATTCATTCATTCATAGCACCCGATACAACACACACCACAACAAAGAAAAACAGATGGTTTTAAGAACCATTCTGAGAACTACGATACAGTGGGACCGAATACTACTCACTACGTTGGTGCTCAAGTGCTACTATTCCTCGGAATCTGTGGCTTCGTCATCTTCATCATCATCGATGAAAGCGAAATCGTCCTCATCGGTGAATAAATCCATAGCCTGATCCTCCAGAAAATCGTCGTCATCGCTGAGATAGGAGTAGGGGTCTCCACGAAGATCCTCTCCGGCATTCTCCCTTTCCTCCAATTGCATGTCTCTCTCTTGGATGGTCTCCTCCAGAGATGAGATGCGGTGGCGAAGACGGGCAATGATGCGCTCCTTCTTATCGAGCTAACGGCGGTGAGACTTGCGATCCTTTGCTAGCATGGCGATGGTTTAATCCTTCGTCTTGATGATGGCAGACTTGTGGTTGTAGTAGTCACGGCAATTGTCTAACTCGTGCTGACGATCGTACATCATGAAGCTAAGGTGGTCCAATTGGGTCTTCAGCTCGGGGTGGTATGGGGCTTCCAGTGGTTGTCCATTTGCATCACGCCTTGGGCAAAACTCAAAGCGAGTACCCTTGATCTGATTGATGCTCTGCCCACACAGACGAGAAAGAGCTTCCTGCATGGCTCTGGCAAGTCCATCGAGCCAGTTGTTTTCTCTCAAGGTAAACTGAATTCCCTCCGAAGTGGGAGGTTCAATCTTTCCTCGGAGACTTGCAACAATTAGCCACTGCAGATCTTATCCTCCTTGATCATTGAGCTGAGATCCGAAGAACTCGGGGTGCGGACGCTCCAGAAGTTCTGAAAGCTGGTCCAAATCCCTCTCAAAGATCAGGTCTCCTCCATTCCCCAATTGGTAAAACTTGCTGTACTTCACGTCCATCTATAAGAATAGAGGATGAGTAAGTTAGTAGAGTGATTAAGTGTGCCAAAATTTTATGTATTTTGCAAGAGTTTTTGAGGAACATGAATTTTTAGGAAAGAATCAAAGGGATAAGAATGAGAATAGTTTTTTGGAAATATTTGTTTTTCTTTGGTTTTGGAAAATAAGTTTTTGGTTTAAACGTCCATTCTAACTAGGGTCTCCTATGGTCAGGATGGCTCTGATACCAAATTGTCAACACCCGGATTTTTCAATCCTAGATGCCTGTTATGCCATACATCGCAATCTCAGGATTACCATTTTTGCGAGACATAACAGAATTGGATACCATAGTACATCATCCATTACAAATGATACATAAGTTCTTACACAAATAGGGATCTCATGATCCAGTTCTTAATACAACATCAAGCAGCGGAATACGTAATACTAACGATAGCGTAAGCGAAGCTCCATCTTCGGGGTCATAGGCAATGCTGACGATGGGAGATGATCCTAGTTGTTGTAACCTTCCTGGGGTACATCCTCCAGGTACTCCTCTTCATAGTCTGGCCATGGGAATAGCCAGGGACAAAGCCATGAGTACTCTTTAATTACTCACAAACTAACACTAACAGGTAAAAGGGGCTTTTGGATAATAGGACACTAGGCTCTAGGGTTGTTTTGCAAAAGCCAGATTTATCTCTACTAAGTTTAGAAGCAACGAATTCTAGTTGAAAGTTTATGGCACCTAAGTGGGAACTTGTATTTAAGATCATAACCCTGTTGTGGTCAAGTCAAAGTCTCAATTCATTTCACAAGTCATTTTGAAAAGTCTGACGGGGGAAAAGTATGGCCACTCCAACTGTCCATAACCGCGGACGCGGCTATTCGAATAGTTTGACACTCTGCAGAGATTGTACACTTTCACCACAACATTTGATACATCCGTCAGGAACAAATCCTGAATTCACCATACTCAGTATGCGGATAATCAATCCTAACCTTTCAATTACACGCCCTAGTATAAGCACCTCTCCTGTGAGTTTGGCCTCCCAACCATGACCAACTGGTATCTTGGGTACTGCACGGGTGGACAATCTTCACAAGGTAGCCTCAGCTCAGACCTTGGCCGTGAGGGAGCTAATACTAAGGTATATAAGTTTCCAGTCAAGCCCTACCCAATATTCGGGTATTGTGGTTGTATGATAAAATTGTAATGGTATCGCATCCAAAAAAACCATCAGTTTTATAAAGGGCTAAGGCTCATGCCTCAACATTTTCATCACCAAAATCATTAGGTGTTCGGAAACACATGTCCAAAACATTTCAATAGAATGATCCATCATTCCAAGGTTTTCATAACCATTTTTCCACCAAGTATTCCCATCTAAAGTTGATCAATTTTTATGCTTAGCACTAGCATCTACAGGTGGGGGTAAGCAATAATGAGGGTTGGTAAACTAGGGGAGTTCTCACTTAGTTCAATCTCATGCCTTAAGATGACATCAAGATTATCTAGCTTAGGCCAAATTTTATGCTCTTCATGCAACCTTCAAATATCTTTCTAATATCTCTAATTCACTTAAGTAAACTCTAAGTAATAGTTTTGATAAAGAAATAAAGTATAAAGCTTGCAAGTAAAAACTAGGATTGGTCTGTCAAGTGGGTATGATCACATATGCTTAAGGAATATAGTAGTCATAGTAACAAGTAGGGGTTTGTTTCCTCAGTAGGGTATTTTGCAAGTGTTGGCTTGCACATTCACTAGTAGTATTAGGCTAGCTAAAGTAGAATGTATTGCAAGTTTTAGCTTGCATTGGTATAGTATCAGCTTGCATCAATATCAGTATAAGATTGCCTTGTGTAGAGCAGTGGTTGAAGTTCTCCTCGGCTTCTTCTTCGTTGAATCCTCCTTCCTCCTCGTATCCTTGGTCGGTACTAGCGTCTATAAATAAATACGACGTACAAAATCACCAAACAATACTTAACTACTTTCAATCATCACACACAAGGATCCTATAGATGATCTAGCATCGTCTCTAACATTACAAGATTAAAGCTTGGTTTAATTCCTTTTTATTTCTAGCAAAGTAATTTCTACTCCTTGAAAAACTACTTAAGATTTAATATTCTCCAAACCAAACATGGGATCATGTTGACACATGTCATCACCACATATTGTAGTCCAAGGGAATGTGATTTAAAGTGGTGTCACAATTTAATAAGGTTTTACCCTTTTATTTTAATTAATTAATGTGTCTAGAAATGCTGATGTAGCATTCTTTTATTACTTGAACATTATTTCTGCAAGTAAACCTATATATTTTATAGATTCTAAAAGGTATGGTTAAATGTGATTTTTGAGAGTTGGAATCAACTCAAAAGCTATTATGGTTTAAATTTGAAAAATGTTTGAATGCAGAAACGGTTTTGCCTTGTTATTTTTACCATGGGTGATCTATAGATCCAAATGACTTGAATCCAACGGGCTTGGATTCAGCATTCTCATACCATTCTAACAAAATTGGTTTCATTCAAATTGGTGCACTGAATCGATCTGGGTTGATTTTTGAAGTTGGGTACACAAGTGTGTTTGAAATAAAAGGGAAAAGGTTTAATTTGAATAACTGGGCTGCGCGGGAAAAGTTAACGGGCCGGCCTGCTAAGCGCAGTGCTCCCTCGGTCTTCTTAAGTGGGTGTCCCCACTCGTCAGTGAGACAGGGGGGCGAAGCGCTACGGGGCAACGTGGGTCGTTCGATCTGATTCTAATCCAACGGCTAGGAGTCATCATCAACGCGAGGCAACGCCGGCGAGAAAGAAACCTAGCGCGGCGGTGAGGGTGCTGGGGCTCACCGGGTGCAAAGTAGGTCGGCGAGGCGGGCGAACGACGAAGTCGACGACGGCGAACTCAGGGGTGGTCGCGGCAGCTCCTGGGGTGGACGAAATCGATGGCGCCCTTCTTCTCCAGAGGCGGCGGGCTCCGGTGAAATTCCGGCGAGGTGGTGCTCGCCTTGCTCCGGGAACGGTGTGGCACGATCAGTGAGAAGAGGGGAGTGAGGTGGTGTGAAGAAATCGACTGGGGGTGGCCTCTATTTATAGTTGAGCGAGGGGACCGATGGGGCGCACGGTGAGCTCGTCGGGGGCGATGTTACAGGCGGCTATTGGCATGGGAGACGATAGAGGATGGTGCGGTGTTCCCTGGCGATGCTCAACGACATGGTTTTGAGGCGTGGGGTGGTGTGGCTTGGTCTGGAACATGCGACACTCTGCGCGGCAGAGGCGGCGTCTTCGACGGCGAGCGGTGGTTGTGCGGCACGGGGCGGCGAACGAGGATGTCTGGCGGTCTCCTGGGTCAGTGGGGATTGTGTATGCACGCGGCGAGGGCGGTGCGCGATCTGTGGGCTTCGATCGAGGGTGGCGCTCTGGCGCACGCTCGGCATGGTCGCTGGCAAGGTTGGCATGGTCGCTGGCAAGGTTGGAATGGCAACGCTCGCAGCTGGGACAGGGAGTGGCGGTGGACGGTGGGCTGCCTCCCAGACCTGTCGGAATGGCGAGATCTTCGGCAGCTTGCTTCTTCCCTTAGCTCTTCCTATTCTTTGTCGACATGGGGGTGACAAGGTTGGCTTCGGCTGTTCACCATTGATGGTAATGCCAAGCTCATAGTGGTTCTAGTGTTTAGTTAATCTTGCTAGATGTTATACTGAGCTGGTTGCAAGCTAGAGAGGGAACAAGTTAGGCTTCAATCACTGCTCACTATAGTGTTTAGGATTTTGAGGATTTGTGTCTCCAACCTGTTTAATGAAATGGCCGCATGAAATGAAGTTTTGAATTTTGAAAAGATTTTTGGTGGGTTTGCTAGATTGGTGCTGGTGAGTCTGCAGATGCTTGGGTTTTGAAAGTTGAGCTTGTTTGAGTGGTTTTTGAAAAAGTGGAATCTTCCCATATGATAAAGATTCAATTTTGAATTGTCATTTAAACTATGCATTTGAAAGTTTCTGGATGATCACAAAGTGGGCCTTGATACCATGTTATGAGTACATTCAAGGGGTGCAAAGATCCAGAAAAGTTTTCATTAGGTTCTGAAAGTTTGAGACAGCCAAAGTAGTCATGGGAGTTAAATTGGTCAAAATGACCATTCCTTTATTTTATTGGTTTTGATTTCTTTGTCCTTAGGAAAAGTTTGGGAAATGTTTAGATGATGTTTACTTCACCTAAGAAACATTTTACAAGCAAGGAAACACACAAACAAGGTTGTTCAAAAGAATTTCAAAATTAATGCATACTCATATGCATGCATTCATAATTTTATTTAACAAAGTTTTTGTTAACCCTAATTTTGATGATCCAAGTTTAGTATTTTTGGGATGTTACAGTTTGATAGCCCCAAAGTAGGTCGATCCACATCTCAAGTACATGCGACAATCTCAGGTCTAAGGACAAAATGTACACGATGTGTAGAGAGAGAGCTCCAACTAATTGCCAGTCTCAGGTTGGGTCAGTCCAACCCCATGTTCATAACATGTGTCCACATCATTGGTTTGACATCTCCATGTCTATGACTTGCGAAACATAGTCATCAACCAATCGATGTGCTAGTCTAATATTCATGTGTGTCCTCACATGAACTCCGACTAGGGAAAACTCTTAAATAACCATACAAGTAATGAGTTTCACAAACAATTCACATAATTGCCAATCAATACAAGTTGCCTGATATGGATATTCAAGGAACATTGCAGTAACTCATAGATACATATGAAATATAATCATCTCTATGATTTCCTCTAGGGCATATTTCCTTCAGTCTCCCATTTGCACTAGAGTCAATCTAAAATGTATCTAATACCAATTGCTCTTGTGTGATCTTCATGCGCGGGCTGCGGGAGAGGCTTAGTCAAGGGATCAGCAACATTTGAGTCCGTATGTATTTTGCATATCATGACACTACCTTCCTCAATGAACTCTCGAATCTGATGGTAACGCATGTGAATATGTTTGTTCTTCTGGTGATGTCTAGGTTCCTTGGCCTGTGCAATAGCACCATTGTTATCACAATAAACGTCCAAGGGATTGGACGCGCCCTGAACCACACCGAGAGCGATCAGGAAATTCCTAATCCAAACAACTTCCTTTACGGCCTTTGAGGCAGCAATATATTCAGCTTCAGTTGAAGAGGAGATCACCGTATCTTGCTTGGAACTTTTCCAGCTCACAGCACCACCATTCATGACAAACACATAACCTGATTGTGATTTCGAATCATCTCAGTCGTTAAGGTAACCCTTTACACTGATTTCATCCTCACCTCCATAAACTAGGAACACATCCTTACTCCTTTTCAAGTACTTAAGGATGTTCTTTGCCGCTGTCTAGTGACCTTCACCTGGATCAGCCTGGTATCTTCTCGTAACACTTGGAGCATAGGAAACATCTGGGCGAGTACATATCATTGCATACATGATGGATCCAATAGCCGAAGCATATGGAACCCTACTCATGCGCTCACGCTCATCAGTAGTCGAAGGACACTGAGTCTTGCTGAGTTTTATGCCATGAGACATGGGCAAGAACCCCTTCTTAGCCTCTTCCATGGTGAACCGTTTCAACACTTTGTCAATTTATGTACTCTGGTTTAATCCAATTAGCCTTCTTGATCTATCTCTATAGATCTTGATGCCCAGAATATATGCCGCTTCTCCCAAGTCCTTCATCGAAAAACTATTTTTCAATGAGGTCTTAATAGACTCGAGCATAGGAATGTCATTTCCAATCGGCAATATGTCACCTACATATAAGATTAGAAATACCAGCGCTCTCTCACTTTACTTCTTGTGAACACAAGGTTCTTGTTCGTTTTTGATGAAGCCAAACTCCTTTACAACTTCATCAAATCGAATGTTCCAACTCCGAGATGCTTGCTTCAGCCCATAAATGGACTTTAGAAGTTTGCATACCTTTCCAGCATTGTTTGGATCGAAAAAACCTTCGGGATGCATCATATACACGTCCTCAGTTAGGATTCCATTTAGGAAAGCCGTCTTGACATCCATCTACCATATTTCATAGTCGAAATGTGCAGCAATGGCTAGAATTATCCGTATAGATTTAAGCATCGCTACGGGCGAGAAAGTATCATTGTAGTCAACTCCTTGAACTTGTCGAAAACCTTTTGCAACAAGTCGAGCTTTATGGATGTGAACATTTGCATCCATGTCAATCTTATTATTATAGATCCATTTGCACTCAATGGCTTTAAAACCATCAGGCGGGTCAACCAAGTTCCAAACCTGATTGTCTCCCATGGACTCTATCTCAGATCTCATGGCGATCAGCCATTTCTCAGAGTCTGGTTCCACCATCGCTTCTCCATAAGTCGCATGCTCATCATTGTCTAACAATAATAATTCCCGCGCTTCGCGGAGCCTTACCGACCTTCGTGGTTGTGGTTCTTCTGTTGCCACGGGTTCCTCAACTTGTTCTGCTACAATAGCATCACTCGTAGAAGCATCGCCAAATGGCTCATCTTGAACTTCTTCAAGTCGCACCGACCTTCCACTTGTTCCCTTTGTGAGAAACTCTTTCTCTAGGAAAACACGCTTCTGACGACAATCACTTTGCCTCCTCTCGGTTGTATAAGTAATACCCTAAGGTTTCCCTGATATCCACGAAAATGCACTTATCCGATTTGGGTGTTAGCTTGTCCGATAAACTTGACAAATGCATCACAACCCCAAATATTTAGAAAAGACAATGGGATTCTTTCCGGTCACATCTCATATGGTGTCTTAACTACGGATTTAAATGGTACCCTATTAAGTGTGAAAGCTGCCGTTTCTAGAGCGTAACCCCAAAATGATAATGGTAAATCCGACTGGCTCATCATAGATCTAACCATGTCCAACAAAGTTCGATTACGCCGTTCGGAGACCCCATTTCTTTGAGGCGTTCCGGGCGGCATAAGTTTTGGAACAGTTCCGCAACTCTTAAGATGATTACTAAATTCGTGACTCAAATATTCACCTCCACGATGAGATCGTAAGGCCTTTATTTTCTTGCCACGTTGATTCTCTACTTCACATTGAAACTCCTTGAACTTTTCAAAAGTTTCAGACTTATGCCTCATCAAGTAGACATAACCATATCTACTGAAATCATCAGTAAAAGTAATGAAGTAGTGATATCCTCCTCTGGTTTTCGTGCTCATTGGCCCACATACATCAGTATGTATGAGTTCCAACAAGTTTGTCGCTCTCTCTGGTAAACCCGAAAAAGGTGACTTGGTCATCTTTCCAACTAAACAAGCCTGACATGTCTCGTATGACTCAAAATCAAACGAAGTTAGAAGACCATCACCATGGAGCTTCTTCATGCGCTTTTCACTTATATGCCCCAAACGAAGTTACGGTGCAGCGTTTGATAGCCCCAAAGTAGGTCGATCCACATCTCAAGTACATGCGACAATCTCAGGTCTAAGGACAAAACGTACACGATGTGTAGAGAGAGCTGCAACTAATTGCCAGTCTCAGGTTGGGTCAGTCCAACCGCATGTTCATAACATGTGTCCACATCATTGGTTTGACATCTCCATGTCTATGACTTGCGAAACATAGTCATCAACCAATCGATGTGCTAGTCTAATATTCATGTGTGTCCTCACATGAACTCCGACTAGGGAAAACTCTTAAATAACCATACAAGTAATGAGTTTCACAAACAATTCACATAATTGCCAATCAATACAAGTTGCCTGATATGGATATTCAAGGAACATTGCAATAACTCATGGATACATATGAAATATAATCATCTCTATGATTTCCTCTAGGGCATATTTCCTTCAGTCTCCCATTTGCACTAGAGTCAATCTAAAATGTATCTAATACCAATTGCTCTTGTGTGATCTTCATGCGCGGGCTGCGGGAGAGGCTTAGTCAAGGGATCAGCAACATTTGAGTCCGTATGTATTTTGCATATCATGACACTACCTTCCTCAATGAACTCTCGAATCTGATGGTAACGCATGTGAATATGTTTGTTCTTCTGGTGCTGTCTAGGTTCCTTGGCCTGTGCAATAGCACCATTGTTATCACAATAAACGTCCAAGGGATTGGACGCGCCCTGAACCACACCGAGAGCGATCAGGAAATTCCTAATCCAAACAACTTCCTTTACGGCCTTTGAGGTAGCAATATATTCAGCTTCAGTTGAAGAGGAGATCACCGTATCTTGCTTGGAACTTTTCCAGCTCACAGCACCACCATTCATGACAAACACATAACCTGATTGTGATTTCGAATCATCTCAGTCGTTAAGGTAACCCTTTACACTGATTTCATCCTCACCTCCATAAACTAGGAACACATCCTTACTCCTTTTCAAGTACTTAAGGATGTTCTTTGCCGCTGTCTAGTGACCTTCACTTGGATCAGCCTGGTATCTTCTCGTAACACTTGGAGCATAGGAAACATCTGGGCGAGTACATATCATTGCAAACATGATGGATCCAATAGCCGAAGCATATGGAACCCTACTCATGCGCTCACGCTCATCAGTAGTCGAAGGACACTGAGTCTTGCTGAGTTTTATGCCATGAGACATGGGCAAGAACCCCTTCTTAGCCTCTTCCATGGTGAACCGTTTCAACACTTTGTCAATTTATGTAATCTGGTTTAATCCAATTAGCCTTCTTGATCTATCTCTATAGATCTTGATGCCCAGAATATATGCCGCTTCTCCCAAGTCCTTCATCGAAAAACTATTTTTCAATGAGGTCTTAACAGACTCGAGCATAGGAATGTCATTTCCAATCGGCAATATGTCACCTACATATAAGATTAGAAATACCAGCGCTCTCTCACTTTACTTCTTGTGAACACAAGGTTCTTGTTCGTTTTTGATGAAGCCAAACTCCTTTACAACTTCATCAAATCGAATGTTCCAACTCCGAGATGCTTGCTTCAGCCCATAAATGGACTTTAGAAGTTTGCATACCTTTCCAGCATTGTTTGGATCGACAAAACCTTCGGGATGCATCATATACACGTCCTCAGTTAGGATTCCATTTAGGAAAGCCGTCTTGACATCCATCTACCATATTTCATAGTCGAAATGTGCAGCAATGGCTAGAATTATCCGTATAGATTTAAGCATCGCTACGGGCGAGAAAGTATCATTGTAGTCAACTCCTTGAACTTGTCGAAAACCTTTTGCAACAAGTCGAGCTTTATGGATGTGAACATTTGCATCCATGTCAATCTTATTATTATAGATCCATTTGCACTCAATGGCTTTAAAACCATCAGGCGGGTCAACCAAGTTCCAAACCTGATTGTCTCCCATGGACTCTATCTCAGATCTCATGGCGATCAGCCATTTCTCAGAGTCTGGTTCCACCATCGCTTCTCCATAAGTCGCATGCTCATCATTGTCTAACAATAATAATTCCCACGCTTCGCGGAGCCTTGCCGACCTTCGTGGTTGTGGTTCTTCTGTTGCCACGGGTTCCTCAACTTGTTCTGCTACAATAGCATCACTCGTAGAAGCATCGCCAAATGGCTCATCTTGAACTTCTTCAAGTCGCACCGACCTTCCACTTGTTCCCTTTGTGAGAAACTCTTTCTCTAGGAAAACACCGCTACGAGCGACAATCACTTTGCCCTCCTCTCGGTTGTATAAGTAATACCCTAAGGTTTCCCTCGGATATCCCACGAAAATGCACTTATCCGATTTGGGTGTTAGCTTGTCCGGATCAAGTAAACGACAAATGCATCACAACCCCAAATATTTAGAAAAGACAAACTGGGATTCTTTCCAGTCCACATCTCATATGGTGTCTTAACTACGGATTTAAATGGTACCCTATTAAGTGTGAAAGCTGCCGTTTCTAGAGCGTAACCCCAAAATGATAATGGTAAATCCGACTGGCTCATCATAGATCTAACCATGTCCAACAAAGTTCGATTACGCCGTTCGGAGACCCCATTTCTTTGAGGCGTTCCGGGCGGCATAAGTTTTGTAACAGTTCCGCAACTCTTAAGATGATTACTAAATTCGTGACTCAAATATTCACCTCCACGATGAGATCGTAAGGCCTTTATTTTCTTGCCACGTTGATTCTCTACTTCACATTGAAACTCCTTGAACTTTTCAAAAGTTTCAGACTTATGCCTCATCAAGTAGACATAACCATATCTACTGAAATCATCAATAAAAGTAATGAAGTAGTGATATCCTCCTCTGGTTTTCGTGCTCATTGGCCCACATACATCAGTATGTATGAGTTCCAACAAGTCTGTCGCTCTCTCTGGTAAACCCGAAAAAGGTGACTTGGTCATCTTTCCAACTAAACAAGCCTGACATGTCTCGTATGACTCAAAATCAAACGAAGTTAGAAGACCATCACCATGGAGCTTCTTCATGCGCTTTTCACTTATATGCCCCAAACGAAGTTACGGTGCAGCGTTTGATAGCCCCAAAGTAGGTCGATCCACATCTCAAGTACATGCGACAATCTCAGGTCTAAGGACAAAACGTACACGATGTGTAGAGAGAGAGCTGCAACTAATTGCCAGTCTCAGGTTGGGTCAGTCCAACCCCATGTTCATAACATGTGTCCACATCATTGGTTTGACATCTCCATGTCTATGACTTGCGAAACATAGTCATCAACCAATCGATGTGCTAGTCTAATATTCACGTGTGTCCTCACATGAACTCCGACTAGGGACAACTCTTAAATAACCATACAAGTAATGAGTTTCACAAACAATTCAAGTAATTGCCAATCAATACAAGTTGCCTAATATGGATATTCAAGGAACATTACAATAAGTCATGGATACATATGAAATATAATCATCTCTATGATTGCCTCTAGGGCATATTTCCTTCAGAGTGCTCTCTGGTCGACATCGATGATAAGGGGGCGAAGCTGGGTGATAGCCCTAGATCCTCACGAGCTGTCCGTCGCGGGAGGATGATTACCCGTGTGTCTTCTTTTGAGGAGGAAGATGGTCCCGAGCCTCCTGAGGGTGAGGTGCACGGTCTCGCTGAGCAGGCGGAGCACACGGCCATGGCTTGGGTGAGACCATCCCTCACTGCTCTCACAGCACGGGCGGCGTGGAAGTGACCCAGGCCTGAAGAGGTGCCTTCTTTCCTGCCCCCATGAGCGCGGAAGGACGATTGGTCCTTCATGAGGATAGCGATAGCGGGATGAGTAAGCTTCTGATCGCTCCCAGGGCTCTCTTTCCTTCCTCCCTTCTATCCCCATGATCATGTTGTTTGACGCAGGCGCGAAGAGAAGAGTAATAAGGAGGCGCCGATGCCGGGCTCTGGTGGTGCCTTGGGACGCGATGGGGATGGGGACGGTGCTCGTTCCCCGCTGGAGCGGCAGAGTCGCTCACCTGAGGATGGATGGGATGGCCTTGACCTAATGGTTGTCGATGCTCACCTAAGGATGGATGGGATGGATGGGGACGGTGCTCGTTCCCCGCTGGAGCGGCGGAGTCGCTCACCGTCTTCGGTCCAAACCAGACATGGCGATCCTCCTGAGGGGAGCTGATGAGTGCAAGTGCACATATCGGTTGTACCTAGTTTCGAAATAAAGATATCGATCCCACAGGGAGCAGGAGTCTGAAGTCTAGGAATTCTTGAAGTAAATACTGAAAATAGAATTTCTAAATAAAGTTCTAAGTGACAAGATAAAATGCGAGTAATGTAGAAGAATGTGTTTTGGGGGTTTTTGGTATCAGAGAACAATGCATAAAGTAAATAAAACTGAATACAGAAATTAAGTATCACGTATGTAAGAGAGATTTGAAACTTCAGTGGGAAAAAGCGTTCTCAGGGATTAGCGGATACACCACTAGCATTATAAAGGGCTAAGGTAAAGATTATTATCATGAACATTCTCAACTATGTATGTGTGGGAGGAACTCCGTATCTGGACAAAGAGGTAGAAACCACTGCTCAAATCATTCTCATAACCATAGCAGACAGCAATCATCATCAATTGAATTACCGCACTATTAAGGGACACAATCCCGCACGCAGGACGTATCCCATGGCATGGATAATGTTATGCGAGTTTCCTAGATTCCCAAGTTGATACGTAAGGGGTGCCAATAGCTTTATAACCATTGCAAGTGCTAACATCCCTCCATCTACCAACAAGTAGTTCCCTACATCAAGTCCCCACAAGAGGCAAATATTGGAGAGGTCGACTTCTCCCAACATAAAGATGTAGACAATCTAACACATGGTCACAACGATGAATATCATAATAAACTTTATCTTATTACAATCTCATACTAGGGTTTCTCCATATCCCCAAGAAATAATGATCTACTCAGACATAGAGGCAGACATCATCATAGAAATGGTAATGGAAACGATTATCGATGAATAGTACTTATATAAATCCACAAATAGTGCAAGAATTACAACAAGATCTAGATGGGATGGATGGAGATGATGATGGTGATGAAGATGCAATGGTTGATGAAGATGCAGCGGTTGATGAAGATGTAGATAGATGCCTTGGCCTCCCATATCTGCGTAGGGCGAAGATTGATTCCTAGGGCAATTTCCCCCTCCAGATGTCTTTCGGAGGTGAGGTTTTGGTGATTTCTGTGTGTTCTGTATGTTGTCTCTCTGAACCAGTTGCATGGGGTGAAGCTATTTGAGGAGGCGGACGCAATGCCAACTATACGGCGGCAACTTACAATGACGGCCCATATAGTTGGTCGTCAACTCTTCTACTTCCGTTTCTCGCTCCGGGTTTTCTTCTGGTATTATTAATATTTCCCAAATAATCAATTTACGTAGTAGTTGGATCCTTTTATATCCAGCACAATTGCTCCAAGAATTGTGTCCTTTGGATCCATCATCTGATCTAATCCTTGTGAAAATAAACATAAAAATTGCGTGCGAACACCGTAAAGTACCAAAATCCTACATCTACAATGCAAAATAATAATGCAAAACATGATGCAAATATGCACTCATCAGGAGCCCCTGAGCCTCCAACAGCGCGGGCCTGAGCGAGCTTGCTCTACCATCCTCAGCGGATCCATCCCTCGGTCGGTCGGAGTCTCTTCGTGCTGCCGTGGCCGCTGCACACTCTGGGTTTGAGCGGTACCTCGCGGATATTGCCGCGGAAGAGCACCGCTTGGATGGCGGGTGGAGCTGGCTATACCTGGAGCATGATGCTAGCTCTTGAGGAGGCCTAGAAGCAACAGGCAGACCATGGAGAGGCGAGTGCCCCACGGGGTGCTCGTGTCGATGGCGAGGCTCGGGCTCCGGAGCCCTCTCGAGGCCCGGTTCCGTCTTCTGGTATGGACGACGCCTTTCTCATGGACCTGAGCGGGGTGGTGGGCGACCTCTTAGTCCATGACCATGCCCTTGACTTTTCCGAGCGGGAGGTTGAAGTACATCGGCCGAGGGTTGCCCAGCGGGAAGCGGATTTGGCCCTTCGCGACGAGGCTGTTCGGATCCGCGAGTATGAGTTCGAGCTGGAGGGTAGCCGCTTGGAGGCTTGAATGCGCAAATAGAGACCACTCACCAAAGGGTCAAGAAGCACACCCTTGATGTGGACAACCGCAGTGCTAAACTCGACGATCTCCTTCGTCGTTCTGACGCATAGGTGACCGAGGAGAAGTAGCGACTGCAGAACGCCAACGACGAGACTGTCTTGCAGTTTTGCCAATATCTTAGGAATGAGTGGCAGGAGAGAGGCCCGCTTCACTAAGAAGAGGCGTGAGCTGGAGTCCTCCCCCCATCGGGTGGAAGAGTTCCTGGATGAATGAATAGTACTCGTATAAATCCACAACTATCGCAAGAATTACAACAAGATCAAGATGGGATGGACGGAGATGATGGTGGTGATGAAGATGCAGCGGTTGATGAAGATGTAGATCGATGCCTTGGCCTCCTAGATCTGCGTAGGGCGAAGATGGATCCCTAGGGAAAGTTCCCCCTCCAAATGCCGTTCAGAGGTTAGGTTTCGGTCATTTCTGGGTGTTCTGTATGTCGTCTCTCTGAACCAGTTGCACGGGATGAAACTATTTGAGGAGGTGGATGCGGCGCCAACTATACGGCAGCAACTATACAGCCACAGCCCGTATAGTTGGTTGTGAACTCTTCTGCCTCTGTTTCTCGCTTCGGATTTTCTTCTGGTATTATTAATATTTCCCAAATAAGCGATTTACGTAGTTTTTGGCTCCTTTTCTCTCCAGTACAACTTCTCCAAGAATTGTGTCCTTTGGATCTATCATCTGATCTGATCCTGTTGAAAATAAACATAAAAAAGTGCATGCGAACACCATAAAATACCAAAATCCTACATCTACAATCAAAATAATAATGTAAAACATGATGCAAATATGCCCTCATCAGGAGCCCCCGAGCCTCCAACAGCGTGGGCTTGAGCGAGATCGCTCTTCCGTCGTCAGCGGATCCCTCCCTCGGCCGGTCGGAGTCTCTTCGTCCTGTCGTGGCTACTGTGCACTCCGGGTTTGAGCGGTACCTCGTGGATTTTGCCGCGGAAGAGCACCGCTTGGCTGGCGGGTGGCGCTGGCTATACCTAGAGGGCGTTGCTAGCTCTTGAGGAGGCCTAGAAGCGATGGGCAGACCATGGAGAGGCGAGTGCCCCACAGGATGCTCATGTCCATGTCAAGGCTCAGGCTCCGGAGCCCTCTCGAGGCCCGGTTCCTTCTTCTGGTATGGATGGCGCCTTTCTCACGGACCTGAGCGAGGTGGTGCACAACCTCTTAGTCAATGACAATGCCCTTGACTTTTCCGAGCGGGGGGTTGAAGTAGAACGGCGGAGGGTTGCCCAGTGGGAAGAGGACGTGGCCCTTCGCGAGGAGGTTGTTTGGATCCGTGAGGACGAGGTCGATATGGAGAGGAGCCGCTTGGAGGCGTATGATGAGCAACTAGACACCACTCGCCAGAGGGTCGAGGAGCGCACACTTGATGTGGACAACCACAGTGCCAAACTCGATGATCGCCTTCACCGTTCCTACGCGAAGGTGACCGAGGAGAAGGAGCGACTGCAGAAAGCCAACGACGAGACTCTCTCGCGAATTTGCCAATACCTTAGGAATGAGTGGCAGGAGAGAGCCCACACTCAAGAGGCCCGCTTCACTGAGAAGAGGCGGGTGCTGGAGACCTCCCTCTGTCAGGCGGAAGAGCGTCTGGCCGAGGAAATTATCGAGCTGGACGGCCTGAAGGAGCTTCGGGTCACGCATGAGGACCTCCAGAAGCGCTGGAATGAGCATGAAAAACTGGAGAGAGACCTCTGGGTGCTGGAGAGGGAGCGGTGCAGTATGTATCGGGAGCTTGCCAGGCATGCGCGCGACACCCTCGCGATCTTCAGAGTGACCAACATCAACCCCGGGCCCCTTGCCGATGTTGATGGGGATGGCGCCTTCTTGGAGCTCTTCTCCCGGATCACAGCAGCGTTGGAAGGGCGAGTCACCCTCTATCACGAGTACGACCTCAGCGAGTGTCGCAAGATGATGTGGACCGTCGCGGTCCAGGTCTTCTCTACCCTTTACTAGCACGATGGCAACTTCCCCTGGAAGATGCTGCTGCAGGAGGTGGAGCATCCCGAGGGGACCCCGGTGAGCGAGGTCGCCCGCTTCCAGCAGCTCGTGGATGAACGTGTGGATGAGTTCTTGCCACTTTTAAAGTGTTCTAAAGTGGAAAATTCCTCCAAGGCTAGCGTGACTCTTGAGGATGAAGGCAGTGTTCCTCGTGGAGGTTCGCCTTCCGTAGGCGGGAGCGACAGGCAATCTCCTGAGGTTAGAGCTCCAGAGATGTCGGCCTGAGGGGATCTTTGCCTTGAAGAACTTTTTATTTTGGTGAACTTTGGTGTGTTAGTCGTGGCTGGACCTGGAATGGTTATGTATGTTGGTTTCATTTGTATCTGCTTGCGCCTTGTCGGAGAGGTGTTCTTCCCCGATGGTCTCTCGTGGAGAGGGCCACGCGGTCCTGTGGAAACCCTGCATAGTAACGTTAGGAGCCAAGGGTGAGGTAACTTACCGCCGTCACCGGGTGGTAAGTTTAGAGCTCGGAGGTTTTTGGTCCCGTATGCTTCTGGATGCAGGAGGGATAGAGCCTGGTGAGCCGCCCCGTGAGACTATCGAGGAGAGAACCGTGGGGCTAATGTTGAGCCGACTGGCCTCTCGAGGAGAGACCAACGGCCATCATGATTTTTTTTGGTATTTTTCATTTTTTAACGGTTAGGAACCGTGGGTGAGGTAACTTGCGGTCGAGGAACGGGTCGTAAGTTTAGAGCTCGACACTTTAGGTCCCAACAAGGTTGAGCTGCGGAGATCTGAGCCTCCCATGAGATCAGGAGCCGTGCGCGAGGTGACTTACGACCGAGGAACGAACCGTAAATTCAGAGCTCCACACTTTAGACCCTGAAGAATTTGAGATGCGGAGATCTAAGCCTCCCATGTGATTAGGAGCCGGGGGCAAGGTGACTTACGGCCGAGGAACAAACCGTAAGTTCGGAGCTCAAAACTTTAGGCCTTGAAGAGTTTGAGCTACCGAGATCTGAGCCTCCCATGCGATCAGGAGTCGTGGGAGAGGTGACTTAGGGCCGAGGAACAAACCGTAAGTTTAGAGCTCCACACTTTAGGCCCTGAAAAGTTTGAGCTGCAGATATCTGAGCCTCCCATGCGATCAGGAACCATGGGCGATGTGACTTAGGGCTGAGGAACAAACCATAAGTTTAGAGCTCCACACTTTAGGCCTTGAAGAGTTTGAGATACGGATATTTGAGCCTCCCATGCCACCCGTAGGCCTCTCGAGGGGAGCGTCGCGGGGCCAGTGACTGCCTGTGATCTTCCCGATGGGGTATCCCAGGTCCTACACATTTTGACAATCCTACCCAAGGGATAACGCACTCATGGGCCTGTCGTACCTCTAGCGTTGCCCTGTTTTGTTTATACACCATGCGAGGGTTTCAAGCACCGGGAACTGTGGGTGATGTGACTTATCGCAGGAGCTAGTCCACAAGTTCAGGGCTCGACATTTTAGGTCCCCGGAGTTGACGTGGAAAGGTCCGGCGATGGCACCATCCCAACCCCCACTCGCATGGCGGATAGACGAGAACATGAAAAGCGCGTGGGAAGAATGAAACAACCAGTAGAATGAACGTGTTTTCAGAAAAGAACGAATAGAAATCATAGGTAACAGTGAGCATTCCCTTTCTCAAAAAGCTACCCCCCCAGGGGAATACATTGCCCAGCGAGAAGAGAGTGGGGACAAGAGTAACCTTGGGAGGGTGGAGTCATGGCCTGTCCTATGCCTCCTGAGGGACGGAGGCAGCCCGGGCCTCACGAGCCCTCCGGTGCGGTCGTCACCCAGTGACTCCCCCGCCAGCCCTTGGGCCTCCCGAGGGGCCATAGGTCTGGGGATTTGGCGCGCGAAGCCTTGCCGCTCTTTCTGCTCTGCTGGCACCTTCTCTTGATGTCGTATTCCTCTCTCACCTTCCTGAGTCTGATGCATTCTTTGGTGTCATGGCCTTGTCTCTGGTGGAAGACGTAGTACGGGCCTTGGTCAGGCGCTCAGCCTGCACCTCGTTGCGTTAGGTGCTTCATGGTGGCCTTCTTCGCTTGATGGCCAATGCTTCCCTTGGGATCCATTGTCGTTCTTTTGACTCCTTATCGCCACGGGAGAACGGGTCGTCCATTTCCGCCTTGGCACAACGATCGACCACCGCAAAGAGCTCGGCAACCATTGTGAGTCTCTCTTCGCGGCGACCAATCCTGCCGAGCACCCGGGTGTCGGCGACACCTTTGGCGAAGGTCGTGATGACCTCCACGTTAGAAGCCCCTAACACCCTGACGCGTGTCTGTTCGAAGTGTTGCAGATATTTGCGTAGAGTTTCGTCTAGGCCCTGCCTGACCCTCCTAAGGTCATCACAGGTGCACGCCCGCCTACCCGGGTCCCCGAACTTGGTGACGAAGAGTCCGTAGAGCTCTGACCATGAGCCGATGGACCCCTTCAAAAGGTTGAGTGTAGCCAGGCGTGGGCCTTCCCCGCCAAGCCCATGGGGAACCAGTTAGCGAGGACGCGCTCCTCGCCTCCCGCTGCCTCGACTCCCGTGGTGTAGAGATGCAAGAACTCTGTGGGGTTGGTGGTTCCGTCGATGTGCGGCGGCATCTCTGGCTTGAACTTGGTTGGCCACACCGCCTTGCAAAGGCGTTCGACCAGCCGGACAACTGGAGAAACTGATGGCCACGCCTCCAACTAGGGTCGCTCTATTCTGGATCCTGGTTACCGATATGGTCTGGAGGACCCGGGCCTCACGCCCTCAGCGCCACGCCAGGGTCAGCCACGTGTCCTCCGCTGACCGAGCAACCTCGCCCCAGGACTGGTCCAGCCTAGGGTGGCTCTGTGACACCCGAGCCCCTAGGTCCCTCGTAGAGTGGGGATGGAGGGGTGCGCCATGCGCGATGTCACCCGGTCGTGCTTCCATCGCCTCAAGGCTATCCTAGGCGACGTCCATTAGGGCTGCGAGACGGGCCTTCCAATCTTCCTGGTCGCCTTCCGCAGGCGAGTAGCGAAGGAGCTCCTTCATCATCAGGCGCGCCGCTTCCAGGGTGAGCGAGGTCCGGCGCGCTGGAGCGGGTGTTGGGATGGAAGGGGCGTTTTTCCCGCGTGCCTTAGTGGTAGGACGTCGCGAAGAGTTGTCACCAGTGCTGAAGCGGGGCATGGGCATGGGGGTGGCATGGCACGAGCCCTGGAGCCTTTTCTCCTGCTCCCTCCGGGAGCGGTTGTCACGAGGCTTGCTGTGAGCCACCATGCCATCATCATCGGTGAGAGCCTCTTGGCGTGCCTCAGCCCCCTACCTGGCGCGCCAAATGTCGGAGATTTGTCCCATGAAGGAACGGAAGGAAATATGCCCTAGAGGCAATCATAGAGATGATTATATTTCATATGTATCAATGAATTATTGTAATGTTCCTTGAATATCCATATCAGGCAACTTGTATTGATTGGAAATTATGTGAATTGTTTGTGAAACTCTTTACTTGTATGGTTATTTAATAGTTGTCCCTAGTCGGAGTTCATGTGAGGACACACGTGAATATTAGACTAGCACATCGATTGGTTGATGACTATGTTTCGCAAGTCATAGACATGGAGATGTCAAACCAATGATGTGGACACATGTTATGAACATGGGGTTGGACTAACCCAACATGAGATTGGCAATTAGACTTGCAGATCTCTCTACACATCGTCTACGTTTTGTCCTTAGACCTGAGATTGTCGCATGTACTTGAGATGTGGATCGACCTACTTTGGGGCTGTCAGACGCTACTTCGTAACTGGGTAGTTATAAAGGTAGATTTCGGGTTTGTCCTGAAACATGCTGCAAGGCATGGTCAATCAAGATGGGATTTGCCCCTCTCTACTTGAGAGAGATATCTCTGGGCCCCTCGAGTGATCGGATCTAGAAATGCATGGCCGTGCTACAATAGGTTAAGAGTTCACCTAGTAAAGGGATTCCGAGTTACGGTATCGAGAAAGAGAGGTTAGCTTGGAGCTAGACCAAATATCGTTATGCAAAGGTAAAGACATGTACTAAACCTTGTGATGGTTCGTCCGATATGATCTTTGTATGTGTTTAGGAGTTAGCACGTCTTACTAGAGGCCACTACCACCTATTGGCAGAATAAGTGTATTCGTGTCATGTCTATACGTATATGAACCTATAGGGTCACACACTTAAGGGGCTGGAAGCCTAATGAGGATTGGATCCGAATTAGACCAGGCTTAGCTTATTAATGGGCTGCTAATGTAGAAGCCCACTAGGGACGCCTATATAAGAGAGGGTGGGGCGAGCTGACCAGGGTTAGACCATTCCACCCAGCCGCCACACCTCACGCCTGTGTTGCAGTCCGGCGTCTGACGCTTCCACCCCGCACGTGTGGATACCTCGGAGGTGTTGCATCTGTGGCACTTGGACGAGCCGCGCAAGGGGAGCTTCTCGTGGGACGAGGACAAGGAGGAGACGTGGAACGTCTGCACTGCCTCGACGCGCTTCATCAATTCTGCAACTGCGTGTCTAGTGGTAATCCCGTGATCTATGACAACAGTATTCCTAGTTTACGCGGGAGAAATTTTTTGTTTGCGCTAGTGTAGACTACCCGTATCCCTTTAGGAACTAGGGTCCAACGATCCCTAGGGGTTCGTTAGGACGGATAAACACGCGTTCCCAAGGATACTCGATGATGGTGGCAATGGCGAAGCAAGAATCACGACAGAGAGGTGACACGGTATTTTTTACCCAGGTTCGGGACCCTCGTGAGGAGGTAAATCCCCTACTCCTGCTTTGTTGCATTGCTCGCTTGGCTTCGCGAGGGTACATTGGACATGCGATCTCTGGGGTTTAGATCGCCAAGGATCGATCCGTTCTAAGGTAGGAGGAGGATCCCTTATATAGGGCAGCACTGGTCCTCTTCCCCCAAAACATTTGGCGGGAAGGGTTTCCACATTCCCGCTCAGGAGGCACAGGCCGCCTCTTGTCTTCTTCTGGCCTAGGAAGAAGACAAGAAACTCTTCCATCGCATGACTAGGATAGTTCATCACGGCTTCTTTCATCTTTCCCATGCAAGCTCTAGTGTCTCGCGGTCTTCTTATCTAAAACTTGTAATATTGGATCTTAGTTGCATAGTCTTAGCTAGGGGAAATTTTAGTCATAAACATATTAGTGCATTCCTCCCAAGATGTGATAGTGCCCTTAGGCAGAGTAGCAACCAATCCTTATCCTTTCCTCTAAGAGAGAAAGGTGTCATGGTGGTGTCACGGCAGATGCCATGGGTAGGCTTAAGTTGGGAGCCGAATGGGTGCTTTTGGTCACTGGGGAGGGAGTGCACGGTCTTGCCATGCATGAAGAACAAGATGAACTCTCCATACTTAGGAATTTGATTGATACTTGAGATTTACAAGTGCTCCTTGAGCTGTATGAACTAGTGTACTAGGAACTAGTTCACTACTTGGTCCAACATCCTTCTACTAAGGCTATGCCCCTCCTTATATAGGCAGTGCTAGCTAGGTTACACCCCTTTGGTTTCTAGGGTTACTGTTTGGATCTTGGTCCCCACTATGCGGGTCGGGTCATGGTCTTGCCCTAAGCCCAATGGACCAGTCCACAAATCCAGAGAGCTAACGGTCTTCTGGTACGTCACCTCCTATTCCTTTTTGTGTCACACAGTAGCTTTGTGCATCAGCCCTTGATTTGGGGCGTCACTCGGCTCCTTTCGTGTCACCCGGCGTCGCCCTTCTTTTTTGACCATGCTTTACCATGGTCCCTCCTGAGCCTCACTCGGAAAGGTGCCACACGTCCTATCTGACTCGGCCCATCCTCGGGAGACTCGGCTCGCTGATTCCTGCAAGGTTAACATCTTTGTCCTATACGGGCCGACATAGTTTCTATGTCAGCCGCATACGATTCTCTTAACCGACCGTACTTACTCGGCGTAAGCCAAGCTGGGCTGTGTTTCACCCCTTGTGACCCTACCGGGGGTTATCCCCCAACATTAGTTCCTGAAGCTGGTGAGGTCTAGTTTCACGCATGTATTGCACGCCACACTCACGCCTGTGTTGCACGCGCGGACCTAGCAGTCCGGCGTCTGACGCTTCCACCCCGCACGTGTGGATACCTCGGAGGTGCTGCATCTGTGGCACTTGGACGAGCCGCGCAAGGGGAGATTCTCGTGAGACGAGGACAAGGAGGAGACGTGGAACGTCTGCACTGCCTCGACGCGCTTCATCAATTCCGCAACTGCGCGTCTAGTGGTAATCTCGTGATCTATGACAATAGTATTCCTGGTTTACGCGGTAGAAAATTTTGATTTGCGCTAGTGTAGCCTACCCGTATCCCTTCAGTGGTATCAGAGCCGATGCTGTTCAGTTATAGGTTCGGGATGTTTGCATATGGTGATATGCAGATTGATATGAATGATGTGATCGTTTATATGGCGGTGGTTTAGGATTGATCTATGATCTTGCTTCCCATGATCGTGATTCTGAGGTTGTCGAACGACTTACCCCTACCGGTCGGTTTCTGCCATCGGGGTAGACAGTGACACATAAATCATGTTGAATCACGCGAAGATCAATATGATTAATCGAATCGGAACCTAGATCTAAAATCGATGTACCCTGATCAAAGGAGTTTGATTGAATCAGGACAGGAGTCGGTTTATGGTAAATTTGATTTGCCGATCAAAATCCTTAAAGAAAATTGTCAAGATTCGATCTCTCATTTTTCACGGTTTTAGGGTTTAGGGTTTAAAGAAAATTGTCATGATTCGATCTCTCATGTACCGCGAGGGGCGCTGCCCCTTCGAACCCCGCAGGGGAGCCCCCCTAGACTCCCCCTTAATCGTAGCCCCTTTTGTATCTCGTTAAGATAACTAGGTGTTGTGATGTCACATGATCCGGTAGAATGCGATTCTATGCATAACTTGTTTTTGTAGGATTTATGTGATCAGTATGGCCCATATATGTATGTGATGCATGTATGAAATTTTTCATGACCTGTGTGTCGTGAGTAGGGCAACACGGCTGGAGCCATATGTGTTGTCATTTATTGTAATGGCCTGCGTGCCAACTTGTGATGATCCCAATACTATGTAATTTTGATTACTAGATGTTAGGAGTAATAGCTTGTATTAGTTCTTGGAGGACTCATCACTTGGAATATGGCTCACATGGATCATGAAGATGGAGATCATCATGGTGGACAAGTTCTATGGCGATGGAGATCACCATGAGAAAATGGGCCATGCTATGTCACATCATATGTGAATGCTATTCTTATGGGTTTTACTACTATGCATGCTTAGATGATAGAAGTAGAACGATCCCTCACAAAGTTTAAGTTAAATCATGCCCTCCCAACCAAACCTTGCACCATCCTATGTCATGTACAATCGTTGGTGGGCCTATGAAATTAGGGTGCCGCGGTTTTCCTTGGATGGATGGGTTTGTATCGGATACCTACACGCATAAGGGTTAGTGAGCTTGACAAGGTCATCTTAACAGTTAAGGACCTTGGGGCATAAAGGTTGGGCGCCTAGTTTTGACATAGAGATGTCACCCAACAACAAGAATCTTATGTGATATGATTAGCAAGTGTTGCTTACCGATTTACCTTGTCTTCTAGCAGTGATGCTAAAGCTCACTAGTCGACTTTTTAATTGTGGATCTTGAATTACTTAGTATTAATAGAGGGATATTGATTTAAGTGGGAGTATATGCTATTAAATTGTTTAATATGTTTTACTCTTTCATGGTTACATAGCTTAGTATTTTGCATGTTTTTTGTTGTAGATCAATGGCACCAAACACTACATCACCTTTCTCTTTGCGTTCGATTCTTGACAAAGATAAACTAAATGGAACGAACTATTCGGACTGGGTCCGTAACCAGAGAATTTTTCTCAGGTCTGATTAAAAGGAAACGGTTCTGAATACCCCA
Organism: Avena longiglumis; assembly: GCA_030063025.1. Classification (NCBI taxonomy): domain Eukaryota; kingdom Viridiplantae; phylum Streptophyta; class Magnoliopsida; order Poales; family Poaceae; genus Avena; species Avena longiglumis. The sequence goes on from CP125978.1 coordinate 333,203,170, forward strand.
ATCCCTGATGAACCTGATGATAATGCACCTGCTGCCCTTAAGAATACCTACAAGAGAGCATGTTATGATTCTCTTGAGGTTAGTTGTCTTATGCTTGCATGCATGGAACCTGAACTCCAAAAGAATTTTGAGGATCAGGAAGCATACGATATGATCTTCACGCTTAAGGACATGTTCCAAGATCAGGCAAGGAATGAGAGGTACAATGTTGCCATGTCCTTTGTCGAATGCAAGCTGGCAGAGGGAGCAGCTGTAGGCCCCCATGTGATCAAAATGGTTGGTTATAGTTAGACTTTGGAAAAGCTTGGTTTTCCACTAGGCCAAGAGTTGGCCACTGATTTCATGTTGGCGTCTCTTCCATCCAGCTATGGGCAGTTAATTTCGAACTACCATATGCATGGGGTGGAGAAGGGCCTTAATGAATTATGTGGGATGCTTAAAACAGCAGAAAGTGACATGAACAAGTGTGCAGGGCATAGCCATGTGATGGCTGTGCAAAACAAGCCTAGCTTCAAGAAAAAGGGTACTTCTTGGAAGAAGGGCAAGGCTAAGGATACGATCCCTGAGTCTGCACCCAAGCAAAAGGCTGGACCTGCAGATGACACTGAGTGCTTGTTTTGTCATGAACATGGCCCTTTGGAAGAAAGCTGCAGAAAGTACCAAGCTTGTTCGAAGAAGAGTGGAAGTAAGAGTACTTCCACTCGAATGCGCTTGTTGTAAATGTTGTGGACATTCTTCTCGCTGATTCCTATGTTAACTCTTGGATATTTGATACCGGATCGTTTGCTCATATTTGCAATTCGATGCAGGGGCTAATAAGGACTAGAGAAGTGCAGAAAGGTGAAGTGGATTTTCGCGTCGGAAATAAAGCAAGGGTTGCGGCATTGTTCGTCGGCATCATGCAACTTCACCTTCCGTCAAGATTTATTATGGAGTTGAATAATTGTTATTACATTCCTAGTATGGGTCGAAACATTTTATCACCTTCATGTTTGATAAGGGATGGTTATTCATTCGTGAGTGCACACAACGGTTGTGTAATCTCTAAGAATGATATGTTTATGGCTAATGCTCCCATTGTGAATGGGTTATTTATTTTAAATCTTGATGATGCATCTGTTTACAATGTTAGTTCTAAAAGGCTTCGGCCTAGTGATTTGAGTCCTACCTATTTATGGCATTGTCGTTTGGGGCATATAAGTGAAAAGCGCATGAAGAAGCTCCATGGTGATGGTCTTCTAACTTCGTTTGATTTTGAATCATACGAGACATGTCAAGCTTGTTTACTTGGAAAGATGACCAAGTCGCCTCTTTCAGGTTTACCCGAGAGAGCGACAGACTTGTTGGAACTCATACATACTGATGTATGTGGACCAATGAGCACGACAGCCAGAGGAGGATATCACTATTTCATTACTTTTACTGATGATTTCAGTAGATATGGTTATGTCTACTTGATGAGGCATAAGTCTGAAACTATTGAAAAGTTCAAGAAGTTTCAGAGTGAAGTAGAGAATCAACGTGGAAAGAAAATAAAGGCCTTGCGATCTGATCGTGGAGGTGAATATTTGAGTCACGAGTTTAGCGATCATCTTAAGAGTTTCGGAATTGTTCCACAACTTACGCTGCCTGGAACGCCTCAAAGGAACGTGGTCTCCGAATGGCGTAATCGAACTTTGTTGGACATGGTTCGATTGATGATGAGCCAGTCGGATTTGCCATTGTCATTTTGGTGTTACGCTCTAGAAACGGCAGCTTTCACACCTAATAGGGTACCATTTAAATCCGTAGTGAGGACACCATATGAGATGTGGACTGGAAAGAATCCCAGTTTGTCTTTTCTAAAGATTTGGGGTTGTGATGCTTTTGTCAAGCGACTTCAGTCGGACAAGTTAACACCCAAATCGGATAAGTGCATTTTCGTGGGATATCTGAGGGAAACCTTAGGGTATTACTTCTACAACCGAGAAGAGGGCAAAGTGTTTGTCGCTCGTAGCAGTGTTTTCCTAGAGAAAGAGTTTCTCACAAAGGGAACAAGTGGAAGGTCGTTGTGACTTGAAGAAGTTCAAGATGAGCCAGTTGGGGATGCTTCTACGAGTGATGCTATTGTAGCAGAACAAGTTGAGGAACCCGTGGCAACAGAAGCACCACAGCCACAAAGGTCGGCGAGGCTCCGCGAAGCGCGGGAATTATTATTGTTAGACAATGATGAGCCTGCGACCTATGCAAAAGCGATGGTGGACCCAGACTCTGAGAAATGGTTGATCGCCATGATATCCGAGATAGAGTCCATGGTAGACAATCAAGTTTGGAACTTGGTTGACCTGCATGATGGTTTTAAAGCCATCGAGTGAAATGGATCTATAAGAAGAACATTGATATGGATGGAAATGTTCACATTCATAAAGCTCGACTTGTTGCAAAAGGTTTTCGACAAGTTTAAGGAGTTGAATACGACGAGACTTTCTCTCCTGTAGCGATGCTTAAATCTATACGGATAATTCTATCCATTGCTGCACATTTCGATTATGAAATATGGCAGATGGATGTCAAGACGTCTTTCCTAATTGGAATCCTAACTGAGGACATGTATATGATGCAGCCCGAAGGTTTTGTCGATCCAAACAATGCTGTAAAGGTATGCAAACTTCTGAAGTCCATTTATGGGCTGAAGGAAGCATCTCGGAGTTGGAACATTCGATTTGATGAAGTTGTAAAGGAGTTTGGCTTCATCAAAAACGAACAAGAACCTTGTGTTTACAAGAAGGAAAGTGTGAGAGCGCTGGTATGTCTAATCTTATATGTAGATGACATATTGCTGATTGGAAATGACATTCCTATGCTCGAGTCTATTAAGACCTCATTGAAAAATAGTTTTTCGATGAAAGACTTGGGAGAAGCAGCATATACTCTGGGCATCAAGATCTATAGAGATAGATCAAGGAGGCTAATTGGATTAAGCCAGAGTACATACATTGACAAAGTGTTGAAACGGTTCAGCATGGAAGAGGATAAGAAGGGGTTCTTGCCCATGTCTCACGGCATAAAACTCAGCAAGACTCAGTGTCCTTCGACTACTGATGAGCGTGATCGCATGAGTAGGGTTCCATATGCTTCAGCTATTGGATCCATCATGTATGCAATGATATGTACTCGCCTAGATGTTTCCTATGCTCTAAGTGTTATGAGCAGATACCAGGCTGATCCAGGTGAAGGTCACTGGATAGCGGTAAAGAACATCCTTAAGTACTTGAAAAGGACTAAGGATGTATTCCTAGTTTATGGAGGTGAGGATGAACTCGGTGTAAAGGGTTACACAGATGCAAGTTACCTTAACAACTCAGATGATTCGAAATCGCAATCAGGTTATGTGTTTGTCTTGAATGGTGGTGCTGTGAGCTGGAAAAGTTCCAAGCAAGATACGGTGACCTCCTCTTCAACAGAAGCTGAATATATTTCTGCCTCGGAGGCCGTAAAGGAAGCTGTTTGGATTAGGAATTTCCTGATCGCTCTCGGTGTGGTTCAGGGCGTGTACAATCCCTTGGATGTTTATTGTGACAACAATGGTGCTATTGCACAAGCCAAGGAACCTAGACAGCACCAGAAGAACAAACATATTCGCATGCGTTACCATCAGATTCGTGAGTTCGTTGAGGATGGTAGTGTCATGATATGTAAAATACATACGGACTCAAATGTTGCTGATCCCTTGACTAAGCCTCTCCCGCAGCCCACGCATGAAGCGCACACAAGAGCAATTGGTATTAGATACATTTTAGATTGACTCTAGTGCAAGTGGGATACTGAAGGAAATATGCCCCAGAGGCAATCATAGAGATGGTTATATTTCATATGTATCCATGAGTTATTGTAATGTTCCTTGAATATCCATATTAGGCAACTTGTATTGATTGGCAATTATGTGAATTGTTTGTGAAACTCTTTACTTGTATGGTTATTTAATAGTTGTCCCTAGTCGGATTTCATGTGAGGACACACGTGAATATTAGACTAGCACATCGATTGGTTGATGACTATGTTTCGCAAGTCATAGACATGGATATGTCAAACCAATGATGTGGACACATGTTATGAACATGGGGTTGGACTGACCCAACATGAGACTGGCAATTAGACTTGCAGCTCTCTCTACACATTGTGTACATTTTGTCCTTAGACCTGAGATTGTCGCATGTACTTGAGATGTGGATCGACCTACTTTGGGGCTATCAGACGCTACTCCGTAACTGGGTAGTTATAAAGGTAGCTTTCGGCTTTGTCCTGAAACATGCTGCAAGGCATGGTCAATCAAGATGGGATTTGTCCCTCTCTACTTGAGAGAGATATCTCTTGGCCCCTCGAGTGATCGAATCCAGAAATGCATGGTCGTGCTACATAAGGTTAAGAGTTAACCTAGTAAAGGGATTCCGAGTTACGGTACCGAGAAAGAGAGGTCTATATAAGAGAGGGTGGGGCGAGCTGACCAAGGTTAGTCCATTCCACCCAGCCGCCACACCTCACGGATGTGTTGCACGCGCGGACCTAGCAGTCCGGCGTCTCACGCTTCCACCCCGCACGTGTGGATACCTCGGAGGTGCTGCATCTGTGGCACTTGGACGAGCCGCACAAGGGGAGCTTCTCATGGGACGAGGACAAGGAGGAGATATGGAACGTCTGCACTGCCTCGACGCGCTTCATCAATTCCGCAACTGCGTGTCTAGTGGTACTCCCGTGATCTATGACAACAGTATTCCTAGTTTACGCGGTAGAAAATTTTGATTTGCGCTAGGTTATCCTACCCGTATCCCTTCAGGAACTAGGGTCCAACGATCCCTAGGTTCGTTAGGAGGGATGAACATGTGTTCCCAAGGAGACTCGACGATGGTGGCGATGGCGAAGCAAGAATCACGACAGAGAGGTGACACGGTGTTTTTTACCCAGGTTCGGGACCCTCGTGAGGAGGTAAATACCCTACTCCTGCTTTGTTGTATTGCTCGCTTGGCTTCGCGAGGGTACAATGGAGATGCGATCTCTAGGGTTTAGATCGCCAAGGCTCGATCCGTTCTAAGGTAGGAGTGGGATCCCTTATATAGGGCAGCGCTGGTCCTCTTCCCCCAAAACATTTGGCGGGAAGGGTTGCCACATTCCCGCTCAGGAGGCACAGGCCGCCTCTTGTCTTCTTTTGGACTCCCGCCAGCTTTCTGGTGGAGTAGTGGATGGTCGTGGTACTGCCGCTCCAACCTGGCTTCTTTACACTAAAGCAGCGCGTCTCGCTCTGCCACTTCCTTGCGTCATTTGCTCCCTCCTTTAACCCAGAGGGGAGGGGAAGCATCTTGCTTTCCCGAGGCAGTCCAACCTCACCGTGGACCACCCATTGGCACGTCGTCTAGTGCGCAATTCCCCAAACTGCAAAGCAATCCATCGCGAGGCGACCACCGTTAATGACAAAGGGCGCTTCGTGCTATTCATTCACCCTCGTTAGGGTCTCACTCCTCGAGGACTCCGATAGCGTATGCCTTGTGGGTCCAACGTCTCGGCAGGACAGGTACCCCTAGTGCCAATAGTCCGACAGCAACACTCCCCTGCTTTCCCATGATAGTTCATCCTGCTGCAGTATATAGCATAGACTTAGACATTGGGTTAAGGCCATTATAAAATAAATGCAATATAAGAAACTCTTCCATCGCATGACTAGGACAGTTCATTACGGCTTCTTTCATCTTTCCCATGCAAGCGCTAGTGGCTCGCGGTCTTCTTATCTAAAACTTGTAGTATTGGATCTTAGTTGCATAGTCTTAGCTAGGGGAAAATTTTAGTCATAAGCATATTAGTACATTCCTCCAAAGATATGATAGTGCCCTTAGGCAGAGCTAGCAACCAATCCTTATCCTTTCCTCTAAGAGAGAAAGGTGTCATGGTGGTGTCACGGCAGATGCCATGGGTAGGCTTAAGTTGGAAGCCGAATGGGTGCTTTTGGTCACTGGGAGGGAGTACACGGTCTTGCCATGCACGAAGAACAAGATGAACTCTCCACACTTAGGAATTTGATTGATACTTGAGATTTACAAGTGCTCCTTGAGCTGCATGAACTAGTGTACTAGGCACTAGTTCACTACTTGGTCCAACCTCCTTCTACTAAGGCTATGCCCCTCCTTATATAGGCGGTGCTAGCTAGGTTACACCCCTTTGGGTTCTAGGGTTACTGTTTGTATCTTGGTCCCCACTATGCGGGTCGGGTCATGGGCTTTCCCTAAGCCCAATGGCCCAGTCCACAAAGACAGACAGCTAACGGTCTTCTGGTACGTCACCTCCTATTCCTTTTGGCGTCACAAGTAGCTTTGTGCGTCGGCCCTTGCTTTGGGCATCACCCGGCTCCTTTCGTATCACCCGGCATCGCCCTTCTCTTTTGACCACGCTTTACCATGGTCCCTCTTGAGACTCACTCGGAAAGGTGCCACACGTCCTATCTGACTCGGCCCATCCTCGGGAGACTCGGCTCGCTGATTCCTGGAAGGTTAACATCTTTGTCTTATACGGGCCGACATAGTTTCTATGTCAGCCACATACGATTCTCTTACCCGACCATACTTACTCAGCGTAAGCCAAGCTGGGCTGTGTTTCACCCCTTGTGACCCTACCAGGGGTTATCCCCCGACATTAGTCCCCGAAGCTGGTGAGGTCTAGCAGTTCTAGCTGTTAGGCGTCTCCAGGTTCCTTTAATGTAATTGGAACTTTTTATTTTGTCCTTATTATTCGCTTATGGCACACTGTTTGGCGTGATTTCGCATTTTGCCGAGTCTGTCTGTCATTTTCTGGGTCTTTTCTTTGTCTTTCTGGCCCGTTTTCGCCTCGTGCCGAGTCATTTTTGCCAATTCCAAGTCATTTTCGGTGTGCCTCAGTCACTAACAGCTGGGAACTTGCCTCAAATTTTGTTCCAAGCCCTGACCGCACAGCGAAGGCTACGCAGTTATTCCCTGTCACTTTGGCAGTCCCATCGGTCTGCGCCCCTTGTCCTTCCTTTCATGACGTGGCAGGGGATTTTCCGTGTATCGTTGTTACGTGGCGCCCGCTGATTGGCTCACTTGGCCGGGTACATGGCCACACGCTGGCCGCACGGCGCAGGGGGATCCCACGATTGGGGTTTTTACTGCCCTAAAGTAGGGGTGAGAGGGTTACGACTTCCCTCACCCGTTTAGTTTTCCCCTGCCTCTCCTTCTTCCTTGCGTCTCCAAAATCAAACCTCCCCCTCTGCGGTTCCTCTTGCCTTCTACTATTGCCTTGCGATTGCCCTTTTCCTCTACTCATTCCACTACAGGTCCTTGTTCTTCCAAACCTCTTCCCACGACGGAGGAGATTGAGTCTAGGAAGATCATGGACGCACGCGACGGTGCCGAAGGGGCTGGGCAGCAGGAGGTTCCCACCGACGAGCGCGGAGGCTAGGAGGGTTCGGAGGTCTCCACCAAGGAGCTCGAATGGCTCCGCTCCACCAGACGCATCCCGCTCCAGGTTGACTGCCGTCTTCCCGCCGGTGAGATCTCCCCCAAACCCGATGCCAATGAGCGGGTGGTTTTCCTCTCTCACTTCGAGCGAGGTTTTGCCTTGCCTGTCAGCACTTTCTTTTCCTCCTTTCTTTCCACCTTCCATCTTCAGACCCATCATCTTCCTGCCAACGCGATTGGCTCCCTTTCCTGTTTTATTTCCGCTTGCGAGGCCTACCTCAGGATTTGGCCTACAGTTCTTCTGTGGGCAAAGTACTTTATTTTTAGGGTCCAATTCGTTCCCCAGCCTGGCGCTCCTCGAGCCGAGAAGAGGCCGACTCGGTGCAGTGCCGCTAGCATCACACCCAGGACAGACTCCATCTTTCCTCGGGTTACTGGCCTTGACTCTTGCAAGAAATGGCATAGGACTTTCTTCTATGTCAAAAACAGTGGGTCCACCGATAACATCCGACTCCCCCTTTCTCGGACGAGGTCCCCAACAAGAAGTTTTGGCAGCTTGACCCGCGCGACCAAGACGCTGTGGTGAACGAGGCAAATGTGATCTTGGAAAGGTTGCTGTTGCCGGATGATAACTTTCATCTCGCCGACATGGACCTCATGTGCACCTTCATCTCACGCTGGGTAAGCCCTATCCAAGCCAGGAGCCACAAGATGTGCTCATTGAGTGGCTCCCATGACCCACTCGGCACTCCACGAAGGAGCTCACCCATGATTCCGTGGCTTGCCGAGTAAGCTCGATCTTCAAATTGAACCTGGCAGATGATTGGGCTTGGAGCTGCCCTCCATTTAGCCGGGTCAAGCCTGTCCCCTGGGTAAGTTTCCGAGTCACTTTGATTGCCGAGTCAGCTTTAGCTTGTTTGCTGCTCTCACTTTAGTTTTTGATACTTATTATGTTTGTCTCTCGCAGAACCTTGTTCACCAGGTTGATGACAATATTGTCCCTCCTTGTGGTTACAACGAGGATCTCTTTGACTCCGACGAAGTCGAGTATGATTTAGAGTTCTTCATGCCCATTCCTCATGCGGCTGCTGCTTCAACTTCGGGTAAGAGTCAATCTCGAAACCCCTTACAAGATTGGTCTGACGATGATGAGGATGATGATTGTACGATTTTGGAGTTACATGCCTTGTGACCTTAGCCCTCTAACTTATTCGAGTAAGCCTGTCATTTACTTATGCAGCTGGCCAGGTACATGACACTCCTCCTCTCGCCATGGGCGGAGTTGGAAAGATCCCCGTCTCCAAGCCGAATAAGTGACACGGGGCCTCCTCCATTACTCAGCCAGCCAAAAAGAGCAAGGCCACTCCGGCTGCTCCTGTTCCTGCCATGCTGGCGGAGACTCTCAAAGCTGCTGGGCACCGAATCACATGCCGCACACCGCGCTATCTGGCTGTCACCGGGTAAGCTTTTGTGTTCTGCTTACATTACGTTTTTCCTTCTTATATGTTGCTATTGTTTTCTTATATGTGTCTTGTTGTTTTCAGCGTTGCGCCTCTGTCGGCTAACCAGGCTGCTTCTAGCATCGCCTCGCCGCTAAGGCCTGCACCTATTCCAACTGATTCTACGGTGCAGAACCCCGTCCGAGTCGAGTCTCCCACTATTGAGGCTCATGCTTCTTAGTGTCAGTCAGACCCGGTGAAGAAGACTCGGCCCAGCACCCCTCATGCTGGCCAGGAACAACTTCCTGATCTGGGTGCCGGCAATGCTAGCACCGAGAAAGCCTCCGCCACCAGTTCCTCTGGCACCAGCCCTCAAGCTGGTGCACATGAACAACTTCCTGATCTTGGTGCCAGCAAAACTACTGAGCCCAGTCAGTCGGCTCCTCTGTCTTCTCCGAACAAATCTGCCCACTCTCCTCTTCTGTCAAAGAACCAGACCCGGCCTACGGCTCCTGGTCCGGCTCGAACCTCATCCGGCAAGACCACCTCCACCAAACAAACAACTTTGGTTTGTGCTCCGGGTACCGCTCCTCAGATCCGGCCCGCGACTCCAACAACAATTCTCATCCCAATGGGTAAATCAAGCGGATCTGCGGTTGTCGGGTCAGGTGATGGCTCTAAAGCTGTTACTCTTCACACCAGTGTTGCTGCAACCCACTCCAATGTGGGAACTACCCTGAAGAAAGGCAAGTTCTCACTCGGATGCTCAGCGGGAATGGTCTTGGTTCCGCTGAGCCTTATGCTGTGGCATGGAATGCAGCTGGCGAGCAAGAGATCAGCACCCGTGCTGGCAAGAAGCTGAAGCTAGGCCCCAAGGCTGTTTCTGACATGGCCTATCAAGCCATCTCCTTAATGGCTCGTGCGGATGAAGTGAACAAGGTAAAGCACCTTCTTCCTCTTTTGTGTTGATGAGTATTTCTTTTATATATATCACCTAGTCCCCGAGGTTACTGCCGAGTGAAGAACTTACTCGGCCGTAAGCTCTTAAGCAATGGCTTAGCTTTTATTTCCTTATGCCAAGCTCGCATGTTAGACTTTCGATCCCTAGTCCCCTAGGTTACTACCTAGTGAGGAACATACTCGGTTGTAAGCTCTTAGGCAATAACTTAGCTTTTATTTCCTTATGCCAAGATCGCATGTTAGACTTTTGATCCCTAGTCCCCGAGGTTACTGCCGAATGAGAAACTTATTCGGTTGTAAGCTCTAAGATAGGATTCACTCTTTATCTGGCTGGGAGCTAGACTTTTCCATTTATTTACTGTTTCTTTCCTTTGTGTAGCTTATGCATAATGAGCGCACCAAGGTGCATCAAGCTCTCCTCCTGGAGCACCGCAAGCTCGAACTTGCTTATGAGAAGCTGCAAATCGAGACCCAAGTCCAAGGTAATCTTATTACTTGCCATATATTTATTTGGTGTACCTTTCTTTGCTTCATTTCCTTAGTCTTTTCTCGCTCTTTTCCCATAGATTCTGCCCAGTCCACCATCGACGCGCTCCACTTGCAGATCAGCAAGATGGAGAGTAAGTTTTTTGCCTTCCTCGCGCTGTTTTGTGTTCATGCCATTCTCTTGCCTTATTATCCTGGTGGGTCAAGATATTTCTATCGCTGCTGACGAGTAATTCATTTCGAATAAGCAGAGAAGCACCAAGCCGAACTCCAGAAGGAGCGAGACGAGGTGACTCGGCTAAAAAACCTGATGGCCGACATGGAGCAGAAACACTTAGCCAAGGTGAAGGGGCTGAAGGAAGAGCTTGCCGAGAAATACGGCCAACATGCCGTTAGCGCCGAGAAAACCAGGGAGTTGCTCAAGGAGGCCGAGTCGACGGTTGAGTTGGCGAACATGGATTTGGATTCACTCCAAGACAAGGCCAAGGCTTGGCAAACCAAACTCGGCACCATCAACTCTTTTCTCGGTAGTGAGTTCTTACTCTTTTTCGCACTGTGCTTTCTTTTCTTGACTTTTTCATCTTTGCTTGCTACTTTTCTAGGATTCTCTTTTGGTTGCAGAGAATTTTCCTGAGGCCGATTTGTTCGCCATTCGGGCCATGAAGAAGGTGAGAGCTGAGTCTGGTTCTCCAGCTGATGGCGAGGTGACCAACGATGAGCATCTCGAAGCACTGTGGGAGCGCGTCAAGACCCTCAAGTCCTACGGCATGGACTTTCTCAAATCATCCATTCATGTGTTCCGCATGCTCTGGATGGATGATGATGCACCGGCACTCATCGAGCCCCTTGCTAAAAAGCTGCTTCAGACCGAAG